>CM073586.1:21251856-22451856 GCA_037074715.1 Magnolia kwangsiensis
TCTGCATCAACACCATGCATTTGATGTGTCCCCTTTAAGTCCAAAAATCGGTTGTATACAAAACTCAGGTGGGCCATATAGCATCTAAAACTATGTGAAGACATCCCTAAAACATATACAAGCATTTAATTGGTGGGGCCCACATGAGTTTTGAATGTGTATGAAACTTGGGCTGACTCCTCATCCAAGTGGGACACATATAATGAATGGGCTGGATCTATGAACCACATCTAGGTAGACCCAATAAATTATTATGAATGTTTTAATGGGAGGGTAAACCTCTCAACTATAGTATGTGGTGTGGCCCACCCAAGTCATGGATTGACTTTATTTTTAAGGTCGTGGCCCACCATGGAATGGTGCATTTGACTGACGGGGCAGATCCAAAGTTCAAGTGGACCCACCATAGAAAAGAGTGGGATAGAGACATCCACTATTGAAACCTTCTTAGGGCCGCGATGTTTATTTGAGATCCAACCTGTTTATAAGTTAAATACAGACATGGAATAAGGTGGGACATACACATAGTTTTGATGTGTCCCCTTTATCTTATGAGATATCTCAAAAATCATCTGTATACGAAACTCAGGTGGGCCATACCATCTAAAACTATGTGAAGACATCTAAAAAAATATAAAAGCACTTGGTGGGGCTCACATGAGTTTTAAATGCAGTTGAAACTGAGTCTAACCCCTCATCCAAGTGGGACACACATAATGAGCTTGATTCGAAACTTCTCCAGCTCCCAAGAAGTTTTTAATGATGGTAGTGCAATGCCAAATTTGTAGTCCACTCAAGCCTTGTTCCTGTCTAAAAACTTCTAAAGGCTACAAAAGTTTTTGATCAAGTTGATATTTGTGTATTCCCTTATTTTATGGTTTTTTTTTTTAAAACAAAAAAACTTTTGAAGCAGTTGAATTTCAAATAAACATTTCGATGGACCTTAGAATAGTTTCAACGGTGGGAATCACCCTCCCCGTTGTTTTCTGTGATGGGGTCCACTACAGATTTTTATCGGTCTCATTCTTTAGCTAATGACTTAACATGATATCTCAGAATGGAGGTACGGTGTGGATATAACAAATACATCATAGGCTTTTATATTTTTTTAAATTATATATATATATATATATATATATATATATATATATATATATATATATATATATATATATATATATATATATAATTTAAAAAAATATAAAAGCCTATGATGTATTTGTTATATCCACACCTATATATATATATGACAAATGCTCACACACAACTAGTTGGACCGTGAGTTTTGGTCCAACTAGCTGGGCATTTAATGCTAATTAATGTCAAGAGAGATGGGCTTTGTTTCACGTGGGCCTTTTAAGAGGTCTTTTGAAAATGATCTCTGGCTTGGGGGGCCCTACGGAGCTGTTAATGTAAAATCCATCCCGACCATCACGTGTGTCACATCATGTTAAACTTATAGACTAAAAATAAACCCTATTGTTAGCTCGGATGGAACACACAATTGGAAACAGTATGCTAAAAAAGCTCACCCTCCAAAATGATTGTTTGATGAGGCCCACTTGAATCACTTATGGATATGATTTTCAAGTCCCACACGTAGTCTTTACTTTCGCATCTAATGTTTGGAGCTGATATCACATGCTCATGATTGGGGTCCGGTAAAAATCAAAGGTGGATGTCTTCTCTTCAAATATGCCATTGGTGTGGCTCACCTTAATTACAAATCTATCTTATATTTTCTCTTTAGACTTACAATGAGATTGCACATCTAATGGTCGGAGTGGATCTAACCTAAATGATAAGGTGGGCCATATAAAAATCGAGGTAAGCTTTCTCCGCTGCCGTTAAACTTCTTTGTATTTCAAGAGAGAAAAGGTGTCTGTTCCCAAAAAAGTGGGAGTACATTGGGTGCAGCTTATACATATACGGTTTCGTGTATCCCTCATCATAGGCCTACCTTGATAAAGGTATTGCATATCCATTCTCTACATCTATATTTTTAGCTAATGATAAGAAAGGATTCCAAAAATGAAATAGATACATATTTCAGGTGGACCACACCACAAAAATAGTGGTGATTGGCCATTAAAAACTTTTTGTTGGCCAAAAGTTTTGGATTAAGTTGAAATTTATTTTCCTTCATCAAGGTCTTTGTGACATTATCAATAAGTTGGGTGGCATGTAAAAAATTACGGTGGGCCATAGGAAATTTTAATGATAAAAGTTCAATTTTCACCATTTTATATTTGGTGTGGACCGCTTGAGATTTATAATTGGTTCGTTTTTGGATCAATGTTCTAAAATGAGCCTAAAAAACCAATGGACCGCATGGATATACAATACATACATGAAGGTGGGTTACATGGTCAGGGACAAATTGTGTTGCATAAGCAATGGACTGCACTTAATCAACTCTTGATATTTTAACTAACGTAGCTCTTTTTTCTTATAAGGAAGCTGGAAGAAGGTTAACGGTGGAAGAGGAAGGTCTAACCTTATTTTTATTAGGCCACTATAATGTCTTGATGTGCATGTTAGGTCCACTACGACCATCAAATGTGTGATCTTATTCTACATATAGACACAAAATATTAGGATGACTTTTGATTTTGGGTAGGACACACCGATAGAAAACGTAGAGGAGAGACATCTACCTTTGATTTTTACAGTATCTATGATCATAAGTGAAATCCATTCCAACCATTAAATGTTTGGGATCAAGATCTAAAATGATCTCTCCAAAGTGATGAACGGTGTAGATATGATAAATACATCATTGTGAGGCCCATTTAACTCTGATCTCGTTTAAACCGTTCGTGCAACTCGGAGCTCGAGGAGCGTCCGCACTCTCTCTCCCTCTCGGAAACGGATTGGCTACTACCCCTACCACCGGCCATCTGTGGGCCCCACCATGATGTATGTAGTTCATCCATTCCGTTCATCCATTTTTACTGATAATATAAGGCTCGATCCAAAAATTAGGGGGATATAAATCTCAGGTGGACCACACCACATGAAAACAATAGTGATTGGATATCCACCATTAAAATCCTCCTAAGGCGAATGGTACTGTTTATTAGACATCTAATCTGTTGATTAGGTCATACAGGCCTAGATTAAACTACAGAACAAAAATCAGCTTGATCTAAAACTTCTATGGCCCCCAAAATGTTTTTAATAGTCGATGCCCAATAGTATTTTCTGGTGTGTGGTCCACCTAAGACTTATTTCATGTTCATTTTTTGAAATCGTTTACAAAATGATGTTATAAAATGTATGGACGGCGTGGATGAACCAAATAGATCATGGTGGGGCCCATAGAGCGATAACCATCCAAATTTCAAGTGAACGTTTTCAATCACTGGATTTTCATTGTGAGTATTGTATTTTATGTAAAATGGTGTTGACTCGTCCATAACATTATTGGCTAAAATATAGAGTTATCCAGACCATTGAAATAATCGGTATAGTTATAAATAGTAAGTATTTATATTTTATTTTATAAAACGATCCTAACCATCCAGAAAATGGTCCCGTGCATGTACGATCGTTAATAGAGTTGGTGTTATAAATAATGGTAAGCTCACAATATACGGATTTAAAATTTTTATCTTCTTTACCGGACGAAAACCATCAAACGCCCGATCTTCTTTTCCTATTTTCCCTCTCTTCCTCATCTTCCATCGACGAGAAACCCTCTCTCTTCTGTGAAAAGCCATGGCAGCAGCAGTAGCAACAGCTGCAGCAGAACTTTCTTCAGGATCTAGCGGTGGAGGAGGATCCGCAGATTCCTACATCGGCAGCGTGATTAGCTTGATATCCAAATGCGAAATCAGATACGAATGCGTCCTCTACAACGAATCCAGCATCGGTTTGCGGAACGGTACTCTCTCTCCCTCCCCATTTTTTCTCCAGATTGGGGTTTTTAGGGTTTGGAAGGGTTTTTGTGGGATTTTGGTATATAGGTTTTGATTTTTGTTGGATTTGGGGATATGGGTCTTGTTAAATCTGACGTGAGATTTGTTGGGTTTTTAGGAATTTGTTTTTTTCTTTTCTTTTCTTTTCATTTTATACGGGTTTTGAGTGTATTTTTCAGTTTTTTTTTTTAATATATAATTTTATAACCAGGAAGTTTTTATTTATTTCTAGAAGATTCTGTATGGTCGGTGGAATGAAAATGTTGAATATTTTTTTTTTGTTTTTTCTCTTAGTTTTTAATTGGGTTTAGGTTAAAATGTGGCTAGGCATGTTTTGGATGAGCATGGCTTCGGTGGATACAGGGATCAACTAGGTTGGGTGGATCCCTCGGATCCACATCAATGTATTTTCCTTGCATTCATTCCGTCTATCTGTTTTTACAGGCTATTTTAAGGGATAATCCAAAACATAAATAAGATAAAATCTTAGGTGGGCCACACTACAAGAAACGGTGTTGATTGAATACCCAACGTTAAAACTTATTGGAGCCAATTGAATGTTTATTTTCCATCCTGGCCGCGCCTGTTTTGGATAAGAAAAGTTCGGTGTCAAGTCGATGCCACGTCAGTTTTTTTTTTTTTTAATCTCAATTATAACCATTAAAGGTTGTATATCAGGGAGCGGATTAGGTACGGCCCTGACTGTGGGGCCCACCTTGATATATGTACTGTATATCCACGTCGTCCATCTGTTTTTAAAATGATTGTAATGTGTGTACCTAAAAATAAAGTAGATATAAATATCAGGTAATACCAAGCTGCATGAAACAGTGGTGTTTAATCATTGAAAACTTCTTGTGGGCTGCAAAGGTTTTGGATCAAGTAGATTATTTAATATAGGCTTGACGACCAATGGTTTAACTGAGGATATGCTCCTTGATAGAGTGGAATGGCGTGAACGGGATTCATGTAGCTGACCCCAGTTTGTTAAGATAAGGTTTAGATTATGAAGATGATTATGATGATAAATTATGTTGGATAAAAGTAATTTTCACTTTCTCTTTTGTTATTTTATCTTTTTCGGCCCTAATTTCTTCGATATCTGTTTGTGATGATTTGAGGAAAGGATTTCATTCTGTTTTGGGAAATCTAACATGTGTTTTGTTTTTTTTAGTTGGAAAGGTATGTTTGACATGTTTCTTCTCATTGAAAAATATTAAATCTTTATGAACATCTGGTGCATAGGGATCTTGATTCTCATGCAATGCTGGTGCACTTTCCCTTTGGCAAATAGCTGAATAATTCCATCATGAATAAAGCACAACTGCCAGAATTTTATGGTCCGATTTTATTGGATAATTGCCAATATAATGCTGTAAAATGTATTTTATATATGCAGGCACCAACAATTGCAACAGCGGCATCTGTGGCTTGGTTTTATTTTCACTTCTCATTGGTAATATGCAGGTTAGCAGTAATTCTCATTTCCATCCATGGCTTGGTTTTATTTTCAATTCTCCTTGGCAATATGCAAGTAACTAATTCCTCAACCATCTCATGGCCAACATCAATTTGAGTCAGCATAAACCTTTGGATCCTCTTTTTGAAAGGTATATTCACTCTAATCCAACTCCCAAGCCCGCAAATAAATTCAGCCCATAAAGAGCAACTGTACGTACATGTTCAGTGGGAAAAACTTGCAATAATTTGGTGGTCAAATTTGTTGAAAAATGTTTATGCCCATAGATTACCCATATTGTGGCCAACCAGATCATTGGTATGTTTGCCACGTGTAGTGACATGTGTATTTCTATGGCAAAGCTGTCTTTATATCATAAAAAATGCTCTGAATCATGCTTCACCACAAGTGTATCGTTGACTCTATGTAGCATTCTATCTGTAATATCAAAGCCTGATCTCTGTGTAAACTGTAGAACTTTCACTTTTTATTATAGTTGTACATATAACAAGGCAGAATAATGTTAGATGAGGACTCGTCATCTGCAACTGAAATGTTGCTTGCAACCTGCTCCAATGCTTACGTTGCATGTATATAGGACATTCGAGCCGTGTGTTACATATGCTCCATCATGAAGATCTCCTGGCATGCAAATCAGGTCTGTTGCTCATCAGGGGAACGGCCTATATGAAAACAACACATGATTTAAATAAGAGTCCCTGATTACTGTCCTGGGTGATCATGGTTGTGCCGCCCTAAACATGTCCCAAATTTCCTAATTCCTACATGTTTGTTGCAATGGAATTTTAACAAGTTTCCATGTGATGATCACATGAAACTGGTTGTGGTGATGAATTGTCATGCCAATTAATTATTATAGATTATAGAGGTGCTCATGGTCAATTTTGGTGTGATATTTGCTAATGGCATTGATTTTACATAGTCATGAAGTGATTGTTTTAATCCATATATAAATGCCTTTAGATTTCTGATTATTTATTTTTTTCTTTAAGTAGGTCATCAAAACTCTTAATGACATTCTCTTTTCATGATGATGGTAATGCCACAGAAAATCAGCACTCTAGCAGGAAACCAAGTGCCCAGCACCTTTCTTGGGGAAGTTGTATTCACTATGTGCATTATTGGACTGGGCCTGTTTCTTTTTGCTTTGGTCATTGGAAATATGTAGACTTTTATACAATCACTCGGATGGAGGCACAAAAGTTATTCACCAAGAATTTCTTACTGTTGTTCCTCTCTTTAATTGTTCAATCATTAATTATTGCTATGCCAAGCCCACATGCAGCCTCACATGCCAACCCAGCATGCATGTGTGACATCGGAGATGTTTCATCAGATGGGTCGTGCTGTGTGGTTGACCTGGCCCAAAGCCAAAATTCAGGCAGTCGACTTATCATGTGGGCCACACATATATGAATAAAAACTGCATGATGTTTCTGACCACTACATGTCCAATGGTCTCAAATATATAATCTTTCACTAAGAGTATGCACTTTTTCTTTGATTTTATTTTTTTCTTCTTCTTCTTCTTGTTACAACTTTTACAATATAGGCTGTAATGGGCATTACAATTTTATTTTTATTTTTTTTGCAAGGCATAATTGTTACCACAATTACCATTGTGTATGGCCATAATTACTACCGTAACATAACGGAATACCTTGCCTAATAATAATCTGATTTTTGAGCCATAGCATTTAAAGCTTGCTTATTGTGGTTTGGTGATGATAATTGATCCATGGGTCCAATCAAGCTTTTTTGGGTGATCAAATTATGAACCATCTTCTTCATCAATGCTTGTACGATTCCTTCACAGTACCACTTATTGCCACAATGTCTTTTGATTTGGAACATGGTTCTACAAACTTACGACTAAGTATATTGTGTTTAAGCTATGGATTTAAGTAGTGGGTTCGGAGTGTGACTCACCTGGAGATCGAAACTGGTACTTGGCCCCATATAAGTGTGGGAACTCATTTCATTTGGACCCAAAGCGATATAACTCGGACATTTACTGAGTTGCATCGGATGATTTTTCAAACCATATTTCATCATGGTTTAAGTGGCTCCTGTGATAAAGTCTTGTTATGTATTATTTGATGAGAAACAATGCATTGGACAGAACATCATGAATTTTCCTAATTTTGTGCCTTATTAGAAAGACAAACTCGCATTGTATCACAAGCACCCACTGAATGAGATCACAAATAAATGCACACCTGTGACGAGGCATATCATTCTTATCTGTATATGGGTGCTCCCAACTCGCTATTCTCTTTGAGTTTTATGCCTCCATTTATCCTTTCTGCTCATTGTTTGTAAGATATCCATGAGTAAAGTTCATGTGCATGAGAGTTCACAATATCCTAGCATGCTTGTTTCTGGCCTAAACCATGAATATGGACACAAAATAAGTTAAATGCGATTCAATATGTTCTTGTACAAGTCATGTATCACAAAATCAGAATGTGCAGCTGTTTGATGGCATTTTTCCAATCCCTCCTACTTGTTCAAAGAACCTAAAACCATATTGATTTGCAGGTGCGTATTTTCACAGAAATGGAGGATCCCATCTTAGATGCTATCTATGAAAGATTGAAGCAAAAACTGTATATACAAGGAAGCAAGGTACTGTATCAAGGAGTTCCAATAGACAAGATGGTTTTCATTATCCGAGGAAAACATCGATAGTTGTATCTATTCAAGTTTTCATCTCTCTTACAATTCTTGTACCACAAAAACATCGATGGTTGAATTATATCTAATGGTTGCCTATTGTGATTGAAATGAATGGTATTTTTCTGTTTTTCCCAACAGAAATGGGACCCAACTATTGGCAACCCCGCACTTGAATTGGTGTGTCCCATCATATAGATTGGATGTGCTTTGTTATCTCCCCTTATTAGATGCTTGCAGCCATCTGATGAAAATTATGACTAGTGCTCCACATTTAACAGTATAGTTCTAAAACTCGGGCTTTGACTCAGTGAAACTCGATTGGGAGAGTGACTAAGTCTCAACTTGGTGTGCTTTGTTGAGTTGGCTCAATGACTCGGTAACTCGAGGCAACTTGAACCAAGTCACTCTCTTAAAAAAAGTACTACAGCAATTGCAGCACTTCATTTATTTTTGAAATCATTAGCCTACACTGATACTCATACTTCCTAATAACAGTAGTGTAGGATGTCTTATGCCATCTTACATTTTCTAGCCGCTAAAATAATTTCACGATGACCCTGAAAGTTGTGTATTCCCTTCCCTCTATATGGATTCATTATTAAATTTGATCTGTTTGTTTCTCTGTTCTGGTATTGTTTCTGGTTTTGCTTGCCAATATGGGATTCTTTATCATTTACTTTATGCATGATATTGTATTATACCTTACTAGGGAGGCAAACGATCTGGATTAGGTCAGTGAAGGAAGGAATACCAAGACTGTTTGTGTAGGATTTTCCTTCAATTATCTTGGTGAATTCTTCATTATAGATCTTTTGCTTCTCACTTTAATAAAATGGATATTACAAACTTACAATGGAAAATTCTCCCATTCATGTATTGCATGCTATTGTGTTGTACCTTACTATGGAGGTAAACAATGTGGAATAAGCCAGGGAAGGAAGGAGTACCAACACTGTGTTGTGTAGGATCTTCCTTCAATTATCTTTGGTGAATTCTTCTTTACAGATCTTTCATTTTTCACTTTAATAAAATGTATGTTACTATAGAAACATTGTCCCATTCAAAAAAGAAAAAAAGAAAAATTCTTATTGTTCCATGTTGTGTAATGTTGGGATTCATTTTCCATGTTCATAATTTATTAATTGCATGTGTACTGTCTTAGATGCTATTTATTTGCATCATGGCTTTCTTTACTGCAATGCTTGCTTGCATGTGATTTTCCATAGACGGAGTAGGCGAAATTGTTTTACATTTACTGCCATTTCTGGGATGAGTAAAGTGTCTTTTGTTTCTTTCTTCTTCTTCTTCTTCTTTTATTTTTTATTTTATTTTATTTTATCCCAGGTGGAAGATGCAGTTTCTCGTGTTGCTGAGGGAATTCCAAGCGCAGTCCAGGAATTAGATTTTTCATCCCTCCATTCTCAGTTAGGTCCTTTAGCTGCAGTAAGTATTTCCAATTCCAATGGATTTCAATTTATTCAAAATTTGTAGTAGATAAGTATATCCTAACATATGTACTCTCATATCAGATTCTTCTTTGTATTGATACGCACACATGGATGTTGTTTGATACATTTTTATCTAGTTGTCTAACTTTGTCATGGATCATTAGATTGTTCCATTGAGTCCACTGTAAGCATTTCATTGTTATCTTTACCATTTCTTTCATGCTAGCTCGGGAACCAACTTTGTGATGAGCATTATCAGGAATGGCATAGGCCACTTGATGACAGTTTCTATTTATTTCCTTCTCTTCTTTTATCCTTTCCATTGGTATACCTCCTCTGTTAGGATTCTGATATGGGACAACACAGATTTGATATACCTGAAAATTTATGTAGATACAAACTCCATCAAATAGAACTTAATCTCAGGCAGGATAATGAAATACAATACAATAAATAGCCATAGGGATAGAGAATATGATGCAGGACGCTGGAATGGTATTCCAGCAGCCTTCTCATAGAATCATTCTTGTCAATCTCCACTCACACGGAAGCAGAAAAACTGAGGTCTCTCATATATTCATAAAAACCATCCATACCTATGGCTACATCTATGCATATGTAACCTGTTCGCTAATAGCTTTCCTTTCAACATAAATGGGAAGGTATCTTTGAATATCCTTAACCATGTGTACATATCATCAATTAACAATGCAAATGTATTAATTGTGGATATGTTTCAAGACCAAATATCAGGCCCATTGATCTGGTCAGACATTGGGAAAAATCCACTGATCAGAGATCTATGGGTCACCAATCTGATAATCTAATTGGTCCCATCTTTTGATCTTAGTTGTGATGGTGGGGCCTGATCGCATCGAACTCCTAGTGTTGGTGAAGCCTTTTCACAGTCAATGTGCTTTCCTGGGTACGTACTTGAATCCAACAATATTTTAGAAAGTAAAAATGTCTTTTAAGTGGTATTTCTTGATTTAATTGAATTTCAGATATAAATTTGTTAGATTTGCAAGATGTCTATAACAATTAAATCAATTTGCTTATGGGGGACTGATTCTGAAAAACACTTGCTTTCACATTGGATTATCTAGGAGAGGATGCAGTTTTTAGCATGCCAGAAACTGGACTTGCTATAATTCGTGGGTATGTACTTGAATCCAACAATAGTTTAGAAAGTAAAAATATGTGAGTGGTATTGACTTATCCTTAAATGAGAAACATCTTCTGTCATTAGATGGCTCCCATCATTTATGGATGGGCGACCCAACTGGCAACGGGATGCCCCAGATTCATTTCCTCTCTCCAGAAACGTGGCCCACCTTTCTCATCGTGTTTGATTGGTTGGGTCGTACTGCATTATCAAGTTGTAATTCAGTAAACTAGTCTCTCAAGCCAACAACGGTTTCTGTGTGTTTGGCTATAGCAATCTTCCTTGGTTATGGTTTCTTAAAGGCATCAGTCCTGTGGTAATATTGAAAAATGCAGCTCAAGAGACGAGATATTCTGACAAAAACCAGCAATCTTCTAAGATACAACAAGACATGTACAAGCCTAAGAAGCAACTGCAACCTTGTTATTTCCTTCTGCAAAGCCAGCTTCAGGAAAGATAAATGGGCGACATCTGAATGCAAATATAGGGTCTGAGCTCTTAAGTCAGTGGATGAAAATAGGGAGTTACTATGTGGAAGGATCTCCATTGTGGGGGTTTATCAGACAGCTTGAATTGGGAGCACCTGCAGCACATTGCAACGAAAGTGGAAATTGGTCCGTGCAGATGCTATATAGTATTTTTAAGTGAAATGCCAATTCAAATGCAATTGGTCTGGTCCCAATCACGTTTCTACCATTGCTTCAGTTATTTTTAACCCTTCTCTAATGTTTTTGGTTAATCTATGTTCCTACACATGTCAATGTTGCATATAGTGGCATGTTTGTAAATACTATAAGGAACATGCATATGTGGTGCATTTGTCTTTAATATAATGTGTAAAGAGGTAGAGCTCACAATCATAGATTACATGTGCATTTGTCTTTAATATATGTGCATTTGTCTTTAATATTATGATTTAGTTTTGGTTTTTGTTGGATGAGAAACTGTTTGGTATTTTGGCTCATGATTTAGAGTTTTGTAGGGTTGGTGTGATCGTATTTATTCGTGGATGAATGTAATATGGATAAGATTGTTTGTGTTTGGATGGATGTGGTTTATGTTTGGATGGATTTATGTAGTTTGGGTTTAGATGAATGTGAATGTGAATTTGATGAAATATATTATATAACAGGTGTATATCAGGAAGAATATGATATTGTAACAGGTGTATATTAGAAAGAATATGATATGAACAGGCGTATATGGAAATACGAGACGGTTGAAGACCGTCCTTTTAAAAGAGTACGACTGTCCTTTTCACTTTGATAAGATGGACCGTCCCTTTGACTCATAAAAGACGGTTCATAACCGTCCTTTTCAGGGTCATAAGAAAAGGTTTATGACCGTCCTTTTTAAACTCACAAGAGACGGTCTAGGACTGTCTTTTTGCAGGTCATACAAGACGGTCTATAACCGTCCTTTTTATTGACGGTCATGGGCCGTCCTTTTTACAGTCATAAACCGTCATTTTCAACTTCATACAAGTCCACTAATTACGTATCATTATAGACGGTCTATGACCGTCCTTTTTTAGAGACGGTTTATGGCCGTCCTGTAAAAAATACAACGCGTCAAAATTTGATGGCCGTTGCGACGGTCCAGGACCGTCCTTTTTGGGCTTTTGAGACGGTTTTCAACCGTCCTCTTTTTGCTATTTTGGCGTAGTTTGTTACAGCAACCCAGACATGACTTTGGTGGATCCCCGAATACTACTCCGCACTGGTGATGAACAATACGGTACACAGGAACCAATTTGCAAACTTGTGTGATAGGCATTGGTGTTTGATATCTGAGTGGTTTTTCTAGTCTCCTCCCCATATGATAGTATAACAGAGGCTGCAGTATCAAGTGGGATGCATCGTATGAAAGAAAGATAGCCTGACTTGTGGCCTTCATATATTCTGTAATAATTTGAAGAAAAATTAAAAATAAATTGGTTGCAGCAGTCCACATTCGCTAAGATTTTTTAATCAACATAGCTTTCGTAATGTGGGCTAAACAGCCCACCAAATGGATGGTGTGGATTCACCAAATGTGTAATTACATGTACTATGCGATGAAAGAACACTAGTTCATTCTGCAAGGAAAGATCCCCTTCAAAGTGTCTTGGCCAATGAACCCTACTCCGATAGCACATGCCAATGTGATAGGCATGTGAGATATCCAGGTCATTCATCAAGTGGAACCAACAGTCGATCTGCCATCACTCATTTAAGTCTCCATCTTTCTTTCATACAATGCATCCAACCTGATGCCACAACCTCTGTTATACAACCCACACAGGGAGGATTACACCAGAAAAGACCCACATCTGAAATACCAATGCCCATCACACATGTTTGCAAATTGGTTTCGGAGTACCATATCGGCCACCACCGGTGTGGGGTCATAACACCCCTGTTTCGGGTTGTTTTGGGCCGGCAATACATTTCATGGGCAATACATACGAGTTTTGGACGATCCACCAAACCATGTTATCACAACAGGCCATACGACTTTCAGATGGGCCATGTTTCCTGGCACGTCTTCGGAAAAGGGTCATGTGCATGCTATGTACTTATCAATAGAAGTTGAAGAATTGCGGAAAGCAAACAAATGAATCCAGTCATATAGAAAGCAAAAGTAATATTGCCCAAGTGTTGATGTGTAGTGTATCAAAAAAATACAAACCCAACAAACACATGTATTTTGTAGGACATTGAATTCAGGTGTTTTTTTCTCTCAAACCGACGACCACATATATGAAAAGATTCAATCAAAAAAAAAAAAGAAAAAAAAAAGGCTTCAAACCTGCATTTTGATTACTCATATGCTTCCTCCTAGTCTTCTACTTCTTCATGATCCTGTTGGACTACGCCCATGTCTCCAGCCTGCACTACCAACACCGAGCCATGAGCTTTTGATTCCGAGGCTGAGGAAGACGCCTCAGTCCGATGTCCCGAGTCAGATGCTTCAACAGAACTAAAACCTGTCGGATTCGAATCCGAGTCAAGCAGATTCCACCGGTTTTTACATGCAGCAATAGGAGCTTCCTTTGCTTTCACTACGACAATCGCCGTTGCATTAGCCCCACTGCCACTGTTGGACCAATCTCCACCCCAGGAATCTTCGGACCAGCCCAATTCTTGAACTACTGCTTTCTTCCATGGATTACTACTCTTCACCATCGATGCTCCATCTTTACTTCCTCCTCAGGCATTGGCAGAGGAAGACCCGGATGCACTGCCATTCTGAAGAACCACAACAACCCCATGATAAGCCGTCCCATGAACCAGCTGTCTTAGAGCAGTTGCTGCACGTGCAGGATCTCCGAAAATAGCCAAGGCATTTCTATCATTCAACAAAACCAATTCGCATTCTCCTCTAAGCCTTAGAGCCAAGGTAAATCTATAGACATCCCCTGGCAAATCCAGTAGAGCAACGACAAGCCTTGGATCCATGTCTACCAGAGGATCGAAGGCCGAAGGTTGGGCCACAGCTATGGGAACAGCACCTTTGGGTCCTAGGATTCGGGCTGGAGCTCTGGATTTGGGCGTGACATGGACGACCAGGAAGCGTTTCGGCTCCCGTCCAGCCGCCTGAACTGAGAGCTTCCACCTCTTAGCAATGTGCCTAATGGCATCTCTCTTCTCCTTTAGAGCAGCACAGAAGACATGGACTCTGAGGCCACTTGCCGTGCTTCCTTTACTCGTGCCCAACACCAAGAACTTAAATCTCTCCTCTACTTTGGTTCCCGCCTCAATAGATCAGCGAGAGACTTGGAAACAGTTGAACTATCACCAAAATGAAGGGCATCGAGGTTTGGAGGAGTGATCTCGAAAGCTTCTGCAAGAACGCATTTTCGCTCAATCTTCGCACAGTCCTCATCACAAACGAGCTTTCTCTGCCCAAGAGGTATCTTCTTGCCATTTGCTTCCACGGGTTGGAGCGGAACGGGCAACTTCTGAATAACTGAGGCTTCAAAGACCGTATCAACATGAAAACTGCCAGTGTTACTGCCGCCGACGTCGCAAGGAACTGCAGTGGTTATCCGGCCACAGGAACAAGTAATGGTGACGGAAAAGTTGCATGTGAGATCAGGGCAAGGTGCTGAAGGGTGGCAAGGGGCTGCACATGTGTGCCTACAGTATCTCCTAGGAGCACCACAGCTCTGCCCACATGAGACTTTTGAATTAGAGGCAGGAACAGGACCAGAGGAAGAATCACATGGCGGCGGATGGCAGGGTTTAGAACAAGCATGCATGCCACATTGTCGGGTCTTCCCACAAAGCTATTTGCACCTGATATGCTTCGACCCACAAGGTATACTTCTCAGAACCACATGCCCACCTACACACTCCTTCGCCACTGGAACTGTACATAGTGGGCAATCTCCGAAATGGCAGCTGTGTGTAGACAAATGCCCGCATGGCCGAGTAACAGTACAAGGATGCTGACAAGATGGGAGGCGGGATCCCACAAGGGCGCGGTGGAGGGATCACCGTCTTCCAGCAAGCACTGCTCAAATCAGAGAAAATGGTTTCCATGCACGGAGGGCAATGGCCGCTGTGACAGAAGGACTCACAAGAATGCTGCCCGCACCTCAGTTTCTTCCCACAGGCCACAGAGCACAAGTGTCGGTCCCAGTCGCCAGATAAATGGTCACTGGAACTGGAGAGAGGGCAGCATCTCTCACGGCATCGGTGCCTCCCACAGTTCTTCTTCCGACCACATGGCTTCTCGCAGAAAAACTTATCCCGCTTTTCTACTGTTTTATAGCATTCTACTGCACGAGAAGTAGATCCACAACAGCATTTCTAATTGGTTGACAATAACCAAACAAGGCGCACATTCCCCTTCATGGCATGTGTTTTTGCAGCGGTGGACCCCACAATGAAGGACCTTACCGCACACCTGCGAACACGTCGGTATCGGATCCAAACAACTCTGCCTTTCTCTTGTCGGAGGCATCTTTCCGCAATGGCAGGTCTTGATCCTCGAAGGTAATAAATCACACTCCCCGCACGGACCCGGATGGCAAACCTCATCACAATAATGGTGCCGACAAGAGAGCTCCTTCCCGCAGACTGAATTAAATGAAAAAAGTCCATTGACCTCATTTACTTCTCCCCTCACCAACATTTCTCCGCAAAGAATGATCTCTGTCTTCTTCTTGCAAAAACAAGACGCATTGATGAGAACTCGGCAAGGATCGCAGGCCCCTGTGTGGCACATCCATTCACATCTGTGTCGCATGCATTCCAGAAACTTATCACACCGTTGCCCGCAAGTGAGAATGGATTTATCAGAGCAACACCTTGTGATCATTTCCTTCCCACATGGGCACCGGCGCGGCGAGGCGAATGCCTTGCAAGGGGGGCAAGGCCCAGGGTGGCATTGTAGCATACACACATGAGAACACCGATTCTCATCAACGCCATCATTGCTGTCCATTGATTCCCTATCAAGTGGCTTCCAACACGGCTCTCCGCACGAATGCGGCATCAAATTGAAGTCCGATGGCGGGTTCGTCCGCCTCCTGCAGAAGCAAGCATACTGAATCTCCTTCCCCGAAACAAGCTGCACCGAGCGGCAACCCGGGCACTGCCAATTCAGTCCCTGAGTCTTCTCCGCTAATAGATCACTCGAGGTGACCGTACGGGCCCACTTCTTGATACAGTTCAAATGGAAGATCGAATAGCAGCTCGAACAGGACCATATCGTTGCAGATCGCCTGACCATGTCATAGCAGATCATGCACTCGACTGCGCCCTTCACAAGCTTATCCTGTATCTCCTAAACAAGCTGAGGGACAGCAGCGGATTCCGGAACCTCTGTCTCCCTTTTCTTCACAACATACTGACCTTTCGGACGAAGACGTCCATCACTAGAGACCGGATTCGGGTTGGGGATCGGACTCGGATTGGGGTTAGGGCGTGAACTCGGTTCGCCTCCGTCTGCGACAGTCAGATTTGAATTAGAGCTGACGACGGTGGCGGATCCTCTCGGGACCCACTCCTGCCGGCGGGGGCGGGTGGAGGGACGCGACCCGTCCCTTCGACCATGGCGGGGCTAAGGGACCTTCTGAAATTGTCCCATTATCTAGGAAAACCCTGGTCGTCCGTACAATCGCAGTGAGAACAAAACACTGATGAAAATGGAATTTCTCGCCTGGGAGGAATAACAAAACAGTTTACTTATTTTTTTATTTAATAAATAATATATAATAATATTTATATATACTTATAATATATAAATAATATTAATAATTTATATCATGTAATCCAAACTGGTTTCAATTGCTTACAGCAAACAAGGGCAAGGCGACGGTTGGACTGGCGAGTAGCGAAAGGGGCAGGGCGAGCAGTAGAGACGATCGAGTAACTGGGCAAGCACTAGGTCAAGCAGAGTAGAGATGATCGTGCAGCTGGGCAAGGCAACGGCGATGGGCAAGCACTAGGTCAAGAGGGTAGAAAGAGAGAGAGATTGGGTTATGAGAAAGAGGGGTAAAGTAGGTTTAGGGTTTAAATTTTCTGTTTTTATACTACTTGATTGAGTCAAGCTGAGTCAAACCAAGTCGAGTCGAGCTTGGGCCAGTTAGAACTCAGCTTGAAATATTTTCGATCTAAAAAATTAAACTCAACTTAGCTCAAACTTAGTTTTGAACTGAGTCAAATCGAGCTTTTTCTAGCCAAGTCGAGCGAGTTGACCGAGCTAGCTTGATTCGTGTACAGCTTTATGACTCACCTCTTTAGCTCTTCTAGTAGGCCCATTTCAGTCCCTAGATTTATTTATGTAGGCTAGCAAAAAATTGGGAAACGGCTACGGATAAATGCCGTAGCTAAATTCCTATGGCTACGGTTATAGTCCGTAGCATGACCATAGCCATTGGTGTTGCGTAGGAAAAGAACCATAGTAATAGGCTAAAATTAGAAACAGCTACGGTTTCTAGATGAAGGGTTACGGTTAATAGCCGTAGTAGGTGCCTATTCTTTTAAAAAATAATTAAAAAAATATAATAATGGCGCATCTCTTACCATTATAGTACATGACCTGATAGATCAACTCATATAAGCTAATATAGATAAATACTTTATAGCTAAATCATTCATTCATTCAACCAAATATAATCATTCATTCATTCAACCAAATACAATAATTCATTGTAATTCATTGACAAAAGTACAATACCAACATAATAATTATATGTCTATTTAAAGTTCTCATTGACAGCAAGATCCAATGCCTTCTCACAGCCAAATAGTTTCTCAACAATCGCAAGCGACAACTCTATGGATGTGCCTCTACTGGTTATCAATTTTCCATCAACAAACACCCTATTCTCAGCTTCGCTTTGATCTGAAAGCTTACTGCACATTGTTGACCACCTCACGAACCGCGCGCTGCTTTCATACTGCAAAACCAAACTTCATCAACATACAGTAAGTGTGCAACAGTTATGCTAAAATGCAAAATGCAAAATGTCAAAGACAATCCATATGTCAACAATATATACCTTCGAATTGCTCAACATTTTCACAGTAGCAGGATTAAAATATAGCTGCATAGAAGGAAATTTAGGTAATTAGATAGCAGGCAAAAAAGAAAAAGAAATAGGTAAGAAGCAGGACTAGGAGCCAGAGTCCAATGCACAGTATACTCCAGTAGGTAGCAATGTTTTTCTTTTACCCTGACTGAGAATTAGAAAGCAGGTGGTTCTAAATTCACCTAATTGGGAACTAGAGAGCTAGGTTGGACATTCATCATATGATAATTCCCTTGCAAGGACAACCGGCAACTCACATTTCACAACCTACAGCAGAAACTATAATTAATAAAGATAAAATTAGAGCAGTTAAAATAATTCTACAGCAAGATTCATGCATTCTCTTTTTTAAATGAGACTGTTCCTAGATATCCAACCATCCATTAGTGGTAGATGGGAATCATGTACACAACTAAGTTTCAACTTGGGTCACATGTACGATAGGTGGCTAGGATGTTCCAAACTAAGAGATTTTCCTATGCCAAACATGCTGTAGTTGATGGTTTTATGTCCATTTGCCTATGCCAAACATGCTGTAGTTGGTGGCTTTCTGTCCATTAATTTTCTCATGCCAAACATGATGTAGCTGGCTGCTTTTTTTATATCAAAATCTTTCAATTGAAGATTTCCCTGAAGAAGCAATTAATAGAATTTCAAAACTAGTGGAGACTATTCTTACATCAAATTCACAAACTACACTATCAGAAATGCATGTCCCACCCACATGATCAGAAATGAATGTCCCGCCCAAAGATCAAGTACAGGTATTTTTTTTTAGCATTTCAAGATTCGTGGGAACCAATTTTGAAGTTCAAGATGACCCTTGTCATGATTGTCCTATCGATGTTCTATGGAACTGTCAGTTTCTTTAGACCACTTGACTATCCCAAGCCTAAATTTTACTAAGATGTTTTATGGTGATGCACTTAAATAGCATTTGGATGCACTATTATATCGAATTGGCAATTATTGGTCTAAGTAGAACAACTAAGTTCTATTTATGATGGATTAGGCTCCAAATTGCAAGTCCACTAGATTTAAGTTGGACTAAAAAGAGACCTGACAGCAATTTAAGGGCCACTCTCTTCATTACAGGAACTAGAAATCGTTATTATTATTTTTTTCATGCTTACTTGGCTAAACAAATCAATCACTTGTGATCATAGTTGATTTACAACTTATGATTTGAGCTGAACTTAAGCAGAATGATTTGAATCCCATCTTGAATCTCTTTTATCTAGATGAATCCTACAATTCTATGATTTGAATCCTATGATTTAGATTCAAATCCGGATTTATAATTGTTCTCTTTTGTTTTCAGAAACTAGGATTCCTAGCAGCTGTACTACATGAAAAATGTTTTTCAGCAAAGCAGAAAAGTCAAAATCATCCATTTCTCAAACTTTATGCATGGCTTCAAAAACCTAAACCAATTGCTAAAAATTGATTATAGATGTTGATGATGATGATGATTCATTTCCAGGAGCTGGGGAATGAGTACCTTATGCATCATGGGCACCCATGCATGGTCTTAGCAAAAACCCTTGAGAAAAGGGCTAGATAACAACTTGTATTGCCACAACTCAATAAGTTGGGACAATTATTCCACCACACACATGGCACATATGCAAGTTTAAAGGTAGATGGATCTCAACAACATAAAAAAACCAGTCATTTTCAACAGACAACATCACCCTTAAGAAAATGACTTCAAACTTGTAAGAGATGCTTCCATGATAAGATCTCCTTCTTCATCACCATTTTCATCATCTACAACAATCACAAGCTAGAGAATAAAAGATGGGTTAACTATAGTTTAAGAGCTACTGGGGCCTGCTTTAGCTTGGTCGCAATTGGGGCCTTCCTAGGCAGTTCAGCTGCCTAAACATCGCAATTGGGGCCTGCTTTAGCTTGGTCGCATAGTCAGATTCGTGGAGGATTGCTCATAGATGGGCCAGTATGTTGTATGTACTTGGGATTGAGTAGCATTCAAGATACCAAGCTGCCCATCAAAAGGAAGAGGACCCAGTGAGGAGTGTGCCCAAGGATCATGTAATTCCTCAAAAAACAAATATTACCTGAAAGTTAAACCCACCAGTTATGCCATCAATATTCAATACCTATAAAGAAATCAACTTTTGGACATCATGAGTGGGCCTTATGGACGGACTTAAAAGCTTTCTAAACTAAAGCAGGACAGAAAATACCACCTCTCCAGCAAAGAAAAGATGAGGGTGTATCTTGCTTTCCATGGTATTGAGTGTAATCTTCGCAAAAGGAAAGAGGAGTGTAGTTAAATATCTAGCTGAAATGAACCCAGAAAAAGGGAGCATGAAAGCAGTTTAGAGACTAGGGAGGCTTTCAATAGTGGATTGACAGTGTAGCTATTTGAGTTAACTGTAGAATTGAGTATTAAATATACCTTGAAAATGAGTTTTGATCTCATTTAAATATATCAAATCTTGTGTTTTGATCTCCAAAACAGGCCTGAATATAGTTGAAAATGAGTTCATAGGCTTCCTATATCTTCAAATGAAGAAAATACCTTGATAAGTACATAAAGAACTATACAACTATCCAATACAGCTTAATTGCACCATTCATGTACTCTATGATCCAAATGTCCCTCCAAAATATCTCTGAAACTTTTTTTGCCATGATGAATAACCATAGGTCAACACTACCAGAAAAAGGGGCAAAGGTAATGACAGGTAAGAATTTCTCTAATTTTCTTAAATATGCAGAAATCAGAAGCATTCAGGTGTATTATTAGTACTAGTTCTTTCATGAGCAGAAAACTTACAGCGGGGCTTTTGTCCATTTCTATGAACACTGCTTGCATCTTGCCATAGATTTCCAAGTTGTTGTCTTGCTATTTTATGCCTTCCTTTGCAGTCTTTAGCATCTTCTTGCGAATTAGCTGCACATCGCGAATATCCAATTACATCAGCAAAAAACTACATTCTTTTAATCAACAATGCAGCAGCAAAATCTTTAGAAATCCTTCAGTCAACCCATCTTTCTAAAACAGAAAGGCTTTTGGGCCACTGCATTTAGACAATGGGAACCTCTTGTTGAGTAGCTTGGATCTCACAAATGTGTGGCAGATTGGCATGTAGAAACCATGAGCCCCTTGCAAGATTCACTTACATAGTGTCCATAAAAATCAATCCTAGCCATTAAGACACTCAAAAACAAGAAGACGAAACACAAAGCGAGAGAGGGCATCAGTATACACACACAGGACAAAAGATCACCATCCATGACATGGGCTTCTAGGACCAATGAAAAGAACTCCTGAAATTAAATGAAATCTAATTGTGCATTAAAAAAGAAAAGTAGCTGTTTTGATAACTGGGCAAGCTTTAAAGCACGCAACCAAGTCAATGAATCTTATCCACCCGTCTTTTGAAACCCTTTTCAATATTTCCAGTGTAGGGTGCTTTTGGTTGCACTAAATATCATGAAATTTCACGATTAATCAGTCTAATAAGATGAAAAATATCATGATATTTGGTGCAGCCAAACGCAAGCTTAGCTACAGTAATTTATGCATAAAACTTGATTGGCTCGCCACCTCTATGATTTCAGATTTGATTCTGATTTTTCGAATGATTAAAACTGGTATGCACATCTATACAGCTGAAGATAAGCATATGAAAGAGGAGATTCACTGTACACATGTAAGAGATCCTGGCCATTCACCAGACGTCACAAGACAGGTTCACTCATCAGGTATGCCACATGTGCATGCTGGATATAGATGATTGGTACTGTCTGCCAACCGAGGCAAATCATTAACCTGGATCTTGCACATGTGAGCAATGCTTGCACTTTTCTCCCAAATTTCCTCTTCAATCAGCCTTACTATGAACCTTCCCAGCATTTCTATATGTTTGAACAGTAGAAGAATTCTACCTTGCACAGACGATGCAAAAAGACGTCCTTAGAGAACCATGAATCATCCAATATCACCGATGTGCCTTTCCCAAACCCAACCGTGTTTGTGTGGTCCTTACGAAACCCATATAGAACAGATTGAATTGAATAGATTAATTAAAACAGACTCATATAGAAAAAACTATTTTACAAAATCTTTTTTGAGATAACATCTTTGATTGATGAAACAGCCAAAGAACAACTGTGAGATCCAAAATCGATGGGAAGCACACCATCAACAAATTGAAGCAAGAAATTTTCTAAAACTGAAACAAGAGTCTCAAATCTCATTTACCTATTTCTGAAAGCATAGGACATACGAAATACCTCGAGTCGATTTCATCAATTCCTCATTAAATGGAACAAAATTGGGCTTTCCCTGTGTAGTACCAAAACTGCAAGAAACAAATACTTTTCCTCAGTTCACTGATCATATGTTCAAAGTAAGTACAGGAAAGCAAAAGCAGAATTAGAAACAAGACCTTATTGATATGATCAAAATCACAAAGTAAAACGGAGAAGCCACTACCAATAGAGCAACCATACACCCTGCAATCTAAAAATTCAAAAATCACAAAGAATTCGCATTTGCAAATTATTAAAAATAAAAAACCAACCACTAATAACAAATACACAATCCCACCAAATCAAAAACCCAAATTGTGAAATGGTAGTTTGATTGTTGAGTTCTCAAGGCCTATTGGAATAATGGATTCTAATTGCAAAAGTTGCAGCGTATCTCCACCAGAAATCCCGCAGTTTCTACTGTTGGGACTGGATGATATGATACTTGTATTCATCCAATCCTTTGGTCATTTACAAATGCCAGATGGAATTTGAATGGAACAAGTGCAATTCCATACCACCTAATCCCATTTCCCAAACAGGCCCTTGGGTCTACCAGGTAAAATGCAAAAGGGAATGAGAGAAAACCTAAGATTTATCATTAATTTTCACCAATATTTATGAAAAAAAAATGGGATTTACAAGAAAAAATTACAATGTGTCACCCTCCATTCACCTAAAACTACAAAAAGAAATACATACACACGCACACACAAACAGACATACATATATATACAGAAAAAAGATCGCCATCAAACATGGTGCACCAAAAACCAGTTTACATGTCTCCCACCAATTGCGGATTGAGGGAGGGAGGTGTGCACCCACTCTTTGGGAATACTGCACCAAAGTCAGGCCAGGGGCATTGAGCCCTAGCTCAATGGCAGTGCTTTCGGTCACAACCTTGAGTGTCTCAGGTTCATATATGTTGACATACTCATATGTATAATATACATGCATGCATACATATACTTAATATGCATGAATGCATAAAAATCCTCATCTGTTGTCCAAGAAAGAGATTGTTTCAAAGTACTTTCATGAGGAGATGAAATTCAAAAGTGCAGTGTAGAATTTAAATTGATTTACCTGTTCAAAATTGGAGTAGGTTAGTCTCTCTTTCATGCATAAACAAGCAACGTCAAATGAACTCTGGCAGGCTGCAGGGATTTCTTCGTGCTCATGAAGTCCCAAAAACCTATTCCATTAAAGAAGAATGGTTTATTGACTAAAATTTCAGATGGCTAGCATTGTTCTAGTTCTAAAAGCTTTAACTCAATTTACTGAAAGGACGAGGAAAGAAAAGTATGTAACCCATGTCAAAACTGATGGAATCAATGTTTTGAAAAATCAAATCAAATAGGTAGAACCACAAATTTGTTTAAGTATTTTTGAAAGATTAATAAAATACAAAGACTAGATCTTTCTTTCTTTGATAGGTAAGCTGGGCTTGACCCCGAGACCTCAATGTTGAAATGCAGTTTGTCTACCATTGAGCTAAAAAAAGAAAGGAGAAATCGATAATATTCCACAATTCCATAATTAACATTAGCCAATTTATAACAATCTATGGCAGTGTGATTAGTAATGAGCCATATAGAGCATCGATAACAAATCGAAAGCTGCAAAATTTACAAAATTACCACCAAACCCATCTCTAAGAAAAAAATCATTTCAAACTCACCAACATGGATGTAGCCATGCTCATTGTGAATAAAATGTTCATAACATCATGGACTCCTATGCTTTCCATTATATTAAATTACATTAGGTGTGTGATTTACCACAGACAACCTCCCAACAGTTTCATCTTCTCATTACCAGAAAATCATTTAGTAGAAATTAAAAAAGCACATATAAGCCAACTTGAAGTCTATATTAAGGTTGCATTTGAACAGGTTTTGGGAGGACAGGTAGATTGTTCAGCAGCCTTTACAACTTATCAGTTCAGAAAGATTAACAGCTATAAGACAGTCAGTAACCAAATTGGTTGGACTCCTATTTCAAAAGAAACATGATAGGTTATGAGAAGGAGCTCATTACTCTGTTGAGGGTTAGATCTCTCAAGACAGGACAAAATGATATAGAAATGGTTGTCTTCTGGGAATTTTTCATAAAATCCATTTATGGGAAATTGGACGGAAGGGGATACCCTGCATTAAAAAGGCATCATGTTTGGAAATGCAAGGAAAGCAGATTCAGCAATAAAGAGGACTATTCATTTTCCGTCAAAGGGAACCAAAATCGTAATTCCACTTGTTGATGTGAATGCAATAGAAATTTCTAGATGAAATCAATTCCACCGGACTGCGATTTCAAGACTCCCAAACACATACAATATTGGTGCAGCCAAACGGGTATTAAAAAATAAAAATAAAAAGAGGGTAAAACAAATAAATAGAAGAAATTAAACAGGTTGCATCATACTCATAGTCATATCCATCATGTCATATGCAGTATGGGTATGCCAATGGACTTGAAGAATCTGGGGTATTTGTTAATTGTTAGTTTCTCTACCCCTATGGTTTTTTGTTTTTTTATTTTTTATTGGGTGAATCAGATTTTGTTGCCCTGTAGTTGATACTTCTTGATTCATCCTCTTTACCGGTTAGTTGCAAATCAACATTCTCTCTCTTTAGAAGCATATTAGAGTTTGTTGAGGAGAGTTTAGTTGTTGTTTTGAATAAGAAAAGTTAGAAGGCAGTTATAAACAGAATTTGGTTTATTTTCGGCAACTTTTTGATTCAGATCCTGTATTTTTCTTGTATGAGGTTTTGAGCTGCACCAGTGTTGCAAGTAAGGTTTAAAATCAGTGTATTGGGTATCGTATTGTTCACCATCACCTATTAACTGAATTAGAAGACTTTCACTTATTAAAGCCTGGATTGTTTGCAATGTGGATTTCCAATTGTCTGGAATAGTCAAAGTTCCCACTGTTAGCATGTATTGCATGGGGCCTGATAACATCTATAGGTGATATTTAGTCTTGGCTATATCTGCAGTAGGACCAGAAATTTAAACAGTTGGATTGAAATATGCGCGTGCATGAGCAGATTTATCAAACTCGAGCAGAGTACCATACAATTCATGAAGGGAAGATAGTAAGACAGTGATAACAGACAGTAAAATTCATATGTAAGAAGAAACTTGAAGAACTAAAGAGACCGAGCACAACACCAGCAAGCAGCAAACCTTCAGCCTTGTACTAGAGTCAACAGAATTATCCCATCTCCAATACTCCTACCATGAAAAAAACAAAGCTACGAAACTTCATTCTAATTAGTGTGTGTTGCTACGAGCCATATTTATGGAGGTGACTACACAGTTTCCTTTTTGCTTCACAAAACTACACTTTCCAGGGGCACCAAATAAAGCCTTCTAATACAGCTGGACTTTCTAAGATACTGTAGTAATCAAATAAGGAAATATTCATAATAGAGTTTCTAAAATAAAATCATGCATATAAAAACTACTTAGATAGGAATTCTTGCCACATGTGATTAAGTGGACCCCATTTGGTCATTTTGCTTGTGCATACATATGAAACATGGGTGTCTGGGTGAGGTGTTGTTGCATCACACACCATTCCACTATTTTTGGGGCAACACAGAAAAATGGAAAGTGCATTAACCGGTCCCCTTTCCTTCCCAAAATCAATATTCAAAATAGTTCAACCAGGGAATTATTCAAATAAATGTTTGGAATCCTTCTATACATTTGCACCTAATCGAATATGGAAAAAAAAAAAAAAAAAAGGAAACAGAACAACAGTCAGAATTCAAACCTCTTCTAAGAAATGAACTCCAACGCATGCAAAACCAAAGAATATAGATATTTCACTTTCCGACTATACACCTGAATCGAACCTCGAATAAGCAGAACAGCTACAAAATAGGAAAACGAAATTTTTCAAAAGAACCCCCTTGACGGAATGAGAAATCATGGAAAAAGCAATGAGAACAAAGGGAATCCGAATAAGAACGGGACCTTCGGCAAAATTCACGGAGGGGTGGCCGCCTTCATCTTCAGCCGTGATTTCTCTATAACAGATCTTGAGAAGATAGACTTCAAGGTTCTTGGCGAGATCAACGGCCCAGTTCAATTTAGGGTTGCGATTGGACTGCAGGATGCGGAAACTAGCGCCGCTAGTGCTGTCGTGCTCTTCTTTTTCTGTCATCTTTGGTGGGATGGCTGCCGATGTGATTCCATGGACTGTTAGTTGAATGTCATTTTTGAAAGAAACCCTAGATATGGAATGGAGTAGGAGAAACGAGAGAGCTGGAATTGGGCAATCAGGGTTTAGAAAAATGCGGGAGAGAGACAGGGAGATATGGTTGAAATGGGGCTGAGAGAGAGAGAGAAGAGGCGGGGAGATCGAGACTAAGAGAGAAAGGGGCGGACGTGAGAGGGAATGGGGTTTTTCCAAGGAGGGGAGGGAAAGAATAATACATTTCCTAAGAGGGGGAAAAGAAAAAGGAGAGCGCGATTTTCGCATTTTGTACCTGCTGTGGCCCTACTACAGTCTAAAACCGTAGCTAAAAGTCCCTTGGCCGTAGCTATTGTGTCGTCCGTCGTAGTCCCTCCGTGTTCACACGTCTGGCGAGATCTTGATGAACGGATTTTTCAAGGGCTTTGTGGGGTCCATCTTGATGCATTTGATATATCCACTCCGTCCATTAATTTTGTGATTTTTTTTTTAGGAAATGACCCTACATCTAGGCAAATCGAAGGTCCAATTGAACCACACCATCAATCAATGGTAGGTATTAATCTCCACTGTTTCCTAACGTGTGGTCCACTTGAGCATTCAATCTACTTCCTTTTTTGGGCTCCTGCCCTAACATTCTCTTTCAAAACGGATAGATGTATTAGATGGAGCACACAAATTTTAATGGGCCTCGTAGAGTCCCTTATAGGGCTATCCTATGTTGAATGAACGTGTGAAGGTGGTAGCTTTTAGCTACGGTTTAGGCTTTTTTAGCTACGGTTTTAAGCCATAGTAATATAGCTACGGTTTATATCCGTAGCTAAAATCTAGCATGGTCCGTAACCTTTGGTCATTTTTTTGGTAGTTGATACTTTCGCCAATTGTCAGATTTGAATTGAAAATGAAGACCATTTATGTGATGGATCATAGATCCACAGTTTTTTCTATGAGGTTTCTAATAACCAAGGCCTAACTAGATTGATGGCATTTCCTATGTTGTAATTTTTTGAACTACAGCTGAACTCTTTGTAAAAGGGGAGATGTTCAAAGATCACTGGAGACACGGAGGAGGGTTGAGTCGAAACCCCATATTGAACTGCCTGTTGATTAATTAGAATATTGGAAAATAAGTTTACTATAAAAAAGAGCTTTTCTGATATTTGGGGAAGAAGAAAAAATGATTAAAAATTGGGCATATTGTACCAAATCATCAAAGTATTATTGTATTACACAGTGAACTGTATGCAGAATATCCCAAATCACAAGTCAAGTACACTTACTTCCCAAGTTCTTTGGACACTTCTCAAATTTGTGTCGTCATCATCATCATCATCATCTGAACCTTAACCTAATTAATTGGGGTCGGCTACATGAATCTTGTTCCACCATGCCACCCTATCACAAGCCACTCCTTCAGTTAAGACTGATTATACCCCCAAACACTTTGTGTTATAATTTTTTAATTAATATCAACATTAGAAAGAAAAATTCCATTCAATTGTTTGGAAATTGATGGTATAGGTCAAACTCTACTGAGGAACTGTTGGTAGCCACAAAAGTTCTATAGGTGGTGATCATCTTTCAATTTTCCTCCTCTTTTTTTTTTTTTTTTTTTGTGGAGGTTTATTTGTAGGAGATCCCTTCTAATGAGCAAGTATAAAGAAGATGTTTATGTCAATAACCACACAACTGTTTGGGGTTTGTGGTGGAAGGATAGTTAATGGGGCTACAAATGTTGCAAGAAAATGATCTAAAATAACTTCTGTATAGACTTTGCTGGAATTGAGGTGGGTTCTTGTAAATGAATCTTTCTTTAAAAAATAATAATTGGATGGCCCGTCAAGAAAAGGTGGTACAATGTAAATTTACTATTTGGTGTGTGCTTGTTTGTTTCTAACCACGGGCTAAAAGACATGAATTCGAACATGGCTTTGATCTCAAGAGTATTTATTCTCAAGTAGGCATAGATTTTACGTCAATTTTGTTTCTACAATTATCTCTCGATTGTTTCTACAAATAGCCTTAGATCAAGATCTAAATTAATGACAATTTTTTATTTTATTTGTTGTATTTGTGTTTTTGAAATTCATTCATTTGATTTGATCTTGCCTCTCAACTCGTCCTTAACTTTTTTGGAGACTAAATCCAAATCTTATTCCAGGTAATTCATTGAAAACTCAAAAGTTTGATGGCTAGTTTCGAAGCTTAGGATTCAACTCCATTAATCATTTCAAATCCAAACTGCCCAAAGTTTATTTCTTAATCAAACTTTGGTTTATATATTACTTTGAATGTAATTATTATCTTCACTAAGAAAGTGAAAATTAGCTTATAGTTTGAAAGATTTGCCTTACATGATTTGTGAGTATTTTTTGTTAACATAGATTTAATTGTTGTATCAAGGTTCTTTCTAAGATTGCTTTTAGATGGAGTTGTCATGATCCTTCATGGTCAGGTGGCAACCTCGGATTATCATATATACAATCAATTTTATTTTTTTATGGAAATACAGATTTTATATGTTTGGGATTTGGATGGTAGATCTGATTTTAATTTCAATTTTGATTTATTTCTTTTCTTTTGTTTTGACTTACCTTTTCAAATAAGTTAGCTAGTTTGGGGCTTTCAAGAACATGTTTCTAAAATGGGTTTGTATTTAAGCGAGCTTTAGATGTGTGCATTGATTAGGCAATCCACTTCCATTAATTTTATTTTTTTCTTTAAGGAGAAACTTCGATGGTTAAAAACCGTCGGCAAATGCCTTCATACATGGTTATGCCGTCGAAGAAGGAAAACGCTGATGGTTTTTAGCTATTGGTGTTTCCTTGTTTTTTTGGTAGTGCTTGGTTACTAATGACTCCAACGGATCTTAACAGCCTTATGTTCGATCGAACTTAAGTGGGCTCGGTCCAACCAAAAATACACAGGGATAATCCAGATTGTTGTTGGACAGAATTGCTTGATTTCGGTCAGACTAAAATGCAAGTTCAGTCGGACCAAATCAAGCCAATGATTTATCATGTCGGACTAAAAACTGCTAAATTTTCAGATTTGCTTGTTGGACTCTTTTGATCACTTTCGGTCGAACCAAACTTGGTCTAAGTCAAACCAAAAATCCATCAGAAGCCTCTAAAGCCTATTGAAGTTGATCAATTGGATTCCTGAGGCTATGAGATGATCAAATAAAGTTTTCCTATTAAGAATGGGTCATTTAGAGGCATGTTATTTTGGAACTTTAAAGGGTTTATAGCTAGGATTATCAACGCACTTTAATTTCCATGTTTTCTTCAGGCCTTGATACTTCAAGTCTTTGAGTCTTTAGTTTTCAATGTCTTTCAATGAAAGCTCAACCAACTCATGACACCCTAGCTTAAGTTATTGACAAATAAAGACACCATAGAGTTATCAAATTTAAATTTTGATTTTTAAATATTTATATTTTTCTCTACATTTGTAAAATCATAATAACCTTTAGAGGCTACATACCCCGGATGCGTAATCCTCAATCAAGTTGCATATCCCTGTCTAGAATGCGAGCAATGACCCATTCACACGTTTGAGCTTCATGTAGAAATTTTGAACTAGTTAAGGGTGGTTGTCACTTTTGTATCCCAAGTTATAAGAAATTCGAGAGAACTATACTTAATTTATAATTACTGCGCACATTCCCAAGTGATCAACACCCCTCGGCCTAGGCCACACTCTCGTTTAAAGGAGTCTCCCACCTTAGTCAAAATACTACCTTATGCATATTTTGATTCATTTCGGGAACCTTTGCCACAAAGCTACATGGCTATATCAAACCGATGCCTCACAAGACACATGATACATATCATTTGCCACAATCTTAAAGCCCAACTACATGTAGGGGATGCCTAAATGCAAAATTCTATCACTAGTTTTCTCAACGTGATCCATGGTATAGACACTCTAAAGGTGAAGAACAATAGGTTAAGGCCTTTATTTGCATATAAATATTTTGTACCATAAAACATTATTTTTCCTAATTGTTACCTTTTAATCAATGATTTTTTAAATCAAAAATAAATAAAGTGTGTATTCTAAACTATAGCCTAGAATATATTCTCTCAGAATAAATAATAAACTCTCAATATGACATATTTGGGTGCATATTGCTTAGAATGGATTTAGTAACGAAATAAGATTTTCCATCGGGAGAGTGCTAATGGCTTCTAATTGCATTCAACCTTTTGTTGCATATCAACTTCTTCATAGGAAATACCTATAGCATTGCGAAGAATCAGTTGCATTTGGATTTTCATACATAGACTTGACAAAGTTGGCCTTGTAACAAGGACAAATTCGCTCAATCTTGAATTGAGTCAGGACTTGAGTTGAGTCAACCTTGTTTCTAATTCTTACTTATAATAAATTGGACAAGACTCGATCTGAGTCCTAGTTGAGTTAGATGAAGTTATTAGATCTCTATAAGGTGAGCCTTATTGATCAATGATCTAGATTGGGCTAAAGGTTGGATAATGTGATAGGGTAAACCAGTGGACCCCGCTACACTGTGATGCTTCCAGAAACATCTGCGTAAAAGGGTTTGGGATGTTATAGCTGTAATACACCCAGCTATTTCACTACTACTAAGATACGAATGTGTGGAGCCGTGGGAAGAGAGTTTTGATGGGTTTCAAACTCTTCACCCCCTCTATATAATGAAGTTAGGTCCCTGATCCTACACTATCGTAGAAACACAAGTCCCATCTATTCTTCTATATTCGGGTGTAAGGAGAGGAAGATCCTGGTGTTCTATTTCTTCAGCTATGGCCTCTCAAAAAGGTATGTCATCTTCTTCTTTCGGTCGCCATATTCTATGCACAGCAAGGTCTTTGGGCTAATTCCGCAAATCAGAAATTCTAATAGTTGGTATCAAAGCCATTGTGCATAGGTATGGTTGATTGCATTTAGCCATTAGAGATTCAAATTCCAAAATTCAGCAATCAGGATTTTCGAATCCCAAATCAGAGAAATTGTATATATCTGGGATTCGATTTCCAAATTAATAATCAAGAATTGTTTCTCAAATCAGAGATTGAGATTTTAAATCCGGAGATCAGGGATTCCAACTCCCTCAATCATATTAGGGATTTCGAATCCCAAATTCAGATTGGGGATTTCAGATCTATACCCCTCAAATCCAGTATTATTAGGGATTTCGAATCCCAAATTCAGATTGAGGATTTCAGATCTATACCCCTCAAATCCGGTATTATTAGGGATTTCGAATCCCATATCCCTAATTAGGAATATCAAATTCTAGTTCACAAATTCAAATTGGGAAATTTGGATTTCGAATCTCAAGATCAGCAATTGGGGATTTTCGATTCGAATCCCAAATCAGAGGATTAGGGATTTTGAATCCCAAATCCAGAGATTAGGGATTTCGGAACTCAGATGCCACCATTGGGGATCTCAAACTCCAAAACCCCAAATACAGATAACATATTTTTCGAAATCCCAAATTAGACCTTTTAAGATTTCTATACCCAATTCGTGCAAATAGATTAGGGATTCGAATCCTCAAATCCTTCACATTGGATCTCAAATAGCATAAGTTTTGCACCCTTACCTGTATCCTCAGTGGAGCAAACATGGATTTCCAGTCTACCACCAGCATCTTTCGCTTACAGCAACACCATCAGCCGCGAAACCCTTCATCAGGGATGGTAGTGTCATCTTGATCGGCACCATGGAAGATAGTGGCCAGGCTTTCGTCTGACTGCGAATACATCTACGACGGCGGGGGATTTCATCTCCCTCTCTTCGGTTGCTGCATATAGTAGGTCGAAAACGACCTGGTTTCTCTTGCGGCAAGCATTATGTCGAGAACCGTCCCCATATATGACTGAGTCAGCAAACCCAATTTAAGAGTATGCGGGTTCGCACTCTGAACCCGTGAACGGGATCCACTTATATCCCTTCAGCTGGGCTTGATACATGTACTAGGCTCATTCCATGAAACAAGATCCACTTAAGTCCCTCTGTTAGACCTGACATTTATACTGGGCCCATCACTATATCCTGGGAGATTAGATCAATTTTCCCGTATCACCCTTGGGCCTCATCAGTAGATCATATGCATGGATGTTTGTTGGGCCCATCTTTTGGACCGTACAGTTCACATTCAATTTAGATCATATGTAGGCTCACATTTGATCCATGTGTTCAGTTCTCAATGAGCATCAATCTAGTTCAATCGCTGGATAGATAATAAAGAAAATAAACCTCCAATCACGTGGATTGTTAGCATTGGGTCTAAACTATCAATCTTAAGGACTCTAATGCGAGGATCTATCCAGCCACCTATATTGTTCCATGCCAACTATCTATCATATAAATGTTAAAAGCCACAATTATAATGCTCATTAATGGTGAACATATCATACAGAGTCTTAATTCGGTTTTATTATGGGCCCATTACCCATCTTTGAGGAGTTGATATATACATTTTAGAATGAGGAAAAGTGATATATAACCGTCTGTTACACTTTAAAGTTCCTCATTTTCAACAGTCAATACCAACCACTCTGTGAACAGTTTCAAACTAATTTAAATAAAATCCATTGAAGGAAGGATTATTAGCGCGATCCTAAGTCTGTGTTCGTAGAATTGGATTCTTTTGTGTTAGCCACCATAGTGACCTTAATTGGTGAAAATTTTATGAGTACAAACTTGAGAAATTGGGATTTAGTTAGAAGATTGCATGCAGTTGTGTTCACGTTTCATGCGTACGGTGATGAAAACACAAACGATTAACAGGAACATGAATAGGTGAAGTAAATGGTGTTAGTAATATAAAACTGAAAGACTCATTTTTATCCACAGGTATTGAGTATCTCGGATTTACATTATTAATATTGCTTAGCTCCATGTTCAGGAGGATCACTAACATATTATCATTACATCCCATAGGACGAATGATGATGATGTAACAAATCCTTACTAAGATGTGATGGTGGGGCCCATCTTCACCTTGAATAATTCAATTAATGCCTCTCTTAACGACTAAATTGATTAGATTTGCCTGATATTTGTTTCTATTCATGAATTTCTTTGTGAAATAATGCACTAATATGAGTATATATCTCTTTTAATTTTAGTCTCAATTCTAACTCATACGCACCACGTTCCTCCCCTAAATGGATCTAATTATGCTCATTAGAAAGAATCCATTGAAGTTGTATTGGGTTGCCTGCAATTAGACCTTGCCCTGGTACAACTAGAACCGCCAAAACCATTTAATGATGCCTCTAAATCAGAAATTAACCGTTACAAGGCGTGGTTTAGATCAAATGAAACGTGCTTAAAATCATAAAATATTTGGTTTTTAAGTCCATGAGAGGTGTCATACCTAAAATAGATAAGGCCAAAGCTTTCCTAACCGAAATGAGAAACTGATTTAAGAAATCGGATAAAGTTGAAGCGGGTTTTCTTTTAAATAAATTAACTCGTTCATCCTACGATAAAAAAGGAAATATCCGTGAATACATTATAGAGAAAATCGAAGTTGTATCTAAGATCCGCTCTCTAGGTCTTGTACTTACTGATGACCAATTGATTCACTTGATCATGAATAACCTATCTCCACAATACGATACGTTTCTGGTAAACTATAACACTTTAAAAGATATGTGAACATTGGATGAACTGATTTCTTAGTGCGTTCAAGAGGAGGATAGGATCAGGCAATTGGGAAAAGTATAAAATATAACTATGGTGACCTCAGGACAAGGGCATGGGCATGGGCACAAGGGAAAAAGGAAAAGAAACCAAGGTTCTAATAATAGATCCTCAAGTACTCCAGGAGGAAATCATGAGAATCAATCTGATAATGATCAAACCGCAAACGAGCTAAAAGCAATAAATGCTTCTTTACAACAGGTCGAGCCATCAAAAGAAAGACTGTGAAAAGTATAAAAAATGACTCATAAAGAAAGGTAATAATTTTGTTCTCATCTGTTTTGAATCAAATCTAACCGATGTATCAGTAGATTCTTGGTAGATAGATTCGGGAACTACTATTCACATAGGTACTTCTATACAGGACTTACTAAAGGTCAGGCCACCAACTGATGTAGAGCACCTAGTATACATAGGCAATGATGTCAAGGTCGATGTAGAGGCAATTAGAGTTCATAAACTTAGGTTAGAGACGGGTCATTTATTGGATTTAGTAGATACATTTTATATGTCTTCTATAAGGCGTAATCTAGTTTTTATTTCTTGTTTGGATAAATTAGGATATTCATTTCAATTTGAGAATAAATGACTAAGTATTTACTTTAATTTGATTAAAGTTGGCACCGACTTTATGTGAATAACTTAGACTAGTTAGACTTGATTGCCTCACACGTCTATAATGTTAATGCCTTGTGTTGAAATAAAACAGGATCTAAACGAAGACTAGACTATGAGAATTCCTCCATGTTTTAGCACAAACGATTGTGTCATATATCTTGTGAGAAATTAGACGGACTTGTACAAGAAGTATTTCTTTATTCTCTAGACTTCTCAAACTATAAAGTATGCATTGATTGCATAAAAGGATAGGACTAGGGGCCTATTTGGGCGAGCAGATTGGATGGTATTAGGGTGGATTACACGGATTTCAAGGTAATGATGGCTGTGTCATTAGATTGGTGCAAGATTTATGGGATTGCTATATTGCGGGATTGCGGGATTAAACCTTCCAATCCATTCCAATCCTTCGAACCAAACACGTCTCATACAATTTTGAAGGGATTGGGGTGGATTGGATGGGATTTAAAGGTAATGGGACGCGGATTGCGTCCTACCCCGGCCCGGACGGTAATCCATCCGAGCAGGGTTCTATAGGGCCCACCGTGATGTAAATGTTTTATCCAAGCCGTTAATCACTTATCTCAGATCAATTTAAGGTATCATTCAAACACTAAGCACAGTACAGGGCTTGAGTGGACCACAAAGTGAGGATTTAATGTCCACCCTTTAAAACTTCTTGGGAGCTGGGGAAGTTTCGGATTGAGCTAATTATTATTTTTTTCACTTCATCCACGTCTACATGACCATATTAATAGATTGGATGATAAAAAAACATCACGATGGCCCTTAGAAAGGTCTCAACAGTGAGGGTCATTATCACTGCAGCTTCCTCCGGTGTGGTCCACTGGAGCTCTGGACCTGCTTCAATTTTCCAGAAATACCTTAAAATGTCCTGAGAAAAGCGATGAACGGCTTGGATAAAACAGTTACATTATGGTGGGCCCCACAGAGCCCTCCCCGGACGGATTACCGTCTGGGCGGGGGTAGGACGCAATTCGCATCCCCTCATCAGCTACAGTAAGTGTGTGTTTGCGTTTACCAAATTCCTGGAAGCTCATGCAACCCATGCATGTGCCGTAAATGCATACAGAGCCTAAAATGTCCCTAACTCATCATCTTAACCGTTCAATTCAATGGCTCACCATTTTGTGATATTGATGCTAGAAATTGTACGGTTAGGATCTTCTAATCAATGTGATCTTAAGTTTTGCTCTGTACATGACAGGGACTATAATTTAAATGGTCTAGATAGGTGCCCGCTTGTGCACTGCTTGTAAGAGAATCGTTTGCCAAAGGGACGCGGTTTGGGTACTACGCCCACCTGTCCCTAGCTTGAGACAGGTTGGGGCTCTGAGGGGCCGCTGTGATGTATGGATTTCATCCACACCATCCATCAAAATTTTCATATCATTTTACGTCGTAATCCCAAAAATGAGGTAGATCTACGTCTCGAGTGGATCACACAATATGATGTTTATTTTCTATTCAACATGTTCATAAGGTTATATAGACCTGAATAAAGGGAAAATAAAAATATTAGCTTGATCTAAAACTTTCGTGGCCTAGTGAGTTTTTAGTGGTAAGCGTTTGATCCCCCATGCGTGGTTCACTTTATAATCGTATCTGCCTTATTTCTGGGCTTAGAACCTAAAATAACATGGGAAAATGGGTGGACGGTGTGGATAAAAGCCGTACATTAGGGTGCCCCCTTAGATGTCATCTTGTCCCTCGCTCGGGACTGGCCGTACTGACCCGTCCAGTACGGACGCGGTGCTCGGTGAGCCTCATAACGATGTTTTTGTTTTATCCACGCCGTCCATCTATTTTAAAGGCTTATCATGACAGTTTATTTTAGGGCATTGGCAGATTTAAATATCAGGTGGACCACCCATAGAAAACAATGGTGAGTGAACACCAACCATTAAAAAATTTCTTGGGAAGATATATTTTGGATCAAATGTAAACGTGACCTAATCAACAAGTTGACTGGCAAATCTGCTTTATCTTTTGGGATCATGCCTTAATATATATGAGCTGGAAAAATAAATGCACGGCATGGATAAAACACGTTGTGGTTGCTCGGAGGGCATGGTTTGCTATATTAGTATTGAGTAAATTATGTGGGTCCCACCGTGATGTTTATGTTACTGTTGATTCCGTTTTACGGATCATTTTCAGACATGATTCCAAAATTAAATCATATCCAAAGTTCAAGTGGAGCATAACACAGAAAATGGTGAAAATTAAACATTTACTGTTTAAAAATAGAACCCCCAGCTCGAATCGGACTTGGTTCAAACCACTTAGGTCACTCCTTTATTTTGATATTGATGTTGCCCATCAAGTGTTGCCGAAATGACTCAACGAAGTGTCAGTTGGTGGCAAGGACGGTATGTATATGAAACAAATACATTTTTCTTGATTTTGATGCTGCCTATAAGGTGTTTGATGAAATACCTATCAAACTGTTGCTACCATTTTACATGCAGTGAGGTTTTTAAGGTGCGGTTCATGTGTTTGTGGAAATGTTATACTGGCAAACTCGGCTCGATCTTGGCTCGAACTGGCCCAAGCTGCTGACCGAACTGAGTTGATCAGCTGGCCAGTCAAGCTCGAGGACCGAGCCGAGCCAAGTTCGAGTTCGAGCTAAGGTCAACTAGTGGTCGAGCCGAGTCTAAGCTGTGCCAAGCTCAAATTGGATCAACTTGTGTACACCTCTAGACATCATTAAAAGGATAGATAATAAGCAAATATCACTGTCAGCCCAGGAAGGTTTCAATGGTGGGCATTATTATCCTCACTGTTTCTTGTGGTGTGGTCCACTTGAGCTTCAAATATATATATATGGATGGTGTGGATACGAAGCATACATGATGGGGGCCCCAGAGAGTTTATTATGATGACCAAACTCTGTGGGGTCACTGTGGTGTATGTGTTTCATACATGCCATCCATCCATTTTTATAAGCTCATTTTAAGCATGATTTGAAAAATAAAGCAAATTAAAGCTTACATGGATCACACCAGGAAACAATAGGGATTGAATGCCCACCATTAAAATCTTCTCAAGCCCAAGCCAATATTTATGCTTTCCTTCATCCAGGTCCGTCGGAACTTATGAAGAGGTTGGATGAAAGGTTTCAATCGGTGGACATCATTAACCCTATTATTTCATTAACCGCTTATTTCCAGTGGTGTGGTTCACTTGAGCTTTTAATCTGCTTCACTTTTGGTCTCATTTCCTAAAATGAAATGGAAGAATGGATGGATAAACGACGTTGATGAAACACGTATATCACGGTGGGCCATACAGAGTTTGATCACAAGGATAACGTGCAGAGCCATCTATCTACCGTGAACTTGGCAAGGTGATGTTTTAATCGTGACCATCCATCTAGTGGACCAATCATGGATGTGAAATGATTTAAAAACTATACCAATCATGCAATCATATCCCTTACTTTTGACACTTTCCATGACACAATGTTGACCATCAGACATTTTGTTATTATAAGGATTATTAGATCTGTGTATCTTTAATTGTTGACCGCTCATAACAGCGCCCACTGAATGGAAGGTCTGGATTGAAACATCACTTTGGTCACACGTATTTTGGAAAAATAGCTCAGTCGATATTTCGATTCTTCCTACCCTATTAGGGCTGTTAACCCAGTGTCAGCCCTGCCAAAATCAGATTTTTGAATAGGCCCAACAGGACAGCCTAGCCCGAAGAGTTTGAAATTCGGATCGTGTATAACCCTAGGCCCGGCCCATTGACAGCCCTATACCCTACATGTGCCAACGTATACGTTCAAGTTTCCCACGTTTCCACTGTCAATTTACACGTGTGTCCATGTATGTTTACATATGCCAATTACTGGTAGGGCTATTAATGGGCTGGGCTTGGGCTTCATAAAATCAGGCCCAGCCCAAAATAGTTCAAAAATCCAGCCGAACCCAACCCCTGGTGTTTATCCATTCATCACAGCTCCATTCTACAGTGTTTGAAAAATAACATAGTGTTGATTGGGCATTTTCATGCATGATGGTCCCTTTTGTTTGGAAGCTCTCTAGATTAGCTTATTAAAAACACATCTTTAATGGTCACTATCCTAACCCTTGGAAAATAATGCTATTGGTAATACTATTACCATTGTCTAAATTAACTGCATTACAAAGTGAAAAGAATAGAATAAAATAAAAATAAAATGCAGAGTTGACTCTAAAAAAAGATGACCACCCTTTTTACCTGAAATAGCGATATTACTATTAGGAGTATGGCGCATGACACACATGGAGAGAGAGGGAGTGGGAAATCAAGGTGAAATCATCTTGAATGGAAAGGCTACAAGATAATGGGTGCGGGCAAGATGCTAGGGGGAGAGAGTGAGAGAGGTGATGGGGTTTGAAAGGATATAGTGGATCATACCCCCTACACACATAAAGAGAAGGGGAGAGTGAGGGAACCATCTCAATTGCTTGCCTTCTTGTGGCCCACTCGAACCTATGATCTGCCTAATTTTTTGGCTAATGTCTTAACATGAGCCAATGAAAGAAATGTATGAAGTGAATTTCACACAATTATTAAGTGAGCCCTTGTAGACACTCCACCCTATATACCTATCTTAAACCAAAATACATGATTTGAGACCTTGGAATCTCTAGGAAGCCTACCCATCCAACCTAAATCTATAATAAGGCTTGAGGCCCCACGGAGCCATTGAACTCCATATAGGAATTTGAAAGTCAAACTCCACCTAGGTGACAATAATATCGTTGCACGAGGCTATTTTACAATTTGAGGACACCACGAATTATCACTGAATTGCAACAAGCACAAAGGTAACAATAATATCACTGACCATGCCCATTTCATCGAACCCGGGTATGTAGAGAGTCACCCCAGGGTCACTAAGCCCAAAAATGCACAAGTAATGCAAGGGAGGCAAAATCTTTGCAAATCTAGAAAGATCACCCTAGATAGCTGTAGAAAACAAAAATGGTTAGGTGGCAATATTATTACCACCCATGGGTAAAGCAACTATTTTACTTTCCTACTTATTTCACCACTTATCAAAGTAAATCCATGATGTCACGTGTCCCCTGGCCAATCAAATCACTTCATATGGTATGTTTGCCCTCCAAGTTGCTACTAATTGTCAGAAAACTAAGCTAACCTCTATGAATAGAGGCTCACCCCTCTCATATCAATGTAACAAAATTAGCTAGAACTAACGGCGACAAAATAAGAAGAAAGTGGGAGTGAATGTAGAGAGAGAGAGAGTAGCGAAAAAAGTAAGTGTGTCCAAACCATCTAAGCCTTTCAGTCCAACTTATATCAATTTTCAAGCCATCTCTATGGTTCAAAATCAATGAAGTAGGGTTAAGATCCAAGATATATGATTATCTCATCCTGAGAGGAGTATCCTAGCTCTCCTTTCCTCCTCTCACATCTCTACGTGCACGGGCGGCGATCTGATTGTCAATTTTGTTTTGTCTTTACATTTGTATATCATCCGTCTCATATAGTTCATGCTTATAGTTTGAGCAACTATTGATTATATGCTCTACACCTTATCAAACTTTCAGATCCTGTTATATCAGGAATCAAGTCTTTGCTTAAACATTCTTATTTTTATTTGACCATTAGCATATCACATTTGTCTTTCTTTTTTTCCCCTTTTGTAACTACTATATCTTCAAATCTAACCTAGGCAAGACATTAGATCTCCTTGGTGTTAGCTCGGGTGAATAGTAGCTTACTAATTGATTTTTTATGTTGTCACCAACCGTCTAGTCAATTAGTATAAGGCCTTTTGGAACTCCAAAAAGTTTTTTTTTTTTTTTGAAGGTGCATAATCCCTTCATTCTTTGTCACCAAGGTCCTTACCTAGAATACCCATCCCAAACTTTATCTAGGAGTCGTCTTAATTTAGAGAGCCTCTGATTTCCAAACATAAGGCGATTCTACGAGACTAACTGATTGTAGATACTATACCTTTATCGGTTAGTGATGACTCCAAGTTTTTCAAAATACATTATTTTGAGCCCATACCATACACATCCAAAACCAAGTCACAATACAAGACACATTTTAGTGCATGCACTCGCCCGTGAGACGACATTACAGCCCGATAAAGACTTTATATCATGTTTTTTATATATATAATTAAACTTTTTTGTAGGATTACATGCAAAGAAGATGAGAGGTCGGTGTAGACTATACATGTTAAAATAAGTGAAAGGAAATCGGTGAAACTCATGCCATCCCTTGTGCTGTAAAATCTCTACTGTTTCATGCTAAGCAACTATAATTTTTGCCACAAATTTACCATCCTTAACCAATGTGGTGAAGACCAATTATAAGAGAAAAAATGTTCAAAGCTATTGATATTATAAATCGGTCACTCATTCAATGTTGAATAAATTGTAATGTTTTTATTATTCAATTTAAATGCCACGTGAAATTTTCAGCAACATCTTCCATTATCTCTTCAGAATATATTAATCTTAATTTGATTCCCACGTCAACTATCCACACAAAGTGTGGATATTTTATGAGAAAATAAATGTAAAAAATATATCTATAGAAAATAGGAGAGATTAACTGAAACAAACATATACATTTAAATTAAATTAAATGAAAACATTCTTATCTATCCAATATTGAACTGTCCAAAATGAGATAATTTGAGAATTTCTGTGCATCCAAAAACACACTAAATATATGTCTAGCAATATAAAAATTCTCAAATGGACAATTGATTATTCTATACTACAACAATAAAATATTTTTAAAAATAATAATACTACTGATTAAATAATAAGAAATTAACAATAACAATAAAATTAATTAAATTAACAATAATAATAATATTATTATTAATGTTAAATTAATTTAATTTAACATTAATATTAACAACCCAACATTAATAATAATAATTAACAATAACAATAAATAAATAAATAGCACTAACATTAACATTACTATAATGTGAAAATTAAATAATTGTAAATGAAATTGACGCAGGGATGAACGTGATGAGGTCGATCACCATCTTCCTCAAGGATAACTACTCCGAATCCACGGAGCTTCTCTGGACTCCTCACAGAGACTTCTCGAATCCACGAGGAAAGAAAGCAGGAAGATAGAAATAAATTCTAATAAATTTGAAATTAATTGATGAATTCCCAAAATCGAGTTCACAACCCTTTAAATAAGGGAACCAAGCAATAAGAAAGAAATCAGACTCAAACTACAACTAAAACTCATAGAATTCGCAACTTACTATAAATAGTAAACTTACTATTTATAGACGGTCATGATGTCTACTAGTGCGCAAGGTTTTCGGCCAAAAATAGTAAGTATCCTATTTGGCTTCACCAAAGCGTTCTCCTAATTATCCTAAGCACTTTTCATGTTGGACACAACTCCTAAAGCCCAACGGATGAAAAGTTATACTCAAACTAAAACTTACTATTTATAGTAAAAATAAAATTAAAACGAGGAAACGACCGTCGATCAGGGGGTTTCTCGCAAATCCGAGCTGCACAACCTGGCGTAGCAGGGTTGGTTGGCTAAAGTAGCTCATTCTACCCCAAAATCATATATTTTACGTCGGATAACTCATTCCAGATTGTGAGATACGCCCGATCTAAGGTCAGATGGTCCGGATCACTTCTGTCGCCGACCGTGCCTTTTCTGATCCATCTTGGCTATGAAATTGTCCGCGACCCGCTCTACATCAGTCTCCTCCACTTGAAAAGAACTCGTCCTCGAGTTCTCCTCCTGCGCTGGTTCATGATACTCGGTCAGGTCCGCAACGTTGAAAGTCCGTGAGATCGCCATGTCATCTGAAAGATCAACAACATAAGCATTGTCATTAATCTTTCGGATGATCGGTACTGGTCCAATCTTCTTATTCTTCAGCTTGTTGTACGTCCCGGTCGAAAATCTTTCTTTTCACAAATGGACCATTACCTGGTCGCCCACCTCGAACACCTTTTGTCGACGATGCTTGTCCGCTTGTTCCTTATACTTTTCGTTCGAGGCATGTAGCTTAGTCTGCACCTCCGCATGAATATCCATGATCCTGTCTGCCATATGTTCTACTGCAATACTCATGCCTGGGAGCTTGGGCAGAGGGACCAAGTCTAGTGTGTGGCGAGATACTCGTCCGTAAATAACCTGGAACGGGAATTTTCCTGTCGAGCGGTTCACCATGTTGTTGAATGCAAACTCCGCTTGAGACAAGGTCAAATCCCACTACTTCGGTTTCTCTCCTGAAATACATCGAAGGAGGTTTCCCAAAGTGTGATTCACAACTTCGGTTTGCCCATCAGTCTGTGGGTGGTAAGCACTGCTGAATTGAAGTCGTGTATCGAATCGAGTCCACAAAGTCTGCCAAAAGTGGCTAATGAACTCGTGTCACGATCAGAAGTAATGGTCTTAGGGACCCCGTGTAGCCGTACGACCTCCCTAAAGAATAAATTCGCCACATGTGTTGCATCAAGGGTCTTCTTGCATGGGATAAAGTGCGTCATCTTGGAGAAACGATCGACCACTACGAACACCGAATCCATGCCGTGTTGTGTTCGTGGAAGACCAAGCACGAAGTCCATTGATAAATCCTCCCAAGGACCGTCAGGCACAGGTAACGGGTTGTAGAGGCCCGTATTCTGAGATCGTCCCTTGGAGGTCTGACAAATATGACAACGTTGTACGGTTCTTCCCACATCACGTACTAATTGCGGCCAGTAATACCGCTCTTCCACAAGAGCTCGCGTCTTGTCTCGCCCAAGGTGTCCACCGAGGCCACCTCCATGTACTTCCTGAATAATCTGCTCCCTTAGAGAACTTTGGAGGATGCACGATCGATTCCCTTTGAAGAGAAAACCATCCTGCATATGAAAGTCACTGGGGTGACCTTCTTGGCACTTCAACCAAGAATCTTTGAAGTCTTCATCCTCGGCATATAGCTCCTTGAGACAGTCAAAGCCGACCACCTCATTGCTCACCGTAACAAGTAGTGACGCACGACGGCTAAGTGCATCAGCCACCTTATTCTGCTGACCTGACTTATGCTTCAGAACAAACGTAAATTCCTATAAAAACGTAACCCATTTAGCATGCACACGATTCACATTAGTCTGACTATTAATAAACTTTAATGCCTGATGGTCTGTGTACAGAACAAACTCCCTTTGAATCAGATAATGTCGCCAATGTCGCAGCGCCTGAACAACTGCGTACAACTCAAGCTCGTAAGTCGACCACTTCTTTCGGGCTTCACTGAGCTTCTCGCTATAGAAGGCTACCGGTCTGCCTTCCTGTGATAATACTCCTCCTATTCCGACAAATGAAGCGTCACACTCTACCTCAAATAATTTATCGAAATTAGGAAGCACCAAGACCGGTGTTGTAGACAAACGATACTTGATCTCATGAAAGCTCTTGTCAACTTTATCGGTCCACTGGAACGACCCTTTTTTTATGCGGTCTGTTATTGGCGCGAATATGGTGCTAAAATCTCGCACAAATCGACGATAGAAAGTTGTCAATCCGTGAAAACTCCTCACCTCATGAATGTTTGTCGGGATCGGCCATTCCCTAATAGCTCGCACCTTTTCACCGTCCACCCGAATGCCTGTGGACGTTACAACAAATCCTAAAAACAACAGGCTGTCAGTTAAAAAGCTACACTTTTTCAAGTTGAGGTACAACTTGTTATCTTGTAGGACCTGCAGCACCTGCCTGAGATGTTTCTTGTGCTCCGTCTCATCCTGGCTATATATCAATATGTCATCAAAATATACTACCACAAATCGGCCAGTGAACGATTTTAAAACTTAATTCATCAAACGCATAAAAGTACTTGGTGCATTCGATAGGCCGAAAGGCATGACCAGCCACTCATACAACCCTTCCTTTGTCTTGAATGCCGTTTTTCATTCATCACCAGGTCGAATACGAATCTGATGGTACCCGCTCTTTAGATCGAGTTTAGAGAATACTTTAGCCCCTCCTAACATATCGAGCATGTCGTCCAACCGTGGTATTGAATAGTAATTTTGTTAATTGCTCGGCTGTCGACACACATGCACCAGCTTCCATCTTTTTTTGGCGTTAATAATGCTGGTACAGCACATGGGCTCATGCTCTCTCTCAATAGACCCTTATGGATCAATTCCTCCACTTGCCCCTGAAGTATTTCTCACTCTTTCGGACTCATCCGATAATGAGGGCGATTGGGCAGGCTAGCCCCAGGGACGAGGTTTATGTGATGTTGGATGTCCCTCATGAGGGGCAATCCATCAGGTAAATCTTCAGGCCAGACCTCCTTGAATTTGTTTAGCAACAGTTTTAGGCTTGGAGGGATGTTTGAAGGTTCCTCTTCCTCGCCTTTCACCATTACGGCGTATACCTCGCCGGTTTCCTTAGATTCCTCCATAAAATTCCGAATGGTCAAGAGAGAACTCCCCTCTACTTTAGAGGCTTCAGGGTGGTTCTCTGGTGCCATAGGGGCAAGGATTATTTTTTGACTATCCTTGACGAATATGTAGATATTGTCTCGCCCCCGATGGGTCGCATCACGGTCCGACTGCCAGGGTCGACCGAGTAGCATATGGCAGGCTTTCATGTCAACCATGTCACAAAGTATCCGATCCTTATAATGTTTACCAATTGAAAACGAGATAGTACATTGTTCAGTTACCTTGGTCTCGTTCACTTTTTTTATCCAGCCAATTGAGTACGGGGAAGGATGTTTCGTCGTTGGTAGCTGCAACTTATCCACCATCACTCTTGAGACGATGTTCTCACTGCTACCACTGTCTATGATCACATCACAGACCTTTCCATTGATAGTGCACCGAGTACGAAATACATTGTGCCGCTGTGGATGTAATTCCTTTCGTGGGGTATACAGTAGTCGCCTCATAACGAGAGATTCACCACGATCCTCGCCTGTCACTTCATCGCCACCTGCTATTTTTTCAGTGGTTTGTTCATATTCATCAAAGTCATGATCTTCTTCTACGGCCTCATCTTCAGTGCCCCCTTCGTTTATGGTCAAGTGTGCTGCCGGACGTTGAGGACAAGTGTTTGATAAGTGGCCTGGTTGGCCACAACGGTAACAACTATTCGGCCTTAGCTGTTGTGGGTACTGCCCGTTGAGGTCTGGATGGTCCGCTCCCCGTATCACGGTTCGCAGGTGGAGGAGGTTGAGGACATTCTCCTACCGGATCTTTTCCTTGAGCCAGCACTGGATCCTGTATGGGACCTGTCATAGGGGGTCGATTTGAAGGATAGGGAAGAGAAGGAGCTCTTGTAAGCTGTGTTTCTACCCTTCCTGCCAATTGAACTGCTTCATCTACGGTCCCGACTGGGTACATCTGAACTCGATCCTGAATTACCGGTCGCAACCCACCTATAAATCGTGCCACTTTCTGTGACTCAGATTCTGACAAATCGTTTCGTGTAGCCAACCGCTGGAATTCTTCAGTGTAATCTGTAACAGTTCGATTTTCTTGTCGGCAATTCTGGTATTGATGGAATAATATCTGCTCATAATCACTGGGAAGAAATCGTGAACGAAGAAGAAGACTCATCCGAGGCCATGATGTGATGGGCGCCTTGTTCTGGCGGGCTCGTGAGAGTTGCAATTGTTCCCACCATGAAGAAGCACCAGATTTTAATTTAAACGTTACCAACTTCACCCTTTTATGATCTGACACATCCATATAATCGAAATATCTCTCTACTTCGGCTAGCCAATCGAGAAAATCTTCGATACGTAAAACCGTTAAAACTAGGAAGTTCAGCCTTACCTCGATAGTCTCTTTCAGCACGATCTAGACGATTGCCTCCATGGATTGGTCGTCGATCAAAACCCTCATTAATATCCTCGTCGCTGGAACTAAAATCATCTGGTGTAGCCCTACGATTTACCGCTGGTAGTGCTCTGCGATAATCAAGGTCACGTCGTACAGCAACCACGGGTGGTGGGGCGACCATAGGTGGTGGAGCACCGTCTAGGGCTCGGGGCGGAAGTAGCGCATCCGCAAGACGGTCGAGGGTTGCCCGCAGCCCTTGCATGGTCAACTGACTCTCCCGATGGAAAGCTTCCATTCTTTCCGAAAGATAACGAATCTCTGGATCACCGTCCACAGGATTTTGATTCATACCTTCGTTGTTTGCCATCGGCCCGAGGAAAAACCTCGCTCTGATACCAAATTGACGCAGGGATGAACATGATGAGGTCGATCACCGTCTTCCTCAAGGATAACTACTCCGAATCCACGGAGCTTCTCTGGACTCCTCACAGAGACTTCTCGAATCCACGAGGAAAGAAAGCAAGAAGATAGAAATAAATTCTAATAAATTCGAAATTAATTGATGAATTCCCAAAATCGAGTTCACAACCCTTTAAATAAGGGAACCAAGCAATAAGAAAGAAATCAGACTCAAACTACAACTAAAACTCCTAGAATTCGTAACTTACTATAAATAGTAAACTTACTATTTATAGACGGTCATGATGTTTACTAGTGCGCAAGGTTTTCGGCCAAAAATAGTAAGTGTCCTATTTGTCTTCACCAAAGCGTTCTCCTAATTATCCTAAGCACTTTTCATGTTGGACATAACTCCTAAAGCCCAACGGATGAAAAGTTATACTCAAACTAAAACTTACTATTTATAGTAAAAACAAAATTAAAACGAGGAAACGACCGTCGATCAGGGGGTTTCTCGCAAATTCGGGCTGCACAACCTAGCGTAGCGGGGTTGGTTGGCTAAAGTAGCTCGTTCTATCCCAAAATCATATATTTTACGTCAGATAACTCATTCCGAATTGTGAGATACGCCCAATCTAAGGTCAGATGGTCCGGATCACTTCTGTCGCCGACCGTGCCTTTTCTGATCCATCTTGGCCATGAAATTGTCCGCGACCCGCTCTACATCAATAATTAACAATAACATCAAGTCATATGATTACCAATCTAACATTAATTTAAAATATAATAATATTAATATATTATAATATATTTAGTATACAATATATATATATATATATATATATATATATATATATATATATATATATATATATATATATATATATATATAAATTATAAAGTATGCATTATCCATCCCCCACCCATCCAATTATCCATCACATCTATAATCCATCCATCCATCCATCCAATCATCCAAAAATCCAACCAATCAACCATTCATCCATATATTTATATATAATATATAAATATAACGTGGGGTTTAATGTTTGGGATTTTTATTTAATAAGTAATATATAATTAATTTTATATATATATATATATATATATATATATATATATATATATATATATATATATATTATAATATATAAATATAATATTAATAGAATTTATTTATTTATTAATATACGGTTTACGGTTTACTTATTTTTTTATTTAATAAATAATATATAATATATATTTTAATTGTATAATATATAATATATATTTGTATATATTTATAATATATTAATAATTTATACCATGCAATCAAAACTGGGTTCAATTGCTTACCGACGGGCAGGGCAAAGGTTGGACTGGCGAGTGGCGAAAGGGGCAGGACGAGCAGTAGAGACGATCGAGTAGCTGAGCAAGGCAACGGCGACGGGCGAGCACCGGGTCAAGCGGGTAAAGAGAGAGAGAGAGGGGCTGGGTTGTACGAAAGAAGAGTAAGGTAGGTTTAAGGTTTAAATTTTCTGTTTTTGTACTACTTGACCGAGTCAAGCCGAGTCAAACCAAGTCAAGTCGAGCTCGGGCCAACTCAAACTCGGCTCAAAATATTTTCGATCTGAAAAATTAAACTCAACTCGGCTCAAATTAGTTTTGAACTGAGTCAAATCGAGCTTTTTCTAGCCAAGTCAAGCGAGTTGACTGAGCTAGCTTGATTCGTGTACAGCTTTATGGCTCACCTCTCTAGCTCCTCTAGTAGGCCCATTTCAATCCCTAGATTCATTTATGTAGGTATCATTGGTACTTTCACCAGTGGTCAGATTTGAATTGAAAATGAAGACCATTTATGTCATGGATCATAGATCCACAGTTTTTTCTATGAGATTTCTAATAACCAAGGCCTAACTAGATTGATGACATTTCTTATGTTGTAATTTTTTGAACTACAGTTGAACTCTTTGTAAAAGGGGAGATATTCAAACATCACTGGAGAGACGGAGGAGGGTTGAGTTGGCACCCCATATTGAACTGCCTGTTGATTAATTAGAATATTGGAAAATAAGTTTTCTATAAAAAAAGATCTTTTCTAATATTTGGTGAAGAAGAAAAAATGATTAAAAATTAGGCATATTGTACCAAATCATTAAAGTATTATTGTATTACACAGTGAACCGTATGTGGAATATTCCAAATCACAGGTCAAGTACACTTACTTCTGAAGTTCTTTGGAAACTTCTCAAACTTTGTGTTATCATCATCATCATCTAAACTTTAACCTAATTAATTGGGGTCGGCTAAATGAATCTTGTTCCACCATGCCACCCTATCACAAGCCACTCCTTCAATTACGACTGATTATACTCCCAAAAACTTTGCGTTATAAGTTTTTAATTAATATCAGCATTAGAAAGAAAAATTTCATTCAATTATTTGGAAATTGATGGTATATGTCAAACTCTACTGAGGAACTGTTGGTAGCCACAAAAGTTCTATAGTTGGTGATCATCTTTCAATTTTCCTCCTTTTTTTTGTGGAGGTGTATGTAGGAGATCCCTTCTAATGAACAAGTATAAAGAGGATGTTTATATCAATAACCACACAACTGTTTGAGGTTTGTGGTGGAAGGATAGTTAATGGGGCTACAAATGTTGCAAGAAAATGATCTAAAATAGCTTCTGTATAGACTTTGCTGGAATTGAGGTGGGTTCTTGTAAATAAATCTTTTTTTAAAAAATAATAATTGGATGGCCCGTCAAGAAAAGGTGGTACAATGTAAATTTACTATTTGGTGTGTGCTTGTTTGTTTCTAACCACGGGCTGAAAGACATGAATTCGAATCTGGCTTTGATCTCAAGAGTATTTATTCTCAAGTAGGCATGGATTTTACGTCAATTTTGTTTCTACAGTTATCTCTCAATTGTTTCTACAAATAGTCATAGATCAAGATCTAAATTAATGACAATTTTTTATTTTATTTATTGTATTTGAGTTTTTGAAATTCATTCATTTGATTTTATCTTGCCTCTCAACTCGTCCTAGACTTTTTTGGTGACTAAATCCAAATCTTATTCCAGGTAATTCATTAAAAACTCAAAAGTTTGATGGTTGGTTTCGAAGTTTAGGATTCAACTCCATTAATCATTTCAAATAGTTTAATCCAAACTGCCCAAAGTTTATTTCTTGATCAAAATTTGGTTTATACATTAGTTTGAATGCAATTATTATCTTCACTAAGAAAGTGAAAATTAGCTTATAATTTGAAAGATTTACCATATATGATTTGTGAGATTTGGTATATATATTTTTTGTTAACATAGATTTAATCGGTGTATCAAGGTTCTTTCTAAGATTGCTTTTAGATGGAGTTGTCATGATCCTTCATGGCCAGGTGGCAACCTCGGATTATCATATATACAATCAATTTTTTTATGGAAATACAGATTTTATATGTTTGGGATTTGGATGGTAGATTTGATTTTAATTTCAATTTTGATTTATTTCTTTTCTTTTGTTTGGACTTACCTTTTTAAATAAGTTAGCTAGTTTAGGGCTTTTAAGAATATGTTTCTAAAATGGATTTGTATTTAAGCTAGCTTTAGATGTGTGCATTGATTAGGCAATCCACTTCCATTAAATTTTTTTTTCTTTAATGAGAAACTTCAATGGTTAAAAACCGTTGGCAAATGCCTTCATAGCATGGTTATGCCGTGGGAGAAGGAAAACGCTGATGGTTTTTAGTTGTCAGTGTTTCCTTATTTTTTTGGTAGTGCTTGGTTACTAATGACTCCAACGGATCTTAACGGCTATATGTTCGGTCGAACTTAAGTGGGCTCAGTCCGACCAAAAATAGCCAAGGATAATCCAGATTATTGTTGGACAGAATTGCCTAATTTCGGTCAAACTAAAATGCAAGTTCAGTCGGACCGAATCGAGCCAATGATTTATCATGTCAAACTGAAAACAGCTAAATTTTCAAATTTGCTTGTTGGACTCTTTTAATCACTTTTGGTCGAACCAAACTTGCTCTAAGTTGAACCAAAAATCCATCAGAAGCCTCAAAAGCCTATTGAAGTTGATCAATTGGATTCCTAAGGCTATGAGATGATCAAATAAAGTTTTTCTATTAAGAATGTGTCATTTAGAGGCATGCTATTTTGGAACTTAAAGGGGTTTATAACTAGGATTATCAACGCACTTTTATTTACATGTTTTCTTCAGGCCTTGATACTTTAAGTCTTTAAGTCAGTCTTTGAGTCTTTAGTTTTCAATGACTTTCAATGAAAGCTCAACCAACTCATGACACCCTAGCTTACGTTATTGATAAATAAAGACACTAATACAATAGAGTTATAAAATTTAAAATTTGATTTTTAAATATTTATATTTTTCTCTACATTTGTAAAATCATAATAACCTTTAGAGGCTACATACCCCAGATGCGTAATCCTCAATCAAGTTGCATATCCCTGTCTAGAATACGAGCAATGACCCATTCACACGTTTGAGCTTCGTGTAGAAATTTTGAACCGGTTAAGGGTGGTTGTCACTTTTGTAAGTTATAAGAAATTCAAGAGAATTGTACTTAATTCATAATTACTGCGCACAGTCCCAAGTGATCAGGACCCCTCGGCCTAGGCCATGCTCTCCTTTAAAGGAGTCTCCCACCTTAGTTAAAATACTACCCAATGTATATTTTGATTCATTTCGGGAACCTTTGCCATAAAGCTACATGGCTATATCAAATCGATGCTTCTCAAGACACATGATACATATCATTTGCCACTATCTTAATGCCCAACTACATGTAGGAAATGCCTAAATGCAAAATGCTATCACTAGTTTTCTCAACGTGATCTATGGTATAGATAGTCTAAAGGTGAAGGACAATTGGTTAATGCCTTTATTTGCATATAAATATTTTGTACCATAAAACATATTATTTTTTCTAATTATTACCCTTTAATCAATGATTTTTTAAATCAAAGATAAATAAAGTATGTATTCTAAACTATAGCCTAGAATATATTCTCTCAGAATAAATAATAGACTCTCAACATGACATATTTGGGTGCATATTGCTTAGAGTAGAGTTAGTAACGAAATAATATCAAATAAACACAATTGTAACAAGCAATGGTGATTAAAGATTTTCCATCGGGAGAGTGCTAATGGCTTCTAATTGCATTCAACCTTTTGTTGCATATCAACTTCTTCATAGGAAATACCTATAGCATTGGGAAGAATCGGTTGCATTTGGATTTTCATACATGCACTCGACAAAGTTGGCCTTGTAACAAGGACAAATTCGCTCAATCTTGAATTGAGTTAGGACTTGAGCTGAGTCAACCTTGTTTCTAATTCTTACTTATAATAAATTGGACAAGACTCGATTTGAGTCCTAGTTGAGTTAGATGAAGTTGTTAGATCTCTATAAGGTGAGCCTTATTGATCAACGGTCTAGATTGGGCTAAAGGTTGGATAATGTGATAGGGTAAACAAGTGGATCCAACTACATTGTGATGCTTCCAGAAACATCTACATAAAAGGGTTTGGGATGCTATAACTGTGATACACCTAGTTATTTCTTTGATTTACGTAAAAGGGTTTTCTTTTAAATAAATTAACTCGTTCATCCTACAACAAAAAAGAAAATATCCGTGAAGACATTATAGAGAAAATCGAAGTTGTATCTAAGATCTACTCTCTAGGCCTCATACTTACTGATGACCAATTGATTCACTTGATCATGAATAACCTACCTTCATAATACAATACATTCTTGGTAAACTATAACACTTTAAAAGATATGTGGACATTGGACAAATTGATTTCTTAGTGCGTTCAAGAGGAGGATAGGATCAGGCAGTTGGGCAAAGTATAAAATATAAATATGGTGACCTCAGGACAAGGGCATGGGCATGGGCATAAGGGGAAAAGGAAAAGAAACCAAGGTTCTAATAATAGATCCTCAGGTCTTCCAGGAGGAAACCATAAGAATCAATCTAATAATTGATCGAACCTCAAATGAGCTAAAAGCAATAAATGTTTCTTTTACAACAAGTCGGGTCATCAAAAGAAAGACTGTGAAAAGTATAAAAAATGGCTCATAAAGAAAGGTAATAATTTTGTTCTCGTCTGTTTTGAATCAAATCTAATCAATGTGTTGGTGGATTCCTGGTGGATAAATTCTGAAATTTCTATTCACATATGTACTTCTATATAAGACTTACTAAAAGTCAGGCCACCAACTGATGTAGAGCACCCAGTATACATAGACAATGGTGTCAAGGTCGACGTAGAGGCAATTGGAGTTCATAAACTTAGGTTAGAGTTAGGTCATTTATTGGATTTAGTAGATACATTTTGTGTGTCTTCTATAAGGCGTAATCTAGTTTTTATTTCTTGTTTGAATAAATTAGGATATTCATTTCAATTTGAGAATAAAGGACTAAGTATTTACCTTAATTCGATTAAAGTTGACATCGACTCTATGTGAACAACCTATACCAGTTAGACTTTATTGCCTCACACGTCTATAATGTTAATGCCTTGTGTGGAAATAAAACAGGATCAAAACGAAAACTAGACTATGAGAATTTCTTCATGTTGTAGCATAAACGATTGTGTCATATATCTTGCGAGAGATTAGACGGACTTGTACAAGAAGGATTTTTTTATTCTCTAGACTTCTCAGACTATAAAGTATGCATTGATTGCATAAAAGAAAAAGAGATCAGAACTAGAAAAAAGGTGTAACAAAAATGTATGACTCTTAGAGGTGATACATATGCACATTTGTGGACCATTCTCTACAGCTTCGTGGAGTGTATACAAATATTTTATTATCTTTATAGATGACTACTCTCGTTTCGGGTACCTTTACCTTATCAGTGAGAAATCAGATGCCCTAAATGTTTTTAAAATCTATAAGGCTGAAGTTGAAAATCAACTCAATTAAAGGATTAAAGTTGTTAAATCTAAACGTGGTGGTAAATATTATAATAGATATGACGAATCAAGTCGCGATCCAAGGCCATTCATTAGATACCTACAAGATTGTGACATTGTCACCCACTACACTATGCCTGGTACTACAGATCAGAATGGTGTGGCTGAAAGACATAATCACGCCCTTATGGATATGATGCTAAACATGGTTAGTAATTCAACATTGTCAAAATCTCTATAAGGTGATGCGATCAAAACTACAGTTCATATCCTTAACAAGGTCACCAGCAAGGCAGTAAGCAAAATCCCTTTTGAGCTATGCAATGAGAGAAAACCAAGTCTCTGATATCCACACATTTTGAGATGTCCTACTGAAGCCAAAATTTATAACCCGCATGAAAGGAAGCTAGATCCTATAACCATAAGCTGTTTTTTTATTGGACATTCAGAAAGATTAAAAGGCTTTCGATTCTACTGTTCTTCCCACTCTATCAGGATTGTCGAGACTTGGAATGCCAGATTCATTGAGAACATTGAAAATAGTGGAAGCACGAACATTAGAAACTTTGTATTTGAGGAATAAAAGATTGGGATTTCGGTCATAATCACTCAAGATCACGTGGATGTAAATGCTACAGTCAACCCTGCAATAACTGTAAAATACCACGTTGAGCCTCAAATACAATCCATCTATGAGGAAAACTAAAATCACACCCAAGAAGCTGAGTTATGAAGAAGATCTGAAAGAAAGAGAAGACCTATAAATCGAGATGATTACATCATATACTTATAAGAGCACGATTTTGACATGGAGGTGAAAAGGGATCCTGAATCCTTTGCACAAGTCAATTAAAGTGTTAATCCTTCTTGTTAGTTTGATGTCATGAAAGATGAGTTGAAATTCATGAGGTACAATAAAGTATGGAATCTTGTTGAGTTACCCTCTAAATAAGGTCGGTTGGTTATAAATGGATATTTAAACCAAACGAGACTCCAAGAGTAATGTTAAAAAATATAAAGTCAGACTTGTTGCCAAGGATTTTAACCAGCGTAAGGGCATTGACTTTAAGGAGACTTTCTCACCATTATCTAAGAAATACTCATTCATGATTATAATGTCTCTTGTAGCTTATATGGACTTAAAGTTACATCAAATGGATGTAAAGAAAGCATTTCTCAATGGAGATCTGAATGAGAATGTATACATATTACAACCTAAAGGTTTTGTAGCCTATGGCTCAGAACATTTGGCTTGTAAACTAAAGAAATTCATCTATAGGTCGAAACAGGCATCGCAGCAATGATACCTAAAGTTTCATGAAGTAATTTCCTTGTATAGTTTTATAGAAAACACTACAGATGAATGTATCTACATTAAAATCAGTGGGAGTAAGTTCGTTATGATGATTTTGTATGTTGATGACATTCTGTTGGATAACAGTGATATCAAGATGTTGAACGACACTAAGAAATTTTTATCTCAAAGATTTGAAATGAAAGATCTTGGTGACGCCTCTTATGTCATTGGCATTGAGATTCGTTGTAATAAATCACGTGGACTACTCATCCTGTCACAGAGGGCCTATATTACCAGGGTACTCGAAAGGTATGGTATGAAAATTGTGCTTCAGACAATCACTCATTGTAAAAGGGCGACAAATTTGGCTTATTTCAGTGTCCAAAGAATAATTTGGAAAAGAATCGAATGAAAGAATTACCATACCCATCAGTAGTAGGGAGCATCATGTATGCTCAAGTCTGTATACGACCAGATATTACATTTGTTGTTGAAATGTTGGGCAGATACCTATCTAATCTAGAAATGCAACATTAGATAGCTCATATACAGAAGATCTGATCATTTGGAGTTAATTGGATATTCAGACACAGATTTTGCAGGCTGCATTGACACTAAGAAGTCTACCTCATAATACATCTTCATGATGGTTGGAGGAGCTATATCTTAAAAAAGCGTGAAACAGTTACCACAGCCTCGTCCACCAGGGAAGCTGAATTTATTACCTGTCACGAGGCATCTAATCAAGCGTTATGGTTACAAAGTTTCTTCTTGGCTTTGTGGGTACTAGAGCATATCCGAAAACCATTGAGAATATTTTGCGATAATTCAGCTACAATTTTCTCTTCTAGCAACAACAAGCATTCATCAAGGTCAAGACATATCAACATCAAATATCGTGTTGTAGAGAAAAGAGTTCAGAATCGTCAAATGTCTGTAGAGTTCATCGACACTAAGCATATGATTGCAGATCCGCTCACTAAAGAGCTCCCTATCACGCCATTTCAAGAGCATGTAACATTCATGAAAGTCATTGATCTCACAAATATTTTCAATTAGTGGGGGTTGAGCATGCTTTTATTTTCAGAAACATTCAAGAGATTTCATTTAATACAATTTTGATGATTTTGATATAAAGTTTAATTTTTTACTTCTCACTTAGTATTCGCAATCTAATTTAAGTAGAATTTAAGTCATGTCTTATTAGAGACATTTGAAAGCTTTAGGACCTCTTAAGGATAGACACACATCATCACACTATGTGTGTAATCCTTATACCACACTTTCTAGTTTCTAATCTATGTCGTTAAGATTGAATATATTCGTGACCGCGCTTAGCCTCACTTCGCTTAGATTAAATGTTGTGATGACTACCACAATTCGATGTTGATAATCTTAAATGGACCAGATTGAATAGCATTACCCTTATTATCCTATAATTACATTGGTTAACCATTTAAAAGTTTTCTCAAAATCAAAATAAATTTTTCAAAAGATCTATCATTGACATTGAACAATGTTGCCCAAGTGGGAAAATGTTAGATCTCTTTATGGTGGGCCTTATTGATTAACGGTTTAGATTGGGCTAAAGGTTGGATAATGTGATAGGGTAAACCAGTGGACCCCACTACATTGTGATGCTTCCAGAAACATCTGCGTAAAAGGGTTTGGGATGCTATAGCTGTGATACGCACAACTATTTGACTACTACAAGGATACAAATGTGTGGAGCCATGGGAAGAGAGTTTTAATGGGTTTCAAATTCTCTTCACCCCATCATCTATATAATGAGGTTAGGTCCCTGATCCTACACAATCATAGAAACACAAGTCCCATCTATTCTTCTACATTCGGGTGTTAGGAGAGGAAGATCCTGGTATTCTATTTCTTCAGCTATGGCCTCTCAGATAGGTATGTCCTCTTCATTTTTTGGTCATCGTATTTTATGCACAGCAAGGTCTTTGGGCTAATTCAACAAATTAGAAATTCTAACAGAAGCGTCAATCTATGGTTTCGATGGAAGTAGACTGTGTACTGAGTTACATAAGCATACTGAGTAAACCACACAACACAAAACAGTGAGAATAATGATGTCCACCGTTGAAACCTTTCTAGGGCCCACTGTGATGTTTATTTGTCATCCAACCTGTTCATAAAGCCACACAGACACGAACAAAGGGAAAATACAAATATCAGCTTGATTCAAAACTTATGTGGCGCCCAAAATGTTTTCAATGCTAAGCGTTCATTTCACACTATTTCTTGTGGTGCGGTCCACTTAAGCTTTGGATATGCTTCAATTTTCAGGTCATGCATTAAAATGATCAAAAAAAATGGATAAAAGATGTAATTCAGGGTAGGCCTCATGGAGTTTAATCAGTACGCTTAAGGGTACTAAGTTACTCAGTACGTAATCCACTTCCGATTTGAACGGCCAAAACATGGACCCCACATCCAAAGAATCTAATCTCTAGCATAGTTCTAAAACTCGGTTGTGAGTCAACTCAAAACTTGCCCGAGTCAACTTGACTAAGCCAAATTTCTCGAGTCTTAATCACCCATTTCAAATAAAGAATTGATCGAGTCGTTGAGTCTACCCAACTCGGATGGATAACATGTTTTCGGGTTTTTAAACTATGATGTAGGTTTGCTGATGATTTCACCTTTTATCACTTACAGACAAGTGATCATCCTTAGAGGATTTTGTATTTGTAATTTAGCTGATTGAACAAGTTCTACTCAGCAAAAGATAGATATATATATATATATATATATATATATATATATATATATATATATATATATATATAAAAGTAATTCATGCTCATCTCACCCCTTTTAGAAAAGGGAAAGCACCAAAACTCCAACCCCTTTAAAAAAAAGAGCCATGATACTATGATGATCTGTACGGATGGTTGTACACTACTATTCAGTTTTCTACTTTTACATAATTGAGGCCCATGGTTCAATAATTTAAACCGTTGATTTGGTGGGCCTCACCTTAGATGAAATTGTGATGAACCCAAAACCCCTTCCCCAAGATTATCCATGCTGAATAGGTTTTTGGCTTCTATTGAAGGGTTGGGATTCTTTTGATCTGGGGGATCTTTCGGTGGATGGGTCATCCGGACTGGGGCCCATCCTATCAACCGTTTGGATTGCTGAACCATGGTCCCCATTTGCCGAGCGTGAATTGAAAACTCCAACCAAGCATACAATACTTAAGAAAATGCCTACAATTTCTAGAACAGTGGCTGGCAATTGCAAAAGTTCATCAAACCAATGGTGGGCCATTGATATTAACGGCCTCCCAGCTTTATTTAAAAGTGGGCCCCACTGTTGGTTTAGATTCATTATAAGAGGTATTATACCTTGCACAAAATTTTGGAAAATCATGCTCATCTGAAGGCCATATCCATCACTTCAATACTTTCCAGCACAAATTTTTATTTGTAACCGTTGATTCGGAGGCCACTGTTTGGATGGCTTCAAACATCTGCTGTACGCGTGTTTTGAATCAATTTCCATCCATAGTGGGTCCCAGTAGATAGACAGTCCTGATTAAATAAAAGATAAACATGCTACGTGTAAGGTAGAATATGGCTCTACCTTAGCTATTCCGGTTCTCCCGGCTCTAGGGTATCATCTCCCGCGATATATGTGTTTTCAACTAGGACAAGTGGGGCCCATGGTCTGGGAATCTAGACCGCTGGTCGGTGACGTCCTACCATAGATGGCTTATGTCCAAAAATTTCCTTGCCGATCGTAGCTTTAATTTAAGATTACAAAATAGATGGTTGAGAAAAGATATGTCCACATTGAGTTGCAAAAAGTTGGGTCCTTGCTCTTACCCGGGTGGTACACTCCTTGGAGTTTCAACACCGGGTCAAGGGTTCGAGTACCTATGGTGGTGAAATCTCACGGTGGCGTGAGTGTCTGTGTGTTAAAAAAAAAAAAAAAAAAATTACAAAAAGTTCCACTATGAGTATTTGGAATCATCCAATTGGGAAGATTTTGAGGCATGGCCCATCCAAGATGGGAGCCAACATATGGTTGGTCTGGATTACGAGCCCTATTTCCAAGTGGGCCCCACCTTAGAGGTTCTGCACCATAGAATCCCATTGTTGGGTGGAGCGCGACTTGGCTGCGACCCGGTGCCAGCAGTGTGGGTAAGACCCTTGACTGCAGGGACCCACTTAGATGTTTTTATTGTATATGCATGCCGTCCATCTGTTTTTTCAGATTATTCTAGACTTTTTTTCTAAAAAGAAATAAGATAAAAATTTTAGGTGGACCACAAAAAAGGAAACGGTGGTCATTGAACGCCCACCATAAAAAACTTTCTAGAGTCAATTGTAATGTTTATTGACCATCCAACAAGTGGATAAGGTCACACAGACCTGGATGAAAGGAAAAACCACAATACCATCTTGATCCAAAACTTATGTAGCCCACGAAAAGTTTATAATTGTCAATAACCACCGTTTTCTGTGGTGTGGTACACCCTAAATTTTTTTCTGCTTAATTTTCATAAGATTAATTTAAAATAATATTTGAAAACAGATGAACGGCGTGGATTACAATACATAGATCAATATGGGCCCCTACGATCAGGGTCTCACGCACAATTACGAGGACGCAGCCAAGTAGCGCTCGATAGAGCGGGCTGTACGGCTGCACCTTGCGTTGTAAAATGGGACGCGGATTGCGTCCTACCCCGGCCGGACCATAATCTGTCCGGGCAGGGCTATGTGGGCCTTACAGTGATCTAAGTCTTTTATCCACGCCGTTCAATATTTTTTAAAATAATTTTAATATATTGGTCAAAAAATAAGGTAGGTCCAAGGCTCAAGTAGATAACAAAGTGGGGATTGAACTTCCACCATTAAAAATTTCTTGAGAGCCGGAGAAGTTTCTGATGAAGCTGATATTTGTTTTTTCACTTCATCCACGTATACATGACCTTATGAATAGGTTGAATGGTAAAAAAAACATCACGTTGGCCCTTAAAAAGGTTTCAATGGTGGGTGTCATTATCAATACAGGTTCCTTTGGTGTGGTCCACTTAAGCTTGGACCTGACTCATGTTTTGATACACACATTAAAATTATCTGAAAAAAACATTTAACGGCATGGATAAATTACTTAGATTACGATGGGGCCCACAGAGCCGCAATCTGCGTCCTGTAAAAATGGGACGCGGTTTGGCGGGAACGGATTGGCTACTCCCCCTGATACCAGCTCCGTGGCTGGTGGTTGGTGATCTGTGGGCCCCACTATAATGGATGTATTTCATCAATTTCGTTCATCCGTATTTAAAGATGATTTTAGGATTTTATGCCAAAACTGAGAGGGATATAAATCTCAGGTGGACCACACCCCAGGAAAACAATAGTGATTGGATATCTATCATTTAAATCCCACTATGGACCACTATACTGTTTATTTGACATCCAATCTGTTTATTAGGTCATAAAGACCCAGATGAAGGTAAAAAACAAAGATCAGCTTGATCTAATACTTTTATGGCCTCCAAAAAGTTTTTAATGGTCTACATCATTCAACACCGCTTCCTATAATGTGGTCTACTCGAGATTCAGATATATCTCATTTTTCTTGTAATATCATAAAATGATCTAGAAAAATAGATGGACGGCATCGATGAAACACATACATCATGGTGAGGCCCACAGAGCACCGACCACCAACCATTGGCTGGTGGCAGGGGGCGTAGCCAGTCCGTTTCCCGGTTTGGCTAGTGATGCTAACACAAGCAGGTGGCTAGTGGTCGGTGCCCTGTGGACCTCACCATGATCTATGTGTTTTATCTATGCCATCCATCCATTTTGAAAGATAATTTTAGGATTGATCCTAAAAAAGAGGTGGATCTAAATCTCATGTGGACCACACCATGGAAAAACAGTAATGATTGAATGTCCACCATTAAAAACCTCTTATGGCCCACTGTAATGGTTATTTGACATCTAACTTATTGATTAGGTCAAACAGATTTGGATGAAGGGAAAAAATATATATCAGCTTGATCCAAAAATTTTGTAGCCCTCGAGAAGGTTTTAATTGTGCGTGTTCAATCAACATGCTGTGCCGTCCCCTTGAGATTTGGATCAACCTCATTTTTGGGCTCATACAATAAAATGATCTGGAAGAATATATTGACGGCATAGATGAAACACATGCATCATGATGGGACCCACTGAGCACCGACCACTAGCCTTTGGCTAGTGGCAGGATCAGTAGCTAATCCGTTTCTTGTAAAATGGATGTCCAAAACGGAAGAGCGAACGGTTCACATTCAACGACCAAGGGTCCGTTAGTTAGATGGTTGGGATTTTTCTACCCAATGGGATTTCCCTAATGTGGGCCACTGTAGTAGGATCAGCCCTCTGAGCAATCCGACCACGTAGGTCGGCCCTGCGGTATCATATCAAAACATACACCACTGAGTATACCACCCTCTTACATTGTTCTCCGTCCTTTTGAACTACTGTCCATCAATTTGGTAGGCCGTCTCCTTATTGGTCAAGCTCAATGGAAGTGGATTGCGTGATGTGCCACACACCATTGACCTTGATAGTGTGTTGACGTCACCAAGCTCTCTGTGGCCCCACCATGATGTATGTGTTATATCCACACCATCTATTTATTTTGTGAGATCATTTTAAGGCATGAGCTTAATATATATATATATATATATATATATATATATATATATATATATATATATATATATATATATATATATATATATATATATATACATATATATATATAAGCAGATTCAAATCTCAAGTAGACCACACCACAAAAAGCATAGGATAGGAGAGAATGACTCCCACTACCATGATGTTTTTATGTCATGCAGCTTATTCATAAGGTCACGCAGACCTAGACCAAGGAAAAAGCAAATATCATATTCATCTCAATTAAACTCCTGTAAGTCTCAAGAAATTTTCAATGATAGACAATTTAATCTTTACTATTTTTTGTTATGCGGTCCACTTGAGCTTTGGATGTGACTCATTTTCTGGACTGGACAATTTAGATATAACACATTCATCATGGTGGGGCATACTGAACTTGATGATGTCAACACACCATAGGCACACCAAGCAATCCACTTCCAAGTTCAACAACGATGAAATTATCGCCAGCCTTACACCTATGGATAAAGAAACTACTTAATTATATAATATATTACAAACGTTGTACCTTTTTCGAAAAGGTTTGACTAAACTACTTCATTAATTTAAGTAATTACTATTAAAATATTTTCAATTGCATTTCAACTGTTGTTAGCATAGTGGGGGTGGGTGGTGAAATTTTATAAGAAACCATGTAGTTAATATAAAATTAATATTCAGCTACCTTTATTAAAAAAGGTCTTAGATAAACTTTCTCTCTAAACTAAATAATTATCATTAAAGTAACTTCCTTTCCATTCTCAACAAATGATAGGCCAAACCGAGAAAATGGGCTCCACCATTATGTTTAAGTGAAATTCACCCCAACCATCATGTGAGTCACCCTTATTAGGCCAAAGGCCTAAAAATAGCCCTATCTACTATTTAGGCGGACTACAGCTAGGTGCGGTGTACATGCAATGCCCACCCTCCCAAATATTTCCTTTAGTATGGCCAGTTGAATCATGAATGAGCTTTCCTTTGGGGTCAGTTTGGGTGGTGGAATTAGAAGGGATTAGGTGGGATGGGATTCATCTGATCGTGTGCCAATTCCATTCCATGTTTGGAATGAATAGAAAAGTTTTGAATTACATTAAGTGGAATTGCATTGATTCTCATGCCAATTTCACTCAATGTTTGGGAAGTTGTGTAGGTTCCAACATGATGTGTGAGCTATATCCACACCGTCTACCCAGTTATTGAGATTATTTTAGAGTATGGGCCAAAAAATCAAATAAATCTAAAGTTCTAGTGGACTCCATCATAGAAAGTAATAGGGATTGAATACTTACCGTTGAAAACTTCTTTGGGGCTACATAAGTTTTAGATCTACCTCATTTTTAGGCTCATGCCATAAATGAAGTTACAAAACAAATGAACGGTTTAGATATAACACATGTTATTCTCAATAATTTTAAATGATGGTGGGTATATCCATTCAATATACTACCATTATCAAAAAAGCATGGCGTTAATTTAATCCCATGGCAACAGGGGACAATTACTGCCATGTGTATCAGTGATGTTTTTTGAATCCTATCCCACCGAATCCTGTCTAATCTGACCGCCCAAACTGACCCTTAAGGTGCATTTAGCGCATGGTGATAGATAGGATTAAGTGGGGTGGGATCGTGATATCCACCATTCAATCCACTAGTGTTTGTATCGGCAGATCCAAGAAGCGCAGCCAAACCCACCATTTAATTTCTAATTTATAGCTATCTTTTTGAAAAGCGCACCCGGTGTAGTTGTATTCCTTGGGCCCGTCCCTAGATTTGAAAGAGGGATTTGAGAGAGAAAATTAAATCCATCTCTCCGCCTGCAGCGTATCCCTCATATGGTCGTAGGATTGACGTCAAGTCGGGTCGACATTCCACCATCTTCATTACTCTACCGGAGATGGCATCAATTTTGTTATATGGGAAAATGGTGGTCATTGAACACCCACCATTAGAAACTTTCTGGAGTCAATTGTAATGTTTATTGACCATTCAACAAGTTGATAAGGTCACACAAACCTGGATGAACTTGTTAAGGTCACACAAACCTGGATGAAAGAAAAAAACACAATATCATCTTGATCCAAAACTCATGTAGCCCACAAAAGGTTTGTAATTGTCAATAACCACTGTTTTCTGTGGTGTGGTACATCAAAAATTTTTTCTGCTTCATTTTTTTAAAAGTACTTTAAAATAATCTGTAAAAACAGATGAACAGCTGGATTACAATACATAGATCAAGGTGGGCTCCTACGATCAGGGTCTCACGCACAATTCTGAGGACGCAGCCAAGTCGCGCTCGATAGAGCGGGCTGTTCGGCCGCACCTGGGGTTGTAAAATGGGACGTGGTTTGGCTAGTGATGCTGCCACAAGCCATGTGGCTAGTGGTGGGTGCCATGTGGACCTCACCATGATCTATGGTGAGGTCATGGTGAAAGATAATTTTAGGGATTGATCCTAAAAAAGAGGTAGATCTAAATCTCACGTGGACCACACCATGGAAAAAAAGTGGTGATTGAATGTCCATCATTAAAAACCTCCTATGGCCCACTGTAATGGTTATTTGACATCTAACCTGTTGATTAGGTTAAACAAACTTGGATGAAGGGAAAAAATATATATCAGCTTGATCACCCTCAAGAAGGTTTTAATGGTGGCTGTTAATCAACACTGTGCGGTCTCCTTGAGATTTGGATCAACCTCATTTTCGGGCTCATACCATAAAATGATCGGGAAGAATATCTTGACGGCATGGATGAAACACATGCATCATGGTGGGGCCCACTAAGCACCGACCACTAGCCTTTGGCAAGTGGCAGAGTCAGTAGCTAATCCGTTTCTTATAAAATGGATGTCGAAAACGGAAGAGCAAACGGTTCCCATTTTACTAGTCCCAAAAATCAACCCTATCTACTATTTACGTGGACTAGGCAGCTAGATATGGTGTACATGCAATGCTCACCCTCCCAAATATTTCCTTTAGTGTGGCCAGTTGAATCATGAATGAGCTTTCCTTTAAGGTGCATTTAGCGCACAGTAGTAGATAGGATTAGGTGGGATGGGATTGTGATATCTACCATTCAATCCACCAGAGTGTTTGGATCGGCAAACCCAGCAATCATCGCTAAACCCACCATTTAATTCCGAATTTATAGCTATCTTTTTGGAAAGCCCACCCGATGTAGTTGTATTCCTTGAGCCCATCCCTGGATTCGAAAGAGGGATTTGAGAGAGAATTAAATCCATCTCTCCTCTAGTAGCATATCCCTCTTATGGTCTTAGGATTGAAGTTGAGTCGAGCCGACATTCCACCATCTTCATTACTCTACCGGAGATGGCATCAATTTTGCTATATAGGGATGAACAAGGCTTCCTGGCACGGTAAGACTTGACTTCGCAACAGGGGAAAGGGTTTGTCTTCTTCGTTGCAGGCGAGAAGGTTTGGCTGGTCTCCATCCTTGTTTCTGTTTCGTTTTGTTCCATTTCACTCTTTATCATATGTTTGCATAGGGCCTGCAATTTTTTAGTAGTGAAGAATTGAGTCACATTTAAGTGCTGGGGAGAAAGGGACCTTTTTAACCGAACCTTAGCCTAACCCGAAAGGTCAATTTGAAGTGTGTGGTCCAAGTTCTTCAACCCAAAATGTTAAACATGCTAAGTGTGTCACAACCCTTAGAAGTGGGAAGGTGATTAAAAAAGAGATTCAAAATAAGGCTGACAAAAAGCCAAGGAGCCCACCCAATTTAAGAGTGATAATGAACCGAGCACAACTCCACATGACAAAGAGTGGGAGAATAAATATAAACCCGTAGCCCCATTTCCTCAACAAGTGATTTAATCCAAACAATTGACCAAAAATCAGGACATCTTAGAAGTTTTTAAGCAAGTGAAAAATATTATTCTCTTATTATAGGTTATTAAATAAATTCTCTCACATGCCAAATTTTTAAAGGACCTGTGTATGATAAGGTGAAAGTTGAACGTAGAAAAGAAGGCATTTCTCAATGAACAAGCGAGTACAATTATTTCACAAGGCACTCCCCTAAAATACAAATAGTTGGGTAGATTGACTATCTTGTGCATTATTGGCAATTACCAAATTGAAAAAGCATTACTTGATTTAGGGGCGAGTGTGAAATTGATACCCTACTCTGTGTATGAGCAATTCAGGCTTAGTGAATTAAAACCCACAAAACAACTTTACGACGAGTTGATCACTCAGTACGAATACCAAAAGGGGTACTCGAGGACGTCTTGGTCAAAGTTGATAAATTCTACATCCCAGTATATTTTATTATTTTGGATACGCATCCGATTACGAATGTGATCACTCAAACTTCGATTATTCTAGGCCAACCATTCCCAGATACTTCCAATGAAATAACCAATTGTAAGAATTGGGTTCTTAAATTATCTTTCGAGAACATGATCGTGGAGTTGAATGTGTTCTACATGGCCAAACAACAATGGGGTGTTGAGGACATTCAAGAGGTTGACATGATAGATGCTATTGCTGGACAAGACCTCTTTGTCAACATTTGCTTTGACCCTTTAGAAGTTTGCTTGGCTCATTTTTTTGATTCCAACGACAAGATGATCTTAGATATCATTAATGCATTGAGAGAGCCAAAATCTAAAAATTTAACTGCTAATGTTTTAATTAAAGAAATACCAAATACTATTTGGAAATATTTGTTATGCAGGAAGTTGAAAGCTTAGTGTTCGATTTTCCTGAGGAGAGACTTAGTTCTAAAAGTGTAGTGGTTGAGGATTCGTTTTGCCCCACATCGTATTCTGTGGTGGAGATGAAACCTAATGAAAAAATAAAAATAAAAATTGGTATCTCCTTTTTGGAAAACCCTGATACATGAATGCTCTTAATGATCATGCTAATAGTTGAAATTTTGGAGTATTTGGGCATTGATGCATTGGATATCGGTTGACACTAATCGGTGAAGATGGTCCCAGAGGAGTTTATACCTCTAGATTTATCTCCTAGTTTGATGGAGATCTCTCATTTTTACTGTTTTTGAGGAATAGGTTGCTTCCTTAGGATTAGTTTGCTTTAGTAGTTTAGGTAGTGACGTATTTTTACACAAACTTAAAGAATTCAAGAGATTTTGCATGTTGTCATCTCAGGTTCTCTCTACCCTCAATTTGTTATAATTTGATTGATCTTATGTGATTTTATTATTTATCTTTTAACATTGAGGACAATGTATCATTTAGATTAGGGGTGGGGTTTCTTTTGAAAAATTCTTCAATTATGCATAAAATTTGTTTTTTTTTTTCCTAGAAAAAAAATGAAATTTAAATTCTATGAGTTTGAATGATTTGAAAGTAATTTGGGTATTAAAATGAAAAGGCATTTAATTTGAAAAGTTTTTTAAGCCTATAATAGTAATTTCATAGGTTTCAAAATTAAATTCGCTTTGTTAATTTTCTTATTAAAAGGTTTTAAACATTGATTGAGTCATGAATTTTCACAATTCACATATAGTTTACACTTTCAGAAATGAAGTTTGATATTGCAGTGTTAACTTAATAATTATCAAGAGTGCTAGGAACCAAGCCTGGGGACTTTGTCCATCATGTTCAATTGAAAAAAGAAAAAAGAAAACAGAAAAAAGTTTTGAAAGATCCAATTAAAAAATAGTGAACATCAAAAAGGGCTACCTATTGAATGAATGAAAAAAAGAAATAGAAAAAAGAAAGAAAAAGAAAGAAGAAATATAGTGAAAGTCGTCGATGGAAAAAATAAATGAAAAATGGTAGTATATGATTGAAATGTACGTAAGTCAAATTTTGGTTTAAGCTTTGGTTGATCTAACCATTTTGGGTGATTATCAATGTTAACATCAATGTAGAAAAATCGAACCTTTAAGTGCGTTAAGTCTAGATTTCACCATACACCATATAACTCAATGTTTGGGATTTTTTAGTTGAAGAATTAATTATTTGAACTCAATTAGGTTGTTTGCTGAGTATTAGAATCTAGGTGGATAATGAATTCAAAAACTTGTGTGCCTTGGAACTCTATTATTTGAATTATTTTAAGAATTATATGAATTTACATAATGAACTTTTCTATAAAAAAAATAATAAAATTTGATTTAGATTTGAAATTTGTTTTGCATGTTTGCTTGGGACTAGTAAAATGTTGGTTAGGGTATGTTGAGACTCAAATATTGCATATTTAACGCCTATTATGCATTGCTTTTTCATGCATTTATGTAGTAAGTTAATATAATTAAAAATGTTTTATACGTGCTAGGCGATTTTGAAGTCTAAGTGGAATATGTGCTTAAAGAGACAATTTTAAGCCTAAAAGGAATCATGATGAATAATTGGATAATTGAATATAGAAGTTAAAGATTTCAAGTGCTAAAGATCCAAAGAAACAAAGCGCCAAAAGGCGAAAAGTGAAGAAGATCAGCAATTGTTGATAGGTCTTCGATCCCACCGACAAACCTTTGATAAGACTCCGTTGACCCTGATGAGATTGAGCTCAAATCAAGAAATTTCAGGATTTTAATATTGGTTGTTGGACTGTTCCTTTGATGCCATCGAAGACCCTTTCGATCCTATCAAACAACTCTAGAATTTTGAAAGTTAGTTGCTGGAAAATTTCCTTTTTATACTCGATCCATCAAGTAGATCTTTAATTCCATCAATAGACGTTTGATAGGTCTCAATCCTATTGAAGCACCTATCAAAGAAGGCAATGACTGTGTAAGTTTTGTAAAAATTATAAGTTGGTGCAAAAGTTCAAGCCTCCTATCTATATAAGTAGTTTTAGACATTCTCGTGCGTTCTCTAGGGTTTAGAGAGGGAGGGAGGGAGGGAGGGAAAGCTCAGGTAGAGTGTCGACAACACCTTTCTATTATGATTTCCTTCTGAGTTTTACTATATATTTATATTTTTCTTTTGCTTTAGAGTTAGCTATGTCTAAGTAATCTCTTAGTTAAGGCTAAGAGGTGAAGCTTCTAATTAATTACAATTTTTTTAATTCGTTTTGATTCATAGATCGGACTTCATGATGATATATTAATTGAATTAGATTTGAATTTACTTAAAAAAATTTAAATTGTTGACTTCTAGATTCATTGTGAACTCTGAGTACATCGGATGCTTTGAAGTGCAATCGCTTAGCGTTTTTAGATAAGGAATCAATCTATAAAATTCATTGATCTATTATAGACTTTAAGCACGGTAGATGTTTTAAATTCCATGCGATTGATGTTCGTGCTCTTCATAATAGAATCGTTCAATTAATAACATACATTGTTGTTCACAACTTGAAGTGTAAGGTCACGATGTAGTAATAACTCGTGAGAACGAGGTCGAATCCACAAGGACTAAACTTGTATGTATTCTGAAAAGAACTAAAACTAAAACTAAAAAAAAATATCTAAATCTAAATATGGAATAAAAGAGAGTAATTGTGAAGGATTTATCAGATATCAAAAGTGAACTAGAGCGTCAAGGATCCACTTGCAGTGATCAGGGAGGTCTCTTACTTGATTCAAGTACTACAATTGGAATTGGAGTCATATCCTATCCAATTGAAAAGATATAATAATTAAGATCAAATCTGAACTTTCCTTAACCTAATTCTTAATGGACGAGAATTGTGATAATTGGAAGAGATTTCATCACCAAACCATATCCATGGGACGATGGCCAATAACAGGATTTACTAATCCCACAATCTCAAAATCAGGAAAAGAAGATACTCAAAGCTATTGCAGATTTACTGTAATTTGAGTCACAATAAACTATTAAAAACCGAAAGCATTCCTTAAATATCAAATTAGAATCAAAGAAGGTTCAACATAAACATGAATCAAAGTAAGAGAAATATTTCATCACGCTACAAGCTTCACCTCTTAGCCCTAGCTAAGGGGTTTAGCCAACTATACACGTGATTGCACTAAAGTCTCTTAAGAAAAATATGAAAACAACTAAAGAAGAAGAAGAAAGACTCTTGGCGACAGTTTCTCCACCCTTTTGCTCCACTCCTTAAACCCTAAAAGATGCCTAATAATATTCCAGAGAGTCTTATTTATAGTTGTAGAACTCTAGCTTTCGCAACTAGTTAGAAAACTCTAGAAACTGCTTTAAATTTATGCAATTTTTCAAAATAGACTTCACTTTACACAATTTCACAAAATGACCCAGAGTTTTAGAATATACTTCTTCAGGATAATTTCAGGAATATGTTTATTTTCAGGACAATTTCAGGATTAGATTTCTTAAATTTTTGGCATGTGAATTCTTTAATCTTGTCTCCTAAGATCCATTCATTGCTTTGGTGATTCTTGAGCATTAAATTCATGCTTTTAACACCCTTTTCAATCTAAGCTCTTAAATTCACCTTGTAACACAAACATGAGTAAAATAGAACATTAAGCATTATCATGTTCATAAAGCCAAGATATAAATGGGAGATAATATGCAATACTTGACCCTCAACACAATCCCCAACTAGCATTTTGCTAGTCTCGAGCAAAATATGCGTGAAATAAATCTCAATACTTAATGTCCAAAACCTCTCTAGGAAAACAATCTATTGTACACCCAAGTATGAATGAGTAGAATTAAGATACGAAAGTGGAGTTTTGAAAACTTAGAGTTGAATCACATAAGCTACCAATCAAGTAAATTTTTATACACCCGTTAAATCGAGCATAATTTGCATAATAAGTTTTTCAATGTGCTCAGTGAAAATCAATTTACTTCCTTTACAAATATTATTAGTTCATCATGTTAGTCATACTCATCACTTCAAGATCAGTTTGAAACTCAAGTACTGATTCCGAACTTATCCCCTTTAGCTTCTTTTTCCAGTCTTTATTTTATATCGACGGTCAAGTTTTTATTCATTCTTTTTCATATTTTTCATTCTTTTTATTTTTTTTCATGACCTCTTTGTCGATCTCTTTTTTTTTTAAACTGGTTCTTTTCTTCTTTTAAGGTGGATAAAATTCTCCAAAAGTGATTCTCACCATCTATCAATGATTAACATACTAACAATCAGAACTTCTAGCATGTCTTCAGAAGACAAATTGAATATGTCTTTTGATTTAGATTAACATAATGTTCAAACTATCTCTTAATCAATTGAGCACAAGAATTTAGGTGATAGATTACTTAGTTGATCAAACTCCAATAATTCAAAATTCAATCTTTATTTTTATCATACCCAATGCATTGTTAGGTACACAATTCATCACTTCCCAAACAGATTTCAACTTGAAACATTAAAAAATTTTAAAAATTTTGCCCAAAATTAAGAAAACACTGATTAGTTCACCTAATCCTCCATTCCCAACCGAAAAATCTACATTATCCTCAATGTAAAAGAAATAAGTATGTAATGTAAAAGAGGCAATGAAAAGAGAATGGAAGTGACGGAAAGGTAATACTTGAAGAATGAATTTTGAGGCTTTTCGAATAGTCTCAGTATGAAGATGGGTTAACATAAAAATTAAACCAACAGAAAGCAAACCGTCCTAAATAGAGGAAGCAAACTATCCTAAACAGTGGAAAGCAAACTATCCTAAACAGCAAAAAGAAAAATATCCAAATCGTAAATCATATGAAAGCAAATAAATCTACCTATACTTCCATCAGACTAGGAAGTTAATCCTAGTGAATAGGGTTAATCAGAAGTATTGACATGTCCTTTGAATCAAATTTTTCAACAAATGGCTTTGAATGATATCCATTTCCTTTGAACTTATTACCATTATTTGGATTCTAAATCTCGACAGCCCCATGAGGATAAACATTAGTAATAGTGAAAGGATCGGTCCAACGAGATCGGAGTTTATCCAGAAAAAGGTGTAACCAAGAATTATACAAAAGGACTTTCTGAACTGGTGTGAATGATTTTCGAAGAATGTATTAGTCATGAAACACATTCATCTTGTCCTTGTAAATTCTCGAGTTCTTATATGCATCATTCTAAATTTCTTCCAGTTCATTCAACTGAAGTTTGCGCAATGAGCCAGCATTGTCTAAATTGAAGTTTAGATTTTTAACCGCTCAGTAAGCCCTATGTTCCAACTCCACAGGCAAGTGACAAGTCTTCCCATAAGTAAGTCTAAAGGGAGACATTCCAACAGTGATCTTAAATATAGTACGGTAAGCTCATAAAGTATCAATCAATCGGATTGATCAGTCTTTACGATCAAGGTTAACCTTTTTTTTCAAAATATGTTTAATTTTTCTATTAAAAATTTTGGCTTACCTACTTGTTTGTGGGTGATATGAAGTACTCACTTTGTGGGAGATATCATATTTCTTCATTAAGTTCGTAAATGACGGGTTATAAAAATGTGAACCTTCATCACTAATGATGGCTTAAGGCATTCCGAACCGAGAAAGGATGTTCTCTTTTAAGAATTTAATAACCATTTGATGATCATTTTTTCAGCACAAGATTATTTCGATCCATTTAGTGACATAGTCTACTGCGAACAATATATATAAATTTCTGAAAGATTAGGGAAATGGTCTCATGAAATCGATGTCTCAATAATCAAATGCTTCAATGGTCAGAATGAGGTTCAAGGGCATCATATTTTAACGGGACAATGCTGCCAATTTCTAACAACACTCACACGCTTTGTAAAACTCATAAGTATCCTTAAACATAGTAGGACAGTAAAAGCTGCACTGCAGAATTTTAACCGTGGTCTTTTTAGTAGAAAAGTGACTACCACAGGCCAGAGAATGACAAAAGGAGATGATACTTTGGTATTCATTATATGGCACACATCTCCTTAAGATTTAGTTTAGGCAATATTTGAATAAATATAGATTATCCCAGAAGAATTTGTATACCTCAGCAAAAAATTTCTTTTTATCTTACGCAGTCTAATGTGTCAGCATGGAACCTGTGACTAGATAATTAGTAATATCTGCGAACCAAGGTGATTGAGAGACTTTAAACAATTGTTCGTCAGGGAACATGTCATTTATATATATCGCTTCAAGGGAATCAGAGAGATCAAGGCAAGAAGGTGGTCAACCACTACATTTGCTACTTCATTTTTATCTTTTATTTCTAAATTAAATTCCTGGAGTAGAAGGATTCACCTTATCAAGTGAGGCTTAATATCATTCTTAGAAAGAAAATACTTGGGTGCCGCATGATCCGTATAGATGATGATTTTGTATCCAATTAGGTAGGACCTAAATTTGTCCAAAGCAAATATTATGGCTAAGAGTTCCTTTTCCATAGTAATGTAATTCACTTGAGCAGAATTTAAGGTTCCACTTGCATAAGGTATAACGTAGGGCTTCTTATCTTTTCTCTGACCTAATACTGCCCTAAGAGCATAGTCGGACGCATCGCACATAATTTCAAAAGGGATGCTCCAATCGGGTGGCTGCATGATAGGTGTGGTAGTTAACACGCCCTTGAGACTTAAAAAAAGTTTTCTTGCATTGCTCAGTCCACTTGTATGGTACATCCTTTTGAAGTAGATTACATAAAAGACAAGAGAGATGATTAAAGTCCTTTATAAATCTTCTGTAAAATATGACTCGTCCTAAGAAGGATCGTACGTCACGTATATTTTTGGGTGGAGGTAACTTAGAGATAAGATCAATTTTAGCCTTATCTACCTCAATTTCTTTGGAAGAGATGATTTGTCTCAAAATAATTCCCTTATGAACCATGAAGTAACACTTCTCCCAATTAAGTACTAAATTCTTTTCTTCACATTGCTTCAGCACATTTTTTAAAATTTTTAAATATTCACTGAAGGATGGACCAAAGACCAAGAATTCATCCATAAAGACCTCTAAATATTGCCTCACTATATCAAAAAAAATACTCAACATATATAGCTGAAAAGTGGAGGGAGCATTACATAGTCCGAATGGCATCCTTCGGTAAGTAAAGATGTCGTAAGGACATGTAAATGTCATCTTTTCTTGATCTTCATAAGCTATCTCGATCTGATTATAGCCCAAATATCCATCTACTATTAGGAAAATAATATCATTACTCTTAGGAAATAGTAATAGGAATGACCAGCTAGCCTTTTCGAAATTTGATCGATGAAAAGCAAAGGAAAGTGATATTTGCTCGTGACGGTATTCAACTTCCTGTAGTCAATGCACATTATCCAACTAGTAGTGATCCTAGTTGGCACGAGTTCATTGTCGGCATTGGCTACAATGGTGATTCTTGACTTTTTAAGAACCAACTAAGTTGGACTCACCCATTGACTATCGGATATTGGGTATATGATACTCACATCTAATAGCTTAAGAACCTTGGCCTTAACCATTTCCTTCATATTTGGATTTAATCTACGTTGTGGTTGTCGGGAGGTCTTTGCATTATCCTCTGGATAGATGCGGTAAGTACAAATTAAATGGTCAATTCCCTTGAGGTCTGCAATCGACCATCCAATGGCTCCTTCGTGCTCAATAAGAGTAGAGATAAGCATACTCTCCTGTTCTTGCTCTGAGTGGGAAGAAATCACCATCGGGCATATCTCATCTTGACTTAAATAGACATATTTCAAATCAAAGGCGAAAGGTTTTAGGTCAAGCTTCGGTACCTTGAGGTTAGACGATAAAGGCATTACATTAGTTTGGGGCAATTCTTCAAATTGTGGCCTCCCTCAGTTAACTTCGAGTACCGGTACAGTATCAAGCATGACACCCGTCTTCCTAATTATATCATCATCTAGATCATGGGAGTGGGCCAAGCACGTCTCTAGAGGGTCAAATAATAAGGTTATCAGAGTTCTATCTTCCACGAAAGAATCAATCAAGTTAACATAATGGGCATCGTCATCATCCTTGACCTGTTTGTTCATATTAAAAAAGATATTGAGCTCCAATGTCATATTCCCAAAAAAAAATTCATGACTCCATTCCTACAATTAATAATTACATTTGATGTAGCAAGGAATGTGCGACCAAGGATGACGGGAATTTGATTGCTCATGTCCATGATGGGTTGAGTATCCAAGATGATAAAATCTATGGGGTAGTAAAATTTATCAACCTGTACCAACACATCCTTAATTATCCATCTCGACATACGAACTGAGTGATCAATAAGTTGTAATGTAGTCTGAGTGGGTTTCAATTCATCTAGACCTAGTTGTTCGTAAACCAAGTAAGAGATCAAATTTACACTTACTCCTAAGTTAAGAAGTGCGTGCTTAATCCAGTAATTTCCAATTACACAACCAATGGTTGGGCTACTAGGATCTTTGTATTTCTGTGGAACATCTCGCTTTAGGATGACACTCACTTTCTCTGTTAAAAATATTTTCTTTTAGATATGTTGTCGTCTTTTGATTGTATATAGGTCTTTCAGAAATTTGGCATATGAAGGTATTTATTTTACGGCATCCAGTAGAGGAATGTTGACCTTCACTTGTTTCAACACCTCTAGGATGTCCTGCGAGTTAGAAAGAGGTTTTGGTGCAATCAACCTTTGGTGAATGAAGCAACTAGTTTGCTTTGAAGTATTAGTTCTACCTCATATGGAGCATTGCTTAGTCTGTCTTCTCATCTACATTCGGGTCTTTAGACTTTTCAGCCCTTACCGAAATAGATTTGTCAATTATCTTCTCACTCCTAAGAGTAGTGATAGACTTAGCTTGCTCCATTGAATTTGAAGAGTTTGGTTAACTAACTTCATATTGCGGTTTAGGATTGGGGATAGATTAGGCTGAAAGTATCCCTTTTTCCATAATCGTAACGCGTGAGTCTATCTTTTGTATAGCCTTTGTGAGTTCTTGTAAGGCTTGAAGAGTATTTTGTTAAATGAGCTCTTGAGGATTTTGAATCAATTCCTCTTGAGGTTTCCCTTGATTTAAGAATTGATTAGGAATTCCTTGAGGTGCAGCACATTGTCCATTCCTCCAACTGAAATTCGGATGATTTCTCCAACTGGAGTTGTATGTGTTTGAAGTGAGTCTCTTGAAAGGCCTTTAGTAGTTGTTTACGACATTTAATTGTTCATTTAATATTTCTTGAAACGCAGGTTTTGTTGGGCAATTTTTAGTTGTATGAATGTTATAAGTACAAATACCGCAGACAACTTCATTATCCTTATCCTTCCTAAGTTCAATAGCCTCGAGTTTCCTTATGAGACTGGCCACTTTAGCATTGATATTATTTTCCTCTTTCAAAAGATATATTTCACCTCTCTTCTTTGATTGAGTAAGCTTAGACATGATGCTTGTTCTTAGGGAGATGTCCCATGATTGTGTGGTTTCAATAAGTTTATCAAAGTAATCCCACACTTCATCAACATCTTTGTTTAGGATTTCCCTATTGCACGTTGTCTTGACGAATTGGCACATGGAAGATGTCAGTCCTTCATGGAAGAAATTTGTTATGTGTCACGTTTCAAAACCGTGTCGTGGGCATGAACTGATAAGATCCTTGAACCACTCCCAACATTAGAAGAATGTTTCATCTCCCCTTTCAGCGAAGTCCATGATCGACTTTCTGATGATGTTCGTTTTATGATATGAGAAGAATTTTTTTATGAACTCCCTTGTCACGTCATTCCATTTGTCAATAGATCATGGACGTAGTGAATGTAACCACGTCTTAGCCTTTTCTTTCAGGGAGAAAGGGAAGAGTTTCAGCTGGATTATGTCATCGGACACATTAGGAAAGTATAAAGTGGCTATGATCTCATCAAACTCTTTCAAGTGTAAATATGGATTTTCATATTCAAGCTCAAGGAACTTTGGAAAGAGTTGGATCACTCATAACTTGATGTTTATGTTTCCTATATTTTCTGGTAAAACCATTCAAGAAGGGGTGCTCATCGACACCGATTGTAAATAGTCTTGTAAAGTACGAGGCGGGGGTGGGTGCTCGATGCACCTCATTCTCATCCTAGATTTCCTCCACCCTAAGTTGGGGTGGATTTGGAGGTTGATTTGTAGCCATAACTTCAGTTAACTGTATGTATCTCAAGTGGTGTCTAATCCTATGATGGATAAATAACCCCTCAACTAATCATCCTTCACTCAAGAGACATCAAGTGTTGTCATAGACCCACTTGGGCATGAAACACTCTTAGTCCTCAATTTCAGAATCAAACCTAAACCTAAAAAGAAAAAAGGAGATAAAAATCTAGAAATAGAAGGAGAGAGAATTAGAAAGAAGTTAACAAATTAGAAGTTTCGATATTAAGATCCTGCAAAAGAAAAAGGAAAGTGAATTAGTTTCTAAAAAGAGAAATAGAAAGTTTCTAAAAATAGAAAGATGAGTTAGTTTATAAAAACAAATTAGAAAAATTTCTAAACCTAGAAAAAGGAAAGTGAGTTAGTTTCTTTAAAAAAAAAAAAAAAAGAACTAAAAAGCAACCTAGTTTCTAAATTAAAAAAAAAAAAAAAGAAAAGTTTCTAAAAATAGAAAGTCAGTTAGTTTCTAAAAAAAGAAAAAGGAAAGTAAACTAGTTTTAAAAAAAGAATTAAGAAAGTTCTAAAAATATAATAGAAAGATGAGTTAGTGTTTAAACCTAAAAAGAAAAGTTTCTAAAAATAAATTAGGAAAGTTTTTAAAAAAGCAACCTAGTTTTTAAAAACGAAAAAGGAAACTTCTATATATATATATATATATATATATATATATATATATATATATATATATATATAAGCAACTTAATTTTTAAAAATGAAAAAGGAAAGTTTCTAAACCTATAAATAGAAAGCTTAGTTAGTTTCTAAAAATAAATTAAGAGAAACCCCAACTTAAAAATAAAAAGTGAATAAATCCTAATATTAACCTAATTCCAAGACTAATTAAATTCAGAAAACGCAACCGTTAGTCCCCGGCAACGGCGCTAAAAACTTGTTCACAACCCCAACTGTAAGGTCGTGATGTATTAATAACTCGTGAGAGCGAGGTCGAATCCACAAGGACTAAACTTGTACGTATTCTGAAAAGAACTAGAACTAGAACTAGAAAAATATCTAAATCTAAATATGTAATAAAAAAAAGTAATTGTGAAGGATTTATCATATATCAAAAGTGAACTAAAGCGCCAAGGATCCACTTGCAGTGATCAGGGAGCCCTCTTACTTGATTCAAGCACCACAATTAGAATTGGAATCCTATCGTATCCAATTGGAAGATATAACAATTAAGATCAAATCTGAACTTTCCATGACATAATTCTCAATGGAGGAGAATTGTAATAATTGGAAGGGATTCCATCACCAAACTACGTCCATGGGACGATGGCCAACAATACGATTTACCAATCCCACAATCTCGAAAATCAGGAAAAGAAGATACCCAAAGCTATTACAGATTTACTGTAATTTAAGTCACAATAAACCATTAAAAACTGAAAGTATTCCTTAAATATCAAATTAAAATCAAAGAAGGTTCAACATAAACATGAATCAAAAAAAGAGACGGCTTCTCCACCCTTTTGCTCTACTCCTTAAACCCTAGAAGACGCCTAGGAACATCCTAAGGAGTCTTATTTATAGTTGTGGAACTCCAACTTTTTCACCTAGTTAAAAAACTCTAGAAATCGCATCAAGTTTACATAATTTTTCAAAATAGACTTCATTCTGTGCGATTTCACAGAATGAGCCATAATTTCAGAATATGTTTCTTCAGGACAATTTCAGGAATATGTTTGTTTTCAAGATAATTATAGGATTCTTTTTCTTTACTTCAAATATTTGATTCTCTTCATTCCTCACTTGATTTCCTTAGATCTTTGGCATGTGAATTCTTCAATCTTGGTCTCCTAAGATCCATCCCTTGCCTTGGTGATTCTTGAGCATCAAATTCATGTTTTTAGCATCCTTTTCAATCCTAGCTCTTAAATTCACCTTATAACACAAACATGAGTAAAATAAAACATTAAGTATTATAATGTTCATAAAACTAAAATATAAATGGGGGATAATAGGCAATATTTGACCCTCAAAACTTGTTAGATGTTTGTAATTAATTTAACTATTTAATCTTTCGATTATAATGGATTGGAATCCGATTCTAGTTTAGTTATAAAAGATGAGTCGATGAATTAGATATTGTGATTGTTAGAAGTGAATCCATTGGATCCTAGTATTTTTAATTATTATTTTTACCTTATGTAAATATGTTGAATTTCTTAGATCTTAATCTTAACTTTAAACTAGTTCTAATTGTCTTTCACATTCCCTGTGCATCGACCTCGGTCTTATTAAATTATTACTAGTTCGCAACCCTGCACCTGGGGTATGTAACACCTAGCTTGTAACAGTTGACGATGAGAAAGTTATGATGGAGGCAATTAGAGATGGAGCTTGGAGCTATAGTTCATGATGATTGAAGCCATAATGGAGATTATCATCTGGATGTCTTAAATCTATACTGAAATATGGAATATCGATCGATCGAACAACCTGATCGATTAATCAGGAGCACTTGACAGAGAGGTTGATTAGTCGGGACTATGATTGTATAGGCCTGGAAGTAGGGTCGAGGCAGCCGGATGACACGACTAGAGCCAGCATGAGCTTCTCGATGTTTGGATACCTAGTCTCGACCGAGATCAGGGCTTTGCTGACATAGTACACTGATAGTTATTTTCCTTTTTGCTCTTGAATAAGAGTCGAGCTTACAGCTGTTGTTGAGACTGCTAAGTATAGTAGTAGTGGCTCTCCTTGCTCGGGTTTTGAAAGTAGCGGGGTGAACCTAAGTACTACTTGAGCTTTTGGAAGGCGAGCTTGCATTCCTTGGTCCACTCCGCCTTCTGTTTTTCTTTTAAATGTTTAAAGAATGGGAGACACCTGTCAGTAAATCAGAAGACAAAACGGTTGAGAATGGCTACTCTTTCAATAAGGCACTTAATTTTCTTTGTCATTCTAGGCAAACTCATGTCTAATAGGGCTCAGATCTTGTCAGGATTTGCCTCTATTCTCCTTTAACTGCCAAAGAATTTTTCCAAATTGATGCCAAAGGCACATTTACTCAAATTCAATTTCATCTGGTATTTTCGCAAGATCGCTAACATCTCCTCAAGATCGGTAATATGGTTTAAGTCTATAATACTCCATGTTTTCAGGACCCGAGTATATGACCCGTTTACCAAAAACCCTAGTGTTAACCTGAAAGGATGGTCAAATTCGAGTATACATTTTTTTTTATTCATTCAAAGTAAGCAAATGAGCGTATAGTGGACAAATCAACATAAAAAAAGTTTTCATTTACATTTGAAATATACAAAGAGCTGTGTAAGACCCACATCTTGGTCCGTACCTTTCCGTAGACTTTCACGGTCTTACCGGTCGAATTTCGGCAACCTTCGACCATTAACCAATATCGACGCGCGACCCTGATTCATATGACGTCAACCTGTTTCGACTCGACCTGAGTTCTGTACCATAGGGACCGCGTCGTCGCTGCGGTTCCAATGCCGCGACTCGCACGCCGAGGTGATGCCCTTGTCAAGAGATGTGGGCCAACGTTCGGTGCGAGGAAAACACCGCGCGTTGCGAAACCCAAGAGAATATCTATGATGTGTCACATCAATCACATCAATCCCATCAATCCATCACATGTCAAGTACATGTCAAGTACACATCACTCTCACCCCTTTTCCCAAGCAACCACAAAAGTCTTCCAAACTCATGCCTCTCTTACACAAAAAGCCACAAAAGTCAAGCTTTTCTTACAAAGCCCATACCTCTCTTACACAAAAGGCCTCAAAAGTCAAAGATTTCTTACACAATCATCACTCACCACATCCATCCATCACTCTCTCTCCCTTTACAACTCCTCTCTTTCTCATTTGTAAAAAAATCCCAAGCTCCATACGTATGGAATTCTCCAAGCATTCCTAAGCTCCAAGTGGCCCACTTTCCTACCCCACCATCTCCCATCTCAACCCTCCATTCCTCATCTCATCCATTGAAGTTGAAGCTAAGGTGCCAAGGGACCCATAGGAGCAAGAAGATCGGACGGTGGGTGCCTCTATAAGATAGTTTTTCTTATTTTTATGATGGGCTAAGTGAGGCCCACCGATCAATGGTGTGGATCTCATTTGGGACCCTAATATGTGGCCGATGGCCCACTAGAATCATTATAATCATTCCATGATGGGGCCATTCTCCATGGACCCTATCATGATGTTTATTTCTTTAGCAAGGTCATGTAGACCGTTCATATTGGTGGGGAAAGGATCCCCACCGTTGATTTTCAAATTTTATGGTCCCATGTGTAAAGGGTTCCCTTGGATTATATGATTTTATTATTTTGGAGGGCTCATAGTGGCGGAGCCCTCCATCGTAAGCGTATCCCACTCTCCATCTCTCTCTTTTTATTTCTTTTTATTTTTTATTTTATTTTATTTTGTATAATAGGGTGGTGTGGCCCACTTGAATGGACCCCACCTTAAGGTACTTATTTTTGTCCAAATGTCCTTCAAGTGGGGCCCACCTTACATGTTGTACCCACAACATTCATTAGTGGTGGCCCACTTCAATAGGGCCCACCATAATGTGATTTTTTTTTGCTAAACCGTCCAGCGTATGGGATGCTGGACGTCCCTGTAAAAAAAAAAAAAAAAAAAAAAAAAAACAAACAAGAGAAAGAAAAAGGCTTTTGGGGTGGGCCCCACCTTAATGTTTTTGGCACAATCCAAGCCGTCCATCCTCTTACCCATCTCTTTTTAGGCGTTGAGCCAAGAGCTGGGGTTGATTGGAAGATCTGGCGGACCATAGCATCGAAGATTGCATCATCACCATTCAAATATCATTTTCTCATTTTATTTTATTTCCTAAACGTATAAAAATTCGAACTTTAGACTCATTTGGTCGGCCTCGAGCCACTGAACGCAATGGCCGGGGTGGATTTCTGTAAAGTGGACCCTACGTACAAAAAACCTCAGAAAAACGGAATTTCTTCGATTTTTGGATGAGGCAGAGCCTCTGCCTCCCTCACTGTCAGCGGCAGCACGCTGCAGCAAGCAGCAGCGTGCAGCGTCCGGGCGGGCGTTCAGCAGGGGACCCACGGCTCCAGTCGTGGGCCCCACCATGATGTATACGTTAGATCCACACCGTTCATGAGGTGGGTCCCCTCCTCAGGTGGGTACCCTCCAAATTTCGGCTCGATCTAGAACTCAGGTGGTCCACACCACAGGAAACAGTGGAATTGAATATCTACCATTGAAATCTTTTTTGGGGCCCACAGAAGTTTTGAACCAAGCTGAAATTTATATTTTTCCTTCAACTAGGTTTGTTTGACCTTATCAACGGGTTGGATGCCAAATAAATATTACAGTGGGCCCCACATGGGACCCACAAGTGAGGTGTGGGTTTTGTTCCCACCGTCCGGGCGAACGGTGGAACCCACCAGATATATGCATTTTATTCTTGCTGTTGTCCCACATGCACTGTCCAATGACAGTGAGCCCCACCATGATGCGTGTGTTAAATCCAAGCCGTCTATCCACTTTACAGGCTCATTTTGGGCATGAGTTTAAAATGTTGAGCCAGATTCATATTCCCAGTGGACCCCACCTTAGTCTGTTTTAAGGCCCTCCTTAATGTAGTGATAATTCTCTATTGGGGGCCCACTTTGTTGTGGATGTAAGGCCCACTTGATATGTAAAGCCTATGGACTTAGGCTCACTTGATATTTAAGGCCTATGGGTTTAGGCCCACTTGATATGTTCCAAGGCCATGGGACTAGGTCCATTTGATATATTTTAAGGCCCATGGGACTAAACCCATCTGACTTATATAAGGCCTAGGGGCTTAGGCCCATTTGAATTATATACGGCCGACAGAATTAGGCCCATTTAATATATATAAGGCTCTTGAGATTGGGCCCATTTGATGCAATCTAAGGCCCACGGGTTATGACCCATTGCAATGCACTTAAGGCCCATTGGTGCGGCCCATGGATGTGGCCCACTTAATGAATATAAGGCCCATAGTATATGGCCCATTTGATATATTTAAGGCCCAATGGGATGTACCTAAGGTCCATTGCAATGTGTGATCCCAACCTGATTTATATAAGGATATTCTTTACGGACTATGCCTTGGGAGCAATGTTGGTTTGACGTTCACATTGCAAGTGTAATGCTAGTTGGATGTCCACACTACGACTCTCCTTAGGGCCCGTTATTAGGCCCGTACTTATTGTGTATAGGCCGTCCAGGCCCACCTGCATGGTAAGGATAGTTCATTTCATTATAACATGTTTAGTATAGTTCCATGGCTCATAATCATATGCATCATATGTATACTGGATATGAGAGGTGACTGATCATAGCATATGCCTTTGGGCAGGTTGTTTATGGGCTCTCGGTTAGGCGGTGTTTCCCTACATGAGCGCACGATACGCGCTGGATTTATTGCATGACTGGATAGCGTGATTCATGTATTTCGCATTGTGTGATATGGTTATTCTACGCCCTAGCGACATCGGGGTCGTAGCCAACATAGACGCATCGTGGTTGGCAGGATTGGATACCGGAAACCTTGTTCTATATGGGGTGCTATAGATATCCCTGGATGAAAGTCCCTAAACCCTTATGGTACTAAGAGGTTACTCCAACGTCTAGACCGAGTGGGTAGATGAGCGTTGAGTGCCGATTACCAGACGGTTACGCTCTCCACTGTGTTGTGGTCAGTTGGAAGGGAGTGTGGCCTTACCCGCCCGAGTGTAGGGGGCAATGCTAGGCTGAGTCTAACCAGCTCGAGGAATGGGTCCGCTATCGACGAGTCGCGCCCGATATTGGCAGACGGATAGTGAGGTCTCTTCCACTTACCTTATTGCACGCGATGTGGCGGCAATCTGGTTTAGAGTGTACTAGATCCCGGTGATATCCCATATTTGAGCTGTATTGATGTGTGGACATAGATGAGGATCTGTATGCTTGAGTTGCATTGCACATCGCATGGCCTTGGGATGGCCGATACCATTCATGTCTTGCATCGCATAGCCTTAGTATGGCTCATGATATTATGATTCCATCTGCATATTCCGTATCACTCTGATATTGCATGATCATATTACTACCTTGCGCACACACTTTCACCACCCTCTAAGCTTTCTATAAGCTTATGCACGACTGTTGCGTGCAGGTGACATTGGTTCGCAGCAGTGCTGAGGCAGGAGCACATTGCAAATCGTTTTGGAGTTTTTATTCTTTACCATTGTATTTCCCTTTATGCTCATTGTACTTGTAAAGTTTTTGATCATAGTGGAAATGTTATGGAGTTCTTGGTTGTTGTTTGTGGGTTATGCCTTTGGTTATGCTTATTACGAAATAAACTGACGTTGAAAATCCTCCTCGTAGCATCCCAGGATCGGAACCTGGCGAATGGGAGCTAGGAGCCGAGAATGGGGTTCTACGAAGGCTGTCGGCGCTGGATTCAACGATCGAAAATTTTGTGAGCCCAGTTTTCGAGCTTGGGACGTGACAAGCTGCCTATAATGACTTATACAAACCAATGCCCACATTCTTACAATTACAAAATGAAATAATATTACATGTAAAATAAAGTAAATTGCAATAATCTTGCATGTGAAATCTTGTAGCAATCCTTAGCAATCACAATCATGCATCCATGTTGATTATAGCCTACTCCTCATCAATATAAACATGAATGTCACCTGAGCCACCTGTGCTACCTGTACGATTATATATTTAATGGATGAGTGGCCAACTCAGTATGAATTTTTCTCAAGATTACACACTACTGCATTAAGTAAGCATAGTTATAAAACAAAGCATACAAAATAATACATGATACAGGTCTTATTATGTGTATGGATGCATGAATGCAATCATTACCCCGGGGATGCTCATCCGTGCGGACAATGGGCTCGTCACCCATGCAATCATCGACCCGGGAAGAACATCCAGACGGCCGAATACGTACATCAGGTACGATAGTAATAGATGTCGGTCTGTGCCATACATGCATGATTAGCTAACCCATTATTAGTCCGATTACAACCAGCCAATTTACATAAGCTCAAAGGTCACCTCGGGGGTTAGTTGCTAGCGTAGGCTGACAACTCGAGCATAGGTCTCATACTACCATCCCCGGCTCATGAGACTACCACCTTAGGATGTTTAATGAAAATCCGTCGACTAGTGGCCAATCATATTACAGTATATGGGGCTTACCATCGTATAGTTGCACAGTATAAAACATCGAACCCATTTAGAAAAAATACCAGAACAAAGCCACATAAGGCGATATCAAAACAAGTCACATAGAGTAATTATCGAAATAGGCCACATAGGGCGAGTATAAAAATCATGCGATAAAAGATCATCCTTGAAAACCACTTAGATACAGCAACCCTTAGATGGTAGACCCACATCAACATCTAATTTAAACCACCATTCAATAACCACTAAGCCGAAGGTCCATTACAATCACAACCAGTTGGGTTACATCCAAAGTATGGGTGTACATTTATACGTGAGGGTTTCCCACTGATGTATCAGTTTAAGTTCCATAAGCAATCCATAAATAATCCACAAACATGAGATAATATGCAGGATAAATATTAAGCATGAAACCTAGTAATCCAATTTCCAACAATTACACATATAATTATAAGATGGAGATATCAATTATCAATTAAAATTAAAATAAAACTATGTTAAGCTAACGAAAAAATGGAAAGCTCAAGGAGAAGAATCATCACCTTATGTTTGAACCGTCTGTACCATCGCTAAGAAGTGCGTGTTTCCTTGGAATCAATTCCTACCATCAATCATAAAGTTGTACAATTAAATCAAAGCTTATATGCTATTTAGGGTTAGGGTCTTAACCTTGGGTTTGGATTACCTAGGTTTTAGAGTTTCATCCTAGGGTTTAGTTCTAGGATTTTGATTATGGGATTTGAACTCTAATTTGCGTGGCCATTAATGATATTGTTAATAGAAATCATTGATAAATAAAATTGATTAAATTAATTAGTTATTAATTTTAGGAATATTACAATGGCTAATGTTATATCAATTTATCTGATGACGCCCACGAAGAATAATAATACTTATAATTTTCAAAATAATTATTAACATTAACAATGTACGTAATATTAGTTAATGTGGCCCTTATAATCATTGTGATGAACAAAAATAGTATGCTCTAACGTCAATAATAATATCTTAATAATGACAAATAAAATACTAATATTTTAATGATAATAACAATTTATGTGTGTGTGTGTGTACATATATCAATTAATACTAATATTTTAATGATAATAACAATTTATATATGTGTGTACCTATGTGTACATATATTAATTAATATAAGTATGGACAATTACTAATGGTTAATCATATCTAACTTATCCTTAAATGATGTTAACAATGATAATTAAAGTAATTTAAATTTGGAAAGAAAATATAGGCTCACCTTTGTCAACTCGGTGAGTTAACTCGGTTTGAAACCGAGTTGACTCCAACTCCTCTCTCTTTCTTTCTTCTTTCCCCCTTTTTTTCTCCCTTTTTTTTCTCACTCTCTGATGTAGAGCGGGTTGCGGACAATTTCATGGCCAAGATGGATCAGAAAAGGCACGGTCGGCGACAGAAGTGATCCGGACCATCGGACCTTAGATCGGGCGTATCTCACAATCCGGAATGAGTTATCCGACGTAAAATATATGATTTTGGGGTAGAACGAGCTACTTTAGCCAACCAACCTGCTACGCCGGGTTGCACAGCCTGGATTTGCGAAAAACCCCCTGATCGACGGTCGTTTCCTCATTTTAAATTTGTTTTTACTATAAATAGTAAGTTTAAGTTTGAGTATAACTTTTCATCCGTTGGGCTTTAGGAGTTGTGTCCAACATGAAAAGTGCTTAGGATAATTAGGAGAACGGTTTGGTGAAGCCAAATAGGACACTTACTATTTTTGGCTGAAAACCTTGCGCACTAGTAGACATCGTGACCGTCTATAAATAGTAAGTTTACTATTTATAGTAAGTTGCGAATTCTAGGAGTTTTAGTTGTAGTATGAGTCTAATTTCTTTCATGTTGCTTGGTTCCCTTATTTAAAGGGGTGTAAACTCGTTTTTATTTTTTTATCAATTAATTTCGGATTTATTAGAGTTTATTCCTATTCCCTTGCTTTCTTTCCTCGTGGATTCGAGAAGTCTCTGTGAGGAGTCCAGAGAAGCTCCGTGGATTCGGAGTAGTTATCCTTGAGGAAGACGGTGTTCGACCTCATCACGTTCATCTCTGCGTCAATTTGGTATCAGAGCGAGGTTTTCCCTCGGGCCGATGGCAAACAACGAAGGTATGAATCAAAATCCTGTGGACGGTGATCCAGGGATTCGTTATCTTACCGAAAGAATGGAAGCTTTCCATCGGGAGAGTCAGTTGACCATGCAAGGGCTGCAGCCAACCCTCGACCGTCTTGCGGATGCGCTACTTCCGCCCTGATCCCTATGCGGTGCTCCACCACCTATGGTCGCTCCACCACCCGTGGTTGCTGTACGACGCGACACCGATTTCCGCAGAGCACTACCAGTGGCAAATCGTAGGGTTACACCAGATGATTCTAGTTCCAGCGACGAGGATATTAATGAAGGTTTTGACCGACGACCAGTCCATGGAGGCGATCGTCTAGATCGTGCTGAAAGAGACTATCGAGGTAAGGCTGAACTTCCTAGTTTTAACGGTTTATTACGTATCGAAGATTTTCTCGATTGGCTAGCCAAAGTAGAGAGGTATTTCGATTATATGGATGTGTCAGATCATAAAAGGGTGAAATTGGTAGCGTTTAAATTAAAATCTGGTGCTTCTGCATGGTGGGAACAATTGCAACTCTCACGAGCCCGCCAGAACAAGGCGCCCATCGCATCATGGCCTCGGATGAGACGTCTTCTTCGTTCACGATTTCTCCCCAGTGATTATGAGCAGATATTATTCCAGCAATACCAGAATTGCCGACAAGAAAATCGAACTGTTACAGATTACACTGAAGAATTCCAGCGGTTGGCTACACGAAATGATTTGTCAGAATCTGAGTCACAGAAAGTGGCACGATTTATAGGTGGGTTGCGACCGGTAATTCAAGATCGAGTTCAGATGTACCCAGTCGGGACCGTAGATGAAGCAGTTCAATTGGCAGGAAGGGCAGAAACACAGCTTGCAAGAGCTCCTGCTCGTCCCTATCCTTCAAATCGACCCCCTATGATAGGTCCTACACAGGATCCAGTGCTGGCTCGAGGAAAAGATCCGGTAGGAGAACGTCCTCAACCTCCTCCACCCGCTAACCGTGATACGGGGAGCGGACCATCTAGACCTCAACGGGCAGCACCCACAACAGCAGGCCCGAGTAGGATTCCGAATCCTTATGCTCGGCCAAGGCCGAACAATTGTTACCGCCGTGGCCAACCAGGCCACTTATCAAACACTTGTCCTCAACGTCCAGCAGCACACTTGACTATAAACGAAGAGGGCACTGAAGATGAGGCCGCAGAAGAAGATCATGGCCTTGATGAATATGAACAAACCACTGAAGAAATAGTAGGTGGCGATGAAGTGACAGGCGAGGATCGTGGCGAATCTCTCGTTGTGAGGCGACTACTGTATACCCTACGAAAGGAATTACATCCACAGCGGCACAATATATTTCGTACTCGGTGCACTGTCAATGGAAAGGTCTGTGATGTGATCATAGACAGTGGTAGCAGCGAGAACATCGTCTCAAGAGTGATGGTGGATAAGTTGCAGCTACCAACGACGAAACATCCTTCCCCGTACTCAATTGGCTGGATAAAAAAGGTGAACGAGACCAAGGTAACTGAACAATGCACTATCTCGTTTTCAATTGGTAAAAATTATAAGGATCAGATACTTTGTGACGTGGTTGACATGGAAGCCTGCCATATGCTACTCGGTCGACCCTGGCAGTCGGACCGTGATGCGACCCATCGGGGGCGAGACAATGTCTACATATTCGTCAAGGATAGTCGAAAAATAATCCTTGCCCCTATGGCACCAGAGAACCACCCTGAAGCCTCTAAAGTGGAGGGGAGTTCTCTCTTGACCATTCGGGATTTTATGGAGGAGTCCAAGGAAACCGGCGAGGTATATGCCGTAGTGGTAAAGAGCGAGAAAGAGGAATCCTCAAACATCCCTCCAAGCTTAAGACTGTTACTAAACGAATTTAAAGAAGTCTGGCCTGAAGATTTACCTGATGGATTACACCCCATGAGAGACATCCAACATCACATAGACCTCGTCCCTGGGGCTAGCCTGCCCAATCGCCCTCATTATCGGATGAGTCCGAAGGAGTGTGAGATACTTCAGGGGCAAGTAGAGGAATTGATCCGTAAGGGTCTATTGAGAGAGAGCATGAGCCCATGTGCTGTACCAGCATTATTAACGCCAAAAAAAGATAGAAGCTGGCGCATATGTGTCGACAGCCGAGCAATTAACAAAATTACTATTAAATATCGGTTTCCAATACCATGGTTGGACGACATGCTCGATATGTTATGAGGGGCTAAAGTGTTCTCTAAACTCGATCTAAAGAGCGGGTACCATCAGATTCGAATTCGACCCGGTGATGAATGGAAAACGGCATTCAAGATAAAGGAAGGGTTGTATGAGTGGCTGGTCATGCCTTTCGGCCTATCGAACGCACCAAGTACTTTTATGCGTTTGATGAATCAAGTTCTAAAACCGTTCACTGGCCGATTTGTGGTAGTATATTTTGATGACATATTGATATATAGCCAGGATAAGGCGGAGCACAAGAAACATCTCAGGCAGGTGCTGCAGGTCCTATAAGATAACAAGTTGTACCTCAACTTGAAAAAGTGTAGCTTTTTAACTGACAGCTTGTTGTTGTTTTTAGGATTTGTTATAACGTCCATAGGAATTCGGGTGGATGATGAAAAGGTGCGAGCTATTAGGGAATGGCCGATCCCGACAAACATTCATGAGGTGAGGAGTTTTCACGGGTTGACGACTTTCTATCGTCGATTTGTGCGAGATTTTAGCATAATAGTCGCGCCAATAACAGACTGCATGAAAAAAGGACCATTCCAGTGGACCGATAAAGCTGACAAGAGCTTTCATGAGATCAAGCATCGTTTGTCTACAACACCGGTCTTGATGCTTCCTAATTTGGATAAATTATTTGAGATGGAGTGTGACGCTTCATATGTCGGAATAGGAGGAGTATTATCACAAGAAGGCAGGCCGGTAGCCTTCTATAGCGAGAAGCTCAGTGAAGCCCGAAAGAAGTGGTCGACTTACGAGCTTGAGTTGTACGCAGTTGTTCAGGCACTGCGACATTGACGGCATTATCTAATTCAAAGGGAGTTTGTTCTGTACACCGACCATCAGGCATTAAAGTTTATTAATAGTCAGACTAACGTGAATCGTGTGCATGCTAGATGGGTTACGTTTTTACAGAAATTTACGTTTATTCTGAAGCATAAGTCAGGTCAGCAGAATAAGGTGGCTGATGCACTTAGCCGTCGTGCGTCACTACTTATTACGGTGAGCAATGAGGCGGTCGGCTTTAACTGTCTCAAGGAGCTATATGCCGAGGATGAAGACTTCAAAGATTCTTGGTTGAAGTGCCAAGAAGGTCACCCCAGTGACTTTCATATACAGGATGGTTTTCTCTTCAAAGGGAATCGATTGTGCATCCCCTAAAGTTCTCTAAGGAAGCAGATTATTCAGGAACTACATGGAGGTGGCCTCGGTGGACACCTTGGGCGAGACAAGACGCGAGCTCTTGTAGAAGAGCGGTATTACTGGCCGCAATTAGTACGTGATGTGGGAAGAGCCGTACAACGTTGTCATATTTGTCAGACCTCCAAGGGACAATCTCAGAATACGGGCCTCTACACCCCGTTACCTGTGCCTGACGATCCTTGGGAGGATTTATCAATGGACTTCGTGCTTGGTCTTCCACGAACACAACGTGGCATGGATTCGGTGTTCGTAGTGATCGATCGTTTCTCCAAGATGGCGCACTTTATCCCATGCAAGAAGACCCTTGATGCAACACATGTGGTGAATTTATTCTTCAGGGAGGTCGTACGGCTACACGGGGTCCCTAAGACCATTACTTCTGATCGTGACACGAAGTTCATCAGCCACTTTTAGCGGACTTTGTGGACTCGATTCGATACACGACTTCAATTCAGCAGTGCTTACCATCCACAGACTGATGGGCAGACCGAAGTTGTGAATCGCACTTTGGGAAACCTCCTTCGATGTATTTCAGGAGAGAAACCGAAGCAGTGGGATTTGGTCTTGTCTCAAGCGGAGTTTGCATTCAACAACATGGTGAACCGCTCGACAGGAAAATCCCCGTTCCAGGTTATTTACGGACGAGTACCTCACCACACACTAGACTTGGTCCCTCTGCCCAAGCTCCCAGGCATGAGTATTGCAGCAGAACATATGGCAGACAGGATAATAGGTATTCATGCGGAGGTGCAGACTAAGCTACATGCCTCGAACGAAAAGTACAAGGAACAAGCGGACAAGCATCGTCGACAAAAGGTGTTCGAGGTGGGCGACCAGGTAATGGTCCATTTGCGAAAAGAAAGATTTCCAACCAGGACGTACAACAAGCTGAAGAATAAGAAGATTGGACCGGTACCGATCATCCGAAAGATCAATGACAATACTTATGTTGTTGATCTTCCAGATGACATGGCGATCTCACGGACTTTCAACGTTGCGGACCTGACCGAGTATCATGAACCAGCGCAGGAGGAGAACTCGAGGACGAGTTCTTTTCAAGTGGAGGGGACTGATGTAGAGCGGGTCGCGGACAATTTCATGGCCAAGATGGATCAGAAAAGGCACGGTCGGCGATAGAAGTGATCCGGACCATCGGACCTTAGATCGGGCGTATCTCACAATCCGGAATGAGTTATCCGACGTAAAATATATGATTTTGGGGTAGAACGAGCTACTTTAGCCAACCAACCCACTATGTCGGGTTGCGTAGCCCAGATTTACGAAAAACCCCCTGATCAACGGTCGTTTCCTCGTTTTAATTTTGTTTTTACTATAAATAGTAAGTTTAAGTTTGAGTATAACTTTTCATCCGTTGGGCTTTAGGAGTTGTGTCCAACATGAAAAGTGCTTAGGATAATTAGGAGAACGGTTTGGTGAAGCCAAATAGAACACTTACTATTTTTGGCCGAAAACCTTGCGCACTAGTAGACATCGTGACCGTCTATAAATAGTAAGTTTACTATTTATAGTAAGTTGCGAATTCTAGGAGTTTTAGTTGTAGTATGAGTCTGATTTCTTTCATGTTGCTTGGTTCCCTTATTTAAAGGGGTGTAAACTCGTTTTTATTTTTTTATCAATTAATTTTGGATTTATTAGAGTTTATTCCTATTCCCTTGCTTTCTTTCCTCGTGAATTCGAGAAGTCTCTGTGAGGAGTCCAGAGAAGCTCCGTGGATTCGGAGTAGTTATCCTTGAGGAAGACGGTGTTCGACCTCATCACGTTCATCTCTGCGTCACTCTCTTCCCTCTGTTGGAGGTCCAGCAACAACTGGACGCCTAGCTCGCCTCAGTCCAGCCTCGACTCGGTTCGAGTTGAAGTAGAAACACGCTCTCACTCCCATTTCTCTTTCTCTCTCCCTTCTTCTTCTTCTCCTTCTCTTTTCTCCCCACTAGGGCTCACACATCCAGAAGCGTTGCTGGATAAAGCTAGCCCAACTCGCTAGACAGCAACGACAGACCAGCTTGGTGCAGTCGCACTGCTCAAACTCACTCCCTCTCTCTGTCCTTTCTTTCTTTCTTCCTTTCTTCTCTTTCTTCCCATTCTTTCTTCTCCTTTTTCTCTCCCTGGCCTCGCACAGGATCTGGAATGGATCAGACCCATACGACAACAACATTTCTGGCCTGGACCGGACCGAACTCGGTTTGGCTCCGAACGAGGAAGATGATTGGGCGGCAATGGCGGATTCTTTCCCTATACTTCTTTCTTCATTCCGACTACATGTGCTGGTTTAAATTGGTCCTTGGAAGCTTGGAGATAAGCCTTTTCAAAGCTTCTAAGAGGTTTAGATGGTGGGTTCGAACTTGGAGGGGACGTCCCCTTTTTGCAAATCGGTTGTGGTTTTGGTTTTGCTAAGGTGGAAACGGTTTTGGACGACTGAGATACCATAAAATGGACGCTCCAGATCGTGCCGGACGCCCCTCACACGGATTGTTGAGCTAGAAGAAAAACAGCTTCCATTTTTGAAATTTTTGTGTTTTTGGGACTTGTTTGCACCCAGAATCGCGTGCATGCACACGCGCTGAGCCACGTGAAACTTGTGGATTTTTCTTTCACGTGCATCCTCTGTCAGATGGACGTTTTGGATCCTTCATGGGATCCATGATGGTAGGCCTAATATTGATCAAACAGGAAGAGAAAACCAACCTGTTTGAAATAGTCGTAGGCGGGAAGGCTTCCCATTTTCAGATGAGCACGGTTCAATGTTCGTTTGACCATTCTGGAAGTCAGGTGCACAGCAAGTGCACCACTCTTGGTGTACATGCAACACCTGAGTGGGGTCCACCATGACGTTAGGGGAAAATCCACTCCGTCCATCCTATTTGGTGAACCTTGCCATAGTCTTTTACTAAAAGTGGGGTAGATCCAATGTCCAGGTAGGTCATACTTTTAGATTGCATGCCCTAAGGGTGAATTCCAATCAATCTAATGGTCGAATCGCCCCAAAATTGAACATTGATGGTTAAAAGGGCCTAAGGCGCCATTTAAGCTATAAATCAAAGGCTAGATTATGGATATGTGATCTGTTATGTTTTTACATTACTAAATATCATGTTATAATATTTTTAATAATATTATTTATTATTATCATTATTATTATTATTTTCTCTTTCACACATGCATGAAATTTTAATTCATGACATAGGTCCCACTCTATAGGTTAGGGTTTTCCATCTCATGACTTTATATTATTAAATGTTTAATTATTATTATAATTACCTATGCATTGTTATTTGTTTGTCTTTTTGTTTATTTATTAATTATTATTATTGTTATTATTATCTTTATTATTATTTTTTAAAATTAAGATGGTAGGGCCTACTTCTAGGTAGAATTGTCCTCATGGTGGATCAACCACATGGTTCCTGTACCTGATTCCTTACTAACTTTAAAGGTTATGTGGAACACACTACATGAATGTCTAATTACTAATATTCAACATCTTGACCCTTCAGCCAATCCAATGGTTGGATCACTTCATACCTAGTTATCAATAGCCACGGGGTCCTAAAGAGTGTTTAGGTAAAATCTAGGGGTTGACCATGAGACCACGTAATCTGACTCGTGTTCCTAAGGGATGGCTACGTATGGTTTAATTGTCCATATAGCTCATTAAATGATCCTATGATTAGGTCATTAGCAAGGATTTACACTTATTTGTGTTTGATAAAGGTCTACCATATCTCGGGATCTAATAGTGGGTATTGCAGTCACTGGTTAGATTGTACACTGTTATGATGTGCATTGATTAGATGGTGGGTCTTGATGATCTGGTACCCAAGATTGATAACACATGGTTCAATATGTCTGCTAGGGCAAGGTTTGGACTTTCATTGCTCTTAAGATTTTAGTGACACAATATTCCTGCCAGTTTCGTGACGAGATGATTTTTATCATTGAGACTAAATGGCCAGATGACTAGATTTATGAATCAAGGTTGTATTAGACGGTTAAATGGGTCATTTTGAGAACTAATTAAGTGGGTAGCTTATGATGTGGGTAGAGATTACTTTCAATGGTTGGATTTAGATTGAAATGCGCGTGATCGTTCGTTTAGCTAGGCTTGCATTTGGTTACACTGTAACACCCGAGTACTGATAGGTACGGGGTATTACAAAGTCTTTAATGCTCTTAATAAGCATGTCGTCGACGTAGACCTCAATGGAGCGTCTAATCTGCCTAGCGAACATGCTATTAATGAGTCGCTGGTATGTGGCCCCAGCATTCTTTAGCCTGAAGGGCATGACTTTGTAACAATAGAGTCATTTGTCAGTGATAAAGGTAGTTTTTTACTTTGTCATGAAGATGCATGGCAATCTAATTGTACCCCGAGTAAGCATCCATAAAGCTTAGGAGCTTGTGCCCTGTTGTACTGTCAACCAGCCGGTCAATCTGTGAAAGAAGGAAACTATCCTTGGGGCAGTCTTTGTTTAGGTTGGTGTAATTAACACAGACCTGTCACTTCTCATTGGACTTTTTTACTATGACGACTTTAGTGATCTATGACTGGATAATAGATCTCTTTGATAAAGCCTACTTCGAGGAGCTTGTCGACCTCTTTGCCAATGATGGCATACCATTATAGTTCGAAGGCTTGTCGCTTTTGCCTCAATACTAGTCTGTAGTCAGAGTCGACATTCAGTTTGTGAACCATTACTTTTGGGTCAATTCCGAGAATGTCCCGATGGGACCAGGAAAATACATCAACATGTCATCAGAGGAGATCCATGATCTCGTCCCACCGAGTTGGGGCTTGTGATGAACTGATTTGTACCATCCAGGTTGGGTTAGATTCATCAAGAAAAATGGTTACGAGGTCCTCCATTGGACACCCTCTTTCAATAGAGTCCTCCCGAGGATCGAGGGAGGTGATGGCCATCACGTAGTACTGTGTTCTTCATGCCATGGAGTAACACTGCTGAGCTTCTTGTTGATCTCCTCTAACCTGACCAACTCCGTGCTTGGTCGGGAACTTCATCGTAAGATGGTATGTCGATACCACTGCTCGTAGGTCTGGTGGAGTGCCCATGGTCGTGGTTAAAATGGTAGTACTTTCGTTTATCATGCTTGTCAGTGTCAGACTTCATCTGGTTCAACCTTTGAGGAGTTGTTTGTCCCAAACTTCCATAAGAACCTGCTCGGGCATTGCATTGAGGGAAGTGTAACAGCTAAATTTGCTTTTGGATCGTCTGCTTGGACGCTAACCTCTAGTCGAATCGTCGCCATTTCTTTGCTTGTTGTTGGGGGCCAATGCTTGTTCTTCCTTAGGTCGCTTCTCTTTGGTTGAGCTTCCCTTATTCTAAATGATTTTTCATGAACTAAAAAGCTCCTCGGCGTTAGAGTATTTTTGAGCTAAGTTGAGGAGATCGGCCAATGTCGTAGGCGAGTTCTTGCGGAATGAGAAGAGGAACCTTCCCTCCCTCAAGCTGGCCTTCATGGAGGCCAGGGCGATCTAATCCAAATAGCCCTCAATTTGCATTGCTTCTAGGTTGAAGCATTTAATGTAATCTTTTAGCATCTCATATTCTTTCTTGATGATGGTGAAGAGGTGAGTTGTTGGTTTGAGCCTTTTCTTTCCTCCGATGAAGTTAGCTGATGGACTATGGCTTCAATTGTCGAAACCACTTCCGAGTTACTCCTACTAGGGTCAAGGAGAACGCCTAACACATAACCTCAGTTAATGCGCCATGAAGCTCCATCCAAGCCTTAAAATATTTCATGTGCTCGGCTAGATCAATGGTCGCAGAATAAGGAGTGATATGTGGCATCCAGAATCTAGGCAGGAGCTGGGTATGCATGATATCGGCGGTGAACGGTGGCTCAGTTTCTTCTAGCGTTGCTTCTATCGAGGTCGAAGCATGTGCGCAATAGGCCTGTCGCTTGTTGTTGATCTGACCTTGTAGTTCATTGAGCTCGACCTCCAAGGGATCTTCGTTTTTGCCTATCGCCTTAGCCTTGGTCTTGGGAGCCTTGCCACGCCTCTTCTCCTCCAACTTATGACGTAAGTCGGAGGCAGTTAACATGGCAGTGCCCGAAGCATGGGAAGGTGATGCACCGATCTGTCTGCTCCTCCGGGAGCCAGCGGATGCTCAAGATGGTGTAGAGACTTCTCTGTTTGCTCGAGCAACAACTTCCTAGCCCCTTCGTTGGGGGGAGGGATTTGTCGTTCCAGCATTCGCCTTATCTTATCGATGTTGTTAGTCAAGGCTTCAAGTTGATGTTCAAGAGAGACGAACCGACCTCCCAGATTCTGAGATCGCTGTGCTGAGCCCGCAGGGGCAGAATTAGCTTGAGGTTAGGAAGATGAGTCCCAATGATCCACAAGCTATTCTGGCAGCACGGGGTTGGGCACATCGGTGATGGCCTGGGCTTTCATTCTCCCTTTCGTCATTATCAAACTCTTGTAGGTGACGAGAACAGCATTCTATGTTGTTCCCACAGGTGGCGTCAAACTGTTGATATACCCTCCGTAAACCATCGAATGCCTGCACAAAGAGAAGACAAATGAGACCCTGACTGTAGCAGGGGACCCTTCGATGCATAAGTTAGATTAGAAATTTGGGTCCAGTAGAAAGAATTAGTTTTTAGGCTAGGATTGTGCATACCTTTCACCATTAGAGATGCTTCTATTCATAGGTAAGGAGAGGCGGTAGTGTAAAGGGATATTCCATGTTTAATAAGAACATATTATAGTAGGATTTGGATCCCGAAAGGGATTTATTTCCGAGAAAGCAACAGTTATCTCCCAAGATCCTTGGTTGAGATCTCAGGGAGATCCTTTTTACAATCGTCTTCCGAGATCCTTGAATGGGATCTCAGGTAGAGTCAATTGGGGCCATGTCAAAACTAGCGGAAGTGAGCAAGCAGTAAGAGGCCGAGGTGACTTATATGATTGTTTCAGAGAGAGATTTGTCATCTAAATACTATGGTGAACCGTGGCCTAATTTTCCTTCATTAACTAACAGGCTGACCTACCGACCTACTTCTGTTCGAATGCTTAAACCGAGATACTTCTTGCAGGCGAGCTTGAGGGCAATCTCTATCCCAGCAAGAGTTGACGTTCTTTGGTCATCGAGAGGCTCTTGGTGGCAACATTGTTAACCAACCTCATGTCATCGTGCGCAGCAGTCAGACCTAGAGCTGGGCATTGGCCGGTTCGGATCAGATTGGGTACAACTCGACCCGATCCGAAGTCTCATTGTCCTAAACTGAACTCGATTCGATTTGGAACCGAGTACGAGTCACCTGACTCAGATTGATCCGATACTTGGTTGGCCTGACCCGAACCAAGTCCGACTCTAAGGAAACCGAGTCGAATCGGATTCGGTAGAATTCAGATCGTATAAATTTAATCTAACTATTTTTTTTGTGGTGTGGTCTATTTCAGCCTTTATTATACCTCCTTTTTGTGCTCAAGACCTAAAATGATATGTCAAAATGAATAAACGGCTTAGATAAAACATATACATCAAGGGGGGGCCCACATGGCTCTGAAGGAACTACCCATCTACATATCCTTACTTTCATGGGATATATATTAGATATTTTAGACATGCACCGCACGAAAGTGTAGTGACGTTTCACAACGTTTCACGAAAGTTTTGTACTTACTGTCTTGATGTTAGAATGTTTTGTGGGTCTGATCATGGGGTATGTGTTATATCCAAACCGTCCATTCATTTGTCAAGTTCGTCTTAAGGCTTAAGACGAAAAATAAGACAGATCTAACTATCAAGTGAACCCCATGAGATGTTTAACGGTGAAAATCATTCTTTGCTGCTATTTGTAGTGTGGTCCAGATGATTTTTGGATATTATTCATTTTTTGGATAATATTTTACAATGATATCTAAAAATATATGAATGGTGTAGATATAATAAATACATCATTGTAGGGCCCATATAACTTTAATCTCCTTTGAATCGTTCGTAGAACTCGGAGTTCGAGGAGGGTCGTCGCACGCCACATACCTAACTAGCTACCATACCTATGGAAGCCGATTGCATACTATTGTAACTCAGTACACTAAGTGTACTGAGTAAACTCTGTTGGGTCCACTGTGATTTGCATATTTTATCTACTCCATCCATCCATTTTAAAAGATAATTTTATGGTTTCATCCTAAAAATGAGATATATCCAAATCTCAAGTGGACCTCACCACGGGAAATAGTGTGAATTGAAATTCTGCCATTGAAAAATTTCTTGGGGCCTACAAAAGTTTTGGATCAAACTGATATTTGTTTTTTTACCTTCATCCATGTCTTCATAATCTTATGAACAGGTTGGATGACAAATAAAAATCACAGTGGGCCCTAGCAAGGTTTCAACGGTGAAAGTCATTACTCGCATTGTTTCTTATAGTGTGGTCCACTTGAGCATTGGGAATACTTCTATTTTGGATTCAACCACTAAAATGATCTCGAAAAACGGATGGACAGCATGGATAATCCAATACAATCATGATAGGCCCAATTGAGTTTACTCTGTACGATAGAAGCCTACCGAGTAGCTCAATATGCAATCCTATTTCCCTCGTTTCCTAAGCAACAACAGTAGGCAGTAGGCTCTAGGCTGTTGCGTGGTACTAATGCTGACGGATTGGCTACTGCCTACTCCTGTGTTCAGTGATCTATGGACCCCACTATGATGTATGTATTTCATCAATGTCGTTCATTCATTTTTACAGATCATTTTAATGCTTGATACAAAATATTAGAGAGATAAAAATCTCAAGTCGACCACACCACAGGAAAACAATAATGATTGGATATCCTCCATTAAAATCCTCCAAAGGCTCCGAATCAGGTCGGATACGATCGAATCAGGTCCATCCAGATTAGATTTCGGATTGGATTGGTACGGGTTGACCATGATACGATTCCGATCTGAAAATCTTTCGGATTTGAAATACCTAACTCGATTCGCATTGATTTAGGCCGTCGGTTCAGTTAGGATCGGGTCTGATCGGATCGGATCCATCGGTTCGAACCTGTTTTGCCCAGCTTTAGTCAGACCTGACCTTTTCTATTTGGTGAGTCTATTTTTACCCACAACAAACTGTATGATTGTTTAATTTGAATTTGGACCACTCACTATGCCACATACATACATTTTCTTGCAATTAGTTAGATGGTTGGGATTATTTGATCAGCGAGACTTTGGAGAGAGATTACATCCACAGTGGGACTCACAAGATTAATGGTTTGGATGGTTGTGCATCATTGCCACGTGTGATAAGATGAATCACCACCATTTTCAGAGTGGCGCTGAACAAACACAGGAATCCACTTTGATTTTAGAGGTCGCTGTAGACCGGACCACTAATTGGACATTTTCAATGGAAGCGGATTGGGTATGAGGACATGGATTTCCTGCGAAAGCCTTTAGCAGGAAGTTTAGGTTCTGCACTGCAAACCTAGGTGGGGCACACTGTGATGTTTGTGAGAAATCTATCCTGTTCATACGTTTTTTGAGCTCATTTCAAGAATTGATACTAAAAATGAGAAGTATCCAAGACTCAAGTGAGCCACACTAAAGGAAAATATGAGTAGGGAAATTTCCACCGTTGAAACCTCCCTTGGATCGACAACCATGTTTACATGCCATTCATAACGTCATTGCTGCTGAGATGAACTGAAAACAAAATTATTACCTTGATTCAAAACTTATATGGCCACACTAATATTTAAACCGTGGACGTTAAATCCTCACATTTTCGGCTCACTTGAGTATTCGATCTGGTTCATTTTTGGCCGAATGTCCTATAATGATCTCAAAAAAAAGATGAACGGGATGGATTTCTCAGAAATATCACGGTGGGCCCCTCCCAAGTTTCCAGTGCAGGAACTCCCTGCGAAATCCTACCGCAGGAAATCCGCGTCCGGGTACTAATCCCACCAGGACCTGGTTAGAGACGAGTGTCCTTACGAGGGCTCCGTTGGGGCCACTGAGATGTGTGTATTTAATCTATGGCGTCCATCCATTTTTAAAAAATCATGTTAGGGTATGAGCCCAATAATGAATCAGGCTTATGATCCAGACCGTTCAATCGTAAGGTCCCATTCTTATGGGCCATACGGAAAATTTTCACTGATCAAAGGCGTTCACCATCCATACAAAGGTGAGATGAGATGTGGTTTCTTAGACGGTGGTCCACGAATACCCTCATCCATCCAAGGCTAAGATGGAAACTACTCCCTTTCGGTGTGGTTCGCAAACCACGTGCAATATCCAAGCCGTTCATTAAGTGGGTCCTACTGTTGATTTTCTCATCCAGAAATCAAAATAATCCACTCCTCAGGTGGGCTACGCTATTAGAAACAGGTTGATGGGTTAGAAACGTTCAGTCAAGCTTCTTCCCTACCGTGCATTTGATTCGGAAACTGTGCCCCACCTTAAAATTAGACCGTTCTGATACTTCGGTCAGAGAACCTTCATATACATGACTCTCTAATGGAAGGACAGGATCCGTGCTTATATGTCATCTTGTCTCAGATGGTGGCATGTACATAACCTGCCTTCTACGCACACATCGGATTAGCAGACCTATTTTTCCTCATTAAGAACAGCGGCATCGTACCTGGGGCTGAAAGTTGGACGGGTCCAACCCGACCGACGTGTGACCGACCGACAATGGGTTAGGCCGGGCATGATGCATAGGATTTGGTCTTGGGCTTCGGGCATACCAACGTCAATCTAATAAAACTTAGGTTGAAGTTGGGTTAAGGTCTCGAGTTACCTAACCCAATCCGTACCCGATCAATATATAAGTTTTTTATAAATTAATTATAATTGAGTGCAGATCATTTATGTTGAATGCACATAAAATTCCGATGCCATCAGGTTTCATTGGTTTATATAATTTTTGATGACTCAAGTTAACAACATACACTAGATTTCTCTCTTTCAAATAGATAACTTGGTACACTATGACTTTTAAAAGAGCAGTTGTCCTATATCTTAGCTTATTTGTTTAGCAAAAATGTTCTTTATAATAAATAACTATATATATAATTAATACATTTATAGGTATAAAAAATAAAACTTGTATTGAATATATAATAGACTAATGTAATAATGAAAATATTAGCATCTATCTACCCGAGCAAACTCAGCCAACCCGGCCGAACCCGCTTGGGTTGGACTTGGGTTGAGAATTTCCAACCCGAGCTTGAGTTGGGTTGAGTTAGGGTTGAGGTATAGGAACCTAGGGTTGGGCTAGGGTTGAGCACCAACCTATCCCAACCGGCACAACTTTAAGCCCTAATCGTACCTGACACTATGTCACTCGCTAGGTTTACTTTTGTTAAAGGAGAGCCACATGGGAGTAACTATCATAAGATCCAACCCGTTCATTAGGTATGTTGTCCAATGTTCACCATTCAACCCAAAAATCGTGATGAAAAACCATTCGGTGCCCACTACAGGGGAAAGGAACTAGGATGGGACTTCCACTGTTAGTTTTGTGTAGTATCCACCGTAGTGTTTAATTGTTATATGTCATCTGATTGCCTCATTTGGGACAAAATAATTATCCAAATTTCAGAGTATTCTAAAACTCTAGTGGGCCATAAAACGTGGATTTAGAGATTTTAAGTTGGGCTACCGACTCCAACACCAACAAGCTAGCTGGTGTGATGTCAAAGCTTTGTGGCCCCACTATGATGTATGTGTTTTTATCCGACGATACTGACAGGTTGAGTGGCAAGACTCAAGTGACGTCACCAAGTTCTGTTGGACCCACCATGATGTATGTGTTGTATCCACACCATCCATCCATTTGGAGAGATCATTTTAAGGCATGAGGCAAAGAATGATTCAGATCCAAATCTAAATTGGACCCACCACAGAAAACTATGGGAAGAGTGATGCCCACCATTAAAACCTTCCTAACGTCTACTATGATGTTTATCTGAGATCCAACGTGTTCGTAAGTTAAGACGGTCACGAAAGAAGCTAAAACACAAATTTCAGCTTGATTGAACACTTTTGTAGCCATTAGAAATTTTTAATGGTGGGCGTCACTCTATCCACAATTTTCTGTGATGGGGTCCATTCAAGCTTTGGATCTCATTCTTTGGCTCATGCCTTAAATTGATCTCTCTGCATGGAAGGATGGTGTACATACAGTACATACATCATAGTGGGTCTCACAGAACTTGGCGACATAACTTCTCGCTACTCAACCTGTAAGTAGCTAATTGGCATCCGTTTTTATCCATGATATTTATCCATTTTGTCAGCTTATTTTAGGGCACGAGCCTAAAAATTAGTTGGATCCAATCTTACGTAGACTACACCGTAGAAATGATGGGGATTGAATACTTATTTTTGAACTTTGGAAGGCCAGGGAAGTTTTGGATTGGGCTGATATTTGTGTTTTTTTCTTCCTAGTTTGTGTAATCTCATCGAATGGTTGGATAGAAAATATATATTGTAACGGATATGAAGAAGTTTTTTAGTTTTTTTTAACAGAAACATTCAATCAACACTGTTTTCATACGGTGTGGTTTACATGAGATTTAAATCCATCTCATTTTTGGACTCATAGCCTAAAATGATGGCCCACATAGCTTCGAAACCAACTAGCTGGTTGAGGTTGGGGTTGCTAGCCAAACTCCGTACATTTGAATTAAGCTAGCCTGATTTTTTTAATCAAACCTCGCAAATTGGGTCGTTCCGTGCATCACAAGTCATTTTCCCAAATTAGAGAAAAGCAACCCCATATGTGGTAGATACCTAAGCGAGCAGGGTCTTCCCCTTTTAATTTGAGTCATGCACATTTTAAAATCTTCGAGTGTATCACAGGGTTTAATGTGACTATTGTCATTTCGGCCAACATGCAAGATGAGACTTTACTAACACCAGTTGGATGTGATGCGGTGGACATCTATCGGAGATGGTATTTATCCAAATAACTTTCCAATATGCTTTGTGTGGGCTCATTTTTGACAAAATGTACTGACTAATCAAATTTCACTGTGTTACGTCTATCACATGCTGCATACCCACTAAATTGTGGACCCCACTATCGAAATGCCATGTAGAACAATCCTGACCTCTGAATCATGTATGTTTGTATGTCGAAATAGGACAATTAGATATTTTTCAGTTTTAACCATCCAATAAATGTCTATCAATCTAATAGTGGGTTGATAGATTGAGTGTAAGTTTTTGAAGAGTAACATATAAACCAAGATCTCTAATATGGACGGTTTGATTTGATTTAATTGTGTTTTACATTAATTTCTTAGTAATATTTAGGTGCCTGCCTATCACTCAAAACTCTAATCCAAAAATTCTTCAGCCTGTGGCGAAAAAAGCAACGGTACTTCATAGCCATGTTGGTTAATCATGCGGGGTCACACACCGAAGATGTGTTGCAGCTGAAAAGGCTGGAATGGGATGGCATGCAGAACAGTAGAGCTGGGCATCGGTCCGGTTCGGATTGGATTGGGTACAACTCGACCCGATCTAAAGTTTTATTGTCCTGACCCGAACTCGATCTGATTCGGAACCGAGTACGAGTCACCTGACTTGGACCGATTCGATACATGGTTAGCCTGTCGGATTCGGTAGAATTCGGATCGTATAAATTTAATATAAGTATTTTATGTGGTATGGTCTATTTCAGCCTTTATTATACCTCCTTTTTGTGCTCAAAGCCTAAATTAATATGTCAAAATGGATAAACGGCTTAGATAAAACATATACATCAAGGGGGGCCCCACATGGCTCTGAAGGAACTACCCATCTACGTATCCTTACTTTCATAGGATATATATTAGATATTTTAGACATGCACTGCACGAAAGTGCAATGATATTTCACAAAGTTTCACGCAAGTGTTGTACTTGTTGTATTGATGTTAACATGTTTTGTGGGTTTGATCATGGGGTATGTGTTATATCCAAACTGTCCATCCATTTGGCAAGCTCGTCTTAAGGCTTGAGACGAAAAATAAGATAGATCTAACTATCAAGTGGACCACATAAGATGTTTAATGGTGAAAATCATTCTCTACTGCTATTTGTAGTGTGGTCTAGATGATCTTTGGATATTATTCATTTTTTGGATAATATTTTACAATGATATCTAAAAATATATGAACGGTGTAAATATAATAAATACATCACTGTAGGGCCCATATAACTTTGATTTCCTTTGAACCATTCGTATAACTCGGAGCTCGAAGAGGGTCGTCGCACGCTACGTACCTAGCTAGCTACCATAGCTATGGAAGCCGATTGCGTACTATTTTAACTCAGTACACTAAGTGTACTGAGTAAACTCTGTGGGGTCCACTGTGATTTGCATATTTTATCTACTCTGTCCATCCATTTTAAAATATAATTCTATGGTTTCATCCCAAAAAATGAGATATATCCAAATCTCAAGTGGACCTCACCATGGGAAGTAGTGAGAATTGAAATTCTACCATTGAAAATTTCTTGGGGCCTACAAAAGTTTTGGATCAAATTGATATTTGTTTTTTACCTTCATCCATGTCTACGTAATCTTATGAACAGGTTGGATGACAAATAAAAATCACTGTGGGCCCTAACAAAGTTTCAAAAGTGAAATTCATTACTTGCATTGTTTCTTATAGTGTAGTCCACTTGAGCATTGGGAATACTTCTATTTTAGATTCAACCACTAAAATGATCGTAAAAAATAGATGGACGGCATGAATAATCCAATACAATCATGGTAAGCCTAACTGAGGTTACTTTGTACGATAGAAGCCTACCAAGTAGCTCAATACGCAATCCTATTTCTCTCGTTTCCTAAGCAACAACAGTAGGCAGTAGGCTCTAAGCTGTTGTGTGGTACTAACGCTGACGGATTGGCTACTGCCTACTCTTGTGTTCAGTGATCTGTGGACCCCACTATGATGTATGTATTTCATTGATGTTGTTCATTCATTTTTACAAATTATTTTAATGCTTGATACAAAATATTAGAGTGATAAAAATCTTAGGTGGACCACACTGGAGGAGCTTTGAAGCCTTTCCTCCATTAAAATCCTCCTAAGGCTCCAGATCGAGTCGGATCGGGTCCATTCGGATTGGATTTCGGATCAGATCGGTCCGGGTTGACCACGATCCGATCATAATCTGAAAATCTTTCAAATCTGAAATACCTAACTCAATCCGCCCCGATCCAGGCCGTAGGTTCAGTTAGGATCGGGTCGGATCCACCGGTTCGAACCTATTTTGCCAAGCTCTACAGAACAATGCGTATTTAGTTATTATTTTGTGTTATGTAGGTCTCACTGTGATACATGTTATCCACACCCTTCATCTATTTTGTCAACTCATTTTAGGAGCATGAGACAACGAGGTAAATCTAAATCTTTGGTTGACCACATTACTAATGGGGTTTTCGTCCTCAGTTCAGAGGAGAGGTAGTGCAGCATAGATGTCTTAAATCTTGTTTCACTGCGCTGCTCAACCGGTCAAAGGGAGCTACTCGACCGGTTGAAGGGAGTTACTCGACTCAAAGTCCAACAAGCTAGATTTTTTTACCTCAACTAGTCGAGGGTAAGGCTCGACCGGTCGAAGGGGTCCTTCGACCAGTCGAGGACCGGGCTCGAGTAGTCGAGGGGAACGCAGATTCTGAGCGGATTTTGTGCGGACTGCGTAAATTTGAGGCGATTTCGCATAGGTGCGAAAAGTAAGTTTTCTAAACTATAAATAGGGGTCCCTAGGGTTATTCTAGGGTATGTCAAGGCGTTTTCACGACTAAGGAAGACATAGAGAGAGAGAGGAGAGAGAGGAAGCTTGTGGAAGGGAGGATTCTGCTCGTAGAGGTGATCTACAGCACAGTCGACATCTCAACTCTTTTATGTCCTCGTGATCGATGAGATCTCTCCATTTTCATTATTCTCTTATTGTTCATTCATTCCTACGTGAGTGAAGAATGTTTGATCCAAGTGGTGTATGGTTGTGATCAGTTATAACATTTTACTTCATAGTGAATTGTTGCTCTGGACCAGGTCCTGTGGTTTTTTACCTCTTCAAGGATTTTCCATATAAAATCTCTTGTATCGTGTGGTTTGTGGTTTGATTTATTTCATTACTTTATTATATCCCATAATTTTAGTGTTTTGGGAGGCGAAATCCTAAGGTTTTTGTGTAACGCTCCCAACAAAGTGCTATCAGAGAGTTCAGGTTGGTTAAATGAAGTGGGATCAATTCTGAATTATGGAAGGTGGCTCATGAAGGGTGATCAGCCTCAATGGTTCTAACTGGACTATATAGAAGGCTAAGATGGAGGACTTACTTTATTTCAAGGACTTATACGCTCCAATTCTAGGCATATCAGTAAAGATAAATGATATGTCAGATGATGATTGAAAGAAGTTGGATAAGAAGGTGGTGGGGTTTATTAGATAATGGCTGAACGATTCTATATTCCACCATGTGTCTAGGGAGACCTCAGCCACAAGCCTATGACTGAAATTGCAAGGGTTACATGAGAGGAAGACAACCGATATTAAGATTTTTCTGATAAGAGGACTTGTGAATCTCAAGTTCAAAGATGGTAGTTCTGTGGCTGAGCACATGAATGAAGTCAGCAACATATTGAACCAGCTCTCCACTATAAAGATGGTCCTGAACAATGAACTACAAGCTTTTCTATTGCTTAGCTCATTGCCTGACAGTTGGGAGACATTAATGGTGTTTATGAGTAACTCCGTGCACTACGAAAAGGCATCCATGGAATAGGTAAGTAGTTATCTTTTCAATAAGGAGACAAAGAGGAAGTCTCAGAGGTCTACTCAATTAGAGGCCCTTGTGACACAAGATCGGGGGAGAGAAAAGAATAGAAAGGGCCGAAAGGCCATAGATAAATCAAGAGGCAAGTCGAGTGTCAGGAAGGATGTTGAATGCTAGAATTATGACAAGAAGAGCCACTATAAGCATGAATGTCGTAAGAAGAAGAATGACAAGAAAGAAAAATGAAAGGAGAAGGAAGATGAATTAAACTCCACTACGATCGCTTCACATGGTGACGTTGTAGTTATTCTTTCGGTAGATCATATGTTTGCCTCACGGCTACGAGTTAGGACACCGACTGGGTGATAGATTTGGGAGTCTCGTTTCATGCGACTCAACACAAGGATTTCTTCACAAGTTACAAGTCAGGTGACTTTGGGACCGCGAAGATGAAAAATTATGGCGTATCGAATATCGTAAGGGTCGATGATATTTGTGTGAAGACCGATGTGGGCTATACATTGATTCTCAAGGATGTGAGACACATTTCAGACCTTTGCCTCAACTTGATGTCGACGTGAAGGTTGGATGAAGATGACTATAAAAGATAATTTATTGGTGGGTGTTGGAAGCTCATTAAGGGTTCATTGATCACAGTCAAAAGAAAGAAGTGTTGCACCCTTTACAAGAAAAGTGTCAGTATGTGCAAAGGTGGATTGAACATAGCTGAAGATTCAGCTACTGACATGTAACACAAGCGTCTATGCCACATGAGTGAAAAAGGGCTTCAGCCACTAGCGAAAAAGTGGCTCCTTCCAAAGGGGACTGGTACACCTCTCAAAACCTGTGTTGATTGTTTATCAGGAAAACAACATAAAGTTCAATTTGTTAAATCTGCTTCCCACGTTAATAAAATACATACATTAGATTTGGTTTATTCTGATGTTTGTGGTCCTATGAGGACAAAAACCTTAGGTGGGGCATTGTATTTCATCACTTTTATAGATGATGCATCTAAGAGGGTTTGAGTTTATACTTTGAAATCCCAGGACGAGGTCTTTAGTATGTTTAAAATGTTTCATGCTATTGTCGAGATAGAGACAGGTAGATCATTAAAGTGCATCTGCACTAACAATGGTGGTGAATATATTAGTGACTTCTATGAGTATTATAAGTCCCTGGGTATACGGCATGAACAGACGGTTCCCAAGACCCCCCAACATAATGGTGTAGCTAAGCGAATGAATCGTACCATCGTAGAGAGAATCAGATGCATGTTATTCCTTACAAAGTTGCCCAAGATATTTTGGATAAAAGCAATGCACACAGCAGTGTATTTGATAAAAATGTCTTCATCAGCCCTGTTGAATGGATAAGTACTTGAAAAGGTGTGGACTAGATAAGATCCATCGTATAGTCATCTCAGGGTGTTTGGATATAGGGCATCCGTTCACATACAAAGGACGAGATGTTCACGCTCGATATGAAAATCAGGCAATGTGTGTTCTTGGGGTACAGTAATGAAAATTTTGGCTACAGATTGTGGGATCCAATCAAGAAGAAGCTCGTTAGGAGCAGAGATGCGGTCTTCTTTGAAGATCAATGTATAAAAGACATTTATAAGCCATAGAAGACCCAGTCTAATTCAGGTGAGCTAAAGGACATGGATTTGATTACTCCTCCTGTGGTGCCTGATGATGGGAGAGTACAACAAGTTGCAAAGGATGAGGGAGTTCCTACAGAAGATGGACCGGGGGAGCACCCCTACTTGATCCACCTGTTAAGCCACAGGTGAGGAGGACATCTAGGGACAGACACCCATCCAAGAAGTACTCACCACATGAGTACATTATGCTCACTAATGGGGGAGAGCCAGAAGATTATTCTAAGACCCTAATCGACGAGCATAAGGGGGAGTGGTTGAAAGCTATGCAAGAAGAGATAAAATCTTTGCATAAGAACCGCACCTATGATATGGTGAAATTGTCTAAGGGCAAGAAAGGTCTGAGCAACAAGTGGTGTTAAGAAAAAAGGTTGAGCAAAAGAATTTACAAATAAGGTTCAAGGCCAGACTTGTGGCGAAAGGGTTTGTTCAAAGGAAAGGTATAAACTTCAAGGAGATATTCTCACCGGTGGTGAAGATGAATCCATATGGGTGTTACTTAGGTTGGAGTCTAGCATGGATCTGGAGATAGAGCAATTAGATATTAAAACTACATTTCTCCATAGTGACCTGGAAGAAAAGATCTGCATGCACTAATCAAAGGGGTTCGAAATCAAGGGTAAAGAGTATCTGATGTGTAGGCTTAGGAAGAGCTTGTATGGGCTGAAATAAGCTCCAAGGCAATGGTACAAGAAGTTCAACTCGTTCATGTTAAAGCATGGATATGACAGAACAGAATTGGACCACTGTGTATTCACGCACGAGTTCTCAAATGGTGATTTCTTAGTTCTGCTGTTATACATTGATAACATGCTCATCATGGGTAAAGACATCAAGAAGATTTATAGGCTAAAACAAGAGTTGGGAAAGTCGTTTGTGATGAAAGACTTAGGCCGGGCTAAATAGATCCTAGGAATGGAGATAACCCTAACAAAAGTAGTAGAAAGCTCTGGTTGTCATAAGAGCAATATATTGAGAAAGTCTTAGAGCAGTTTAATATGAATGCAGCGAAGCCGATTAGTACTCCACTGGATGGTCACTTCAAATTGAGCGACAAGCAGTATCCAAAGACGAAAGCAGAAATAGATGAGATGGGGAAGATACCCTATGCGTCAACAGTATAAAGTTTGATGTATGGTATGGTGTGTATTCACCCAGATATAGCATATGCAATTGGTGTTGTCAGCCGATATCTTATTTATCCTGGCAAAGAATATTGGGCAACAGTGAAATGAATACGGTATCCAAAGTGCTCATCCAGGTTAAGCCTATGCTATGGTGATGGAAAACCTGTGTTAGAAGGCTACACAGATATAGATATGGCAGGTGACATAGACTCTAGGAAGTCTACATCAGGGTTCATGTTCACGTTTGCAAGGGGAGCAGTTTCTTGGTAGAGCAAGTTACAAAAGGTCGTAGCATTGTCGATGACAAAGGCCGAGTACATTGCTGTCATAGAGGTACGTAAAAAGATGCTTTGGATAAAAATATTTCTATAAGAACTTAACTTGAAGCAAGATCAGCACGTGGCCTATTACGATAATCAAAGTGTTATACAGTTGAGCAAGAATCCAAGTCAGTACTCCAAGTCCAAGCACATAGAGATTCGGTATCACTGGATCGGGGATACTTTGGAACAAAAGGTGTTACAGCTTGAAAAGGTTCACACGAACGATAATGGGTCAAACATGATGACCAAGGCATTACTTAAGGGTGAGTTTGAGGTTTGTAGAAACCTGACTGCCTTGAAGAAGGCGAATTCCTCATGAGTCGAAAAGGAGAGATTTGATGGGGTTTTCCTCAGTTTAGAGGAGAGGTAGTGTAGAACAGATGTCTTAAATCTTATTTCACCATGCTGCTCAACTGGTCGAGTGGACGGCTCGACCGGTCGAAGGGAGCTGCTCAACCAGTCGAGTACCACTCGACTTAAAGTCCAGCAAGCTAGATTTTTTGGCCTCGACCAATCGAGGGTTATGCAAATTTTACACAGATTTTGTGTGGACTGCGTAAATTTGTGACGGTTTCACAGAGGTGCGGAAAGGGAGTTTCCTAAACGATAAATAGGGGTCCCTAAGGCCATTCTAGGGTATGTCAAGGCGTTTTCACGACCAAGGAAGAAAGAGAGAGAGAGAGAGAGAGAGAGAGAGAGAGAAAGAGAGAAAATATAGAGAGAGAAAGCTTGTGGAAGGGAGGATTCTGCTCATAGAGGTGATCTACAGCGCAGTCAACATTTCAATGCTTCTATGTCCTCGTGATCGGTGAGATCTTTCCATTTTCATTATTCTCTTATTATTCATCCACTCCTACGTGAGTGAAGAAGGTTTGATCCAAGTGATGTGTGCTTGTGATCGGTTGTAATGTTCTACTTCATAGTGAATTGTTACTCTGGACTAGGTCTCATGGTTTTTTACCTCTTCAAGGATTTTCTACGTAAAATCTCTAATGTCATGTGGTTTGTGATTTGATTTATTTCATTACTTTATTATATCCCATAATTTTAGTATTTTGAGAGACGAGATCCTAAGGGTTTTTGTGCAACGCTCCCAACAACCATAAGAAAACAGTGGTGATTAAATGCCCACTATCAAATACTTCTTAAGGCCTACTTCAATGCGGTTTTGCCATTGGACTTGTTGATTAGGTCACATTGACTCGATGAAGGAAAAGCACAAATATTAACTTGATCTAAAACTTTTGTGGCCCAATAAGTTTTCAATGGTGAGCATTCAATCACCATTATTTCTTGCTTGGTAGTCGACTTGAGTTCTATTTAACTCATTTTTTGTCTCATGCCCTAAAATGATGGGATGGATGGATGGGGTGGATAAAGCACATACATCATAGTGAGCTAGCTAGTGGGCTCACCATGATGTTTGTGGGAAATACACTCCATCCATCCATTTTGCAAGCTAATTTTAGGACATGAGATTGAAAATGAGCTGGATCCAAAACTCAAGTGGGCTGTATGAGAGAAAAGAACGAGGATTCAGTAACCACCATACAAGGTTTTTATGTTTTCACCTCATCCTAATGGGAATGACCTTATAAACGGTTTTGTATGGATTAGTATGAAATGCTTTCGAGTTTTTACTCTTTCGTCACATGTCCTAAAATGAGTTCTCATAACAAATGAACAAAACGATTTCTCAAACATCACGATGCCAGCCAACGTCTCATTGCAGTAACTTCCTGCAAGAAAAGCTTTCGCAGGAAATTTGCATCCCAACGCGTAATATGCGTCCGGAAATCCTTCACGATCGATTTAGGAAGGGTATTCTAAAAAGGGAAGAGAATTGGCTACTCCCCCTGCCACCTGCCAATGGCTATGATCGGTGTTGTGGGCCTCACCATGATGTATTTGTTTCATCCATGCCATCCATTTATATTTTTAAATCATTTTATGGTATGAGACCAAAAATGAGGTATATCTCAATCTTAAGTGGACCTCATTATAGGAAACAGTTTTGAATGAACGTCTACCATTAAAAACTTTTTGGGGTCCACAGAAGTTTTGGATCAATTTGATCTTTGTTTTTTTCCCTTCATCTGGGTCTATATGACCTAATCAATAGATTGGATGTCAAATAAACAGTATAGTGGGACTTAGGAGGATTTTAATGGTGGATATCTAATCACCATTGTTTTCTTGTGGTGTGATCCACCTGAGATTTATATCCCTCTAATTTTTTGTAGCAAGCCCTAAAATGATGTTTAAAAATGGATGAAACACATACATTATGGTGGGCCCACAGAGCACCGACCACCAGCAGGGGGAGTAGCCAATCCATTTCCTCTAAAAAGTGGTCGAGTCAGCGGGATGCGAAATTCAGATTATCATACACGTGCCACATGTATCGTACATGATCGTTGGCATGTGGATTAACTTTGGTATATTAAACATGGGAGCGAATCCTTGGATGAGTACCTTACAATGGGGGCCACCTTAATGTATGTATTCTATATCTAATCATGTAGCGCCTCGAAACTTGAGGGCCGAGTAGCTACTTGGCTCCCGAATTTTTGAGTGTCACGTGTGCAATAATGACTCCTGAATGCATGCATTTAATAAGTATTAATAAGCAATGATGAATTAATCTAAGTATATTCAATTTCTAATTAGGTAATTAAGATCCAAGTACCACTAACCAACTAGCTTCTTAGAAAGTTCTTATCCACCATATTAACTTAATAAATTTAGTTTAACAGTTATCCATAAATTAATCTCAAACACTCATCAATCCCTAAAATGACCTGGGCTTTGGCCCAGTCCCGCCGACATCCACTGTGCTAATAAGGATCGCCAAACTCTTGGTAGTACGCCCGCTCATCGTCGTCGCCGGCACCGATATCGTCCAATACATGCTGCTCTAGAGTACATGCATCTATATCGGGTTCTGGTTGGTGTTTTAGAACACCGTCCTAGAGTGGGAGCGAGTGATCAACTCAGTGATACCATTAGCAATTGGCATCGGATTATCATGCATAAAATACATTTAATAAGTAGAAAATAGCATAGATTCCTAAACACTGTTGTTAATGCAAATGCATGGTTATGATATGATACATGCTCCTCACAAAAACTAGCACTCCCTTAAGCGGTGACATCTAACATTCGTAATGAAACAACATTCCCTCAAAAGCAATCTCGACTGCATAATCGCCAACAATATAAATGCAATACCATGGAACATATTAGTCATGTTGATTAATTAAGTCCATTCATCCAACAAATTGGGAAAATCGAAATACCCTTAGTGGAGTTATTGCCCTAACCTGATCGCGCAGCTCAAGGACCGTAGTCATGTGGCTCTCGCAATCCTTAACCCTATATTAAGGTCATCAATTCCAAACAAAATATAGCATAGACGAAATTAAATGAAAACTTAGATGTCCTACTTGCGGTCACTATAGGGAGGTCGTCACCCCAACATAAGCCGACAATACGGGTACAGTGTCCCATACTACCGTTCCTGGCTCACGAGTCTAAATGCTCAATGGACACTACGGGAAAGCTCGTCACCTGAGTGTAGGCTAACAGCATGGGCATAATGTCCCATACCACCATCTCCGGCTCATGAGACTTTGTAAGCCGTAAATCATAGTTTAAAATGAGCACAATGGTCTTAGGGTATTTCGAGTTCATGTAAGCGTAATCAAATAAGGTTAACATACAAGGATGGTCGACTAATAGTCAATGTACCCCGACAGGCTGAACTATAACTAATCGACCTGAGAACAAGATCTCGTGCAGTCCAACTACGACCAACAACCTACGGTTCAACTATCGGGCCAGATTCACTTAGGGACAGGTTCAATTAGGACCGCCTAAGAACTTCCAGCTAATCGGCCGATCCGTAAGGAAAATATGTAACAATGGACCACAACACATGGATTTCTTGAATACAATTCAAGTATAGAAGACAAGATTTCAGTGTGATCATTACAAGGACAACAACATACGATCTTCTACCAAATTTACAGATTCAATCATGACATATTTCAGCCTATACAATCGCATGGGCAGCCCTATAAAAATACACTAAAATAATTCTCCTATAGGCCAATCATACATCACATTATTCAGTCATAACTCAAAAATTCAAACAAGTGACTCAACCAATTATCCACTTTCAGTGTTTTAAGCTTTCACCCAAGCAGGATTAATCATAAAATCAGGAAATCAACCACCAATTACCATTTTACAGTAATCTATGTCATCATGTTAAGCATAGTTAAAACTAAACTAGGAAAACAAGAAATAACTAGCAGCAATTTGGAAAATTTTAATATTTGCACCCTATATGAGTATGCAAATGCACAATTCACAATTTTGGATATTAGGGCCAAATCCCTTCCCAATATTTTGATAATTCCTAGTCCATTAACCTATATACAGTCCAAATGAAAAATTCAGCTACATGCACTAACGATTCATCAACCACATTTATTAAACCTACTCTAGGCATAATAAACTGCCACCTAAAGGTAATGGTCCTTACCTAAACTTGGCTGGATGTAAGACCCGTATCTTGTTCCGTACCTTTCCGTACGCTTCCGCGGTCGTACCGGTCGAATTCTGACAACCTTCGACCCTTAAACGATATCGACGCGTGACCCTGATTCATGTGCCGACAACCCGAGTCGACTCAACCCGCGACCAATACCATAGCGACCGCGCAGTCGCCGCGGTTCCGACACCGCGACTCGCGCGCCGAGGCGATACCCTGATCAAGAGTTATGGCCAACGTTTGGTGCGAGAAAACGCCGCGCATTGCGAAAACTAAGGGAATCTCTACGATGTGTCACATCAATCACATCAATCCCATCAATCAATCACCCATCAATCCATCACATGTCAAGTACACATCACTCTCACCCATTTTCCCAAGCAACCACAAAAGTCTTCCTAATCCATACCTTTCTTACACAAAAGGGCACAAAAGTCTTCCTAACCCATACCTTTCTTACACAAAAGGCCACAAAGTCAAAGATTTCTTACACAACCATCACTCACCCATCCATCCATCACTCTCTCTCTCTCCCTTTACATCACTCTCTCTCTTTCTCTCTTTCTCATTTGCAAAACCCCAAGCTAAGGAGCTCCATACGTATGGAAATTTGTAAGAGCTCCTAAGCTCTAAGTGGCCCACCTTCCTACCCCAAAATCTCCCATCTCAATCCTCCATTCTTCATCTTAACCATTGAAGTTGAAGCTAAGGTGCCAAGGGACCCCTAGGAGCAAGAAGATCGGACGGTGGGTGCCTCTATAGGGTAGTTTTACTTATTTTTATGGTGGACCAAGTGAGGCCCACCGATCAATGGTGTGGATCTCACTTGGGACCCTAAAATGTGGCCGATGGACCACTTGGATCATCATGATCATTCCATGATGGGGCCATTCTCCATGGACCCCATCATGATGTTTATTTTCATTTAGAAAGGTCATCTAGACCGTCCATATCGGTGGAGAATGGATCTCCACCGTTGATTTACATTTTCAATGGTCCCATGTGCAAGAGATCCTTTTATTGTAAAATTTTCTTGTAAGGGAGGGCCCATAATGACGGGGTTCCTCCATCACAAGCCGTGTCCCACTCTCCATGTCTCTCTCTCTCTCTTTTATTTTATTTTATTTTATTTTATTTTATTTTATTGCAATAGGATGGTGTGGCCCACTTGAATGGATCCCATCTTGATGTATTTATTTTATTCAAGCGGGGCCCACCTTAGACGTTATTCCCATGCCGCCCATCATGTGGTGGCCCACTTCTTCAGGGCCCACCTTTTATAAAAAAAAATATTAATATAACTGTCCAGCGTCTGGGACGCTGGACGTTTTCAAAGGGAAGAATGAAAAGTAAAGAAGAAAAGATGTTTGGGGTGGTCCCCTCGTATAGGCCCCACCCTAAAGTTTATGTTCAATCCACGCCATCCACCACCTTTCCTGAGATATTTTAGGCATTGAGCCAAAGAATGAGCTCCATCCAATGATCAGGCGGGTCGTACCAGAGAAAATGGTACTTTTACTCTTCCAAGCCTAGTAATGCCCATTTTGTGGTTTTTACGCTCCAAATCAGTGCCAGAGATGAGGTTGGTGTAGCCTGTTTGGGCCCTAAAATCAAGTGGGCGAAGTGGATTTCCCATCTGTGGGTCCCACCCTTGTTTTTTTTTAAAAGCTCAAAAAAAAAAAAAAAAAAAAGAGGTGGCAGCGCTGCTGCCACCGTTTGAAGGCAGCAGGCGCTGCCTGCGCACGCCCGGACGGACGGCCGTAAGGGGGCCCACGGCCCTGCGTGTGGGCCCCACCATAATGTTTATTTGTCATCCGACCTACTTATGAGGTGAGCCACCCCAGTGGTGGGCCCCCCTCCAAAAATGAGTCAGATCCAAAACTCAGGTGGCCCACACCACGCAAAACAGTGTGAATTGAATTCTACCGTTGAAAAATTTCTGGGGCCCACAGAAGTTTTGGATCAAGCTGAAATTTATGTTTCCCCTTCATCCAGGTCCGAGCGACCTTATGAACAGGTCGGATGGCGTTTAAACATCACTGGGTGGGCCCCACATGGGACCCACGTTGTTGTATGTGTGGTAGTCCACCGTCCAGGCGGACGGTGGCTCATCCTCCTTGCACACGTGCTGCCTCCACCGTCCACGGACGGTGGGGCCCTGGGTGATGTATGTGCCTTACCTGCACTATCCACTGGACAGTGGGACCCACCATGATGCGTATAATGCATCCAGACCGTCCATCCACTTGTATAGACCATTTTAAGGCCTATGGGAAAGGCCCATTTGATTTGTAAAGGCCTATGGGTTGGGCCCCATTTGGACTGTAAATGGCCTATGGGCTAGGCCCATTTGATTTATGAAACACTTATGAGCTAGGCCCATTGATTCATTTAAGGCCTAAGAACTTGGGCCCACCTGATATGTAAAGCCCCTGGGCTTAGGCTCGCTTGATATTTAATGCCTATGGGTTTAGGCCCACTTGATGTGTTTCAAGTCCATGGGACTAGGCCCATTTGATATACTTCAAGGCCCATGCAATTGAACCCATTTGTTGCATTCTTAAAATCCATGGAAGTGGACCCATTTGATATATTGTGAGGCCCATGGGACTAAACCCATTTGATGATAAAAGGGGTCCATGGAATTAGCCCCATTGGATTTATTTGAGACCCATGAGTTAGGCCCGTTTTATTTGATTGAAGCCTAGGGGTTTAGGCCCATTTGACTCATGTCAGGTCCATAGGTTGAGGCCCACTTGATCTGCACATGGGACCCAATTGGTGTGGCCCACTGGTCACATATTAGACGCATATGACTAAGCTCATTTGATGCGATCTAAGGCCCCCGGATTTTGACCCATTGCAATGCACATAAGACCCATTGGTATGACCCAGTTATGTGGCCCATCTGGTGAATAGAAGGCCCATAGGATATGGCCCATTTGATATATATGTAAGGTCCAATGAGGACAACCTACGGTCCATTGCAATGTGTAAACCCATTACAGACTAAGTACTGACGTTTACAAAGATCGTGCCTTGGGAGCAATGTTGGTTTGACGTCCACATTGCGAGTGTAATGCTGGTTGGATGTCCATATTACGACTCTCCTTAGGGCCCATTACTGGGCTGTACTTATTGTGTATAGGTCGTCCAGGTCCATCTGCATTGTAAGATAGTTCATTTTATTATATCATGTTTAATACAGTTTCATGATTCATGATCATACGCATCATATGTATGCTTGACGTGAGGATTGTCTGATCATAGCATTGCCTTCGGACAGGTTGTTTATGGGCTCCCGGTTAGGCGGTGTTGCCCTACATGAGCGCACGGTATGCGCAAGATTGGTTGCATGACTGGATAGCGTGATTCATGCATTCCGCATTTGTGTGACATGCTTATTGTACGCCCTAGCGACATCAGGGCCGTAGCCTCCACAGACGCATCGTGGTTGGCAGGATTGGATACCGAAAATCTTGTTTTACATGGGGTACTATAGATATCTCTGGGTGAAAGTCCCTAAACCCTTATGGTACCAAGAGGTTGCTCCAACGTCTAGACCGAGTGGGTAGATGAGCGCTGAGTGCCGAATACCAGTTGGCTGTGCTCTCCACTGTGTCGTGGTCGGTTGGAAGGGGGTGCGGCCTTACCCGCCCGAGTGTAGGGGGCAATTGCTAGGCTGAGTTTGACCAGCTCGAGGAATGGGTCCGCTATCGACGAGTCGCGCCCGATATTGGCAGACGGATAGTGAGGTCTTTTCCACTTACCTTATTGCGCGTGATGTGGCAGCAATCTGGTTTAGAGTGTACTAGACCCCGGTGATATCCCATATTTTGAGCTGTATTGATGTGTGGACATAGATGAGGATCTGTATGCTTGAGCTGCATTGCACATCGCATGGCCTTGGGATGGCCGATACCATTCATGTCTTGCATCGTATAGCCTTGTTACGGCTCATGATATTATAGATCCATCTGCATATCCTGCTTTACTCTGACATTGCATGTTCATATTACTACCTTGCGCATACACTTTCACCACCCTCTAAGCTTTCTGTAAGCTTATGCACGACCGTTACGTGCAGGTGACGTTGGATCGCAGTAGCGTTGAGGCAGGAGCACGTTGCAGAGCGTTTGGAGTTTTTGGTTCTTTACCATTGTATTTCCCTTTATGCTCATTGTACTTGTAAAGTTTTTGATCATAGTGGAAATGTAATGGAGTTCTTGGTTGTTGTTTGTGGGTTATGTCTTTGGTTATGCTTATCACGATTCAGACTGACATTGAAAATCCTCCTCGTAGCATCCCAGGATCGGAACCTGGCAAATGGGAGCTAGGAGCCGAGAATGGGGTTCTACGGAGGCTGTCGGTGCCGGATTCGGCGATCGAAAATTTTATGAGCCCGGTTTTCGAGTTTGGGGCGTGACACTGGAGGTTGCAGAGATGATTCTAGCGATGCCGGGTTTACAAGCTCTAGGTGTTGGGGCCCTATATTGCATTAGATGGAGAAGAATCACATGAATGTTGTAGAAATCAGAAAAATTGAGTGAGAAATCCTAAATTACCTTAGATGGGTTGAAATTTCTTCTTCCGACGACGAAGATTAACTGGGATTTCTGGCAAAGGAGGGGAGAGGTCGCCAGAATTGATAAAATCCAGGCATCGGGCCATGTGCAAGTGAAATGCCCCCTTTTCTCTCTCCTCTTCTCACTCTGTCTCCCTCTCTCTCTCTCTCAACTGCTAGAAAAATGGATTTGAGAGAGAGGGCTGAGTTCATATATGCCCAGAATTACTTCCTTTAACCCTAACGTTTGAGGAAATTCCCTAATTAGCTAGATGGGAGTCATTTTATATTATTGGAGCTACTTTGATGGACCCATGGCCCATTTGACACATGGGGTAGGTGCCTCATGACCCGATGAAAGGTTGGGTGAAGTTTGATCGCAAACGGATGTGGGATTTTTCCATAGCGGCTCGATTCGCGATTAATAATCATCATTCCACGATTAACGACCAGATTTTATAGGCGCGGGTCTGGAATTATTTCTAACTTTCGGTGTAAATTTAAAAGAGATCCGACGGCTGAAATGCCTGAATTTTTTAACTCAAGCAGCATAGCTATTAGGTTAAATTTCAGAATTTGATTACTTTTGGCCAGGCGACTTGCATTTTGCAAGTGCCAACAGGGCAGCACTGTTCGACCATCTCTGGACAATTTTGGGGCTTGGCGTTCACGTGGGACCACAAGCCCAGTGAGCCCAAGGATTTGATAAAGTTTCAAAATTTTTGGACCTTCCTCAGGCGATACACAGCCCGTGCGGACAGTCGCTAAGTATGACTCAGCCGATTGGCTTTACGGCCTATGCTCGGCCTAATCTTAATTTAATTTAAATTATACGAAAGGGTGATTTGGGGTTAATTAACCCGTCTTGAGCCCATACGTGCAATAAAATCATTCGGTCATGAGTCAGTTCGTCGTGAGTGCCTCAGGACACTGTTCCCTTTTTGGACGGGGCGTTAGAAATTAGTTGATTAGTTTTTTCCCATCATTTTGAGACACGGTTTTTAAAATGAAGAAGATCCTAGTTAATCCCAATTTTCACCATTTCCCGTGTTAACTAATCAGAGCAAGTAATGTGCATGGTGTATTTGAAGATCCACAGAAATATATAAAAAGAATTTTATGATAATACAGCTAGAGTACATAAAACAATGGCACATCATTATTTAAACAACCAATGAAGGAATAAACATGTAGAAATAGTTATAAGTCATATGGCAAGAGTGAAAGTAAAGTACGTCGTGAAGTATCAAATACTTATAGAAACTATAGAACATGGGAAAGATCTAAATGGTTGAATTAAAGTTATAAATAACAAAGGAATTCAGTGGAAAGATTTTGTTTCATACCAACCTAATCAAACCTAAACATTACATTTCAATTATCCTTTCAATCACCCATCATTTTATATTCAGTAGTGTAAATCATTTTTCCTACCAAGTCAATTACATTTCTTAGTGTAATCCTTTACTTTTCTACCTCCTGTTTACATTCCGTGGTGTAATCTATAGCGTTAATCAAGTAATTGGTAATCATAACGGTAATTTGAGTCTAAGCTCATACACTGAATTCAGTTCTTCATTAAAAGATGTGTTTTGCAACTGTCCACTGCGACTAACCGTAAGAATCCCTTTTCTCATTGATATCTTATATGTATTGAAAAGTCGTTTTCATGTGAAAGACAAAGGTGTAACCCATCATCAGAGGATGAACCCTACCCTCTGAATATCACCTGATCCTATTTACACATTAAGTGATCGGCTGAATAAGCTGCCAATCTCATTAGATTTGGTCATATATTGCGTATCGGTCTATCTCGGCTTTTGGTGTCATAGTTGTTCAGTTTGAGTTGAGTCACAAATCCAATTCTGGCACGCCCGCATTCCAACCGCCGAAAACTAGTACCAACAAGCTTTTGGCATGCTTGATGGAATCATGTCTCTAACTTATTACCGTAACTTTGACAATTAGAATTATGAATAAAATAAGCAATCGAATTGGTGAGGTCAAATCCTTTACACCAACTGCACTAGCTCTAACAGAGCATGTGTCGGTTGAAGCGACCCCTGAAGCATTGAATCTGCATAATTGCTCAACACTCAGCACCAAGAATCAAGAAGGGGTGTCAACCTCTCAGACCATTTCTCAAGAGGAGATAACGGTCATACTCCAGGATGTGCACTAAGTATTCAACATGTCTTAGAATATGGAAGGGCCCAAGTTGAGCAATTTCGTATTCAAACTGAGAATAATAACTAGGGGTGTACATCGAATTGAACCGAGTCGAGATGGCCTTAGCTCGACTCGGCTTGGCCACTAGCTGACCTCAGCTCGAACTCGGCTTGACTCGATCCTTGAGCCTGGTTGGCTAGCTCAGCTCGGTTCAATCAGTAGCTCGGGTCAGTTCAAGCCAAGATCGAGCCGAATTCACTTGTGTAGTATTTCCACAAACACCTGGACTGCACCTTCAAAAACTTATTGTATGTAAAATAGCAGCGAAGGCTTCCAAGCAACATAAAAATTAAGAAAAAAGGATATTTGTTTCATATACACACCTTCCTTACCACCAACCACACTTTGTTGAGTCATTTCATCAAACACTTGGTGAGCAACATCAATATCAAAGTAACCAAGTCACCAAACTGGTTCAATCCGAGTTCGATTCGAGCTAGGTTCGATCCGAGTTCGAGTCGAGCTAGGGCCTGCTTGAACTCATTTTCGAGCTAAAAAAAAATCATTTCGACTTGGCTCAAACTCGGCTTTGAACCGAGTCGAATTGGTTCGTGTACACCTCTAATACTAACATGTATATGACCAATCATACTAAGGACATGCATTAATTGATGGCGATAATAGCTGAACGAATGCCAATGGTAGTACAGTATAATGCCAAAGGAAGTTCAATCGGTAATGTGTCTCAGCCACCATATGTGCCCCCTCCTCAAAGGAACCCACCACCAATTTCAGTTCAAGAGACGAAATGCTCCAGCTCCTCCTGAGTTTAGACGACTAGAGCGGGAGGTTAGGAATTTCATTCATGAAATTTGGAATCAGGGTGTAATGGGTTGATATAATCCTCGACAATTTCCTAGGAAGCCATTGTTCCAAGAGGGTCTAAACCGATTCGGTTCCAATCCACCATTGGTAGTTGAATTCTAGCGAGTGAATTGCGACTAAATCATGCAAATGGTCCAGGAAGTTATAGGCCAAGTACTCGGTTGCAATACTGTTTCAGTTTATCATAAGCCATCCTAAATGGATTGATCAACAACATCCGTTGCCATGAAATTATCGACTAGATTTTGCCCTATTTTCAGGTGATCCTAATCAGTCAACTATCGAACACGTTAGTCGATTCACCATATAGTGTGGGGAGTTAGCTAGCAACAACTAACACAAACTGTAGTTATTCGATTATTTGTTAATGGTCACGACTTTCACATGGTATTCTAATCTATTACCAAATTCAATTCATACTTTGCAAGAAATGAAAAAAAGTTTCATGCACAATTTCTCTCTAAGAATAGAGAAATAGCTATGATCAATCTCATTCGTTTCTGACAATTACCAAGGGGAACCCGTGAGAGCTATATTACCCAATTTAAAAGGGCAAAAAACTAATGTAAGTTTGTTATGAACGAAGCTGAATTTGTGTAGCTTGCACAAGATGGGCTCGGGTTCAAACTCCGTAAGAAGTTCATTGGGACAGAGTTCATGGACCTATATAACCTGACTAGGAAGGTCTTCGGGTACAAAGAAGTCTTGTAAGAAGGTGCTAGGTAGAAGAACTCGTCCATTGGAATATATTATCATGACCCAAAATATGAAGTCATGATTACCGAGGTGGTGGCTAAGAAGACACTCATATGTTCAGTGTTGGTTAGGGCGAAATTGACCATATCGACCACACAAAAGCATAAAAAGTTTACACTTTTGATATCACACAGGCCAATAAGATTTTTAAAATTTTGTTGGCCGAAAAGTTTGTCAAGATTCTTATAAATCATAAGATATCTTCGGTCGACGAATTATAGAAAATGGAATACTGTAAATAGCACGGAACTCGTTCCCATTCAACTGACAAATGTGTTGTATTTAGGAACATAGTCTAGGACAATATCGACTACAGGCTGCTGAAATTTTATGAGAAGGGTGAGGAAGCGATGTTGATCAATATAGATCCATTCCTGCAAGTCTCAGAGTCAATATGGTATAGAAAACTTGAGGTGGTCTAATCGACTATGACCAAGAGTTGATCTTGGCTCAACCAGCCGTGAAAGCACACCGTGATAGCCAAGGTAAGGGAAATGCCTAACTTCCCAGCCGGTGATCTCTCGGTTGATTGTAATTTAACAAAACGAGCGAGTCTCACTGTTGTACAATCAATGTGTCAGGAGGACCGTTCTAGGTTGGGGCAACCCACCTCAACTAAGGTGGCAAGGCCAATACATGGCTCTGCGAAGTAAAGGTAACAGTCACCATCGGCCTCAGGAAACACCTTCACCCTATGGTCATTACTTTCAAAGAGAAATGTCAAAGCAACGGATGGTTAAACCTTTAGTAACTCAAAAGAGAGTTTGGAAGTGGGTCATGCATCTGAAATTTCCAACAGTGCCAGAAACATTAAATCGAACTCAAAAATGTCATTGGCAAAGGCGTAGAGCATCCACGAGTAGGGAATCAGAAAAACTGAAGATGTACCCCGACCGAGAATAATACAACCATGACCGTTTTGGAGAATTCCTTTCCCTGAGGAACAAGTGACTGTTAACACAATCGAAGTAGTTCTACCTCCCATGTTTTGTGAACAGGATGTTAACATTGTTGATCAACCTTATGAATCGATCGGACCAAAAGAAAAAGATGACTATGATAATCTATCTGATTATCTCAATGATGAATTTTTCGCAGGGGATGAGTGGTTGGTGAATGAACTAATGGCAACTGCTGAAACATTACAAGTTTCCTCGGGAGCAAATGTATCATCCAACGTTATGGCTGACGAGAGCACAGAACACACTCGAAATCCTAATGCTTGAGATAATTCAAAAATACTAGGGGGCAATGCCCAAGTGCAGAGATTGTGTTTGGGACATTATCACCCCATCGTGTTCCATTGCAATATGGTATTCAGATTGCCTTTCAGTTTCTAAGCTAAACCAACCCAATCGAGTAGAATGGCAGGCGATATGGAAGAGTTCATTCCCCTAGTGGTAATGTAACATGCTTATTTTAAATCCGAGCATATAGTCAGAAATAAACCCGAGTCGAATGAAGTATCACATGTAAACACAGTTACAATGGAATCAGAAACCACGTCTGAAAGGGTAGTTATAGAAAGACCCACTCATGGCATGATGCAACATCTCAAGTTATTGTGCATATCTGCTCATCTTGAAGGCCAGAATCATGGTCAATAATGGGGCTACCGTCAACCTCTTACTAATAAGAATGATGTCAAAATTGGAAAAGATGGTAGCTGATTTGATCCCTTCGAAAGTTATTGTCAGCAATTTTGATGGTCACATTACGAATACTCACGGGGTTCTGCCAATTGATTTGATTGTTGGGACTACAATAGTATTAGCCCCATTTTTAATGGTTTATACTTCATCTAACTACAATGCCTCGTTGGGTGGAAACTGGATCCATTCATTTGCATGTATTCCATCGTCTCCACATCAATTCATAATTTTCTAAAATCGAGATAAAGTTGAATTGATCCTGACTGATAACAAACCCTTCTTAACCACTTCGAATGCAAATGTAGCCTATTTTATGGCGGAGAGGTAGGGCCAATTCGGTTCACTGAAAGGAATAAGCAAGGCCGACCGACTGGAATATCTAAAAAAAAAAAAGAATCTAGATAGTGTTGTGTAAGATATTACGGAAGTAATTTGTCCAATCGATAACCTACCAAGGGACATTATTCCTTATCGGCCGGTTCCACATTGTACCATCGAAAAAATCCCATAATCGGTACATCAAAAGATAAACATTATCAGGCTAAGTTTACAGTCAGAATAAGAAGGATTGAGGAAGAACTAGGAGAAGTCAATGATGGTTTTCTCGTGAATAAGACCGATGTAGATGTCTCGGTCAAAGAAGATGACATGGAGCTTAAAGAAGCCCCAAATAAGCTAGAGGATTCTCGGGCCCAAGTTCAAGACCCCTTCGTGGAGATCAATTTAGGGACCAAGAAAGACCCAAAGCCTACATTCATCAACGGTTTACTTAAACCCTAAGAGAAATGCAACTGACTAATTTACTCGGAGAGTTTGCTGATTGCATTGCATGGGATTACCATAAGATGCCAAGACTCAATTGAGGTTTAGTCGAGAACATGTTACCCATAAAAGAGGGGTATCGATTGCATAAGCAATGACCCAGGTGAATAATGGCGGAGTTGACCCACAAAATAAAGGAAGAAATTGAGCGACTTTTGAAGGCTAGTCAATTATATACACCGAATGAATTTCGAATGTGGTCCCGTTTGTAAAGAATAATGGTAAATTGTGGATTTGTATTGACTTCTAAAATTTGAATCTAACTACATTGAAGAATGAATACTCGATATCAATGGTCGATCAACTGATTGATAGGGCCGTTGGGCATAAAATTGTGTTGTTTATGGATGGTCATTTTGGGTATAGTTAGAATTATATCATAATAAACGACGTGCTAAACACAACATTTAAATGTTCGGGCCCGTTAGGGACTTATTGTTGGGTGGTGATGCTTTTCAGGCTTAAAATTCAGGAGGCACATATCAGAGAGTAATGAACACTATATTCCATGATATGATCATCTGGTTTAGGGAGGTTTATGTTGATGACGTAGTGGTCAAGTCGACCGATGTAGAAGACCATGTTGCTTAATTGCGTAAATCGTTTGAATGAATGACACTCCATAAGCTAAAATTGAACTGCTTAAAGTATGCTTTTGGAATTTTGACCGCTAATTTTATGGGATTCTTAGTGTATTAGAGAGGAATTGGGGTCGATCAGAATAAAGCTTAAGCAATTATAAATGCTCACCCACCGAGGAGTAAATTAGACTTACAATGATTTCTAGGGCAAGTTAATTTCATGTGGAGGAAAAACCACTATATTATCGTTGTTGATAAAGTTGAAGCAATGATTCGAGTTCATATGGGAGGTAGAGCATTAACTAACTTTTGATAAAATTAAAGAATATCTGATGAAGCCGCCAATGTTGATGTTGTCAGTTGAAGGTCGACTACTCAAGATATATGTTCTAACATCAACAGCATCAATTGCAACCCACTTAGCCCAAGACGATGATGGCCGAAAAGAGCATGTGGTTTATTATTTGATCTGTTGCTTAATACTGAGAGACACTACTCAACCATAGAAAAGTTATGCTTATTATTGTACTTCACAGCTACTAAATTGAGACATTATTTATTGGCTGAAAAAGTAAATGTAATAGTAGTGATTGATCTAATAAAATATATATTGAATTAGCCAAATTTGAATGGATGAATTAGCAAATGGATATTGGTTTATCAGAGTTTGACCTTTGTTATAATCCCCAAAAAGCATTGAAGGGTTAGGTTATAACAAATTTTTTTATTAATCATCCATATGACTTGGAAGGTTAAATTTCTCCGAAGGTTTTAAACCTATATTATATACAATTGACACTATGGAAGTTGATCTTTAATGGATTAAAGACTTATAAAGCATCAAAAGCTAGCATCATCTTAATTGCACTAAATGCAAATAAATAAGAGTTTGCGTTTTAATTGGAATTCAACTACAATAATAATCAACTTGAGTATGAAGCTATGATAATCGGTCTATAATTATTGATGGAGTTAGGTGCATGAAATGTGATAATAGTAGGAGACTCGTTGTTAAAAATTAATCACATGATGAGGCTTTTCAAATGTACTAATACTACCCTGTTGTCGTAATATGCCTTAGTGACTTGGATGTTAGATAATTTTGAAGAGGTAAAGTTAACGCATATTACCAGGGACCATAACGTGAACGCCAGTGAAATGCTACAGTTAGCTGAGGGGCTCGATGTCTTAAGAAGATCAGTTAAAAGAACAATTACCATCCAGACAAGGTCCCTGCCATTGGTTTTTTAGAGAGAAAATATTATGAAAATATGTCGAGTGGAGTTATAATAAAAGGATTGAAGAGCTCCTCTTATGGGCTATCTTTAGAGCCATCACACTAAGGTCGATAGGAATGTGAGGATATCGGTTGCCAATTATCATGATTGACAATGAACTATATCAAAAAGGGGTCGATGGAGTATTGCTTCAATGTCTGTTTTAAAAAAAAGCTTTATTGGCAATGAGTGAATTCCTTGAAGGAATATATGGAGCTCACTAACAAGAAAAATGAGCTCACACTTAAATGTTATAAATATTTTCGATCAACAATGTTGGTCAATTACATACGATATGCCAAGAGTTATTAGGCTTGCCAAAAGAATGAGTCAATTCAGTACTTGTCTGTCACTTAAATGCTTTCAATCATAAAACACCAGCCTTTCCAAGGTTGGGCAATCGATTTAATAAGCCAGATTCATCCACCTTCATCCCGAATGGATTCATTTATCATCGTGGGGACTGATTATTTCACTAAATGGGTAGAAGAAAGTGGAATTCCAATGGTAAAAAATGGGCAGATATCTGATCTTGTCAATGCCATCGAATTCATGCACTAATGTTTTTCAAATAGGTGCAAGACAGATTATGTCTAATGCTATCGAGCATATTTTGATGCTATCGAATGTATCTACGATGTCATTGAGGCATACTTTGATTCCATCGAGATTTTCTTTGTAAGGATCTCTTTAGTTGTTGGATAGTTTTGTCCCTTTTTCGATGCAATCGATCAGACTTTTGATGCCATTGAAATTTGAATTTCAATGTCATTAAACTATCTTCAATGCAATAAAAAATATTAAATTTTTCTAGAAAGCTTGCTAGATAAACTGATCCATATATAATTTAATAGGATCGATCTGCTTTCGATGCCATCAATAACTCACTCTTAATGCTATCGAAGAAGGTTTGATTACATCGAGGAACAATTAAAGTATTTCAAAAGTGGAGGGAATAAGCCCAAGGTCAATTTAATTGAGGTGAGTTTGATTCCATCGAAACATAAGTTTTGATGTCATCGTACTTCATTCGATGTAATCGACAATATCTAACATTTATTCAATTTATTGCTGGACTATTAGGCTTAATTTTGATGTACTCAAACCATGTTTGATTCTATCAAAATTGTCCCCGATTGCATATTGATGCAATCATCAGGGCATTAAATTTTACATGAATTAGCTCATTTTTCCTCCAATACTCAAAATATACAACACTAGGCTTACCAAATAATATCTAGAAGCAGTTGTAGATTAGTTTTAGGTTTTTATATTGAGGCATATACCTGATTAGGGTTTATTTGGGTATATGAGGCTTAGTTTACCTTTTAAACACATTCGTATATCTTCATATTGATGACTTTTGAACTTGTGATCTTCAATCTGGGGCTCATTTAATAAACAGGCTTATCATTCACGTATATCGACAAACAATGATACTTTCAAAGCTCATGAAGTGAGTCAATTACCGAGAAATTATAGAATTCATCGAAAATAGCATCATCCATCAATTTGGAATTCAAGAGTCCATCACGATGGATCGAGGTGCACCATTTTCACCGAAAGAGGTGAGGGCTATGGTGGACAAGTATGAACTACAAATTTTGCATTCAACGTCATATTATGCACATGCCAATGGTTAGACCGAGGCTAGCAACAAATAAATTAAAAATATCTTGAGAAAGATGATCGAGAAAAATTTTCAAGAGTGCCATATGAAATTATTAAAGACATCGTTGGCATAGACAAACCTCCCTGGTATAAGTACTAAGATGAGTCCATTCACGTTAACTTACGGACATGAGGCATTGGTGCTCTTAGAGGTCACTGTGCCATCTTTGAGGACTGCTTATTGTTGAGTGTCAAATATTGCATATTTTTTCCATATTTATATCTTAGTTTTATGAACATGATAACGCGTAATGGGTATATTTTATACATGTTTGTATTGCGAGGTGAGTTTGAGAGCTTGGATTAAAAAGAATGTTAAACGCATGGATTTGATGCTCAAGAATCACCAGGGAAAGGGATGGATCTTAGGAGACAGAGATTGAAGATTTTCAGATCGCAAGATTCAAGAAAACCAAGTGGAGAAGAAAGGAAGTCGGAAGTGAAAAGTGTATAAATTTAGTGAATTTGAACTTCACTATTTATGTGGTGGTCGATGACATCGAACATAGGTCAATAACATCGAAGAATTACATGAAAGTCGAGTTTGGTTGCTGAACAAATTGGATGCATTTCTCCATGACATCGAAGTCCTGTTCGATTGCTCGAAGACCTGTTCAATGACATCGAAGGCAATTTGATGACATTGAGATTTTTTGCAAATTTCTGAAGCAACTCGCTGGAACACTTTGGACACATTCTCGATTACTCGAAGGACTGTTCGATGACATCGAAAGTATGTTTGATGACATGAAGAGTTACGCAATGCAAAAGGCATTAAGCAATGTGAAAAGATACGACTTCCTGATTCGATTTATGTTCGATGACATCAAAGGCATTACGCAGTGTGCGTAAATTTGAGGTGGTTTTAAAAAATGATTGGACAAAGGCTATAAATATGGGTTCTCTGAGGAGTTCTAAACATGAATTAGGTTTTCAGGAGTAGAGCCAAAGGGTGGAGCAACCTCCCAAGAGTTTTTCTTCTTTCCTTATTTAATTTTAATATTTTTTTTATAAGATTTAGTTTCAATCATATCTATGGTTGGCTAAACCTCTTAGTTATGGCTAAGAGGTGAAGCTTGTAGCGTGTTTGAATTATTTTCTTGATTTGATTCTTATTTTTCTTGAACCTCATTGATTTCTAGTTTGAATTTAAGGAATATTTTTAATTTTTTATGATTTATTGCGACTCAAATTACAATAGATATTATGATAGCTTTGAATATCTTCTTTTCTATTATGAGATCGATAAATCCTGTTGTTCACCTTCGTCTCTTGGACATGGTAGGATGATAAAATCCCTTCCAATCATCACAATACTCATTCATATGTGATTGAGTCAATTAAAAGTTCAGATTTGCTTTAATTACTTTATCTTTCAATTGGATAGGATAAGACTTCAATTCCAATTGTGTTTCTTGAATAAAGTGATATAACATCTTGATAGCTACAAGTGTATCCTTGGTGCTCTAGTTTTCTTCTGATTATTAAAATTCCATTTACAATTACTCTTTTTTATTCCATATTTAGGTTTAGATCTTATTATAGTTATAGTTCTAGTTATTTTCAGAATACGTGCAAGTTTAATCCCTATAGATTCGACCTCGGTCTCATCGAATTATTACTACATTGCAAACCTACACTTGGGGTTGTGAAGCACCCTTTACACCCTTTGCACTCAACAAGGAGCACGACCAGATGCCTCAGGATGGATGAGGACGAGGTCCCCCCTATATTAGCATCATCAGGAGCCGAGTTCTGATGCTCAGAAGCACCCTCTTCACCCAAAGTCTCATAGGCTTGGGCCCACTCATCCCTTAGGGAAGGCATATCTAGATCAACTGCCTCGGCCGAGTAGAGGGGCAATGACAATAGCGACAACCCTCACCATTATTAGATCGATTGTAGGGGTAACAACAATGACAGCCTCGACCGTAGTCCAATCAACTGTGAGGGCAGCAGCCATGCCCAAAGGGGCATTGGGAAAAGAAGGAATCGCGAGGGTAGGTGATGTTTTCTTTATGATAACTCTCATCCTATATAGCTTTACCTTGACTAGAGCCCTTTGCTTTCTCGGTTGAGGGTGATTAGACATCCATGTAAAAAAAGAAAATAATAAGTCAAGATGCATGGAGATGCAATTATAAGAACTATCGACCGGTGATGAAGTTATCGAGCTAAGAGACTTACTGCTTAGAGTAGGGCCGAATTAATGCAGAAGCTTGGCAGTGACCAACCTCCTATAATCTTGCTGCTTAACAGATCGTAATGGAGCGATCCTGACCTATTGCATCCGATAGTCAGATAAGTTGGGCTTTGACCTAGGAAACATGATGTCAACATCAAAATGAATTAAATAAGATGCAAGATTAGGATCTTGGTATGTGATTTGACCTAACAAGGCTTGGAAAGTCGGGATCCGAGGTGATAATCTCTCCAGCTCGGCCACCGGAGCCTTCAATCCTTTAAACGTAAAAAATAACTTGTCATTTCAGCCTTTACTGGAGGATGGACTATTGGTAATAATGGCTTGGCCCTTGCTCGACTAAGAAGTAAAATAGTATTAGCCATGAGAGCGGGGAATGTTCTTAGTCTGTTATAAGTAGATGAGCTTGTCCACTATGAGTACAGAGTTCTCGACCAGTTGTCAGAAGATGTAGCAACCAAAGATAACTCGTCACACATTAGGGTTCAGTTGTCCTGGGGTGACTCTAAGACAACAAAATACCTCTCTTGCCAAAGGGAAGAGAGGTAGATGAAGGCCGTAGGTAAAAAAAAAGTGGGATACAACTCGAACCTCATAGGAGGTCAGCTCGGGGAAGGTGAAGACCCACCGAGTTGGGAATACTGTAAACCGACCTAAGAAAGTTCAGATCAACCATAGTCAATTGTGACACAAAGGTGTTAATAGTGAGGACCGGCTACCGGAAGTAGAGGTCGACTCCTTAGCACGCGATTCCTCATCACGCGGTTCCATGTCATATGGGGGATGACCCCCGAGGACTAGACTTAATGGATGGTAAGGATCTGGAATTAGAAGTGCCACTCTCTGACTTATTCGAGACATGTTTAGACACGGTGGCCGCAACAAAATCCTCCTCAGAAGACATTAAGAGAGGACGAGGCAAAAGGAAAGAAAGCAGAAGAAAAAAAGAGAGAAGCTACGGGAAAGCGTACCGGGAGTACTCTTGCACGAGGACTGCAAGGGTAAGAACACGCTAGATATTGGGAAGACGATGGAAGGATGAGTAGCAACAGGTTGGTAGAGCTCTGACACCTCATATAGTGAATGAGCAAAAACAAATGTATACTCGGGATATTTATATAATTTCCATATGTTGCAACTATCCCCGTACAATGCCACGTGTTGGCATGAGATTTCAAGGCGATGCCTTGACTGACGCGCCTCTCCACGTGGCATCATTAGGTTCACATGTGACTAATAGGTTAGCAATTATCACCACTTGATTTGCTCAGAATCCGAGGCGATGTTTGCAATAATGGCACACTTCTCCATTTTCTGCACCATTGACAATACCTTTTCAACTTTCACGCATGTAGCTAACCTTTCAGCTCTCATCTATGCCAGTTGGTGAGAAATTCAAGTTGAGTTCAAAATTCAAAAAGTACGGGCTGTTCAAAAATTGAATTTGAAATTCCTGCATATCTAGACTAGTATGAGATCTCACTTCCGAGCTCGTACATGCTGAGCTCGAAAATTGGGGGAAGGGGGACTATTATGGGGAAAACCAATTTGATCCCTTAAATGGGAAGAACCATAATTATCTAACAAGTGATATGCCTCCAAGCCGAGGTATACCTCGAGCTGGAGTGACCGAAGTCCAAGCAGAAGGGCCATCGACACGGGACGGGCAGTTCCTCCGACTCAAAGATGAGCCATAGAGATGAATTGGCTAAGGATAAATATTGGTGGGAGAGGACTCGCCTCACCAAGAATGTCTACATCACGGGTAAAGGACTCGTGGGGAAGGAGCTTGAACCCCAAGCTCCCCAGCACCCCCAGTTGACCAAGTCGACCACTGCAAGAGACAGTATGAGGAACTCAGAAGGGATCTCACCCCATACACAGAAGAGGACCCAGCTTGATCTTGGTTGAAGATTATGCCGATGGATACATGCTCAACAAAACCTTTGGAGACAATTTCCCATCAAAAAAGATACTCTCCAACATATCATATTAATACATGATGGTTTCAGAATTACCTCTGAAATTCTCAGTATATGACTATCCTAAACTAGAAGGAGAAAAAAAAGGGTAAGATTCAAACCCTAATGTACTTGGCCTAGATTATCACCCACCGGCCTAACTTAGGCATTAGACGATCCACGGCCGCCACGGCACCCCCTTTCCATGTCTTCTTGCGTGTCCATCAGAGAGTTGAACATCTACTCGATTGTATCTGTTGTTGGCAAAAATACAAAGATAACATACATCACGGTGGGCCCACATATCTTCCACCCCTCCGTCTCTCCAATTCCTGGTGGGTAGCACCCAATCCGCGTACAGCCAAGATGAGCAATACTTCATTCAATTACAGGTTTGTTTGTGTGGGCCAACACGGCATGTGTTTTCATCAAATCCATTAATCAGGTGTAAATCAACAGGATTAAGACAATAAACAAATATAAGCCTATGAAAGAACTGAGTTGGGCCACACCCTGTGAAATTAAAGACATTTGGAGCAATCTTACACTGTCCCCTTTAGTGCGGCGTCGTGTGAGTGTTTTAAAGATAATGTCATTTTAACAAACGGTTCAAATAATGGTCCTCACCTGATGGACGGATTGGATTTGACTTTACAACACGATGGACCCAGAGAGCATGTATTCTTTATGGGCCGCGCAAAACAGGCGCTGTTGAAGATTCCGGACCAATTGCAGTAGCGTTTCCGTATATATCCGAATCCAGCACCCATAGCGTATCCTGCGGGAGCACTGTTCAAGCTCAACCCACGAGCTAGCTATCTATTCACAGTCTCGGCTCGGTCCATGAGCTTTGCAACCAGGCCATGGTCCACGTGGCACGCCTGGCCGGCCCACTTGGACACCCCACTTTGAATACCGGCTTTGCTGATTTTCTTTCCAACCGTCTATTTTTTTGTACAAGTGTGCCCCACCTAATGACTGGAGGCATAAGCAGCACCGGTCACATTTTCAATCTCTCACATCATATCCAACGGTTGGGATCATTCGTGTAGAGAGGAATGCTTCCCCAGGGCCTAACAACTTGCGGGACTTCCCTATTAAACGGTTCTGATCAGTCGCGCACGTGGCGTTACCTGGTGAAATTGGTCGTCCCGCGGTGCACGTTTCTTTTCCTGGAGAACAAAGAACCGTCGAGGAGACGACCCCCAACAGCGAACGCAACGACGTCCAGTCTGAAGAAATGAAAGTGAGAGAGCGAAGGGGGTGAGGGGCATTTTCGTCTCTCAAATATAGTGGCATTTCCGCAAATAACCAAACTCCTCTCTCACCTCGATCGGTCGCCGTGACGACGAACAGTAAACGCAGCGACGATATAAATACCAAAAAGAGAGAGAGTGTGGAAAAACCAAGGGTTTTTTCCTTCTTCCTAGGGTTTTTTCTTTCTGCGATTTTCTTTTCTCGTTGCGATCTCGATCCTGAAAATGCAGATTAGGGATTCTTGAATCCGCTCCTTCGATGCTCGAGATGATCAAGAATCTCTTCATGTTCCGATTCGAAGCTGAGAAGGTCAGGAAACGACGAATCTCGATCCTCCTAATTTGATTTTCCTCCCTCGATTTTATTCATCTGTTGTGATGGCCGATGCTCTGTCAATTATCCCGGCGTCTGTTCTTCGGAACCTTGCCGACAAGCTTTATGAGAAACGCAAGAATGCTGCCCTCGAGGTACGCCGAGATTTTTCTTTTTTTAATTGTGATTTTGATTATGCCTTTGTTTGGTTTTTGAATTGTTTGTTTTGGATTCTAAAAAAAAAAGGTGGAAGGGATTGTGAAGCAATTGGCGGCAGCAGGGGACCATGATAGGATAACAGCTGTCATCAATCTGTTGACTACAGAGTTCACATACTCCCCACAAGCGAATCACCGGAAGGTTTTATCCTTTAATTTCAGATTTTTTGTTGATTTTTATTTTCGCCAGACTAATGAAAATTGGGATGTAAATTTTAAGGAAAAAAAGTGTTTTTTCTTTCTTTTCTTTTGGGTAGGGTGGATTAATAGGACTTGCTGCAGCGACAGTTGGTTTGACGACTGAAGCTGCTCAGCATCTCGAGGTAAGGAGTTTATGACAAAGATGTATAGACATAGAAATCCATATGCACTTTTCTAAAGTTCTAGATTCTTTTTTATTGCAGTAAAAGATATGTTGGAGAAAACTGAAGTTGTATTATAAAATAGGAGAGATGTCATATACTAAGACTTAGTCTATGGTTGTATCATTCGCTTCCCTATCGACATGGTTGTATGGGATGCTTAATGACGTGGATGAATAAGTTGCTTTTCTCTTTTTAGATCCTCTGTTTTCAACCAGTTCTATGAGAAACAATAAGTACATCACTGCAAGTGCTCATCTTCTTTTTTTATTTTTATTTTTATTTTAAAAAAACTGCAAGTGCAGTTGAAAACTTGTTATAACAGCCAACATAGGGGAAGCCTATGGAAGACAATGAAAAAAATGTCATTCCTTGTTCATACTCGTTATCTGAAAAATCCGTGATTTTTGCAAAGGGTCCATGATGGCGTATCCTTTGACATGAATTTGTAGTCCTCTGGTTGTGATTCAGAGATGAATTTGATGTAGAAAATAGTCCACAAACTATTATGCACTGCAATCACATAACAGCCACATGGCAGAAGCCTATGAAAGACAATGAAAAAATTGTCATTCCTTGTGCAAACTCTTTATCTGGAAAATTTATGATTTTTGCAAGGGTCCACGATGGCGTAACCTTCGACATGAATTTGTAGTCCTCTTGGTGTGATTCAGACATGAATTTATTGGAAGATTGTTTTTTCATCCATCCGATTCTAGGACGTTGCCATCTTCTTGCTGATGAGGATGCACTCCTTGATGTTGTGTGGGTGTTGTCAAATTATCCAGTTGACTGAAAATCTCATGGAGTATCCTCCATATAGAATCACATCTCCTCACTATTTCTTCCATGATATTCTTCTTGTTGCTCGCCATTGAATTGATGTAAGCCCACAAATGAATTTGCTTTGAGACCAATTTGACGTTGGCTGGATGAGAAACAAGAAAGGGAAAGGGGATGGATTTTTTCACAACACAAAGAAAAACTTGAACTTTTAGCGTGTTCTTACTTTACGAGAGAATGCTCTCTCTTAGTGTTTGTTTAGATTGGTGCAATCCAAATAGTAATCATGGAAAAGAAAATGTTTTCAATAGATGTTACATTTTCTGTTGATTGCAACCATGAAGTCACTTAGAAAAACGGTTTTTCCTTTCCATGATTTTCCTAAAAGGGGGCCTTTTTTCCTTCTAAAAACTTGACAACTCATTTCCACCCCTTTTTGAGAAGCAGATTCACTTTTTGACCATTGACAATCCCACATTTCCTTGGATATGGTGGAAACTAAACAAACAACCTTCTAAGGATTTGTTTTCCACAGATTTCCTTATCCATGTTTTTCCTTGGATGTGAGGTTTCCATTCCAAATCTACTTTTTGCATTCCATCAATCCAAATAGGCTGCAAACTCATGCTTCTTTGTTTTCCAATCTCATTCATCAACTCTTGCATCACATGCGGCCTTAGAGGTCTTATATAGACCAAAATCGAAAAGATAAAGATCCAAATAAGATCTTACAAATCTAGACTAACTTTAAATCTAAATCATATCCTAATGTTGAAATCTAATGGAAGATCTTCCCAAAGTAGGAATTCACTGTAATATCCTATTAAATATTCCCTAAGGGGGTGTTTGTTTTTTCACTTAGAAGTATAAATGGGAGTAAATAGGCAATAATGACTATTGAAGGGTGTTTGTTTGAGAGGAAAATACCCATGTAATTACACCTCAACAACCACGTCCAAATGCATGAAATCAAAGAGGAATTGGGCACCGTTATAATCCATGGGTCCAACCATGATGTATGTGTGTGATCCACGCTATCTATCCATTTTACCATCTGATTTTAGGACACGAGCCCAAAAATGAGGCAGAATGGAAGCTCAAGTGGACCACACCATATGAAACAGGGGGGTTAACGACGTCCACTGTTCAAAATTGAAACCTTCCTAGGACCCACAGGGATGTGTATCTATCATCCAACCTGTTCATAAGATTACACCGACATATATGAAGGGTATGCACAAATATCAGCTTGATCCAAAACTTCCGTGGCCGCCAAGAAATTTTTGAAGTTAGGCGTTCAATTCCCACCATTTCCTAGGTGTGATCCACTTGACCTTCGGATCCTCCTCATTTTTTGGCTAATGCCCTAAAATGAGTTGGTGGAATGGATGGACGGCGTGGATAAGATACATACATCATGGTGGGCCCCACAAGTTTTACTTTCGGAAATTATATGGACTCTGAAGCTTTGCAAACAAGCTCCCTGCCAACCTTAACATTTTGAATGCTGCTGTAAATACACCAGTAAATAATCATGACTTATTTACATTGAATTGCAATTGTAAATAAGAGATCAAACAACCCCTACCCCTAAGGCAAAAATCTCCCGAAATAGAAAATAATTATTTAATGTCATAGAAGATCCTTTTGAAAAAAGAATCTTTGTTAAATAAAGTCTCGGATGAATCAAGCTACAACACGGGATCTGTACCTCAAAAAATCTACACAAAATTCCATGTGTGGGGCCCAACGATTGGATGGTAAACTGAGATTTTGGGCCCACATGTTCATTGCATGCTTATTGCGATCATTCTATCTTGCATTAGGGTGCCTAAATTGATTCAGATGGTAGTTTACTAGAGCTCTTTAATGTATTCAAGCTGTAGTTGCAGAAAGTATGAACAAAAGTTGCAATAGTTTCGTTTGTGGGCAAGGTATTCAATAACAGTAATGATGGCCATAGTGGCTATCCTTATGGCTATTATGATACTGGCTGTAATGGCTGTTATGACCCTGTAGCAATCACTTTTTTTTTTTTTTTTTTGAAGGAAGAAAATGTATCAGGTCCATATCGGCTGTTACTGGCTAGTTACAGGCCATTTTTATTTTCAAAATGGGCAATACAACATTGTATCGCATAATGGCCCACCGTTGCCAATTTGCAATGGTCATTACGTAACCATTTTTTGAATACCATGGGTGGGGGAGCATGGAAGCATATGTTTTAAAATGCTAGCAAATACAATAGCTAAGATGCAGGTGGTGGAATGCAAGTTTGAAGTGTGATCATACATCATTAAGATTTTTGGAAGATTAGAAACAAGGATGAATAACCTTTAGAACTCCCCATTGTTTTAAAATTTTCTCTTCCATAGCGGAGTGGGTATGAGATCTATAGTAAAATTAATGATTCATTGAAGAGAAAGCAGCACCGGGGCAAAAAGTTCATTAAACAAATGTTGGGGGAGAGGTGTTGGCATATGCAGGTTTATTGGCATTAAAGGCTCAAATGACGCTGAGGTGTGTGTGCATGTGTTTTTTTTTTTTGGTTGATTATGTATTTCTTTTCTTCTCCATTGTGGTCCTTTGGTTAGAGAATGTGATCCATCGAGTGCAATCCAATTGTTGAGTTCTGTTAAACCTTTCATCTGAAGGCCAGATACTCATTTGGAGGAGGTTTGTGATCTCAGGTAGGTGATGAAGTTCTGTTTTCATTATATTCATAGAGAGGTGGATGAAGGGTGTAGATTAGTTTGCAGGGTGCTCTTACCATCTTTATGGCCTCCTTGGATGTATCCATACTGAGGAATATGGATTGTGCATTCCCTCCCATGCGCATTTTGCAGAAGCAGGAGTGCAGGACTGGGTCTCATCCCACAAAATGCATGCTGCATGATACCTACTGTTTTCTCTTCTGCATTTTGGGTGCTAATCTGTGTTGTTTCAAGCAACTTACCTTTTTGTCCAATATGAGAAATTTGTGGTTTATGGCTGTCTCACTACATCTGCTGGGTTTTCTAACAGGCCGTTATTGTATTTTGGGAACTCCATCAATGTCCTGTTTCTTGTTTTCTTCCAATAGGATTCCTGTATGAACAGTCCTCTAAGCGTACACCTGTGAATTGTGATGGACCACAAGCTTATAGCCTGAAATAGGTCTAGGAATTCGCGTCATGTCATTAAGTAATCATCTCAGTGCCACCACACAGCCTAAACGGCATGTTGGTGGGTTCTGTTCTGTACCTGGCTTGATGGCATATCTGACCTTCACATTCTTATCCTTAACATATGAAACTTCTAAGTAACAGCTTCATGGATAAGCCTAAACTATTGCTTCTTTGTTCAGACCTTATTTAACTCATTGAGACTGTATGACCTAATCAACTTATCTCTCGTAGGTCCAGACACATCCTCCATGCTAAGCAACTGGTGGATGGTTTTCTAAATTATCATAGCTTAACTTCATTTGCTTATTTTTGTTTCTCTTTTCGCAATTCTTGTAAATGCTTAAGAATGTATTCAGCTGGTTACTTGCCAATAGTCAATCTAAGTCAACTTCTCTGACTCACTGAAAAGAGGAAATAATGGTAAAAATTCAAGAGGGAACTGGTGAGACTTTTAGTTGTGTTGCTGGCTGTAGTCTTTGATGAATCTTGAGTTGAATTGATTGTAAATTGCATGTGGAGCCAAGTTGATGCAGCAAGTCAAGGTTAAAGCATTTATTTTTAAACTGATGGTAGTTGAAGGTATTCTATAACAGTCTGTATGTGCATTCTGATTTTGGAATCACACTAATTTCCAGATTTGTATGTTTGGTTATATTCTAATCTCAATGTTTTCATTTGATTTGCCTTATTCTGGATCAATTGTCTTTCTTTATTTCTTCTCCTGGGTGTTCTATCAGTAATTTCTTTTGGATGTAACTTGCCAGCAAATTGTACCACCTGTACTCAACTCCTTTTCTGACCAAGATAGCAGGGTGCGTTATTATGCTTGTGAAGCACTATATAACATAGCAAAGGTGAGAGCGGATGGGGTGCTTTTATTTATATTTCTTGATACCCTATCAATAACTGTTCTGTGCTAGCTAGCCTAACCTATACTCTAGCTGTTTTGCAGGTTGCAAGGGGAGATTTCATTGTATTCTTTAATCAGATATTCGATGCACTTTGTAAGCTTTCAGCAGATTCAGATGCGAATGTGCAGAGCGCTGCTCATCTTTTAGACCGGCTTGTGAAGGTATGCCCTCAGTGCACTTTCAGTTAACTCTTATGTTGGGTTGTGCCAATCAATGATATCTACTTGCATAATTTAATATTTTTAACTAATAACCAGGATATTGTTACTGAAAGTGATCAGTTCAGGTGCACCATCAATCCTTATAATTTCTATGTTGAATTTATAGATAAAGTATTCGGCATAAAGAAAAAAGAAATTGGAGAAATATGGCTGTAGGACTTCATATACTGTCTGTGTTTTTTTTTTTTTCAGTATTGAAGAATTTATACCACTGCTAAGGGAGCGCATGAATGTTCTGAATCCCTACGTCCGCCAATTTTTGGTGGGATGGATCACTGTACTGGATAGTGTTCCTGATATTGATATGCTTGGTTTTCTTCCAGATTTTCTTGATGGTAACTGTGCCTTAGTGACATTTAACAAACTCCTTTAAGCTATATCTTGTATTGCGACTCGAATTTACATGCTAACTCATAAGGCATCAAATGTTCAGGTTTGTTCAACATGTTAAGTGATTCCAGCCATGAAATACGGCAACAGGCTGATTCCGCTCTTTCTGAATTTCTCCAGGAGATAAAAAACTCTCCAGTAAGTCTTCAATTCCACCACCCCCCCTTTGGATTCCTTTCTGTAATTAATAATTATATAATAAACTTGCTGATTTTTCTTCCCTACAAGACATTATCAAAACATTCCCCCCCCCCCCCCCCCCCCCCCCCCCCACCCCTTTTTTTTGGTTTCCCCTAGTTTATGGCTTAATCTAGACAAGAAAATGCTGTTAGATAGTTCTTTTTATGAGCAGAATGGTGGTAGAGATCCATATTTATTTGACCAAGCATTTTAAAAGAGAAAAGATTTCCTTTTAAATCAGTATGGTTCATTTGTCTTGTAATTTTTCTGACTTAAACAGTGCTACTCTGAAGTCTGTAGATTATGGTCGCATGGCTGAAATATTGGTACAAAGGGCAGCTTCTTCCGATGAATTTACCCGTCTGTGTGCTGTCACATGGGTAAGGAGATAGGCTTAACATAAAATTCATTAAGCAATCTGTCATGTTATAGCGTCTCTATTTCATTTCACTTTCCTAGTATATTGTTCTGCTTTATATTCTGTTGTGAAAGGATGAATGTTTCTTTGTTTGATGGCTAATTATTTGAAATAGACCAAGTTCCTGCTGCTGGTTATAATTCAGTCAGATAACTAATTTCTCTTCTGCTACTTTGCTGTATAGATAAATGAATTTGTAAAACTTGGTGGAGACCAGCTTGTTCCTTATTATGCTGATATTCTGGGAGCCATTTTGCCTTGCATATCTGATAAAGAGGATAAAATAAGAGGGGTAAAAAATTCTTCATTTGTTTAATGATTGCATCTCATGCAAATGCCTGCTCGCGTTATTTTTATTTATTTTTTCTTTCTTCCTATCATCTTGCACGCTCCGCTCTTTTTATTCCCCAGGTTGCTCGTGAAACCAATGAAGAGCTTCGTGCTATTAGGGCTGATCCAGCTGAGGAGTTTGATATTGGAGCCATCCTCTCAATTGCAAAGAGGTACAGTCTTTGTCACCTGAGCAACCAGCTTGATTTAAAAGTTAATAATTTTCGGTCAACCTGCCTATTGTACTTCAAGGAGAAAGCATGACAGAAAAGTTTCTTTATTTCATTCTATAAGTTAGTCGATGGGACAATGCTTGTCTTATGACTTTGTATTATGATTAGATGGTGATTTTCAGTGTACTGGTTTTTTCCAGACAATTATCTAGTGAATGGGATGCTACTCGAATTGAGGCATTGCATTGGATTGCAACACTTCTGGCCAGGCATCGTGCAGAGGTAGCCATTGATAATCCCCCCTTTATAATGCAGTGAGTGCATGTGCACTCAGAGGTTGATCTCTCGTGTTGGAAATTTGCTTACCTGATCTCTAATGTTGTTTTCACTGCCACCGTTCATGTGAGCTAATGCCATTTTCTGGACTTAACAAGTTTACAATTAAAGAATATTAGTTTTTTATAGTTAACAATTGCAATAGGTGTAACATTTTCTCCAAATTGTTGGCTAGAATGTTCATTAAAAGGTAGAGATTGATTTGAGATTTGTATATTGATGCACATGTTTCTGAAGACTTCTATATCTACTTAGAGATCATTCTTTATCTTTGGGCAGTTATTTGATACTCTGGCTGTGTATGATGCTTGATACTCAGGCATATAGAAATTGTACACGTGCCATATGTTTACTAAAATTAAACTGACTAAATTATGGAACCCACTGACAATAAGTTTCAATCTAAAAATCAAATATGGATTGAACAATCCAAAATCTGATTAGTGGACACTTGTTTTTTGAAATGATTTTTTCATTTTTGACTGTTCAACACATGTCCAGCAATTTAATAAATTATATAACCAGATAATGGTAATATTTTGTTCATGATACATCTAAACTGGTACCCATAATTTGGAACGGTTTAATTTGAATTACTTATATGCGTGCTTGCAATTTCTCAGTAATTTATCACTGTCTGCATGTCATCCATCACGCCCTGCCATTGTATCAAAGTATTTCTCTGTCTTATTGCTATTGGCCATAGTTGTCAAAATCCTATGATTTATGATTTGAGTGAAATCTTAAGCAACGCGTTTTGAACCCCACCTTGAATCCCTTTTTATATGAATCCTGTGATTTATAATTCAAATTACACTTGCTGCTCTCTTCCATTTTGAGCTTCACTTGGCTTTCATTTAATGTTTTTAAATTGTTGGGGGATTTAAGAATCCTTTAGAAACGTTTCAAAAAAAGAAAAAAGAAAAAAGGAAAAATAAAAGAATCTTGTCAAATCATCACTTGTTCTGAATGCTCAAGCCGTCAGAGGATGGTGTATCAATGTATATCAAGGGACTTTAACACTCCCTCGCACGTGTGGGGTGGAACTCCACATGGGAACATACTGGGCAAGGGTGGAGGGCCACTTACAACTCACACCATAAACGACCCCCTGTGGGAGAATATATTAGGGAGACCTGCCCTTAGGATTCGAACACTTGACCATTTGCTTTGATACCATGTCAAATCACTACTTCATCTAAAAGCTCGAGCAGTCAGAGGATGGTGTATCAATGTATGTTAAGGGGCTTTAACAAATCCTTTAGAAAAGGTAAATTATTTTATTTTGTTCTTTACAAGAGATTAAATGATATATATTCTCTAACTTTCAATCATAGAGTTTATTTTTATTTTTATTTTATTTTATTTTTTTTAAATGACTTCTTAACTGATCAAAACACCAAATAGATATATGACTTATCTGGAATATTTTTACAGATGGTTACGATCATGTTGACCTATATGTATTGCGGAATGATGGTTGGAAATCAAAATAAATTTTTTTTTCGTTGGCTTATAGAATCAAATACTCTTTTTCCAACTTGATTCTACATTCAAGAAAAGTAGGAAGAACAGAAATTATTGAAGGATCCTTGCATGTTTTTCTAGGGAAATTTCTTGAAAGACCAAAAAGAAGAAGAAAGAAACATAAGAATCCTTTAACACTATCATCACATGGTATTACTTGGTGCATGTTGATTGCAAAAGGATGATTGATGAGTTTTAAATTTATTTCTGATTTATTTTTATTTTTTAGATTTTTATTCTTCAATTTTTAAGAAAATCATAAAAAAATCTTAATTTCAATTCAATATGATTCAATCCCTATTACGATTTGTGATATGATAGCATTGCTCTTCAAAATCTTAAAAAAAAAAGAAGAGAAAAAGATCTTGATAACATTGCTCTTCAAAAAAAAAAGAGAAGAAAGATCTTGATAACATTGCTATTGCCATCTGATCCTGTGTTTCGAGTTTGGAACTTTCTTTTATTTTTGATGTGATGCTTATTTTGAATACAACTGACATGCCTGTATCTGGAACAGGTATTATCTTTCCTGAATGAGATCTTTGATACTCTTCTCAAAACACTATCGGATCCTTCTGATGAGGTAATTTGCATTTCCATGCTTTGTGCTTTTTGACACCCACCCACCCACCCACCCATGTATGCATATATTTATATGTATGTATATATATCATTTGAATGGTGACAAAATTTTATTCGAAGAAAAAGCGAGGAGACATTTGTGGCGACCCTCTTGCCACTCTCTTGTGAGTGGAAGCTATCAGTGACTTTATTGGCAACTTTTGGAGAGAAGGAACAAGAAGCACCCAAAGAAGCGTCGAGAGATATAACATACCAAAGACAAAATTAATCTCCAAGGCCCCAGGGATTTTGCTGAAACTCACCAATAAATCACTAGACAACTGTGTTCAATAATGAACTTCCCTGAGATAGAGTGACTAATCAAATGCAGTCCCTCTCTAAGTGCAATTAACTTTGTTTTTGTCAGCCCCATCTCGTCACTAGGACTGGAAATCCATCAGCACTTTTTATTTATTGTTTCTCAAAATGCAACTGATTGTTGAGGGATCATAACTGTCCACTACTCTCCCATCAAAATTGAGCTTCATGAATCCAACCTGGGGCAGCTCTTATGGCAATTCTCTACACTGTACCTTTCCAGTTCATTGTGGAGTTTGTATATATTGATCTTGGAAGCATGATTATTCAAGATTTACATAATTGATTCAAAGTTAACTAGCAAAAGAACGAGAACGAGGAGAGACAGTTTTGAACTTTTTGTGAAATGGTTAAATTTCAAGATTAAGGTTGTCCACTGGCTTGCCTTCTTTGACATGTTGAGCTCTCTCCCTCTCTCTCTCATTTTTCCCAAAAGATTCTTTTACGTGTTTAGTTGTAAGACATTTTTTTTTTTTTTTTGACCATACGACTCCAAATCTTCAATTTGAAGACTATTCTGAACTCTTAAGCTGACATATTTGTGTTTTTAATGTCTCAGAGAGCATTTCATATAATAAGCTTAATTTCTTTTTCCTGTTTCAAACACATATGCACTTCCTAGCTGAAGACAAGAATACGTTCGTCTGCGTGCCTATGGATACAAACGCCCTATACCTAGTCTCATCTAGTTTGTGTATCTTGCACATACTGTTCCATTTGTACTTAATTGAGCATGGAAAGGTTAGTTTTGGATCTGATTTCCTTTTAGATCAAGATGCTGGAATAAATTCCAAAGAGATTTAATCCTCACAGAGCATGGTTCTTAATGCACTTGTTTGTGTGGTCAAAAGAATCGGTGTCATTACTATTTGCTGGCAACCTAATTTGACACTCATGGTTTTTAACGTTTCAGGTTGTATCTGCAACAAGATATGGCAGGAAAGACGACACTCCTGAGTGTTGGGTGTTCAACATGTTACTTTTGTCAATTGTATAAATGTAAAGGAGTGAAGACAGGGAGGGCAGGTGGTGGGCTAAGTAGTCTTCTCTATATAGGGCTTTGGTGATTTGTAGGGCAATCGCAAAATCGAGAGTGAGGTTCAAGGAGGGGGTAGGTTTCTCCTTGGGGGATGGGAGGAGAATCAGGTTTTGGGAAGATGTATGGTTAGGAGATATTGCTCGTCGTGTGGGTTTCCCAAGGATATCTAGTCTATGACTCTATCATTGATAGTGGAAGTCCCCAAGGCTGTATGTTACTCCTTTTTGGGTAACGAGGTGGTTTGGACTCTGCTGCATCACAGACTCACAGGAACCTATTGGAAGAAGAGGAATCTGATTTTATCCCTCTTTAATTGGCTAAGCAGTTAGATGCTAAGGATTTGCTGGTCTGGCTGAAGTGAAGTCGGTGAGATTCTCGGTGCGCTCTTTCTACAGGTTGTCATGTGACATCCATCTCAAAGGGGCATGGGGGATGTGGAATAACTGTGAAAGCCTTTCATAGGAACTTCCTGCGACATGAAGCTAGGTGGGGCCCACCATGATGTTTGTGAGAAATCCACCTCATCCATCTGTTTCGCCAGATCATTTTAGGACATGGGCCCAAAAATGAGTCAGATCCATAACTCACGTGAGCTGCATGATAGGAAAAAGTGGGTAGGGAGATTTCTACTGTTGAAATCTTCCTGGGGTCCACCATGGTGTTTAAATCCCATCCATATTTTTTATAAGGTCATTCCTACTAGGATGAACTGAAAACACAAAAATATTAGCCTAATCCAAAACTTACATGGCCCCATGAATGTTTCAACGGTGGACACTCAATCCTCACATTTTCTTGTTGAGCGGACCATTTGAGTTTTGGATCTGCCTCATTTTTGGCCTCATGTCCTAACATGATCTGGAAAAATGGATGGACGGAGTGTATTTCTCACAAATATCACGGTGGGCCCCACCTAGCTTCCTGTCACAAGAAGTGTCTGTGAAAGGCTTTCGCAGGCAATCTACGTCACGCAAGGGGCACACATCTTTTGTGTGGCATTATGGGGCCCCTCCTAAGGTTGTTGTGTTAGCTTGGCTAATTGGCAAGGGCAAAGTGCTCATGATGGATAACCGTCAGACGAGGAATATGATAGTGATCATTGCTTGTTTTGTATGCTTCCAATTTGAAGAGTTGGTTAATCATTTGTTTATGCGCTGCCCCTTCTCTAGGGAGATTTAGAAAATATTTTTGGGATTTCTTGGGTGATGCCTGAGTTTTTCTCTCATGGCATGGAGTTAGAAAGAAAGGGAGTGGGTTCTGGAGGAGGTTGGTGTTGCAAGCAGGTCTTTGGGCAATATGGGGGGAGCAAAATGTTTGGTGTTTTCGCAATTGTAGGAAGGAGGTAGGGGAGGTTTTTCAGCCGGTGAAAAGAGATGTAATAGTGAGTTCTGGAGGTTGGCGTTGCAAGCAGGTCGTCAGGCAATATGGGGGAGCAAAACATTCAATGTTTTCGCAATTGTAGGAAGGAGGTGGGGGAGGTTCTTCAGTGGGCAAAAAAAGATGTAATAGATTGGGCCTTCTGTTTGAGGGGAGGGGGAGAGAGCGCTCTTCCTGCTTTGCTCTTGGCTGCTTTGTAGCTTTATTCTTTGTCCATTTTGGCCCTTTATAATAAAAGCATCACCTTTCTCAAAAAAAAAAACAAAAGTGAAGAAGAGAAAATAGGTAGAGGGAAGACCCTGGAGAGGGAGGAGGTGGTTAGGGTCAAGGATAGAAATGCCCTCAAGCACTTGAAACTAAAACATCTCCATAAAACCCTCTAATCCTCATGATGGTGCATAGATGTCACAAGCATCCAGCATGTCCGATAAGTGGAGCAAGAGCCTGCCAGCTGTTTTTATGAACTTATCAGCAACTCGATCTAAAAGCTAAAACATCATGATAAACCCCTCTAATCCTCATGATCGTGCATGGATGTCACAAGCACCCAGCTTGTCCAATAAACAAAGGATCAAGAGCTTGCAAACCTTATTACTGAATTGATCAGCAACTTGATCATCAGATCTGACATACGGAACTTGGAATAAGTGAAGGTGCAAGAACTTGCAAACAGTTTTAGTGAACATATCAGCCCCTTGATGATCTAACCTGGCACATGGTACTCAGATTTGATTACGACGATTTTCTGAAGAACCAAATGACAGTCTATTACACTATGCTTAGTTCTTTTAGAAATAATGAATTAAAAGCAATATGGCTAGCTGCTTGATTATCACAAAACAAGGTCATGAGGGAAGAATATCCGAAATCAAGCTCTATCATTAATGACTGAAATGAAATAAGGTCTCCTATAACATGGTAGTCTGCTTCAACACTTGATCTGGCCACAACATACTACTTCAAGCAACCAAGCTCCCGCCGCCAAAAGTGCAACATGTAGATGTCGATCACGAAGTCGCTATTTGAACCAACCCAGTTGGCATCAGTGTATACGGAGATAAAAAGATGACCACGAGAAGCATGGATAATACTATAATTGAATGAGCTATGAAGCAAAGTGGCAACAGATTGTTTGGAGTGGGGAAGCATCTGTTTTAAAACATTTGCAAGTATAAACAACCAAGAAGCAGGAGCACGAGTGTGAAGTGCGATTTGAAGTGGGAGTAGCACCTAAGTAAGGTAGAAGGTCTGTGTAACTAAGCACAATACCATGACATGGAGAAAATTTTCGATATTAAGAATCCAACAAGTAACTTCTATAAGAGAGACGTGAAGATTATGTATAATCAGGCTAACAATCTTTTTGTCTTAAGATGTGGGGTGGGAAATCGTCAGTTAAATTTGTTTACAAAGCGATTTCTGATAGGCAGACATGTCCTCAGCAAGCTCTGCCTTAATAAAAAGGAAAATGTCAATAAAAAATTCCATAAATGGTAACCAGCTGGTTTGGTGCTAAGAAACCAGCCTCACTTAGTAAATCCTAGGATATTTTTTTTTGGAAGAGAGATATTGATCTCTCTTTTGACTTTGTCGCTTTAATACCCAGTAAAAGTTGCAGTGCACCCAAGTCCCGATGGCAAATATTTGACCCAGGGACCATTTTGCTTGGATTTGTTGAACCCCACTCAAAATTTGTATTTTGATTCTCAAAACAGGCCTAGATCCAGTCTAGAATTAGTTTCTAAACTTCCTCCATGGTTGAAATGTAGAAAGAGAAGAAAATGAGAAAGGAAATATGAAAATAAAAATTCAAAATGGCGACCCATATCGGCTGATACGAGTTGATACAATTCATTTTTCATAGAGGACCTGTTCACCCCTGTAAAGTTGATGTGGCCATGTCATAACCAATATTTAAAACCATGATTGCATCACTAGAATACATTATCTTATTAGTTTTCTGTATTCTTTAATTGGAACTTGAATTATCTTGGAGTGATGTCCAGTAGTTTATTTCATGGTAAAAACATTACTTGCGAGCACTCAACGTCATGAGTTGCCTGACCTTTTTTCATTTACTTAGAACATTGCCCTTGAAGATCCAACACCTGTCCTTTGTGTGGTTATTCTTGAATTGGAACTGTATTTGTCCTGGAATGAGACCCAATAGTGGTTTCATGGTCAAAATCCATAGGTGGCCGGACATTTGCTTTGACTTTGAAGGTTGCTCAAAAAGATCCAACGCCTGTCCATTGACTAGTTATTACGTCTGCAGTTGGCACATTCTTTCTTTCTTTTGTTGTTCTTTTTTGGTGAGTAAACAATGATTTTTTCAACAAGTAACCCCTCAAAAACAAGATAATATTTTTTTCAACAAGTATCCTTGATATAATGTCTGACCACAACGTGTACACTTCATTTCCACACATATTCTTTTACTGATCATATCGTTTCATAAATTTGAAGTGTTAGCCACTATCACTGCCCTTTCTAGATAAATCAACACTTGTGGAACTTTTGATAGCCTTCTGCCGATCTTCTTCAGTTGGTAGAATTGTGAGTGCAGTGGCTGGTGTTTTTATTGTTCCATTTCCAAGAATGGTTTTTTATTGATTTAAAAAATTCTTTTGTAAGTTAGCAAGGAGTTGGAACTATTGTTGCTCATTAGCATATTCATATGATTTATGGTGAGACCCAGAAGTGCTAGGACACGAACATTGTTGTTCTGGTTCTAGATTTTTAAATTTCAACTTGAGCTAAAACTCATCCCTATTGAGGAGAAGCCTTCAATCTTCAAGTTTTCATGTTGCTCGACCGGTCGTGGGGGAGCCACGACCGGTCGTGGGAGGTGCTCGACCGGTCGTAGGTTCGAGCCCTGGCACGACTCGAAGTCCAGCGAGTTGTGTTGTTTTTTTCCGGGGTCTAGGACTGGTTGTAGGAAAGCTAGGACTGGTCGTAGGGGTCTACGATCAGTCGTAGGATAGCTAGGACCGGTCGTATGTTACGCAGTTTGTTTCGCAATTTTGCCCGAAACTGCGGATTTGAGTCCTTTCGCAACCGGTATGCGAAAGGGAAGTTGCCTAAACTATAAATAGGTGTTCCTAGGGCTTTTTTAGGTATGAAAAAAGCTTTCTAAAGGGGTTCTAGGGTTTCTAAAGGGTGTAGCGAGGGTGAGATTCGAGGTTGTTCGAATCGAGTAAGTACTTTCTCTTTGTAATTGATGCTTTCATAGTGGAGATCTGTCGCTTTGTGCCGTGGTTTTTTTCCGAAAGGGTTTTCTACGTTAAATCTGGGTATTCTCTGTGTTCTCTTGTGTGCTTGGTGCTATTGGATTACTATCGATCTGTGTGATTCCGCAGGTCAAAAATCCCCAACAACTGGTATCAGAGCGATCGTTGGGGCACAGATCTGAATATGAGGGATTAGTAATAATAGCGAGTGTCAGGTATGAGTTTGAGAAGTACTCGGGAAAAAATAACTTTGAGCTATGGAAGGTTAAGATGATTAGACTGTTAACCAAGCAAGGCGAGGATGGTGCTCTGAGGAGCGGAAGTCTACCATGAAAGATGATGAATGGAATACTCTTGATAAGAAGGCATTATCATCGATCCGTTTATGTCTCACGGATGAGGTTCTCTACAATGTCATAAGGGAGAAAACTGCGGCTAAGTTATGGGCGAAGTTAAAGGATGTTTATGCGAAGAAATCCTTGGAAAATCGCCTACACTTGAAGCGGCAGTGGTATAACTTCAAGATGACAGAGGGTGGAGATCTAGAGGCTCACATCAGCAACTTTAATAAATTGGTTTGCAAATTGCTGGATATGGAGGAAGTGATGAAAGATGAAGAACAAGCATGTATGTTGTTGAATTCTCTCTCAGCGTCCTATAAGGCATTCAAGGACACTATGTGCAGCATGAATAAAACCCTGAGTGTCGATACTGTTATCTCAGCCCTTCAAGGGAAGGCTATGAGACAACTGAATAGCGACATGAGGGCATCTTCTGATGCACTGTTTACAGTGGGTAGGAATTCTGGACAAGGTACAGGTTCTTTTGGTTCTAGATCTAAATCCAGGGGCAAGGGCAAAGGAAAGGTAAAGTGTTGGAATTGTGGGAAAGAAGGACATGTGAAGAGGGATTCTGAAAATCCTAAATCAAAGAGGGAAGATTCTGAGGCTTCATGCAGGGAGGCCAATGTTGCCACGTCAGATGGATCGAGTGGATGTGATGGTGATGTTTTGTATGTGTTTTCGCTCAGATGGTCATACGATGATCGTAAGGATGAGTGGATGTTAGACACAGGGGCATCTTTTCACATGACTCCTCATCGGTGTTGGTTCACCAGCTACAGGGAGTGCGATGGTGGACAGGTTTTTATGGGCAATGATATTGCCTGTAATGTTGTGGCTGTTGGGGATGAGTGGATGCTAGACATAGCGGCATCTTTTCGCATGACTCATCGGTGTTGGTTCACCAGCTACAGGGAGTGCGATGGTGGACAGGTTTTTATGGGCAATGATATTGCCTGTAATGTTGTGGCTGTTGGTTCTGTGCGCATCAGGATGTTTGATGGGGTGGAGCGTACCTTGACAGATGTGAGGCATGTTCCTGATTTGAAGCAAAATCTGATTTCTCTTGGTGTGCTTGAGGCAAAAGGATGCAAGTACACAGGTATTGATGGTGCTCTTAAAGTATCCAAGGGGGCACGGGTAATCATGAAAGCGCAACGACTCGTTAACTTGTACAAGTTGATCGGGAGCACTTCAAAAGGTGGAGCTACGGTGGATGTAGCGGATTCCACCTCTGCACGTGTGTGGCATGTTGGACATGGCCACATGAGCGAGCAGGGCAGGAAGGCTGAGACGCGCGGACAGGGATACAGAGCAGGTGGAGCAGCCACCTGTGTGAAGAATCACACGGCATGATCGCAGGACATCGACGAGGTACATGGACGACTCCAATATTACAGGATATTCATCTTCTATTCAGATGGCTCTAGGTGAGTCTGTTGCTGAAAAGTGAAAGGTGACTGTGGGTGATGTGATGGATTCGTTGTACCAGACCGACATCTGGGAGCGGTTGGAGCTTCCAGTGGACCGGAGAGCGGTTAGATGCAAGTGAATCTTTAGGAGGATACAACATAGATACAGGGCGAGGTTGGTTCGAAGGGTTATGCTCAGAGAGAAGGGATCGACTTCTCAGAGATATTCGCACCGACGGTATAGCAGGTATCTATTAGATCCTTGATTGGCGCTGATTGACCAATGTGATCTTGAGCTATGATGAGATGCAGAAATAAGAGAAGAGGTCAAGGAACTAAACGGTTGAAGAATGAAGACTTGGTGGAGATTGTTGAGGAGAAGCCTTCAATCTTCAAGTTTTCATGTTGCTCGACCGGTCGTGGGAGGTGCTCGACCGGTCGTAGGTTCGAGCCCTGGCATGACTCGAAGTCTAGTGAGTTGTGCTGTTTTTTTCCGGGGTCTAGGACTGGTCGTAGGAAAGCTAGGACTGGTCGTAGGGGTCTACGACCATTCGTAGGATAGCTAGGACTAGTCGTAGGTTACGCAGTTTGTTCCGCGATTTTGCGCGAAACTGCGGATTTGAGTCCTTTCGCAACCGGGATGCGAAAGGGAAGTTGCCTAAACTATAAATAGGTGTTCCTAGGGCTTTTCTAGGTATGACAAAAGCTTTCTAAAGGGGTTCTAAGGTTTCTAAAGGGTGTAGCGAGGGTGAGATTCGAGGTTGTTCGAATCGGGTAAGTCTTTTCTCTTTGTAATTGATGCTTTCATTGTGGAGATCTGTCGCTTTGTGCCGTGATTTTTTTTCGAAAGGGTTTTCCACGTTAAATCGGGGTATTCTCTGTGTTCTCTTGTGTGCTTGGTGCTATTGGATTGCTATCCTAGATCTAGATCTGTGTGATTCCGCAGGTCAAAAATCCCCAACAATCCCTAGGTTTTCCTCGAGAACAGAACAATTCAAAGTGCTTCTAGATCTCCTTGGCAATTGTAATGAACATCACTGTTGCAGATATAGTGGGTTCCTTGAATTTAACGATCATGAAATAACTAACTGATTCATTCTGTGCCAAGCTATCTATTTCTCAACATGGGTTATCTCTAGTAATATGTTGAACTTCAACAAGTATTCCATCTATATTCCCAGACGGACCTACCTCCAAGTTATAGTTCCACTGACCTTGACCATTGAAGATAATTTACTTATTTCAATTTCCGTGAGACTATAACTGGCTTGTGGTTCTCCATGGTACTTGATGGTGAACCAAATTCATCCAGATGTATTCTGGAATGTGTCCATGAACCAAATGCGTTCTGGAATACGTCCAATCAGACAAGATTTCTTCAGTTCATCCACTGGTCGTGCTATTACTTGTAGTCTAAGAAGAACACTATATGAGTACCACTACATAATTCGATCCATGAACTGCTGATATCATTATAGATCCCTACTTAAAGATATCTATGATAGATCTACTCTCATCCTGTACATGGACCCAAAATGAAAAGAAAAGAAGAACATAACAATGGCTGCAATTTATTATTATTATTATTATTATTCAATTCAGCAAACCTCCAACTCTACATTTTCCTTTCTATGTAGTGGGTTGCTACTGGTTTTTTAGATCTAGCCTCAATATCAACTGCTGCTGTTTTTCTAGATCTAGTACATTGTTTCAAAAATAAAAAATAAAAAATCCAGATCTAGTGTCTGGATTTACATAGATCTCTTTTCTAGATAGAACATTGCATGCTTGCATAAAAATGGGTGATATCTACTGAACCACACTAGAATGGAACTTGGTCCTTAATCACATCAAGTCTGCACAGTGCTGTATTCTTGCTCATTTTACAGCCTTTTAAAGGTCCCACAATTTGTCAATCAGTTGCATGACTGTTGGTTTCTTACTGGGTTTAAAAAGAAAAGAAGAACAAGAATTTTAGGATGATGAAAAGCAAAGGTATCCTTGCTCTAAGCAATATAAATGTGAAGGAATGAAGAAGAAAAGAGAAAATAGAAAAAGAGGGCAAATGTGCAAGAGGGACAACAGGTGATTACTATCTTACAGTCCTAATCCCAACTTTATTAATAAAAAGTTAACAGATAAAAGTGTCCTTCAGCAGTGAAAACTTACTAAAACACCACAATGTATACGTGCATGGTCATGTACACATGTGCACACTTGCACATACAAACCCTCTGTACATCTCTAGGCATCAGCTATATTGTCTCTAAAACCTCATAGGAGGACTTCTAGGGACTTGGTTCATGAAGATCTGTCTTGCTTTGTTTATTGTTACGATGAAGGATGATGAGGGTAGAGGGATGAAAAAGCCAGTGTTCGAAGATCTTGCTTTGATAACATAGATTAAGATTAAGGGCAAGAAGAAAAGCATGTGATGGTATAGAGTGAGGGTCAATACCAACTTAGACTTAACTGTAAACCCCCTCCCAACAAGCTGGGACTTTTTTAAAAAATTGTTTTTGAAGTTGTTTCAAGTATTGAGTGTCCTACTAGCCGACAGATCCTTCCTGTTGCCACCAATCCTTTTAGGAACTTGTCCTATTGGTGATATGTGGTAAAACAATCATCTTGAGAGCTTTTCAAAAATCATGGATAATGCCTTTGATTAGTAACCTTATGTTAGCTTCAGTTTTCCTGGAAGTCTGCATTTCACCCTTTCTAGACACCCTTAATTGAAGAAAAGAAAATGGATGCCTTAGAGGTACTTAATTCTTTGGTTTCCCATGGAGTGACACTATGCCATCATGATTTGTGTGGGATTTCTTGCAGTCATCACATCACATCACATCACATCACATCACACTGTCATCACCATCAACATCTCCAACATCACAACCTTATTCCCAACTATTTGGTGTTAGCTTTATGGATCCTATTTTGCCAACCATTGTGATGTAGGACAATTAACCACTTGCTCTAAAAGTTTGAACTGTTAGAGTATGACGAATTAATCCCTTTATCTCATTGCCCAGGCTCCACATCTCATGGGTTAGGCCCTCGGTCGAACCCCCCATGTGGGCCCCAAATCACATGGATACCGCCTCACACGAGCCACCCGAGTCACACGGGTGGGGCCTGCATCTCAAGAGCCACCTGCCTCACACAGGCTGCTCACCCCGAGTGTGCCTTTGCATCTCATAGGCCACCCCACTCGAGCCCGGTGTGAAAATGCCCCCGCATTAATCACCCCTGGTGAGGAGTCTCGAACACGAGACCTCCCGCTCTGATACCAATTTGATGTAGGACAATTAACCACTTGCTCTAAAAGTTCGAGCTGTTAAAGTATGACGAATTAATCCCTTGATCTCATTGCCCAGGCCCCACGTCTCATGGGTTAGGCCCTCGGTCGAACTCTTCTTGTGGGCCCTAAATCACATGGATACCGCCTCACACGAGCCACCCGAGTCACATGGGTGGGGCCTACATCTCATGAGCCACCTGTCTCACACAGGCCGCCCACCCCGAGTGTGCCCCTGTATCTCACAGGCCACCCCACTCGAGCCCGGTGTGAAAATGCCCTTGCATTACATTGCTATCTAAGGTCCTATTCTCAGTAAGTGAAAAAGCTTTCATATCCCTTCTCATGACCCTGATCCGAGTCCTTTTAGGTCGTTTCCTCATCCACATTTCAGGCCCTTCACTCACAGTCAATTCCCCTATGGAGCCATCTCTGACCTTTGTTGCACATGACCAAATCATTTCAATATACTTACCATCATTTATCTCTTATTGGGCTACTCCGGGCTGCTTCGAGTGATCTCATTGTTAATTTTATTCTTCTTAGTCATTTATAACAAGAGTGAAAAAGGTAAGGGCTTAATGTCTACCCTCGATAAAGGTCAACTGCTACTTGGAACTCATCAGCCACCATAACCCGTTCTCACTCTTGTAAAAGTACCCTCATACATGCATCTAGTAATATCAATATATCCTCTTGGTACCCCAGTCCTCCCTATCACCTACCACATCTGCTCCCTCCGCACTTGTATGCTTTCTCTAGTTCTTTGTAAACCTTGTGTGGATCTTTCCTCTTAGCTTCAGCTATTAATGTCCCTGGCACAAAGCCAAGCTAATCATCTGATATTATTTTCTTGTCTATCCCTTTGCTCCCCTACTCTATTCTAAAGCTTCATGAGATAAACTTATCAAGTTGAATAAGTCTATCTATTTTCTTATCGTTACCTAAGAGCAATATATTGTAGGATGTTCCTCCCAAATTATCACCAAAATTGCAGGAAATCGTCGACGCAAGTTCCCCTTTACAAACTGATCACCTTAATATCTTCAGGTATATAGACTATAGTACAAGCCACATGAAGGAGTTGCTCTAGCTTCTAAGCAAGGATTATGGCCTCCATAAATATGGAGAGGATGGAGTGCTACAACTGGTGCATGTATGATGTTATAGTATGTGAATCTACCACAGGGTTCAAAAGACCTGATTGCTTCGCCTTTGCAACCAGAGGAAGGGACCAGAAAATCCCCAAGCTTATTTTAGGGCAATGAATTCATCTAATGATGTGACTAGAGAAGCAATCTTGGGTGGGGGGCACCAATCATCTGAGACCCTTCTGGTCCAAATAATTATGGTACTTGGTGCTAGGGTTAAGAGCTTATTTCAGAGATTCCATAAATAGGCAGAAAGAGCAGAGTTACCACAATAGAAGTCCAACTGAGATTCTTTAAAAAAAGGAAAAAAAAATCATCTCTGATCATGATATTCTTAATCCATTTCTGGATGTTGGAATATTTTATCCGACCATTCTGCAATGTGGATCATAAAGACGAAACAGAATTCTGCATGTTAGGTAGAAGTAGAACCTTCAAGCACCAAGAAAAAAAGTTCTTCATCCTAGTTCTGTGAACTTCTTATTTCTATTTTTTCGATATACTGCTATTCAATGCCTTTGGTTTTCTGCATTAATTGGGAACCAATGAAATTGAAGATATGTTAGCTACTGTGTGCTGTGAGTTTCTTTAGCCAAATTTATATCTAAAAAGCCTTTTTCTAGCTTTGTTGCTCAGTGCGTTTTGCTACTGTGTAGTCTGGAGGTTCTCAGGGATGCCAGTGCATTTATAACATGGCAGAATCAGAGGATCCATAGATGCCACTGATCTGGCATCGTTTCAAAATGTCCTACATCTAGTTGATTTTTTCCTGTTTAACCCTATGGCTCAGTGGTAGATTCACATGCGTTTCACATGAGGTCATGGGTTCGAGCATCCATTTTGGTGTGAGTGCATGGGCATATGTGGGGTGTGTGAGTGCATGTGAAAAAGGAAAAAGAAAATAGAATTCACTCTTTTCTGTACAAAAGCTAAATATTAAGATCTCTTCGTGATTTATTAAGATCTCATCCTGGCATTGTTTCAAAATGTCCTACATCCAGTTGATTTTTTCCTATTTTAGAATTCAATCTTTTCTGTACAGAAGTTAAATATTAAGATCTCTTCCTGATTTATTTGAACATTTATTTCTCATGGTTTGTCTACAGGTGGTTCTTTTGGTGCTAGAGGTGCATGCATGTATTGCAAGAGATGAATCACATTTCCGCCATCTTGTTGTTTTTCTAGTGCACAATTTTCGGACCGACCATACGCTTCTTGAGAAGTGAGTTTTTCTTTTCTTTGAATTAGAAGAGCATATTTCCTTTTAAGTATTTGGACATGCGTTTCTTGTAACTTTTTAACAAGTTTTTGGTCTGTTTATTCAGGCGTGGTGCTCTGATTATTCGTCGGCTATGTGTTCTTTTGGATGCTCAAAGGGTGTACCGAGAACTTTCTACAATCCTAGAGCGGGAAGCTGACTTGGATTTTGCATCCATCATGGTTCAGGTTTTTATTGTTTCTAAGGTGTATGATTACTGATAACTTCATTGAAGCAGAAATGCAGTTTCTGATTGACCTATCTTCGGAATCATTCTTCAAATTTTCCAGGCTCTGAATTTGATTTTACTCACATCCTCTGAATTGGCCGAGCTACGAGTACTCCTAAAACAATCATTGGTAAATGCTGCTGGCAGAGACTTGTTTGTTTCCCTGTATTCATCCTGGTGCCACTCGCCAATGGCAACAATTAGCCTCTGCCTACTAGCTCAGGTAGGGTATATTGTCATGGTAATTTACTGCATCTTGTTCTAGTCTTTTTTTTTTTTTTTTTTTTTTTCCAATTTTAATCATTGGTCTTTCCTGACAGGCATACCAACATGCAAGTTCCGTGATTCAATCACTAGTGGAGGAAGACATCAATGTGAAATTCTTGGTCCAGCTGGACAAGTTGATCCGCCTACTGGAGACTCCAATATTTGCTTACCTTAGATTGCAAGTATAGATTCCAACTCGTTTTTCTATGTTTTCATTGTGTTAAATTCATAAATTTGACTTTGGCAAATTTTGTTACTAGTTTGTCTTCATTGTCTGTATCAGAAAAACAGAACTATAGAGAACATGTGTAATTCCCATTCATAGAAAAGCTAATAAGATCATCTCTACAAGTGCAAACAGCTCCCTTGCATGCAAGTGATACTTCATCTTTATGAGAAGACAGGTACCTGTTGTTGCAATCAGTCTGTTGATGCCTTATTGGGTCTACCTATTCCAGAAATAGTGCTCAATTAAAATTTCCAAGCTACCTTCTGTTTCCTTTTGCCAATCCTATGTGATTATCTGGGGGCAATGTTACCCAATTCAGCAACTTCTGCTCTGAATCCTGCAATCCATATTATCAGTCACGTACCAGATTGCTATTTTTATGGATGGTAGTAAGAAAAGACTTGAGAGGACCTATGGATTAACTGAGGATATGGTCCGCGATAGGATGGAATTGTAGAACTGGATTTGTGTAGCTGACTGCAATTAGTTGGGAATTGGGAAAATTACAAAAATACCCTTACACCAAGAAACATAAATAAGCACTCTACCATAAACTCAAAAGCTCATGTACTCAACCCATGCACAAAGACCGAACCCAAACATGATGGTCACACGTGTGACCATTCTAACAATATCCCTCAAGCTGGAGCTTAGATATCATAAGTGCCCACCTTGTCAAAGACTTGTCTAGATGAGCCCGACTTAAAGTCTTTGTGAACATATCAACAACTTGGTCTTCAAATTTGATGAACGGGGGGGTGGATATTTCCTTGTTTACAACCTTCTTTCTGATGAAGTGGCAGTCTACTTCAGTATGCTTTATCCTCTCATGATAAACTAGATTATTGGTGATATGTGACGCACCTTGATTATTACAATATAGGTTCATAGGAGTATCAACCACAAAACCTAACTCATACATCAACGTCTTCAACCACACAAGTCCACACATGGTATGAGCCATGGCTCTATGCTCTGCTTCTGCACTAGAACGGGCAACAACTTGTTGCTTCTTGCTTTTCCAGGTAACACGATTACCTCTACAAAGGTACATTAACCTGTGGTGGATCGTCTATTTGAAGGAGTTTGCATCGGAGAATCCTTCTACTCAAAGATGTTCATTTCTCTTGTGGACCACAACTTCCATATGAGAGATGCCAGGGGATTGCATAAACTGACTAACTACACTGACTATATAAGTAATATCAAGCCATGTAATAGTTAAATAGATCAATTTCCCAACCAAATGACGATCTGTGCCTGGGTCATCAAAAAGGTCTCCTTCATCTGTACTTGGAGTTTGCATCCATGGGAGTTGTAACTGGCTTAGCCCCCATTAAACCTGTCTCTTTTAACAAGTCCACAACATATTTTCTTTGTGATAAATTAATTCCCAAATTTGATCGAGCTACATCAATACCCAGAAAGTATTGAAGATAGCCTAAATCTTTTGTACAGAAGTGTTGTTGCAAGAACTTCTTCAACTCAGATATGCCTTTACTATCATTTCTAGTAATGATGATGTCTTCGATGTAAACAACAAGAACCAGAGTGCCAGTCTCACTCTGCCTAACAAAGACCGAGTGATAAGCCTGACTGCGTATTATCCCAAACTGCATTATCACTTCATTAAATTTGTCAAACCACGTGGAGACTGCTTTAACCCATAAATCGAGTTTATTTACCGACAGACTCAAACTTCCCTTGAGCAACAAAGCCAGGCCGTTGCTCCATGTACACTTCTTCAAGTAAATCACCATGAAGAAATGCCTTCTTTTACATTTAGTTGATATAAGGGCCAATCTAAATTTGCAGTAATAGAGATCACCACACGAATTGAATGGCCATTGGGGAAAATGTTTCGGAGTAGTCAATTCCAAACGTTTGTGTATATCCTTTTGCGACCAGACGAGCCTTTAAATGATCCACAGTGCCATCAGACTTGTGCTTCTTGGTATATACCCATCCACACCTTACTGCACGCTTTCCTACAGGTTACTTAGCCAAAGTCCAAGTTTGATTTTGATGAAGTGCAACAATTTCTTCTTCCATAGCTCATTTCCACCCATTAGAATGTAAATAATCTAGAAACGATCGAGGGACAAACACAGACGACAAGGACAAAGCAAACTGTCGAAATTAAGGTGATAAACCATTCAATGAAACAAAATTGGAAATTGGATGTAGAGTACAAGAACATAAATCTTTTTGAACAACAATAGGTTGATCAACTTCATTCAGCAAGTCTAGTGAATACTGAAGAGGATGTTCTTCAGACGGATTGGTAGAATTGGCAGAGGGCACATCACTAGGTGCTTTAACACTTCTCTTGGAACGTCTTGAGTAAACCTGCAACGACGGAGGATTAGGATGTGACTCAGTGGCTTTGCTTTTCTCGTAAATCTGTGTTTGTCACCACAGGAAGGGTGGTAGAGTTTTTAGAATACTGCTACGTTTTTCCACCATCGGAGAAATATGGAGTGGTTTAAGAAAAGGTGACATCCATGGACACATTGTCTTCAGGTAATAGGATTATAGCATTTGTAGCCATGCAGAGTATTTAAGTACCCAAGAAAAACACACTTTGTAGCTTTGGGTTCAAACTTATCGGAGACGTGATCAAATTGATGTACAAAACATATGCATCCAAAAATTTAAAGAGGAAGAGAAAATGAAGGATACTAGGGATACAAGATAGACAAAGGAGTTTGACCTCCTAATACTGATGAGGGCATCCAATTTATCATTTACAAGATAAAATGCAGTTAAAACGCAATCATCCCAAAAACTCTTTGAAACCTTGTCTAGTAATAATGCCCTAGCTACTTAAAGAAAATGACGATTTTTACGCTCAACAACTTCATTTTGTTGCGGTGTGTGTGCACAAGATGTTTGATGAATGATGCCATGAGATAAGAAATAGGAGTGAAAAATATTTGATTTGTACTCCTCGACATTATCTGATCTTAGAACACACACTTTAGCATCAAATTGAGTTTGGATTGAGCATAAAATTCTTTGAAACACAAACACCTCAGAACAATATTTCATCAAATATAACCATGTCATTCTAGAGCAATCATCCACAAAAATGACAAAATATGAATGGGTCCCTAAACATCCGAATGAATCAAATAAAATGCTTTATCACTAACTTTATCTTCACGAGAAAGAAGAGGCACTCTGTGATGCTTGCTTAACTCACAAGCTTCACATTCTGATTTAGATACATAGGACAAAGACAAGACAAGACGCTTCAAATTAGCTATGGGTGCCCAAGCCTGGAATGCCATTGATATGGAGAGATGTTAGCTTGCAATGTAGCTCCAACTTTAGTTGTTTCATTCTTGAGATAGTAGAGTCCATTAGATTCATGTCCTCAACCAATCATCGTCCCCATCTTTAGATCTTGAAACTCACAATAAGAAGGGAAAAATTTGACAGAACAATTCATGGGTTTTGTTAGTTTACTTATAAATAATAAGCTCAATGGGAACTTTGGAATATATAAAACTTATGACAATGAAAGATATGATGTAAGGCATACAGAAGTTTCACCAGATACTTTAGTAGAAGTGCCATCGGCCAGGGTAATCGATGAAAGGATGAAGACTGGACTAATTTGGACAGCAAATTATGCTCACTGGTCATATGATCGAAAGCGCTAGAATCAATAATCTATGGAGTACACTCAGAAAATGTAAGACAAGATGTACCTGACTGAGCAATGGTAGCAGTGAAAGAAGACGCATGAGTGGAATGATTTTTCAGAAGCTTGGCGTACTCTTCCTTGGACATAGTGACTGGGTCACTTGAAGTACTCGGCTTAGTAGGAGTGACAAGATTGGATACATAACCTTTTGAACTATCCTCCAGAGAGTTGACTTGATTAGCCCAGGCAGGCTTTCTATGGAGATCCTAGCATGAATCAATATTATGATTGTTGAGGCCACAATGGGTGCAATGGTGATCACCATGACCACGACCACCTCGATCATGACCACCTTCAAATCTACCACCTCGACCACATTCACCTCGAAATCCCTCATCACCTCTGCCCGCCGCAGAAATAAAAGCTGAACGATATGATGAAGTGGAACTTTGAGTAGACATGCCAGCCATCATCTGTACTCTGGTGAACGCTTTCGTCATTGAGAGAATTTCACTACCTAAAAGAATATGGAACCTCACAGGCTCAAACTCAGGTAGACGGGCAAAGAGAAATTTAGTAACACGAAATTCCCCCTTAGCCTAGGCATAACTTCAAAATTCGTTGATAACGGTTGACAAACATTCAACTCTTCCCACATGCTGTGTAGGGCAGAATAATATTCTCCCACACTTCTCCTTGCTGAAATGTAAATACGTTCTGTCGGAGTTCATAAGTATGGAATGCATTTTTTCACCATAATACATCTTCCTTCAAGGTGTCCCAGACGTCTTTGACGGTCTTGAGAAAGATAACTTTGGCACTGATATGTGATTCCATGCTATTCCACAACAATGTCCTAAGTTGGGCATCCTCTGCCACCCAATCATTATAGTTTGTTGCAGTGGTATTAGGCTCGGGGGATGTCAAATATTTAGCTTTTCTCTTTCCAGACAAAAACTTCTACAGATGTGGCCCACTGTAGATAGTTTGTGCCATTCAATTTCATTGATGTTATTTGGAGGGGCACCAAATCCAATGAGGGTAAAATAACAACAATTTTCCTTCAGCACAAATTCTCCAACAAACTGATATACTAAATCAATACCTGATTTCGACCGTCAACTTGTATCGATCAACACAATAAAGGAGGGTCTTCACAAACTTCTGAATTTTCGGCCCTCATATCTGATTTCATGTTTAAAGAAACTTAATGTAGATCACACACTGGATGAACGATGGCCCACTTTGTCCCATCACGCGGGTATAATGCAAAAGCAGGCCTTACATATACTTGTTAAACATGATTTCACCACCTATCACGTGGGGTACAATATCCGGAAGAGATTATGTTAGATCAGCCCCAAACACTTTAGGGTTTCTCACTAGAGAGAATGAAAAAAGAATAAGAAGAGAGGAAATATGGTAAAGAAGAGAGATCAAGAAACAAAACCCAGATCAAAGTCGCTTTGATACCATGTTCTCAATTTAGAAGAAAGAGTGTAAGGAGGAGGAGAGAGAAAATGTGAGAGAGAGTGGAGAGCTCTCATGCTCACATGTCCCCACCCCTCTTGTTTTATCAGTAGGGCCTCACTTGAAAAGGAGAAATTACAGAAATACCCTTACACTAAGAAACATAAATAAGCACATTTCCATAGACTCAAAAGCTCATGTACTCAACCCATGCACAAAGACCAGACCCAAACATTGATGATCACATGTGTGGACACATCATGTGTCCACATGTGTGGCCATTCTAACAGGTTAGATGATGATGATTACCTTCTTCTTCTTCTTCTTTTTTGAGAGAGAACTGAATTTTATTAGAAGCACGCCTAAAGGTGAGAAATGGATACAAACCAACTCCACAACTCAAAAAAATAGGAGAGATTCACAGAATTAACTGCCTTTACATAAGAAAGCCCAACCCAAAACACCACTTGACTTTACAAATAATTTCCTCCACCGAGGAGCTCCCTATTTCGAAAGCAACAACTATTTCAATCATAATAATTATTCTCTACACCACTTTCCTAACCCCCCCAATGGCCCAAAGAAGATCGTTGACAGACTTTTCCGTCACCCAAGCTATATGAAATAAGGCAAATAAATGCTCCCACACCTTCTGCACACAAGGACAACGAATAAACAATCATCAATCATCTTTGCATTTCCCATGGGCATCAAACAAATGTTTGGAAGCATAAGGGATCTCCTTTGCAAATTATCAATATTTATCACTCTCTTTCTTCCTGCTAACCGCACAAAGGCCGCAACTCTAAGGGGAGGGAATTGAAGAGCATAAGCACGAGGCAGCTCACATATTAGTCTGAAGTAGGATCGGACCAAAAAACTACCCTACCTATGAGCACGTCACACCATCGAATCCTCCACTTGAGATGAAGGAACAACTCTTCAACTGGTCCAATAAACTCACGAGCTCCTCTTATCTCCTCATCCATCAAATACGGCAAGAGGGAGATCGCACCAGGGAGCCACTGCTAATGGAATAACAATGGCCCACAGCAATGCTCCTATCTGTAGCAAGGCAAGCCACCCTAAGAAAATCTTCCTGAAGTGCCCTGTCTCCACACCAAACATCCACCTAGAAACGGATGCAGTTTCCGACACCGAGTGAAAAAGAGATCCCTCTACGATACGTATACTCTGTCGATGTAACCGCTTTCCACAGACTGGAAACTCAGTAAAGGGAGGAGCTCTTCACACCCCAAAGAGCGACATGAAGTACACTAGCATATTAGAGAAGGCTGCTTTAGTGAGAGTTAAATGACCTCCCAAAGACAAATAGGGATGTTTCCAACTCAACAGCTTCATAATCACTGTTTTTACCAACCTGAAATTATGATTTAGATTCTTATTTCTTTTATTACGTTGTAATTTACATTTATATTTAGAAGGTATCAAATCCAATATATGCATGCCACATCCAATGATTCTAATAGGTTGGCCCCACCACGAGAATCACCTTGTGCAAAAATCAACCTAAAAAATCTATCATATGGATGCCACATCCAACTCATTAAGTGGGCTGCACCTTAGAAAACAATGTCTGGCCATTGATAAATGACAAAATACATGCGTGGTCCACTTGATGAGTGGATGTGGCTGATGTTTGAACAAGGTGATCCTCATGATGTGGACAAATGTATTAGCCAGGTTGGAAGTTTTTGGTCAGGTGGTCAGTAACTTATGGTCCAAGCAGTTGGACTTGATTTGTTCTTTGATTATGTAATACCAGGCATATGCAATGTAATACTAGTTATGTTGGATTTAGAGTAATAAGATTCATCATTTCATATATGAATTACAATATCAAATATGACTCTATTTTGTATAATTAATGGTATGTATTGGAGCAACCCACATGATCCTACCTCTAGTGCATCACATACCAGAGGCAGTAGTGCACGCTATACCTGTTGCCCGACTTACCGTACCATGTATTGGGGCAATCCACGTACAACCTTGAGATCTGGGAAGGGGAGAAAATGACTAGGGCAACTACACTATCGTTTGGTGTACTTGGCTCTCTTGGTAGTGCCCTTAGCAGGCTTGGTCTCGGGGACTCCGGTGCTCTGCATGAGACCTCTGGTTCTGTGAGGACTGTGGACCCTTCTGGTTCTCATCCCATGCTGCCTTGTTCAATTGTGTCCAAAATGGTTCCTGACCCATTTTAGATGGGTTCATGATTGTGGTTAGACGCAAAATACTTATCATTATCTATACTTGCAGTGAAAATGCTTGGTATGCCCCCCCCACCATATAAAAAAACAAAAAACAAAAAATGATGATGCAATAAGGATCTCTTCATGTACATATTGAAAAACAAGGGTGGGACCCAACTTGATCATACATGCAGGTCTCCCACCATCGCATGTTGGAGAGAATATGTTTAGCTGTTTTGTTTTTTATCAATTTGTTTATTGCTTGTAAATGAAGTGGAAGGGCAAATTACACCCACCCAGTTAACATCTTACTAAGGACTAGTGTTTAAGTGCAATCTAGACCTTCCACGTTGCAACTAGGGTTTCTTTACACTTATGTGGTCTCTGTTGACTTGTGAACTTACTATGCATGGAGAGAAGAAAAAGAAAAATCAGCTTTGAGCCTTTGGCTCTGTGTCATTTGTTTATGTCCACACTTCCATGTTTTTTGCTTCCTTTTCTCATTCTGTGATTGTCGGAATTTTGTAAGATGCCAAACTATTGAGCAAATCACGACGTATTCAATTTGAAATGCATGGTGTTAATTATTTGGGCAAACTGTAGACTGACATGCAATTCTAAAACAATGTCCATGTTCTTTAGTTTTGGTGGTCTGTTAGCTTATTAAATCATGTTCTCCTTAATCTCTGCATTACTCCATCTATTTGTCTGACTAAGTTGTGATTGATGATGTCTTAATTTATTACAAGTACTCACCATTTTGGCTTAGTATATGATCTCATATTGACTAAAATTTGTGGATGGCTGGAAATTGCAGCTTCTTGAACCTGGGAATTATGTTTGGCTGTTGAAATCTCTATATGGTCTTCTGATGTTACTGCCACAGGTATATATATATATATATATATGCATCCATGCTCTCTGTGTACATGCATGCATAAGTGTGTACATGTGCATTTGTTTAGGTTTTAATTTTAACTCGCAAAACATTCAATGTTAGACTTGTTTTGCCCTTAGGTGGGAAAAGTGAAAATTTTGTCTATTTTGACTGTTGTTTTCAAGAAAATATAAGTCTCAACCATGGTATTCAAAATCGGTTGCGTAACGGTAATGGTCATAACCGTTACGCGTTATGGGGTCGAAACGGCCGTTACAGAAAAATGGGCCGTAACGGCCCCGTAACAGTCCAGTAACAACAATTTGCAAAAAATAAAAAAAAGGGCATAACGGCAGATACAGGGCTGTAATGGCCGTTACGGCCCGTATCATAACTGTAACGGTGGTGGCCGTTATGGCCACTGTTACCGTTACCGTTTTGGAGCACCTTGGTCTCAACTGATTTGACCAGTCATAGATCTTTTCCTCTAAAATTCTTGCACCCCTTTGGGAGGATCATTGGTGTGGGGATAAACCACCAAGTATTTGCCTTTGAATCTCCCCATAGGTTAATAATGTGCAAAGATGTCAGGGTTGTTAATTTTTTTAGTGTGATTGGCTCAAAAACGGGAAGAACGGGTTAGAAATGTTGGGATTGCTGGAGTCATTGGCTTTAAACTGGTTTTCAGGCGGTGGCAAGGTGTTGATGATTGGTAGGTGTCTGAAGTTGAAAAAGGAGTGAATGATTGGTTTATGTGCTTGAGGGAAGCTGAGATCGTGAACATCTTTTCTTCCTGTGTTTTATTTGCCTCCAACATTTGGTGTTGGTGTTTCAGCAAGTTGGCCATGCTTCTTGAGGTGTGGTCGGCTCATCCAGGAGGTCGCAAGGGTAGATTCCTATGGAAACTATATGCTTCTTTCCCACCATTTGGTCTGTGAGGAAAGAAAGAAAAACAGAAGTTTAAAAAACTATCGCAAGACTTGTCTGAGTGACTGATGACTATCTTAACAGTTTGGGAGAGAGGACTTCTTTATGGGTTGGGGTGGGCGTTTTATGTATTGTGGGTGTGTTGAGGTGTTGGGTCCCCTCATGGGTTGTATTCTTTGCCTTATGTTTTCTGTTTCCCCTTTTCTTTAATAAAATCTCCTTAACTGATTAAAAGAAGAATTTTTAAATCCTTGAACCCATATTTTGTGCATAGTCTGTAGTTGCCTTCTCATCGTGAACACCTGAGCTTTTCCGGTGAGTCCACACTTTATTGTCAATTTGGCAGATGACAATGTTTCATTTCAGTTGAAACACTTTAAAATCTTTTGAAAAGGAATGGTGAAAAGAATAAGAAGAAGAGAACAATTCCAATAAGAAATAAAAAACTATTACATGTTTACATATAAAACACAACAATTCATTAACGTTAGATCTAAAATGCATACAGTCGACACATAAATTGCAGTATGTAAACCGGCTTTAGATTCTTTGATATGAAGTAGAGGATCACTCTTGCCTGTAAATCACTGTAGTAGCAGTCTCTCAATGGGAGAAAATCATTGGAAAAATACTGTTGTATCTTGAAGAGAGGAATTGGGAAACAGAGGAAAGTTTTTAAGTCTTATAAACCCTAAAATATTTGTTTTTTTTTTTTTTTGGGCGGGGAACCCATGACAGGGAACTTTTTATTGGTAACTAGAGCTTTATTAAAACCAGAAAAAAGGAAACAACCAAATAAAACAGCAGGATGGATGGAGAGAAACCAACCCTCAAACTGCATGCCACCAAATTACAACATTAAAACCGAAATTGCATTAGAAGGTCATCTCATATAGTGGACATTGGAAATCTGTGATTCTTGTTTATAGGATTTAAAACTTGCACGACTCTCCAATGACAAATTTTATTGGTAAAATTGTCCATATCTACTCTCATTATATATGGTCCATATCTACTCTCATTATATATGGAAGAGATGATCAGGCTTATCAGAATGGATGTACATTTGTTAAGAGGCTAATATTCAGATCTGAGATCTAAAGCTTCTCCAAACATTCTCAGCATGAGTTCTTAATTTGTTAGTTTTTCCCCCTTCTTATTCTATGTACATTTGTATGCAGCAAAGCGCAGCCTTTAAGATATTACGGACTCGATTGAAAACTGTCCCTTCATACACTTTCAGCAGCGAGCAATTGAAGCGAACATCTTCAGAGAATCCATACATGCAGATTTTGCATCACATGCCTAGTATGCAAATATTGGAGGATGGTGACAGGAACCACGATGCAGGGAATGTGCGCAATGGTATTAACTTCGCTTTGCGGCTGCAACAGTTTGAGCACATGCAACGCCAACACCGCTTGCGTGCAAGATCGCAGTCGCAGCCCCGCATCTCCACATCTTCCAACTTATCTCAGGTTTTCTGAACTGCCCATCTTTTCCATACCGTGTAGTCTACTTGATTTATGCTTTAACCTGCAATATATTTCTTTTGAGGTAAAGAAAAATTAAGTGACGATACCTTATGGGTGAATCAACTCAACACAATGTACAATTATTGTGCATGCATGCTGATCTGAATCGTCTAAATCTTGCCCCAGTGTAGATGGTAAAATCAATGATGGGATGATCATAACAGTCCAATTGGTGATTGGTGACCATCAAATGGACACCTAAAAAGAGATTGACCAGTGTTCGAACTTTAACAAGCAAAATCAGCTGGTTTATCCTTTTGGACTGTTCCATCCACAATGGGGCATGCAGTCTGCAAGGTCCACAATTTGACTGCACATATGCCTGTGCCGTGGACTAGTGGGACCTTATTGCGATGCTGGTTGCCTTGAAGCACCTGCATCCTTTAATCACCCATTAGGCTTCCAGAGTATGGCTAATCTCACACATGTTTCCACACATGACCTCCTGTGGCAACCAGTCACATGTTTGTTTGAGCTTTTACCACGTGAGACTCCACCATGCAGGATTGCCTGATCCAAGTAGGCTGGTCCACTAATTGGGGTACCTGGTGAGTGTTTGGCTGATCAATAAATAAATAAATAAACCATCACCATCACTATCATCTAATCTAAGCCTTATCCCTACTAATTGGGGTCAGTTACATTAATCAAGTTCAGCCATTCCACTCCAAGGGCCATAACTTCAGTTAGACAATAGGTCATCACACATTGTTTCTGGGGAACACCCTGCCAAACCTTGCCCATTTTTCACTTCACTGGGTTCCAATGCAGAGGCATTGTGTACAGGGAATGTCCTAGCATGAGATTGGAATGTCGTATTGTCAGGATTGATGATGAAAGTTGGGGCAAGCCGGCTGCTGACCTGACACAACCCGTCTCCTTTACCTGGCTTGAGACTAGTAACGAGAGCACAAAACTCCCACATGCAGCATGTAATTATCTAGTCACAGAGTTTGGCAAAATAAATAAAAATTGGAGCACACATGTAAAAGAATGGACTGTTTATTTATTTATGGCAAAATAAAAAAGTATGGACCACACATGTAAAAGAATGGACTGTTTATTTATTTATGGCAAAATAAAAAAGAATGGACCACACATGTAAAAGAATGGACTGTTTATTTATTTATGGCAAAATAAAAAAAAAGTCCATTCTTTTACATGCGTGGTTCACCAAATGAGTTGGCTGGCCTGATCTTTGGTCAATGTTGTCTTTTGTGCAAGGTGGGGCCTGCCTATCCACAAACTGGAATGTCTGCTCACTTGTCAGCTTTCCAAACATTAGATCTTTCAAGGAGAACATTTTGATACTTGATGATGCTACTGAAGTTAATTAGCTTGCTGTGGACCTTAGCGTGGGAGTGGTGAGATTGACAGCTTTAATGTGCAGGAGTCACAAAGACCAGAAGAAGCACGTCATCCCTCAACTGCGCCAGATGTAAGCCGGACCGCTTCAAGATCTTCATGGAGAGGTTCGGGCCAATGACAACATTGACGTAGGGGTGTGCTTATTCCGGTCCCTGTTTTGGGCTACATGCCACTGGTTTCAGCACCTATAAAGGGGTACGTACGTGATCGATATAAAATGCACACTATAAGAGATTCGGTGTATGTAAAATTGTAAATCTTAGCGGTTGGTTTGTGCTACTTTTTTTTTTTTTTTTTTTTTTGGTTTTTTTTTGGTTTTTGTTTTGTTCTGGTGGTGGGGGGAGAGGTAGGGGCTGATGGGATTTTAGCTGAAGCAATTGGTAAGCAATTCATTTTTCTTTCACACAAGAGACATGGTTTGCTCATGTGGTTTTTGTTTTTTATTTGTAAACCATATGAGCATATGAGGGGAAAGAGGGAATTCAGTTGGGTTCTGTTTTTCCTCTTTCTTTTCATTTTCTTCTTTTAGCTGTTTTTAACAATCTTAATAAGGCAGCGAGATCAGGGAATGAATGATATTATGTGTACATTTTGTAATCTGTCCAAATTCTGTTTTGCATAGCTTATTGCAATTCGGTCATTGTTTCTCTGTTACATTCATTTGTGATAATGATTGCTTTCTATTGCAATTGCCACTAATTGTCAGATGTGCCGGATATGGGGAAGACTGGAGAAAACGATTCTTCTGGGCTGCTTGATCCATACTAATTTATAACATTTTTGCAGTGTCAGATTCCGTCCTAATTGATTATCTGACTTTTCTCTTTGCTTTGTACGAAGAAGAGAAGTTTCATGATAATCAAAGCTCTTAAACCCTGCAAATGCTGCAAAATCATGCTAAAATGCAATTCACATTGCCTGTGTAAGAAGCCCAATGTTGGGGTTCAGTGATTTGGACTTTGTTTTGTTGGCCAATGATTGGATGGTTGTGATGATCCTTGAGATGCAGGGGGAATCATAGGTGAGTTTCAATGAGGGCTAGATACATGATCAATCCTTTATGTCAGATGAAAGTGATTCCAGAGTAAGTGCTGGGGCCCACATGATGGGTGGTTTATATCCATTATCGAAATTTTCTTGCCATAGATCTTGATCGTCCATTTTGTTGGCTATTGATTGCATGGCTAGGATCATGAGATCAGATTCTTAGAGGAATGGGCGATTTAGATCCATGATCAGACTTTATACGGTTTGTGATCTAGAATGTTCATTTTACTGGATTAATTGAATCGGATGGCTAGTCTTTTGCTAATTATCAAAGGGTATTTCTAAGAGGTGGGGCCTACTAAATATTCCCATCGATTACCGGCCGTTTTTGCTAGAAATTATTTCAGGCAGGTCATTTTGTTGGCCTTGATCATACGACTAGCGTCGTGGGGATCAAAGTAAATTCTTGCGAGGAACATGGGAATAGATGTGGGTTGTAGAAGATGTTTGGTCCAGATCCATGATTAGATGGTTTTCGTCCAAAAATGATTTGGACCGTTTGGCCATTGGTAGATTCTCACTAAGAGCATTAAATTAAAGTGATTTGACAAGAAACGGGGAACCAAGGGTGGTGCCTTCATGATGGATGGTGTTTTGTTAATAATCTGGACCATCCATTTTGGTGAAAATTGTTAGAATTGTTAGGATCATCATATGAAAATGATTCCTGAGAAGAGCGAGGAAATAAAAGCAGGAGGCCCCTGACTAGATGGTGCACATACATTGTTAGGTTGTCCTATTAAAAAAAGAAAAAATAATAAGGTAGTCTATGCTGGGAATGGGCCGGGCCGCCTGCCCTGAAACTTAGGACCCAAGGCCCGAGCTTGTATCAAGCCTGACATGGGCCGAGAATAGCAGGCTAGGTTGCTTAGCTTCTGACCAGACCCGCCTGGCCTCTGAATTCTTCTAATGTGTCTGTTGCATGCACAAAAAAATAGACATTTTAAGGGCATGCAACTAAGGGTCTACAGTCGAGGTAGATTAGGTAGCCTAACCAAGGATTTGGATGGCATATTTATGGAATAAAACATGTGTAAGTATATATAAAGTCAGGTCAGGTCGGGTTAAAAAGGCTCGAGCCCAAAGCCGACCTAAAAAATAATTCAGCCATGCACGTGAGGACCAAGCCCAACCCACAAGCTAACCTAGTCGGTCGAAGCTTGGTCAAAAGCTAGGTTGGGGTCATTGGTTCGGATGAGCTGTCGGGCCACCTAAGTACCTCATTTCAAATAATTTAAAAACATAAGCATACAACGTTGTATCATATTATTAAGATTCAACTTCAACGGGCTCTCAAGTGCACATTCCTTTTCCAAAGACACGTTCTTTAGGGATATTATAATTTAGTCAGATTCCAATCTCAGGTGGACCACACCTTAGGAAGCAGTGGTGATTCCCACCATTAAAAACTTCCTATGGCCCACGTTAATGCCCACCGTAATCTTTACTTACCAATTGCCATCCAACCTGTTGATAAGGTCACATGGACCTGGATGAAGGGAGAAAAACAAACATCAGCTCGATCCAAAAGTACTTTTGTAGCTCACAAGAAGTTTTTAATGTTCAATCACCACTGTTAACTGTGGTGTGGTCCTCCTGAGATTTGAATCTGCTTCATTTTTCCCTCATTCCCTAAAATAAGCTGGCAAAACAGGTGAACAGTGTGGGTATACAGTAGAGAGTCTTTGAGAAAGTTACTTTAAAATGTGAAGATAAGGAGATGTTCATCTATTGTAAATTTATAGAAGAATATATAATGATATAAATGAAAACAAATATTACAAACAAATTTAATTTCTTTTTACATACCTTACCCAACATGACCCACCCAGAACCCAAAGTATAATAATAAATGAAAAGTAGGGATACACATGTGACAAGCGCCCCCTTTCCATCCACTAATTAGATAAGGTGCATTTCAACATTGAGGCCGGCATTTCAATAGGAGTCGATGGGTTCAAGTACCCATTGTGGGGAAATCCCACTGTGGTGTGAGTGTATGGGTGTGTGTGTGCTGTGAGCGCCTGTGTTAAAAAAAAAAAAAAAAAAAACCCACACAAATTGCAATGGGTACTTGAAGTCATGACCATAGTGTTGAAACTCTTGTGAGTCTGTGACTAAGCCATGAGTAGGGACCCAAATTTAATATAATTTGGTGGGGCTGACCAACATGTTTCATTTTTTAATCTGACTTGGGTAGATCATGTTGGTTTCTTTTTTCTTTTTCTTTTTTCCTCACACACACTCACACCCACACACACCACATGGGCACTTGAACCCATGACCTCAATGTTGAAATGCACCTTATCTATCATGAGCCATGAGTAGGGACCCAACATGCCATGTTGGGTTAGATTGGGACAGAATAGAGAATACCTAATTAAAACCTGCCAATGCAAAGTAATATTGGCTTGGAATTCTGTAAGGTTAATGAAAAAAATCCAGTCTGTTAGGCTAGAAAGGGAAGTGATTTTAGGTTTAGGAAATAATAATAGTAGTGCATTGGCTTGGGCAGGGCTCTTAGGGTTAAGGAATCAGAGGCAAGGGCAACTTAGCAAGCAAGTGCAATTGGGCCAATTGAGCACGGCCTGGTTGCAAGTAAATGGGCCAGATCAGGTCAGACCCGTCGCTTGGTGAAATTTAAGGGGGTAAGGGTTGGACTATAGGGTAATGGGCCATGGGTTAGATATAGGCTAGAATTCTTGGCACATTTATGAGCACATGCCACACAGTTTTTCCTTCATGTTTAGTTACCTGTTGCCGTAGAGGGGCCACTCTTATTAGGCTCTTATATATGTAGGGGGAATTTTTCTTATCACTCGGTTTCTCCTCCTGTTCACAGGCATATCTTATATAACGAATCTAGTTTATTTTATTAGATATAATAAGGGTACTATTAAGAGCTACTTTATATCTTTTAATTTTTACTAGCTTATTTAGATGGTGAATTACAGCTGCAATGAACTGTAAAAGTACACTGATTATAAATTACAATACTTGTTTCTAGCAGAAAAAAAAAACAACTAACTTTTGTGTTTGAATAAGAGATTTTTACTGTAATGTATTATAAATTTATAATGATTACAAATACATTTTGTTATTTTTGGATTCTAGCCAACAGATATATGTTAAAGAAGAATTGCGCCCTCCAATGGATCTGCAAACAACAAGGAAAGAATGGACAGCTGAGGAGGGGGTGCTGTGATGCCCAAGTCAGGCCTGCTGATGATCTGAATCGATATACAAAGTTTTAGGTAGGGGTGTACACCGAGTCAAGCTAGCCTTAGTTCGACTCGGCTCAGCTACTAGCTAACCCAAGCTCGAATTCGGCTTGACTCGGTCTTCGAGCCTGACTGGCCAGCTCGGCTCGGTTCAGTTAGCAGCTCGGGCCAATTCAAGTTGAGTTAGAGCCAAAATCGAGCTTCTGTGGCATTTTCCCAAACACATGTGCTGTGCACTTTCAATTTTTCATTGTATGTAAAATAGCAGCAGTTGTTTACAAGTATTTCATCAAACACCTTCCAGGAAACATTAAAATCAAGAAAAAAAATGATATTTGTTTCATATACATACCTTCCTTGCCACTAGCTGACACTTCGTTGAGTCATTTCATCAAACACTTGGTGGGCAACATCAATATCAAAGTAACCGAATCATCGAACTAGTTCGATTCGAGTTGGGGTTCGATCCGAGTCGAGTTGAGCTCGGGCAAGCTCGAACTCAGTTCGAAATTTTTTTGAGCTCAAAAAAATCAGCTTCGAACTGAGTCGAATCGAGTCTTATCTAGTCGAGTTGAGCGAGCTAACTGAGCTAACTTGGTTAGTGTACACCCCTAGTTTTAGGAGGTTGCATATTTCAATGTGATACGCTAGAGAGTCTCATTCTAACGGGATTCTTGTTCCAGATATGTCGGAGTGATTTTCGCTCGAGATTAGGCCGAATGCTTCTTTGTGAGATTCCCTCCAGATTTCTCATACTCCTTTCTGGCAAAGGTTGTCCTAGTTAGCATGGGATGCTAGGGAGCTCAAGGCTTGAGCTCCGTCCTCCCAGGTTTCTTACCCATGTTGTAGACATGTCTAATAGGGTGAATCCTCTCCTATCGTACTTCACGCTTTGACGGCTTAGCTTGACATCTCCTCTCAAAGTTAAGGAGTTGCTCATCCCGTCTTTGAGCCTTGTCCTCTAATAGGCTAGCTCATCGGCTTGTCGATGTGCTTTCGGCTTGGACTTCAGTCACCCTAGCTCAGGTTTACCTCAGCTTGAAGGCATAACACTTATATTTAGATAGTCGTTCTTTCAGTGTGAGAGACCAATTTGAATTTTTCCACAACAGTTTTATTTGTCTTCTATTACATATGCATTTGACTATTGAATTTACGTATCGAATTACTTATTTAAACAGGCATTGTAAATTCCTAATTATAGCACTTTTGCATTTTAACATTGTCATAATTCACTATGCAATTAGGCCCCAACATTTCCATGTCCTTTCAAATTGAAAATTAAGTAATTTGAGTTGTATGATCTATAGTTTAGTCCTATATGCATCATAAAGTACTATAAGAATCAGAATTTAAGATTCAACATGATATAGCATTTATTCATCCATTTCTTGATTTCATGCACTAGAAAATTTTATGAAGGTGATTCGCCCCCCTAGTCGTGGCATGTGTCCCTCCCCTCCTTTAGTGGAATAGAAGTGCATCCAATAGAAAGGTTTGCGCCTCTCTTGATGCTGGTGCAAAATCCACTCTATCCATCATGACATATAAAACCAGTTACTCAGGTGGGCCACACTCTAGGGAATAGGAAAACCTACTAGTGCAACTTTTCTAAGGCTCAACTTGATGTTTATATGATGCCCTACCCCTTATAAGGGGATAAGGGGAGTACATAAAAGATGAAGAGATGAACCAAATATCAGCCTAATCCAAAACTCCTTGTGGTCCCTGGGGGGTATAAATGGTGTGTGTCCTATCCTCATTCTCCATCTTTCTTGAGTGTGGCCCACCTTAGTTTTGGATTAACTTGATCTTTGGGATGACATCCTAATATGAGCTGCCACAACTAATGTATAAAATGAATTTTACACAAATATTACAGAGGGTCAATAGGAATTTTTATTTATTTATTTTAGCTGCATTCAATTTTCTATCCCATCAAATATGGAAGAGTGAAGATAGGCATGGCTATTTGTGGGCCACTCACTGAATGGCTTTCAAGAGAATTGCTGTAGCGCTGCTTGCAAGTAACCACAATACAAAATGTGAGTCGTAGGTTGCATTTGGTGGTGCCAAATATCATGATATTTCATAAAATTTGGTGCAACCAAGCGCCGAGCCCCCTAGCCTTCTTTGGATATATAAACCTTAAAGTAATTCATTTGGCCAAATTATGGTAAAAATAGAACAAATCACTTAACAGGCTGCAAGACAGTACGGTATGGGTCCCTAATCATACCTTAGTGGTAGACTCTGCCAGCTTTTAACACTGAGGTTATGGACTTAAGTGCCCATGTGAGTGGGTAAAATAGAAAAGAATAAAAAAGCCGCCGGACAGGGACGCAGATCGAGCCACTGACAGGTTGAGTAGCAGTATCTGTAGCCCCACCATGATGTATGTTTTATAGCCACGCAGTCCAACCATATGGAGAGATCATTTTAGGGTAAGATCCAAAGAATGAGTCACATCCAACACTCCAGTGGACCCACCACAGAAAACAGTGGGGAGAGTGACGACCACCGTTAAAAACTTCAAAATGCCAGAAAAGTCTTCGATCGAACCTACATTTGTGTGGGCATCAATCTTCTGCTGTTTTCTGTGGTGGAGTCCAGTAAAGCTTTAGATCTGCTTCATTCTTTAATTCTTGCATAAAAATGATATCTACAAATGGATGGACATTGTGAACACCACAAATTCATGTGGTCCACAGAACTTGGTGACTTCACTTCAGTAGAAAGTCTCTCTACTCAACTATCAAATCTGTGTCCGCTGGGTTCGAGGTATTCAGGAAAAAAAATGAAATGATAAAATGCTTAAAATAATCAAAACTTTTGAAGCTTTCTCTTCCATCCATTCATGTTGAGTATAATCGTATAAATGATTCTGATCATTGAAATATAACCTTGATGCATTCATGTTGGATGGAACTGCACACAAGTATCTCTCAATCGTCTATTTCAATTGTTTATCAGTAACCCAATTAACGACTGGGACCTGATTCTAGCCGGGTCTGCCGGTGCTGGGCCTTTCCTCAGACCATTACAGGCAAGCCCTATCCTCACAGGGCTATTCTTGTGAGTTGTATAATCCAACATGGGCCTCACGTTATAAATAGTCCGAATTTTTGTTGGACCATTTTCATTATAACTGATCTAGACCGTTCGTTTTTATTATCCACACATTAATCACACAGTTTGAAAAAAAGGATCATAACCATAGCCGTAGATAGAGCATACGGGCTAGCATGGCCCACTTGGTATGATCACCTACACGATAGGGATCCGGCTCACGTTTTCTTCAGTCATCACATGTGCCGAGTCCAGAAAGTGTGTGGTCCTGATTAGCATAGAGACGTGGAAGAGGACTCCACCCCTTACCTTGGGGGAGCGGATTAGATAATGACAGGTCGAGTAGCCAGGCTCGCTAACGAAGTCACGCCATAGCCCACCGTCCATTCGGAGAGATATTTTAAGGCAATATGCAGAGAATGAGTTAAATCCAAGGCTCCAGAAAACGGTGTGTACAGTGACGCCCACTTCTATGGGCCTGTTTGGCCAGTTGCATTAGAATGGATTGGATGGTAAAATCCCGAGATATACCAAACAGACCCGGTGTACTTGTCCCACGATTTAACAAACCCATGGATCTTAAACTAATCCACTGACATCACCATCATTACCTTAAAATTAATCCCATCCCTCTTAATCCCATTCAATTAAGCTCAGAGCGTACAAGGGATTGGAAGATAAAATCCTCAAATATGCCAAACATGCCAAACAGACCTGGTGAACTTATCCCGGGATATAACAAACCCATGATCTTAAACCAATCCACTGACATCACCATCGTTACCTTAAAATTGATCCATCTATTCTAATCCCATTCAATCCAGCAGGCCAAACCGGTCCTAAAGGACACAAAAGTTTTAGATCAAGCAAATATTTGTGTTTTATTTCGTATCTTTTTTAACTTTTGAATAGGTTGGATTTCAAATAAACATTATGGTGGGCCTTAGGATAGTTTCAACGGTGAGAATTATTCTGCCCATTGTTTTCTGTGGTGGGGTCCACTACAGATTTTTATCTACCTTATTGTTTTGCTCAAGCCATAAAATGATATCTCAAAATGTATAGCCGGTGTGGATACAACACATACATTATAGTGGGGCCCACAGAACTTGGTGACGTCACTTAGTAGCGGACTCGCTACCCAACCTGTCATATCTAATCCGCGTTCTTTATCTTGGTCCCCAAACTTCTTTGTCAGCGGTCGCGATCCAACCAGATTCTCAGATTTCAATCAAAGATAAAATTAAATTGTATTAATCTGATTAGAGTGTTTTTGCCATGGTATGCCCCATGGTAAGGGTGGGGCCCACCTCTTGATCTCTGAACCATGGAACATTTACTCGTTTTTCTTTTTTAAAACTGAACCGTACGTTTGAATGCCTCTAATTGGATTTTCAGTATCTTATATACGCGTAATTGTTAGACTACCGCCAATCCATGGTTCGTACAATAAATGAACAGTCCGGATCATCCAACCGTGCAGTCATGTGGGCCACGTCCAGCGACGATGTATTAGACAAGACGTGTCGCGACTGACGCGACGTGCGCTTTTTCTTGCACTAGATTAGGAGTGATAGCTGAGTCAGGGCGTATTGAGAATGGCGCATTTCCCACTACCGTCTGATCATTCTCAAGTGGGCCACCAGATATTGTCTGATTGCTGCTTGATCATGTCTGCCTCTAACATCCCTTTTTCGTGCTTGGATTGGTGTCTAAAAGATGGAAGGACGTGGATTTTTTTCTACAACACTTGTTGTAGGGAGCCTGTGCAACAAAAAAGCTCCGTGGGGCCCACAATGATGTATACTTATCATCCACTCCGTCCATTGGTTGTGCCAGCTCATGATAGGAGGTAATACCAAAGGTCGGAAGATCCGAACTTCAAGTGGGTCACGCCATAATGATCACTATCATGACCTTCTATGAGGACACCGTGATGTTTATATGCCATCCAATCTGTTCTCAACGTGGGTCCCACCAGGATGAAGGGAAAATACAAATATCATCTATATCCAAAAATTTAGTGGGCCACGGTGTATGCTCTTCTCTGTTCCAGGTGTGGGCTCCTTTGCATCCTTTGAGCTGGGTGGGTCCGAAAAGGTTTCAGTTGTGGGCCATCCATCACCAATTTTTCTTGTGGTGTGGTCCACTTAAGTTTTTACCTAGCTGATTTTGTAGCTCACGCCCTGACATGATCTGGAGCAGATGGACGGAGTGGATGTCATGCAGACATCACGGTGGGTCCTACAGACCTTTTCGTTTCATAGGCTCTCTACAACAATTATGGTAGGCAATTCTGCATCCAGGATGGAAGACCTGACTCGGATTCATCTCGCTTCAGGACAATAAACCTCAGCTGTACATCATGGGCCCACTTCGGGTATAGCGCAAACTTAATGTCAAACTGATTGGACAATCTCAACCATCCGAATTGTCCATTGAGTTTTGATCGAGACCACTCTTTTTTTTTTTCACCGTTCATTGCCAGCATTTGGATGGTTAGGATCATATATTCTGTATTAAAAATGGGGCCTAAGATATGAACGGCGTGGGCACCTTGGTGAGATCAGCAAAAGTGGATTAGCAAATTAGCATTCGTGAAATGACGATTGGTGTTTAAACTAAAATACAGAAGAAGCGGATTTCCTGCGGAAGCCGTTCGCAGGAAGTTCCCGCGCTGGAAACGTAAGTGGGCCCCATCCTGATGTTTGTGAGAAATCTATCCCGTTCATCCTTTTTTTGAGTTTAATTTATGCCTTGAGACAAAAATTGATCAAGATCCATGAGTCAAGTGGACCGCATTAAAGGAAAAGGTGGGTAGGGGAATTCCAACCGTTGAAACTTCCCTGGGGTCGACAGTTACGTTTACATGCCATCCATACCGTTCATGACGTCATTCCTATTGGGATGAACGGAAATTTTTTTTTAATCATGATTCAACACTTATGTGGCCATGAATTTCAACTGTGGACGTTCAATCCTCCCATTTTCAGCACATTTGAACTTAGATCCGGCTAATGTTTTACTCCACGACCTAAAATGAGCTAAAAAATCGGATGAACGGGGTTGATTCCTCACAAACATCACGGTGGGCCCACCTAAGTTTCAAGCGCAAGAACTTTCCGCGAGAGGCTTTAGCAGGAAATCCGCGTCCGTACGCAGCTCACGATGAGTGGTGTCCACGCAATACACAACTGTTTGGGACGCGGATCTTCCGCAAAAGGCTTTTGCAGGAAGTACGTGCGGAAACTTATATAGGCCCACCGTGACGATTGTGAGAAATCCACACCGTTCATCCGTTTTTTAACTCATTTTAGATGAGAAACCTCAAATGAGACGGATCTAAGACTCAGGTGAGCAGAAAACGTGAGGAATGAACGTCTATTTTTTAAATATTCGTGGGGCCACAGAAGTTTTGAATAGTTAATATTTATGTTTTCAATTCATCTCAGTGGGAGCGACGTTACGAACGGTATGGATGGCATGTCAACGTAACTGTTGACGGCAGCCAGGTTTCAACGGTAGAAATTTCTTTACCTACCTTTTCCTTTAGTTCGGCCCACTTAGTCTGTACACTGCTCACTTTTGGTCTCAAAGTACTAAAATGAACTCAAAAAATGGATGAACGGGGTAGATTTCTCACAAACTTCACGGTGGGGCCCACCTAAGTTTCCAGCACAGGAACTCCCTGCGAAAGGCTTCCGCAGGGAATCGGCGTCCGTCGGGTTGCGATCTGATGCTGGGACCCGCCACCTTCTCAATTATCTACGCCGGATTGCTTACTGAATAAGCTCCGTGGCTACCACCATGGATGTATGTGTCTTATCCACGCGGCCCATCCGTTTTTCCAGCTCATTTTAGGGCATGGGACCAAAATCGAAGCATATCCAATGCTTAGATAGACCACACCACTGGAAACAGTGGATATAGTGATATCTACCGTTGAAACCTTCGTAGGCTTTATAGTGATTTTTCTTTTTATCATCTACCCGTTCATAAGGTCACACGTACATGGATGAAGGGAAAACAAAAATACCATCTTAATCCAAAACTTCGGTGGCCTCGAGAAGTTTTCAACGATGGTCACTCATTTCCCAGTTTTTCTTCTGGTGCATACTAGTTACCTCGCATGTGTCTCCCTGTCTCCCTCAATTATGGTCAGCTGTAAATGCACGTAAGCCATTTTAAATAGGTCATTATGATGAGTGCTCCATGTTTGGCTTATCAGGATAATTTTTTCTTAAAAATTGAGCAAAGCTCAGATATATAACAGGGAGATCCACTATGATATAATTTTGCTATATCAACATTGTCTACTTTTATTTTTTATTTTTAATTATTTTTTTTCATATCATTTAAGGGTATGAGCCTTAAGATTCGAATTAGGCAGATTCAAATCTCATGCATACCACGTCCTGGAAAATAACTAGGATTGCAGGTTTATCATTGGAAACTTTTTGGGAGATATGAAAGTTTCGGACCCACCTTATGTTGAGGGCTTTGCACAAAATCTTAGGATCTAGCCCTTCAGAACAAATCAGAATTATAAAATAACAAAGCAATGAAATAAATCAAAACATCAACCACACACCACACAAGAAATTTTTACGTGGAAAACCCTCAAAGAGGTAAAAACCACGGGACCTCGTCTAGATCAACAATCCACCATGAATCAGAACGTTACAACTTTCTTCACTCATGTAGGAGCGGATAAACAATAAGAGAATAAAAAGAAAACTGAGAGATCTCACCGATCACGAGGACGTAGAAGCGTTGAGACGACGACTCCCTTCCACAAGCTTCCTCTCTCTTTTTGCTCTCACTCTCTCACCCTAAACCCTTTAGTAAAACTCTTGCAAAACTTTTAGGAAACCCTTCTTGTGTTTTTCTCATACACCTCATGCCCTAAAAAAACCATAGAAACTCCTTTTTATAGTTTTAGGAAACTCCCTTTCACATCCCAGTTGCGAAAGGAATTGTAATACGAAATCCGTGAAAAATCGCAAAACGAATCTGCGTAGGTTTAACCGGTCGTGGACCTCCTACGACCGGTCGAGCACCTCCTACGACTGGTCGTGGACTATCTACGACCGATTGAGCACCCCCCGAAAAAAATAGTCCAATTGTTGGACGTTGAATCGATATACGACTCGACTCCCACGAATGGTCGTACCAGCCTTCGACCGGTCGTAGGAGTAGGGCCTATGACCGGTCGAACACGGAGCAAAAACCCCATCAATTCTCCTCTTTTTTGACCCGGGAGGGATCCTCCTTCTTCAAGCCAGCCTAGTTTCTGCAAATCTCAAACTTGCTCTTGAGCAAAGGCTTGGTCATCATGTCTGACCCATTATCGTCCATGTGGACCTTCTCAAGCTGTAACACCTTCTGTTCTAAAGTATCCCTGATCCAGTGATACCGAATCTCTATGTGCTTCGACTTGGAATGCTACTTGGATTCTTGCTCAAGTGTATAGCACTCTGACTATCACAATAGACCACGTGCTGCTCCTGCTTCAGGCTAAGTTCCTGTAGGAACCTCTTCATCCAAAGCATCTCTTTACATGCCTCTGTGACAGCAATGTACTCGGCCTCTGTCGTTGACAATGCTATAACCCTCTGTAGCATGCTCTGCTAAGAAATCGATCTCCTTGTAAACGTGAACATGAACCCCGTTGTAGAATTCCTGGAGTCTATATCACCTGCCATATCTACATCTGTGTAGCCCTCTAACACAGATTTTCCGTCATCATAGCATAAGCTTAACCTGGATGATCCTCTTAGATACCGTAGTATCCACTTCATCGCTGTCCAATGCTCTTTGCCAGGATTGGCAAGATACCGGCTGACAACCCCAACCGCATATGCTATGTTTGGGCATGTACACACCATAACATACATCAAACTTCCTACAACTGGCACGTAGGGTATCTTCTACATCTCTTCCACTTCTGCTTTCTTCTTGGGACACTGCTTGTCGCTCAATTTGAAGTGACCAACCAGTGGAGTACTGACCGGCTTCGCTGCATTCATATTGAACCGCTTTAGAACTTTCTCAATATACCGCTCTTGTGACAACCAAAGCTTCCTGCTACTCCTGTCACGGGTTATCTCCATTCTTAGGATCTGTTTAGCCGGGCCCAGGTCTTTCATCGCAAAAGACTTGCCCAACTCCTATTTCAGCCTGTCAATCTTCTTGATGTCTTTTCCCATGATGAGTATGTCATCAACATATAACAGCAAACTAAGAAATCATCACCTGAGAACTTGCGCGTGAACCCATGCTGTAACATGAACGAATCGAACTTCTTGTACCATTGCCGTGGAGCTTGTTTCAACCCATACAAACTTTTCATCAGCCTACACACCATATGTTCCTTGCCCTTGACTTCAAACCCCCCTGGTTGGTGCATGTAGATCTCTTCTTCCAGGTCATCATGGAGAAAGGCAGTTTTAACATCCAACTGCTCTATCTCTAGATCCATGCTAGCTGCCAATCCAAACAACACCCATATGGATGTCATCTTCACCACTGGTGAGAATATCTCCTCGAAGTCTATGCCTTTCCTCTGACCAAACCCTTTCACCACAAGTCTGGCCTTGAACTTCGTTTATAAATTCTTCTGCATAACCTTCTTTCTGAATACCCACTTGTTGCTCAAAGCTTTCTTGCCCTTAGATAGTTTCACCATCTCATAGGTGTGGTTCTTATGCAAGGATTCCATATCCTCTTGCATAGCTTTCAACCACTCATCCTTATACTCGTCGGCTAGGGCCTAAGAATAATCTTCTGGCTCTCCCCCATCAGTCAGCATAATATACTCATGCGGCGAGTACCTTCTGGACGACTGTCTGTCCCTAGATGACCTCCTCACCTGTGGCTCTGTCACGCCCCAAACCTGAAAATCGGATTCATAGGAATCTCGATCGCCGAATCCGATGCCGACAACCTCCGTAGTACCCCATTCTCGGCTCCTAGCATTCATATGCCAGATTTTGGATCCTGGGATCCTACAAGGAAGATTTTTTTTTTTCCTTTTTTTATATACATTTAACAAGTAATAAGCATAACCACAAGATTACCTAATTCACAAAGGCAACATCATCATCACATAACCACTAATATAATCATTTGAGTACAACACTGAAAGGGAAATACGTAAAGAGAAAATTAAGCTCCAGAAGACCACTGCATGCTCCAAGCTCAACACTGCTGCAACCTAACATCACTTGCACGCATCTATCGTGCATAAGCTTATAGAAAGCTTAGAGGGTAGTGTAAGTGTGTGTGCAAAGTAAGTGCCAAGTATTCAATACAATGCCATAATCATACAATACAGAAAAATCGGTAATCCATAAACCATATAATGTCTGAATAAGCAGAAACACTGATAAGATCATGAATTATCAGAGTAAGCAGAAATACTGACAAGAGCATGAATTATTAGGGTAAACAGAAATACTGACAAGAGCATGAATCATACGATGACAGAATAAGCGGAAGTATGAACAAGTCCATAAGTCAATCAATATCAGGATAAACAATATACAACAGGTATGCAATAAGGAGTCATAAAGAGCCAAATATTAGATCCTGAGAATGTAATGCAATATACAAATCCTACTAAGTCTGTATAGGCCATATAAGTGCAGAAACACAGCAACCCAAAATGCCATATGTATGCAATATACGATGCAAATAAAATGACCATGCTGGAGTGTGAAGTCGGGATGATAGTACGTAGTATCGCAGGCTACGGGGTCCACCACAAGGGACTTCTATCCAAACCAGTCCCATACCTAAATTTGGATAGTCAGACTCAACGTGGTAAAATCCTGATCTCAGGTTAGTTGCGCGCCCAACCGAAATCATTGTCATAACGAAGGTACACAACAATTAGTTACGCACCACCAGCCCGAGTGGATAGTGAATGAATGAATGAATGAGCATGCAACTCTTACTCAATAAATCCACATATCAATACGGCTCCTCTCTGGGATCATCACCGGAGTTTAGTACACTCGAAATGGCACTGCCGCTCTCCCTATCCGCACAGTCCAAGTAAGTGTAAGAAACCTCACTATCCGCCTGGCCAATAGTCTGCCAATACCTATCCGGCACATCGATAGCGGACCCATTCACGAGCTGGTCAAACTCAGCCTAACAATGCCCCCTGCGCTCGGGCGAGTAAGGCCACACCCCCTCCCAACCGACCACGCCACAGTAGGAGACGCGACCTCCTGGTATTGGCACTCGGGCGCTCATGTATCCACTCGGTCTCGACGTTGGGGCGTCCTCTGGTACCAAGAGGGTTTTAGGAATTTTCACCCAGGGCCATCTATGGCAGCCCGATGCTCGAACTAAATATTTTCGGTGTCCCATCTGGCCATCCACGATATGCCTGTGGAGGCTACGACCCTGATGTCGTTAGGGTGTACAGTAATCACAGTACACAATGCAAGATGCATGAGTCATACAATCCAGTCATGCATCAATCATGCACATACCGTGCGCTCATGTGAGACGATCTCTGCCTATCAGGGAGTCTCATAATAACATGCCCAATGACGTATGCAATGGTCAACCACATCTCATAACAAACATGCAGATGATGCGTATGGGCATGTATCATGATGCTATGCTGCCATATGCTCACAATTGGTACTAGTAACCAGCATTGACAATTGGCCTCGATAATGTGGACATTTAACCAACATTGTCCCCAAGGAATGGTCCACATAGAACAAAACACATAGTGGGCCCACGGCCTCGCACAAGGGCCTAATATATATCATCATGGGCCTCACCAAAGGTCATGAACACATCACAATGGGCCGCATGATATGGGCCACACTAATAGGCCTCATACACATCAGGTGGGCTGCGTCAATGGCCGCATCAATGGGACTAATACCATGGGCTTCAAATACATAACGAATGGGCCTCATGGGTGAGTCACAAATACATCAAAGTGGGCCTCATATACATCACATCGAGGTGGGCCCTGCACATATCAAATGGGCCCCAACAGATGGACAGTGTGCCTGCTATACGCACATCAAAGTGGGCCGCATAAGTAGATAGCATAGATGAAATACGTACAACATGGTGGGCCCCACAGAACTTGGTGACGTCACTACAATAGCTATATAGTTGGTATGAGGTATCCCAACCAATCTGCTTCCCAAGGTGGGTCCCACGTATGGCCCACTAGTTCAGTAATATGGATGGATGGTTAGGATATAACACATATCATGGTGGGCCACAGATGAACGGTAGGATGAAATGCATACATCTTGGAATGGCCCACGTCCTTAAACAGACGGATGGTTGGATATAACACAACCTCAGGATCAGGCCCACGTCCTTAAGGTGGGTCCCATCTAGGGACGGCCTAGATGATAGAACACATGCATCATGAGCCACCGTCCTTAGCAGATGGACGGCGCAGATGGAACATACATCCGGGTGGGGGGTCCACAACACCTTGGATGGTGCAAATAAAACATTACATCATAGCAGGCCCTACACAGCACCGATGGACGGTACAAATACAAACACCATCAAGGTGGGCCCTACCATCCGCAAAATGGACGGACGATTTAGATATAATAAACACATCACTGTGGTAGGAATAAAATACAGAAATCATGGCGGGGTCCACACATCTAGCAGATGGACGGCGTGGCTACATAGCACACATATCATGGTGCGCCCCTTCCATATAAAAACGGATGGACGTGTGTATATAGCACATGCGTACTGAGGTACGGTGCATGTCCCACGTGAGCAGCATGTGTGGGGTGGGCCCCACACACTAGCCAAATGAATAACAGCATAGATATAACACGTACCTCATGCTGGACCACAACACTTGTTGAAGTTTGTCCAGTCAGATGGGTAGGAGGTGGTCCCCAACAAATGAACGGTTGGAATGAAACACATCTTATGGTAAGGCCATCAAATCTTACTAACGTCATGACACCAGCTAAATAGCTGGTGTATAGTGCTCCAGCCAATCCACTCATAGCAGGTGGGTCCCAACGAGATAGATGGCGTGGACATACAATACATACATCAATGGTGGAGCACACGTCCAGATGAATGGGCGGTTAGGATGTACAACACGTTAACGAGGTGGGCCCCACCTGTACAGAAACGAATGGACACTCTGGATGAGACCCACAATGTCCAGCGATTAGGAAAGGTGGGTCCCACATAGGGCCCACCATAAAATAAAATATTATATAATAATCTGACTATACTATTTTTTTTTTTTTTTAATTATTAGCAGGAACGTCCAGGCCCTGGACGGTCTGGACAATACATCATGGTAGGCCTCATCGGCCTGGATGGACGGTGTAGACGGAATTCGTACACCAAGGTGGACCCCACTGTCAGGACGCACGTGCAGAGGGTAGGTCCCACTTGAAATTTAGATATATCTCATTCGCTTTGAAATGCATAGGGACAAACCCTGTAAATGCTTGGACGGTATGGATTAAACACATGCAACAGATTAGGCCCACAGAGCTATCTGACGTCTATACAGCAGCTAGAGTGCTAGTGGGAACCACAGAACTTGCTGACGTCAAAATAGCAGTGGGTCCCACCAGTTTCTACCGTCCAGAATGGTGTGGATAAACATAAAAATCATTGTGGGTACCAAGTCTAGATGGACGGATGGCTGGATAAAACCCTTACATCACATGGGTCCCACAGCAGGAATAAAACACATATATTACAAGTGGGTCCCACCGTGTCACGCCCCAAACTTAGAAATCGGGCTCACAGAATTCCCGATTGCTGAATCCGACGTCAACAGCCTCCGTAGAACCCCATTCTCGGCTTCCAGCTCCCATTCGCCAGGTTCCGATCCTGGGATGCTACGAGGGAGATTTTTCAACGTCAGTTCGATTCGTAATGAGCACAACCAAAGGCATAACCCACAAACAACAACTAAGAACTCCATTACATTTTCACTATGATAAAAAACTTTATAAGTACAATGAGCATAAAGGGAAATACAATAGTAAAGAATAAAAACTCCAAAATGATTTGCAACGTGCTTCTGCCTCAGCGCTGCTGCGCCCCAACGTCACCTGCACGCAACGGTTGTGCATAAGCTTATAGAAAGCTTAGAGGGTGGTGAAAGTGTGTGCGCAAGGTAGTAATATGATCATGCAGTATCAGAGTAATGCGGGATATGCAGATGGATTCATAAATATCATGAGTCGTACCAAGGCTATGCGATGCAAGACATGAATGATATCGGCCATCCCAAGGCCATGCGATGTGAAATGCAACTCAAGCATACAGATCCTCATCTATGTCCACACATCAATATAACTCAAATCTGAGATATCACCGGGGTCTAGTACACTCTAAACCAGATCGCTGCCTCATCGCGCGTAATAAGGTAAGTGGAAGAGATCTCACTATCCGTCTGCCAATATCGGGCGCGACTCGTAGATAGCGGACCCATTCCTCGAGCTGGTCAAACTCAGCCTAGCATTGCCCCCTACACTCGGGGGGATAAGGCCGCACCCTCTTCCAACCGACCACGACACAGTGGAGAGCGCAACCGTCTGGTAATCGACACTTAACGCTCATCTACCCACTCGGTTTAGACGTTGGAGTAACCTTTTGGTACCATAAGAGTTTATGGACTTTCACCCAGGGATATCTATAGCACCCCATGTAAGATAAAATTTTCGGTATCGAATCTTGTCAACCACGATACGTTCGTGGAGGCTACAACCCTGATGTCACTAGGGCGTAGAATAACCATATCACACAATGTGAAATACATGAATCACGCTATCCAGTCATGCAATAAATCCTTCGCGTATCGTGCGCTCATGTAGGGCAACACCGCCTAACCGGGAGACCATAAACAACTTGCCCGAAGGCATATGCTATGATCAGTCACCTCTCATATCAAGCTTACATATGATGCGTAAGTCATGAAACTATACTAAACATGTTATAATGAAATGAACTATCCTTACCATGCAGGTGGGCCTGGACGACCTATACACAATAAGTACGGGCCTAATAACGGGACCTAAGGAGAGTCGTAATGTGGACATCCAACCAGTATTACACTCGCAATGTGGACGTCAAACCAACATTGTTCACAAGGCACGATCGTTGTAAACATCGTTACATAATCCGTGTCGGGGTCACACATTGCAATGGACCTTAGGTACATCCCATTGGGCCTTAAATATATCAAATGGGCCATATCATATGGGCCTTCTATTCGTCAAGCGGGCCACATCAATGGGCTGCACCAATGGGCCTTGTGCGCATTGCAATGGGTCATAACCCGTTGAGCCTTGAATTGCATCAAATGGGCCTAGCCTCATGAGTCTAATATGTAACAAATGGGCCACACCAATTGGGCCCCATGTGTTCAACAAATGGGCCTCAACCCATAGGCCCCTTAAACATCCAATGGGCCAAATCCCATGGACTTATAAATATCAAATCGGCCTAGTCCTATAGGCCTTATATAAGTTAAATGGGCCTAAATCCACAGGCCTTAGAGGCCCACTGAAATGTTTATTTTCCATTCAAACTGGCTGGCAAGTGGTCCATCATAATATTTACTTTCATCCATCCATTGATGGGTCACACAGACCTGGGGGCCCATTGTGATTTTTTTTTTTTTAAGACGGTGGGTATTCATTCAACACTGTCACCTGTAGTGTGGGCCAGCACACATCACGGTGGACCATGCACACGCGCACGCACCGTCCACACGTGGGGAGGGGCCCACCGTCCAGAGGGACGGTGTGAATAAAACACACACGTCACCGAGGGCTCCACAAAAAACACAGACCATGAACACGTGCATCATTGTGGGCTCCATGTGGGGCCCACTCTAATGTTTAAATGCCATCCAAACCGTTCGTAAGGTCACACAGACCTGGATGAAGGGTAAATACAAATTTCAACTTGATTCTGAACTTAGGTGGGCCCAACAATGGGTTTCAATGATAGAGGGTCAATCCCACTGTTTCCTACAGTGTGGGCCACTCGAGCCAAGGATGGGGCAACAATTCGGAGAGGGCCCACCTGAGGATGGGGTCCACCAAATGAATGGATTAGATAGAAGATACACATCAAGGTGGGGCCCACATGTGGGGCCATAGGCCCCTCACGTCCGCCCGCCCCAGCCACTGCACGCAGCAGCGTGCAGCAGCTGCTGCTGCATGTCAGAGGCATAGGGTTTGCCTCTTACCAAAAATTAGAAAAACCCATTTTTCTGGGGTTTTTTACGTGTGGGGCCCGCTCCAAGCGAATCCACTCCGGCCATTGCGTTCAGTGGCTCGAGGCCGTCCCAATGAGTCCAAAGTTTGAATTTTTATATGTTTAGAAAATAAAATAAAATAAGAAAATGAGATTTGAATGGTAAAAATGCGATCTTCGACGCTATGGCCCACCAGATCTTCCAATCAACCTCAACTTTTGGCTCAACGCCTAAACTGCAATGGGTAAGAGAATGGGCGGCTTGAATTTCATACATACGTCAAGGTGGGGCCTGCATAAGCCGACCCACCCAAAACCTTCCTTTTTTCCCTTTTTTTTTTTTTTTAATTTAGGCAGAGATGTCCAACGTCTCAGAAGTTGGACGGTTGAGTTTTTTTTTTTTTTTAAAAATATATAATGCATTGAGGTGGGCCCTGATTAGGTGGGCCATCACATGGCTACCCCATGCACATACAAGGTGGGCCCCATCTAAAAATGGATTGGATCCAAAACATGCATCCTAGTGGGGTCCATCCAAGTGGGCCACACAACCATATGTAATGACATAAAAATAAAATAAAATAAAATGAAATGAGAAGTGAGAGAGAGATGGAAAGTGGGACACGCTTGTGATGGAGGGGCCCCGATACTATGGGTCCTCCCTTGCAATGAATCATACAATCAAATGGGTCCTTTAGCACATGAGACCATCAAAATTTAAAATCAACGGTGGGGATCCTTTCCCCACCAATATGAATGGTCTAGATGACCTTTCTAAAGAAATAAACATCATGATGGGGTCCATGGAGAATGGCCCCATCATGGAATGATCATGATGATCCTAGTAGGCCATCGGCCACATCTTAGGGTCCCAAGTGAGATCCACACCATTGATCGGTGGGCCTCACTTGGCCCATCATAAAAATAAGAAAAACTACACTATAGAGGCACTCACCGTCCGATCTTCTTGCTCCTAGGGCTTCCTTAGCTCCTTAGCTTTGATTTCAATGGGTGAGATGATGAATGGATGACTAGGATGGGAGATGAAGGGGGAAGGAAAGTGGGCTACCCTTTGAGATTTTGGAAGAGAGGGAGAGCTCATACGTGAGATTTTCTTGCTTGGAGAGAATGAGATGAGAAATGAGAAAGAGATAGAGTGTTGTAGAGAGAGATGAATGATGGATGGATGTGGTGAATGATGGGTGTGTAAGAAAATCTTGACTTTTGTGACTATTTGTGTAAGAGAGGTATGGGAGGTGTAAGAAATCCTTAACTTTTGAGGCCTTTTGTGTAAGAGAGGTATGGGCTTTGTAAGAAAAGCTTAACTTTTGTGGTTGTTTGGGAATGGGTGAAAGGTGATGTGTACTTGACACGTACTTGACATGTGATGGATTGATGGGATTGATGTGACATCTCGTAGAGATTCTCTTGGGTTTCGCAACGCGCGGTGTTTCCTAGCACCGAGCGTCGACCTACATCTCTCGACCAGGGTATCGCCTCGGCACGCGAGTCGCGACATCGGAACCGCAACGACGGCGAGGTCACTATGGTACAGAACTTGGGTTAAGTCGACTCGGGTTGACGGCGTATGAATCAGGGTCGTGCGTGACTATCGGTTAAGGGTCGAAGGCTGCCGAAATTCGACCGGTAAGACCGCGGAAGTCTACGAAACAGTACGGACTAAGATATGAGTCTTACACACCGCCTAGTCCACTGGACGACTGGGATTAACAGATGCCTCATGGTAGCCCCTACGTGCTGCACATGCAGCAGTTGCTGCTGGTCACCATCAAACAGATGGGCGGTATGAATGAAACACATACGTCAGTGGACCCCGCGCGTCCAGCTACTGGACGTGTGGAATTACAACATATACATTATTGTGGGGCCTCGTCCAGCCAACGGACGGTACAAGTGCAATGCACCAAATCAAAGAAGGCCCCACACGTGCAGGTATACAGATATATCAGGGCGGTGCCCTGATTAAAACAGTCTAATGACCTGCCGTTCAAAAGTGCTCGGGTCCACACATGTGGCCCACCATGTGGCCCACCGTCCAAAAGTGCTCGGGGGATGAAGCAGATACATCATGGTGGGTCCACACATGTGGCCCACCAAGCTTTCAATGAATTTGATATTCATGTTTTCTCTTAATTCAGATTCACCAGACAGTACCAGTAAGGCTGGACCGTCCAACCACTGATAGAAGCTGGCAAAGGTGGGCCTCACGGGTGTTTGACATAGATAAAATACAAACATCATGGTGTGGATTCACATCATTTGGATGGACGGTGTGAATACACTCGTGCCATCAAGGTGGGCCCGCCCGTCCAGTGAATGAACAGATGGCCTGTATAAAACACATGTATCACTGTGGGTCCCATGTGGGGCCCACCATAACGTTTATCTTCCATCCAACCGTTGATAAGGTTGCATGGACCTGGCTGAATAGGAAAAACAAATTTCACCTTAATCCAAAACTCCTGTGGCCCAGAAAAGGGGTTTCAAGGGTAGACGTTCAATCCCGCTGTTTCCTCTGATGTGGGCCACCTGAGCTTTGGATGTGGGTGATTTTTGGAGGGCAGAACACTGCCCTGAGGTTCCACCACATGAACGACTTGGATGACAAATATACATCACGGTGGGGCCCATAGAAGAAGCCGTGGGTCCCAGCCCAAATGACCGTCGCCTGGCGCAGGCAGTACCTGCATTCTTGACAGCAGTAGCGTCGGCTGCTGCTGTGTATTTTTTTTTTTTGAAAAGAAATATTCCACGATTTTTCACGTATGGGGCCCGCATCAACAAGATCCGTCCCACCCAATGGATTCTACAGTCCGTAACCAATTCATCAAGACTAATGTTGGACATTTTTCGGCATGTAGAAAAATTTAAGATGAAGTTGAATGGTAAAGATTGCTTTTGCTAAGGCATGGCACACCAGCTAGTCGGATCAACCTCGTTTTTCGGCTTAACGCCTAAAATGAGTTGGAGAAAAGGATGGACGGCTTAGATTGAATACATGTATTAAGGTGGGGCTTACATGGACAACCTTCTTTAAAGCTTGAGAATGAAGCTGATATTTTTTTTTAATTTTTTTTGACAAAGCACGTTCACGTGTGCTGGACCTCCCATGACTGTTTACATTTCAGTGGACATCTTCTAGTATCCGGGTTGCATATATTTCTTCAAGGTGGGTCCCACAGGGATGTGGCCCACATCTCATCAAGGTGGGTCATAAGATGGGAAAGAAAGAGATAGAGAGAGAGAGAGAGAGAGAGAGAGAGAGAGAGAGAGAGAGAGAGAGAGAGAGAGAGAGAGAGAGAGAGAAGCACCCACCTTTGATTCTTCTCTTCCTTCTTCCGCCAATGCAATCTACAACTCGAATGGGTGTGATTCAATGGCTGAGATCGGCTTTGAAGGATTGGATTAGATGGTAGAGAGTGGCCACACAAAGCTCCTCCTATGGAGAGCCATGGACGTGGGTTGTTCTCATGGAGCTTGGGAGAAAATGAAAGAGTGATGAGAGAGATGATGGGAGAGGAGTGATGGGAAGAGGGATGGGTGAAGTGATAGAAAAGTTGATTTTAGTACTTTTGTAAGAGAAAGTATGGTGGCTTGTACTTGACATGTGAAGTGATGGATGAGATTGATTGATGTGACATTTCATAGAGATTCCCTCGATACACGCAACACGCGGCATTTTCTTCAAACTGAACGCGGTCCCATTTCTCCTGGCCTGGGTACCGCCTCGGCGCACGAGACGTGGCATCGAAACCGCAGCGACACCGCGATCGCACTAATACAAGTCTCGGGTCGAGCTGACTCTAATATATGAGACACGACTCGTGATCGAGCGCAAACTTTGATAACTGATCGCGTGTCACCGAAATTTGACCAGAATGATTGTGGGAGTTGACGGAACAGTACGGACTAGGATACGGGTTTTACAGGCTTAACAAGTGGATCAGGTGGGGGCTGCTCCCCCGGTCCATCTTCCATAGAAACTCTCTCGTCCTCTGCACCTTTCTGTACTCCCCCGTCATCAGGCACCATGAGAGGAATAACCGGATCCATGTCTTCTTGCTCACCTGAACTAGGCTGGTTCTTCTCTGGTTTACCAATGTCTTCTATACACTGATCTTAAAAAAAAATCACATCTCTGCTCCTGACGAGCTTTCTCTCTGTCGGATCCCATAATCTGTAACGAACTTTTTATCACCGTACCCTAAGAATACGCACTGTCTGATCTTTATATCGAGCTTGGACCTCTCGTCCTTCGGTATGTGAATGGATGCCCTACATCCAAACACCCTGAGATGACTGTACGATGGATCCTGTCCAGTCCACATCTTCTCTGGTACTTCTCCATTCAACGGGGCTGATGGAGACCTATTTATCAGATACACCGCCATGTGCATTGCTTCTCCCCAGAACGTCTTGGGCAATTTTTTATAGGATAACATGTATCTGATTCTCTCTACAATGGTGCGATTCATTCGCTCAGCTAAACCATTATGCTAGGGGGTCTTGGGAACCGTCTGTTCATGCCGTATACCCAGGGACTTGTAATACTCATGAAAGTCGCCAATGTATTCACCACCATTGTCAGTACGGATGCACTTCAATGATCTACCTGTCTCTCTCTCGACCATAGCATGAAATAGTTTAAACACACCAAAGACCTCGTCTTAGATTTCAAGCATAAACCCAAACTCTCTTAGATGCATCATTTATAAAAGTAACAAAGTACAATGCCCCACCCAAGGTTTTTGTCCTCATAGGATCACAAACATCAGAATAAACCAAATCTAATGCATGAACTTTATTAACATGAGAATCAATTTTAATGAATGAAACTCTATGTTGTTTCCCTGATTAACAATTAAGACAGGTTTTGAGAGGTGTACCTGTCACGTCTGGAAGGAGCTGCTTCCTCGCTAGTAGCTGAAGCCATTTTTCACTCATGTGGCCTAGACGCCTATGCCACATGTTTATAGCTGAATCTTCCGCTATGTCTAACCCACCCTTGCATACACTGACATTTACCTTATATAGGGTGCAACACTTCTTTCCTTTGGCTGCGATCAATGAACTCTTGATAAGCTTTCAGCGCCCACTAACAAATCGACTTTCATAGCCATCATCATCCAACCTTCCCGTCGACATCAAATTGAGACGAAGGTCTAGGATATGCTTCACATCCCTGAGAACCAATGTGCAGCCCACATCGGTCTTCACACAAATATCACCGACCCTTACGATCTTTGATACGCCAAAATTTATCATCTTCACGGTCCCATAGTCACCTGACTTATAGCTTGTGAAGAAGTCCCTGCATGGAGTCACATAAAAAGAAGCTCCTAAGTCAATCACCCAGTCGGTGTCCTGACTCGTAGCCGTGAGACATACATCATGATCTGCAGAAAGAATAACTACAATGTCACCATTTGAAACGACCGCAGTGGAATCTGATTCATCTTCCTTCTCCTTTCCTTTTCTTTTCTTGTCGTTCTTAGCCTTACGACATTCATGCTTGTAGTGGCCCTTCTTGGTACAATTCCAGTATTCAACATCTTTTCTGTTACTCGACTTGCCTCTTGATTTATCTCGGGCCTTCCCGCCCTTCCTGTTATTTCCTCTCCCCTGTTCATGTGTCACAAGAGCCTCTTGCTGAGTAGACCCCTGAGACTTCCTCCTTGTCTCCTCATTGAAGAAATAACTAGTAACCTGTTCCATGGATATCTTTCCGTCTGTTACGGAGTTACTTAGATACACCACCAATGTCTCCTAACTGTCAGACAACGAACTAAGTAAAAGCGAAGCTTGTAATTCATCATCCAGTACCATCTTCTTAGAGGAGAGTTGGTTCACTATATTGCTGACCTCATTCATGTGCTCGGCTACAAAACCACCATCCTTGAACTTGAGATTCACAAGTCGCTTTATCAAAAAAATCTTATTACAGGCTGTCTTCCTCTCATACAACCCTTCTAGTTTCAGCCATAGGCTAGCGGCCGAGGTTTCCGTAAACATAAGGTGGAACACAAAATCATCCAGCCATTGTCTCATAAACCCCACTGTCTTCCGGTCCAACTTCTTCTAATCATCATCAGTCATATCCTTGAATTTTACTGATATGCCTAAAATTGGAGAATATAAGTCCTTACAATAAAGCAAGTCCTCCATCTTAGCCTTCCATATGGTCCAGTTAAAACCATTGAAGCGGATCATCCTTGATGAACCACCTTCCATAATTCCAAACCGATCCTACCTGTTCAATGAACTTAGCTTTGATACCACTTTGTTGGAGGCCTTGCACAAAACCTTAGGATCTAGCCCTCCAGAATAAACCAAAATTATGAAATAACAAAGCAATGAAATAAATCAAAGCATCAATCACACACCACACAAGAGATTTTTACATGGAAAATCCTCAAAGAGGTAAAAACCACGGGACCTCGTCCAGATTAACAATCCACTATGAAGCAGAACATTACAACCTTCTCCACTCTCGCAGGAGCGGATAAACAATAAGAGAATAAAAAGAAAACTGAGAGATCTCACCGATCACAAGGACGTAGAAGCGCTGAGATGACGGCTCCCTTCCACAAGCTTCCTCTCTCTCTCTCACCCTAAACCCTTTAGCAAAACCCTTGCAAAGTTTTTAAGAAACCTTTCTTGTGTTTTTCTTATACACCTCATGCCCTAGAAAAATCCTAGAAATCCCTTTTTATAGTTTTAGGAAACTCCCTTTCGCATCCTAGTTGCGAAAGGACTTGCGATATGAAATCCGCGCAAAATCGCGGAATGAATCTGCGTAGGTTCGATCGGTCGTGAACCTCTTACGACCGGTCGTGGACTACCTACGACCGGTCGAGCACCCCCCAAAAAAAATAGTTTAATCGCTGGACTTTGAGTCGAGCTACGACTCGACTCCCACGACTGGTCGTACCAGCCTTCAATCGGTCGAGTAGGGCTTACGACCGATCGAACACGGGGCAAAAACCCCATCACCTCATAATTTGACTCATGCTCTAAAATGATTTGAAAAAAAAAATGAATGGATGATACTGATAAAACACATACATTATAGTGGGGCTCACCTAGTTTACTCAACACACTTTTCAAAATTTGTATAAGTCAACATTTTTTACTCCAGCAAGTTTAGTGAGTCATCATTATTTATTTACCATACTTGTTATACATTTACAGCTAACCAACCAAGCCTTAAATTTTTTGGACCTAACGACGTTGGAGGGAGGATTTCCCAAGGATAGGAGATCGATTCTCTCTTCAATTGGTTGGGTAAAAATAGTGTTATATTTGACTAGAGTCGCCACTCACCAATTATTATGATCCTATAGTTGATTAAACTATGTAAAAATGCTTAGGATTAAGAACCCAAAGATCCTTAACTCAAAGCTGACTCGTGAGTTTGTGTTCCAGATATTCCCAGTAAGGGACCACGATTACAGATATGGAAGTTATTAGGCACCCACTTTGCCCGAACAAATGTATGGTTTTTACTTCACCAGATTCTCCTCATTCATGAGGAATGAGACTATTTCTCACGTGCAAAAAATGTAATGTAATGTAATGGTAATGATGATTGATCAATTTAAATTTCTGATGGATATGATCTGATTATATCAGCAAGTCAGAAAACATACATTCGAAATGATCAACTGTAGGGTATAAAGTATGTAGAAATGGGATGTATGTGATGCTGGATGATTTATTGATGCTTGTGATAAAATGACGACTAACTGGCTAAAGTTTTTGGTGAATCTGCTCCAATTATATCGGTAAGCTGTAGAGTATACATTCGGCAAATAAATGAGAGAAAACGAAGAAATGTAATGGCAATGTATATGTTGAGCAAGAGGGTTGAGAAAAGGAATGAGTGTTGCATAATGATAATGCTCTGCTTTGATGAAATTGATTGAAGCTTAAATGGTAGTATCGTAAAGCTCGATCGAGTGGGTAAGATTTGAAGTTAGATGACTTAGGAGATTTGGGCTCTGGCTGGGCTAAGCTAGACCAGGGTTGGACTCTCTCTTTCTCTCACTTTTATTCTCCTTGGTGGAGGGATGATTAGGCATAAGGCCATAAGGGATGAGGAGGGATGCTCAATCCCCACTTGAATGCCTTGTATCTTCTAAACCTATTGGATGCTTGAAATGAGACGGGGTGGGGCCTATTTATAGCCTCCAAACCTAGTTTTTTTGGTAATTACTGGTAACCTATGGGGTAAAATGTGGTTGAAGGGCTAGTATTGAATATTGTCACATGACATCATCTCATGGGTTGGATAATGTGATAAAATGGTAATTTTAGGTAAAGAGATATGTATCGGAATAAATACACATCAACTACACACTTAAGGTATGAAAAATAGTGATTTCACATGTTTGAGTGATGCCACCCTAAAGACGGGGAGTGCCACGTGGCCGACGGTAAGCTAGTTACCGTTGGTCCCCATTTAAACTCTCTGCTTTGGCAAGCAGCCTCTTCCAAATGTATGGAGGCTCTACAATAAAGGTTGTTGTTTTAAAGTTTTGCATATTTTTCCAATTGAGTTTATTTTTGAACTTAAGTTCGAACTTGATTTTTGACTTAACTAGGTGAGTTGGCTTAGTTGTTGTATTGAGTAGGCTGAGGGGCTGATTTCACTTAGCTAGTTGACTAGTAAGTTGACTTTTCAAGCTGGCTCAAGGTTTTAATGTTTTAGGTTCCTAAGATTTAGGGTCAAGCTAACTAAATTAAATTTAGAGATTTAGGATTAAGGTTCTTAGAATTTAAACGGGATTAGGGTTTGGTAGACCACCGTTTCAATTAGCTTATCAGCCTTGAGTTGGAGTTGGTAGGCTACAAGAGCACGTGCTAAAATGAGCTTGAAGTAGGGATGAACGGCATAACGGCACGGATGTACACCACATCATCGAGGTGGCCCTGCGGTAATGGCTACTCCCACCTGACGTGGATCGCGTCCTACCCCCGCCGGGATGGTAATCCGTTCAGGCATGACTCTAAGAGGCCCACCGTGATGTAAGTGTTTTATCCAAGCTATTAATTGCTTTTCTCAGATCATTTTAAGGTATGAACCAAAACACCGATTAAGGTACAGGGCTTAAGTGGACCACAAAGTGGGGATTTAATGTTCACAATTAAAAACTTCTTAGGAGCTGGAGAAGTTCCCGATCAAGCTAATATTTGTTTTTTCACTTCATCAACTTCTACGTGACCTTATTAGTAGGTTGGATGATAAAAAAAACATCACGGTGGCCCTTACAAATGTTTCAACGGTGGGTGTCATTATCACTGTAGCTTCCTCCGGTGTAGTCCACTGGAGCTGTGGACCTGCTTCAATTTTAAATTCATATCTTAAAATGATCTTCCTCCGGTGTAGTCCACTGGAGCTGTGGACCTGCTTCAATTTTAAATTCATATCTTAAAATGATTAGAAAAGCGATTAACGGCTTGGATAAAACACTTACATCACGGTGGCCCCCACGGAGCCCTGCCCGGGCGGATTACCGTCCCGGCGGGGGTAGGACGCAATCCGCGTCCAACTCCCACCTAATCCTCTCCTTGAAACCTAACCTGTGACGAACCGGATGCCACTCCGATTTGTTAGCACAAGTGGGTGTACAAGCCATCCCCACGCGGGTGTACAAGGCATTCCCTCTACACGACCTCACCTGGCACGTGGCTTAGCAAAGCGCCTGGCTACCTTATGCAAGCCATCCATCAGGTGGGCCCCACTTTATAGATGCCAATTAAAAATAGGCCAGTATATTTATTAGGTAAGTGACGGTCTTCTAAATATACAAGTGAGTAAAAGACAACTTGGCCGAGTTTTTAAAGTCCGTGGCCTGTTTCAAAAATTGTGGCCCACCTAATGCATGATCTACATCATTTTTTGGCCCAGATCATCTTTATGGTTGGGCCCACCTAATGGATGGATTGGATATTGTACCAGTGTGCACAGATGGCACATGAAGTGTTCTGTAGAGGGGATAAGTTATCCACGGAATGGGGTTTGCTAACTTGCAGGACACTAACATGATGTAATGATGCAGAGAGCGCGCGCATACACACATGAGACTCACAGGCTGCATATCTCGAATCCAAACCGTCCAAATTGTGGGATCCATTGCCATCTAGTCGAAGTCAGAATGTTTAGACAATCCAAAACCTATGATTAATGAACCTATTTCTGTTGAATCTCAACCGTTCACTACCTTTTCTTTTACAAAAGATTATAAATAAGCCAGTTTATGTTATGATTTAAGTGTGGTTTTAAATGTAATCTATCTGAAGTGGGTCCCACCACTTAGAAGGTTTGGATTTCAGGTGCATGACACGTGTACGTGGTGGAGCCTTCTGCGTGTGATAGCTACAGTAGCACTTGCGTGCGCCACATCCATACGCAAGATGCCACATCACATCTCCACCAAATACGAATACGAATGTACATCACACGTGCCAACTTGTACAAGTATGTGGGATATGGGAGACAAAGGTGGTCCCTGTGGTGGTAGATGTTCCTTAGCCCAAAAGCGCATCCTGTCCCTCTACCAGGTGGGCCACGAATGTACAAGAAGTGGATAGATTGACAGATGGGTACCAATGGTCTGCATTCAACATGCATGTGTTCCTGAGCTGATAAGTGGGCCGGCCTGATTTTCAGGATAGGATTTGAATACCCACCGTCTGATGAACGCCTTGGATCCCGTACACACACGTTCCACTTCCACACGTGTGGTGCGTTTTGTTTAGGTCACTCGTACGGGTATACGTAACTTTTTTTTTTTTTTTTTTCATTTTCTCTTAACCATCCATTTCTCTCATACACGTGGACCAGATCTGGTTAGTTTTCCACTGTGGGCCCCACCCGATGAATGGTCCAGATCTTACACAGGTGTGCCACATCGTCCCCTTCTACGCAGGTCCACGTCCGCAATTGGCACGTGCATTGTACGTGCAGTTTATAGTGGTTTTTAAAGGAATGAAGATTCAAAGAAAGCTTTCTACCATACATGCTACTTGTATTGAGCATTTGTTCTTTGCAATGATGCTAGCATCCATTACAAGAAATATGGTATATACTTATGAAACTTTTACCTACAAAAATAATTTTCATAGGTAAAGATGGGTTTTACCTACGAAAACGATTTTCGTAGGTAAAAACCAACTTTTACCAACAAAATTTTATGGCTGTGATGATGCTAAGTAGCCCATGGTCAGTGGGCCTACGTAGAATTGATGGCTAGGATAACGATCTTGCCGAGCATACCAGGCTGTGGCCCAAGTTTAGTAGAGCATGCAATCCACCTGTGCCATGACACTTGAGAGATCTGTTGCTTGGGCCCAGAGAGGCCTGTCTTCATCCGTAGAGCTCCAACAAGAGTAGGGCATCTGGTCGAGTTGGACCAAGTTAGGGCTGACCCAACTCGATCCGGTTTTGAAATAGGCCTGACCAAAACTTGACTCAACTCGTACCGAGTCCAACATGCTTGAACGGATCTAAATTCGGGTTTAGCTTGGACTAATCCGAACTGAGTCCGACCTAGTAAAAAGTAACGAGTTGGTTTGAGTTCACACCGATTCAGATCAAGAGATGAAAGAGGGAGGGAGTGGAGAGGAGAGAAAGGAGGAGGGTGGTGATGGGCGGCTAGCAGGCTTGGAAGAGGAGGGTGGAAGGGAGTGGAGTGGAGTGGAGAGGAGAGAGAGAGAGGGAGGAGGAGGGGGGTGGTGATGGTGACGGGTGGTTCCTGGGCTTCGAAGAGAAAGATGAGGAAGAGAGAGTTTCAGATTGAGTTGGGGTGGGTTGGGTGCGGTGTATATGCTTAGAGATACTTAAAAATTGTTACTTTTTTTTTTAAAAAAAAAATTATATATATACTTGAATTCAGGTCGAGTTAGTTTCGGATCGAGTTGAGTCTAACTAGATCGAGTTTTGGTCGAGAGTCTAATCGACTTACTGGGTAACTCGAACTCAACTTGGTTTGAGTTTAGATTGGGTGAAACCTACTTGATTTGGACCAACTCACACATTTAGTTCAGGTTGAGTCGGGTTTGAATGAGTCGAGTTAGGCGAGTCGAGTTGTCCTGTGCCCAACTCTATCTCCAACCAACGTTGGAAACCATCATTACCACTATATATCACATCCAAGATGTGGTCCACTAATTGGACAGTTCGAATAGATTGGCATGTGCACCAACCAAACAATTGGTAGGGACAATTGCCATCCCTCTCACCATTACCCAGTAAGTATCCGATGGATCACTTTCAGATAAGCCAATGACAGCAACTGACCAAAGATGCATGGCCGACCTCAAGGGTAGCATGTTGCTAGGATGAGTGGCCCAAGTTGGCCATATCTGATGAGGCTACTGGATTTGATTCCTGAAGTGGTTTGTTTGGTGTGGTGAATCCAAGTTGGAGTTAGTTGAGATATGTTAAGTAAAAAACCAACGACTGTTAGGTTGAGGTTAGGAATTTTAAAACGACGGTTGCATCTTATGATGTCATGGGCCCATGGCATGGAAATGTGACGGTGAAGGAGCCCTACATCAGAAATTGTCCTTTTTTGCCTTTAATAATAATTCATATGCATTATTTGTTTATGGATAAAGCTGGGCCACAAACACTAACTTGTAAGTGCACATGTGTTCACTCCCCAAGTGCAGGGTTGTGATGTAGTAATAACTCGGTAAGACCGAGTTCGAATCCCAAGGGACTAAAACTTGTACGTTATCTAAAACTAACTAGAATTAGAACTAGAATATGATGAAATCTAAATCAACTAGAAATTGTGAAATAATTGTAGGATAATTAATCTAAGACTGAGGAGATATTAGAGAAGGGTAACTAGGGATTCAGAGGATCCACTTGTAGAGATTAGGGAGATCTTATGCCTGCTTCAAAAATCATGGAGTTAACTGAACTGTCATTAATGTAGTTTTCAAGAGATGAGAGGTATATGAATTAGAATGGATTCCATCACCAAACCATGCCTAAGAGACTATGGCAAACAACAGAATTAAGCTAATTACCACCCAATCAATCAATGTATGAAGGTCAAGAAGGGTACCAACATCCAACCATGCCCAGGAGACGATGGTGAATAACAGGGCTTCATGACGTCATGAACATCAAAAGGAAAAGGAAATATTCAAAGCCATTGCAGAGCCACTGTAATTTCAGTCACAACAGACCATTAGAGACTAAAAATATTTCCATTAAATAACTTAAATCAATATTAATTCAGCTTCAAATAAAAGGCACAATCCGAGGATCTCCCATCATGCTACAAGCTTCACCTCTTAGCCCTAGCTAAGAGGTTTAGCCACTCATAATCATGATTAGGCTAAACATAAAATAAAATTAAACCAAAATAAAAAGAAAAAAAAACTAACTCTCTCTCCTTCTTAGCTTCCACGACCAGGACTGGTCCATGTTTCTAGCTTCCCCCCCTGGCTCTCTCTCAACCTTACTCTTTATAGGAAATGGAGGTCGGCTAGGATGGGAGTTGCCACAAGATGCACGCAGTCGGCGTTGTTTTACGCACAGCAGAAGACGGAGGAAACTTTCCTTTACACATGCATGCGTAGAGAGCTTACGCAGGTTGATCGGTGGGGCCCACATCGTCCTTCTTTCGAGGAATCCACACCATCCATAATCTTCTCCTCGAAGTTTTGACCAGGGATGGACGGTTCTCTTCATCCGTTAATGTGGCCCACTGAGATAATCAGAATGCACGACAGTTGAACGGTCTATTTACAATTGCTTTAGAGATCATGTGCATGTGCATGGACGCCAAAAATCAACATGAATTAGACTGGTTTCTCTCCCTCTACAAGATGGACGATCTGGATTTGACTGATGGGTCCTAATGGTGGCCCATTAGGATCATCCGCATGCTCTGTTTGCGAACAGAGCCCGAAAAATCATTACGCTGTGATGAAGGTGGGACTCATGATCGGCAATGCATGAAAAATGCATTCCGTCGATTGGGTTTCTCTTGAAAATTGGATGAGATTAATGGTTTCCGGTTTGAATCAGTGCGGCCCATAGGAATTTTCCTTCCTGCCGTCTGTCTACGTTTGGGAAGTTAAAAATCAATCTACAATGTACCTTGAATTTTCGTCACCTAAGCAAGGAAATTATGGACCACTTGAGTCACATTAACGGTCCGGATCAGACTTTCAGATCACGATGGTGGCCCACAACATCGCCCCACACAAACAACGTCGTACGCTGGAGCAAAAAAGGAAAACTCCGTTTTGGAGAAGGAGAGCTCGGTCAAACCAAGTTTTGACCGAGATTTTAGTCCAGTGTACATTGAGTGCACATGCACTTTGTGTACGGACGATGTACATGTAGATCCATTGTGATGGTTGTGAGAAATCCGCACCGTTCATCAGCTTTGACATATCATTTTAGGCCTTGGGACCAAAAGTGAAGCAGATCCAGATATCAGGTGGGCCCAGAATCATGATTCTGAGGGCTGATCTATCCGTTGGACCACTTCCACAAGGTTCATCTGCTGAAATTCATCATGTACGGTTACTTTATGGTCCCCAGGCCATGTATGAAGTTTCGTGTCAATCTGATGCTGAAAACCTTGTGATCTTGCTTCCTACACCGATTTCGGGCCATTTGAAGGTGAACGACTGAAATTCCGCTGATCTTCGGCATGTAAATCCACTGATCTTGGTCCCCTGGGATCCGTCCCTTGCCTTAGTGAATCTTGAGCGCTAAAACCATGCATTTAACATCCTTTTTCAGTCAATGCTCGTAAAATCACCTTGCAACATAAACAAAATAAAATGGGCCATTAAACAGTATCATGCTCGTAAATCTAGGAAATAAATGAGGTCTAATATGCATTATTTGACCCTCAACACAACCCCCAACCAGTATTTTGCTAGTCCCGAGCAAAGTATGCGAAAAATAAGTTGAGACTTATAGGACGATTTTCATAAACTCAAGTGATTTTTACAAAATAATCCGGATACGAAAATTCTAAGATTCATGAATGTTGGGGATTACTTTCTCCTGGACTCAAGTGCTTGGTAGACTCATAATCAAGTTTAAAGTATTAATCCATCAATTAGAATAATTCTAAACATTGAGTTCCATAGGTGTATAATGTAATCTCAGCTCATCAATATTAAGATTCAATTCGTTATTTTATGATATCATTGGTAACAAGTAAGAGAATGTCTGACAGCCTAAACCAAAACTTGCCTCACACGTCATTCTTCCATTCTTCCAGTCTTCTTTTTTTTTTTTTTTTTTTTTTTTCATTAAAAGAATGTCAAGAGGGGCATCAATTGTCACCTATAGGGAGCAAACCTAAGGTGAAACTAGTTGCCCAACTCTCTCTAACTGTTAACCTTGGGGAATTGAATCCACACCTATAGGGATCAAACCCATGGTGAAGATGAATTTTCCAACCTTTTTTATACCATGATGGCAAGATATTTCAGTCTGGTTCCTTTCATGCTCAATGATTACCAAGTTAATCCCTCGTTATGAAACTGAAATCTTAATGTGTAAGCGAGATGTGACATGTGAAATCATGACTCAATCAATGTTTACAACTTCTAATCATGGATTAATAACTCGATCTCAACTGCGAAATCTAACAGATAAATGAATTCAGGAGTCATACATTACCAACATTACAAATCTTATACTTTTAAATCAAAGATAGATGTCAAAATCACTTCGAATTCATAAGAATTTTCAGAAAAAAAATTTAAAATTGTTACAATTTTTTTTTTCAAGACCAAGAAAACACTGATTAGGTAACCAATCCCCCACCCCCAACCTAAAATCTACATTGTCCTCAATGTAAGAGATATAAAATGCAATACACATGGGACAACAAAAGTGAATGAGAAGTGATGGGAAGATAGTACCTGGATAACGAATCGAGAGAGATTTTTCAAGAGATCGCTGAGATAGAGCAGGTTAGTACGAGAGAATAACAAAAAATAAAATCCTACCTATACCACTTTCGCAGGTGCTCTCGATTGCATTTAGTGTATGCAACAAGCCTTTAAACCCCTAGGTTACCCCTAGTGGACGAGTTGTAGTCTCGTGAGGGTTTGCAGTAATGTTACCCACAAACATTGAACTATCTAACTAAAAAAATGAAATGGAATAAAATGACTGGGTTGCCTCCCATGAGCGTTAAATTTACCATCTTCAGCCAGACAAATAAAGTAACTACCCTAATCTTATGAAAGCGATAAACCTACCTATACCTCCATCAGACTAGGAGATCAGTCTTGATAAACAGGAGCAATCGGAGGCATGGACATGTCCTCTGAATCAAATGCCTCAACAAATGGCTTTAATCGATGTCCATTGACTTTAAACTCCTTGCCATTGTCGGGATCTCTTATCTCGATGGCCCCATGAGGATAAGCAGTAACCACAATGTAAGGGCCGGTCCAACGAGATCGAAGCTTACCCGGAAAGAGGTGGAGTCGAGAATCGTACAAAAGGACTTTCTGACCTGGTGTGAATGATTTTCGTATAATATGTTGATCATGAAACGTCTTCATTTTGTCCTTATAAATTCTTGAGTTTTCGTACATATCATTCCGGATTTCTTCAAGTTCATTTAACTGAAGTTTGCGTAGCGAGCCAGCGCTGTCTAGATTGAAATTTAGATTTTTGATCGGCCAATATGCTTTATGTTCCAATTCCACAGGCAAGTGACAGGCCTTTCCATAGATAAGTCTAAAGGGAGATGTTCCAATAGGAGTTTTAAAAGCAGTACGGTACGCCCATAAGGCATCGGTCAATCGGATTGACCAATCCTTACGGTTAGGGTTAACCGTTTTCTCCAGGATATGTTTGATCTCTCTATTGGAAATCTCAGCTTGTCTACTTGTCTGTAGATGGTATGGGGTGCTCACCTTATGAGAGATACCGTATTTCTTCATTAAACTCTTAAATGGTCTATTACAAAAGTGTGAGCCCCTGTCACTAATGATGGCTCGAGGCGTTTCGAACCGCGACAGGATATTTTCCTTCAAAAATTTAATGACCGTGAGATGGTCATTTTTGCGGCACGGAATTGCTTCGACCCATTTAGTGACATAGTCTACGGCGAGCAAAATATACAGATTTCTAAATGATTGGGGGAATGGTCCCATGAAATCAATGCCCCAGCAATCAAATGCTTCAATGTTAAGGATGTGATTCAAAGGCATCATATTGCAACGGGACAATGCTCCCAATTTTTGATAACGCTCACAAGCTTTGCAAAACTCATGAGTGTCCCTGAACATAGTGGGCCAGTAAAAGCCACACTATAGAATCTTGGCCGTGGTCTTTTTAGCAGAAAAGTGACCACCACAGGCCTGTGAGTGACAGAAGGAGATGACACTCTGATGCTCATCGTCTGGCACACATGGGCAATATTTAAACAAATATGGATCATCCCAGAAAAAGTTACGCACCTTGGTAAAGAATTTCTTCTTATCTTGTGATGTCCAGTGTGTTGGTATGGCACCTGTAGTAAGATAATTAGCAATATCAGCGAACCAAGGTGAATGAGAGACTCTAAACAGTTGTTCATCAGGGAACATATCATTGATATGGGTCGCCTCAAGGGAATCAGAGGTATTAAGGTGAGAAAGGTGATCGGCCACTACGTTCTCTACTCCCTTTTTGTCTTTAATTTCCAAATCGAATTCTTGGAGTAGAAGGATCCATCGTATCAGGCGGGGCATAGAATCATTCTTGGAAAGAAGATACTTAATTGCCGCATGATCTATATAAATAATGATCTTAGATCCGATCAGGTAGGACCGAAATTTGTCCAAAGCGAACACTACGGCTAAGAGTTCCTTTTCCGTGGTTGAATAGTTCACTTGGGCAGGATTTAAAGTCCTACTTGCGTAGTGAATGACATAAGGCCGCTTATCTTTTCTTTGGCCTAGAACCGCTCCAAGATCATAATCAGAGGCGTCGCACATAAGTTCAAAAGGAAGACTCCAGTCGGGTGGCTGCATGATAGGTGCAGTGGTTAACATGCCTTTAAGATTAGTGAAAGCTTCTTGGCATTGCTCAGTCCACTTGTATGGTGCATCCTTTTGAAGAAGATTACATAAAGGACGAGAGAGGAGACTAAAGTCCTTTATGAATCGTCTGTAAAACCCTGCGTGTCCTAAGAAGGATCGCACATCTCTGATGTTCTTGGGTGAAGGTAGGTTAGAGATAAGATCGATTTTTACCTTATCTACCTCGATTCCTTTGGACGAGATGATATGCCCAAGGACAATTTCCTTTTGAACCATAAAATGACACTTCTCACAGTTAAGTACCAAATTTTTTTCTTCACATCTTTTCAGCACACATTTAAGACTTGCTAAGCACTCGCTGAAAGATGAACCGAAAACAGAGAAATCGTCCATGAAGACCTCTAAATATTTCCCCACCATGTCAGAAAAGATACTCATCATGCATCGCTGAAAGGTGGCAGGGGCATTACATAACCCGAATGGCATCCTTCTGTAAGCAAAGGTGCCATAGGGACATGTAAATGTGGTCTTTTCCTGATCCTCAGGGGTGATTTCAATCTGATTATAACCTGAATACCCGCCAAGGAAACAATAATAAGAATGACCAGCTAGCCTTTTCAGGATTTGATCAATGAAGGGCAAAGAAAAGTGATCTTTCCTTATGACAGTATTCAGGTTTCTGTAGTCAATGCACATTCTCCAACCAGTGGTAACTCTGGTCGGCACGAGTTCATTATTAGCATTGGCTACGATGGTGATCCCGGACTTCTTAGGAACCACCTGAGTCGGACTCACCCATTGACTATCGGATATGGGGTATATGATCCCCACATCCAATAGTTTGAGAATCTCGCCTTTAACCACTTCCTTCATGTTTGGATTTAGTCTACGTTGTGATTGCCGAATAACCTTTACATTATCCTCAAGATATATACGGTGAGTACAAATCGATGGGTTAATTCCCTTGAGGTGCGCTATCGTCCATCCAAGAGCTCCCTTATGCTCAATGAGAGTAGATATGAGTATACTCTCTTGTTCTTTTTCCAGGTGGGCAGAGATTACCACCGGGTATGTCTCATCTTGACCTAAATAAACATATTTTAAATTAGAGGGCAAAGGTTTTAGGTCAAGCTTCGGTGGCTTGAGGTTAGACGGTAGATGCACTACATCAGTTTGGGACAATTCTTTAATTTGTGGCCTCCACCGGTTAACTTCAAGTACCGGTACAGTATCTAGCATGGCACACGTCTTCCTAATTACATCATCATCAAGATCATGGGAGTGGGCCAGACACGTCTCTAGAGGATCAGAGGATAAGGTGAGAGGTGTTTTATCTTTCACAAAAGAATCAATCATGTTAACATCGTGGAAATCGTCATCATCATCTGAGTTGCTGCCGTTATTGAAAAAGATATTCGATTCCAATGTTAAATTTCCAAAAGACATAGTCATAACACCATTCCTGCAATTGATAATTGCATTTGAAGTGGACAGGAATGAGCGACTAAGAATGACGGGAATCTGAGTGCTCGTGTCATTGATGGGTTCGGTGTCCAAGATGATAAAATCAACAGGGTAGTAAAATCTATCTACCTGGACCAACACATCCTCGATGATCTCTCTTGGTACACAAACAGAATGATCAGCAAGTTGTAGTGTGGTTCAGGTGGGTTTTAATTCACCCAAACCTAACTGTTGGTATACCGAGTAGGGAATTAGATTGACGCTCGCTCCTAAGTCAAGAAGTGCGTGATCAATTCGATAGTTCCCGATTACACATGATATGGTTGGGCAACCGGGATCTTTGAATTTTTACGGCATGTCTTGTTTCAGGATGATACTCACCTTCTCAGTTAAGGAAATTTTCTTTTGAACACTTTTTCATCGTTTGGTTGTGCATAAGTCTTTTAGAAATTTAGCATATAAAGGTATTTATTTTACAACATCTAGCAGATGAATATTGACTTTCACTTGTTTTAACACCTCTAGGATATCCTGAGAGTTAGATAGACGTTTTGGTTTAACCAACCGTTGGGGAAACGGAGCAACTGGCTTCTCTAGAGGTTCCGGTTCAAATTTTTATGGGGCGTCACCAGATTCATCATTGTTATCCTCTTTTGGTTCTTGAGGCTTTTCGGGCCCAATCGGAAGGGTTTTATCAATAACCTTCCCACTCCTAAGAGTGGTGATGGATTTAGCGTGCCCCATTTGATTTGAAGAGCTGGGATCACTAACTCCATAATGCCGTTTAGGATTGGGAAGAGGTTGAGCTGGGAAGCTCCCCTTGTTTCCAATCGTATTTTCAGCCTTAAGTTCATGTATTGCTTTCGTAAGGTCTTGAAAGGCTTGCATCATACCCTGATTGAAAAGCTCTTGCTTTTGAAAATGTTTTAGAACCAAATCCTCTTGAGGTTTCTCTTGAGTTGGATTTTGGTTTAGGAAACCTTGAGGTGTAGCCGTTGGTCCATTCCTCCAACTGAGATTTGGATGATTTTTCCAACCAGGATTGTATGTATTAGAGGGTGGTCCATTGAAAGGTCTTTGATAGTTATTTACGGCATTAGATTGTTCATTCAATACTTCTCGAAAGGCAGGTATTGAAGGACAATTTTCAGTAGTATGAATGTTGCAATCACAGATGCCGCAAACACTTTCATTAACCTTTTCCTTCTTTCCTTCCATGGCCTCAAATTTTCTGGTGAGATTAGCCACCTTAGCGTTAAGATCATCATCCTTTTTTCAGGAGATATATTCCTCCTTTTTCCTTTAAATGAGTTGGCCTAGACGTAGCATTCGTCCTTGGGTAATAGTTCCATGATTGTATTTTTTCAGCGAGACTATCGAGGTAATCCCATACCTTGTTGACATTTTTATTGATGAAATCTCCGTTACACATTATCTCGACCATTTGGCACATGGAAGATGTTAGCCCATCATAGAAAAAATTCCTAATGCGCCATATTTCAAAGCCATGTTGTGGGCATGCATTAACCAGATCTTTGAACCTTTCCCAACATTGGAAGAATGTTTCATCTTCCTTTTGGGCAAAGTTCATGATTGCTCTCCTGAGGGTAATTGTCTTATGATGTGGGAAAAATTTCTTTATAAATTCTCTCTGCATATCATTCCATGTGCCGATGGACCTAGGACGCAGTGAATGTAACCACGTCTTGGCTTTTTCTTTCAAGGAAAATGGGAAGAGTTTCAGCCTAATTGTATCTTCAGATACATTAGGGAAATTTAAGGTGCCTATGATTTCGTCGAACTCTTTCAGATGCAAGTATGGTTCTTCAGATTCAAGCCCATAGAACTTGGGAAGGAGTTGGATGACCCCTGGCTTGATGTCTATATGTCCTGTATTCGCAGAAAAAATCATACATGAGGGCGTACTCATCCCCGTCGGTTGTAAATAATCTCATAAAGTACGAGGCGGGGGTACATGGTGCACCTCATTCTCATCATGTACTTCCTCAACCCTAGGTTGGGGTAGTGCTTGAGGTTGATTTTCAGCCATAACCTCCTCTGACTCAGGAGAATTCAAGTGGTGTCTAGTCCTGCGATGGACAGTCAACCCCTCAACTAATCCTCCTTCCGTCACGAGACGTCGAGTGTTGTCGCATGCCCACTGGGGCATAAAACACACTCGGCCCTTGATTTAAATTCTACCTAGACCTAAGAGAAAAGAAGTAGAAATCTAGAAAATAAAAGGAAAAGATGGAAAGAAGTTACCAAATTTGGAGCCCTAGGTTAAGAATCTGTAAAACAAAACAAAATAAGTTAGTTTCTAAGAATAGAAAGTCCTAATTAAAAGTAAACTAATTTCTAAAGAAAAGAAGAAATTCCAAAGAAAGAGAAATTAGAAAGAGCTTACTAAATTAGAGGTTTCCTACAAAACAGAAAAATTGGATTAGTTCTAAAAATCAGATAGAATGAAGAATAGCAAGTTTCTAACGTTAGGAAAAATAACTAAGCCTAGAATTAGAAAATTCTAAAAAGAAAATCTAATCTTAAACTAATTCTAAAACTAATTAATTCAGAAAAACGTAGCTGACAGTCCCTGGCAACGGCGCCAAAAACTTGTTCACTCCCCAAGTACAGGGTTGTGATGTAGTAATAACTCGGTAAGACCGAGGTCGAATCCTAAGGGACTGAAACTTGTACGTTATCTAAAACTAACTAGAATTAGAACTAGAATATGATGAAATCTAAATCAACTAGAAATTGTGAAATAATTGTAGGATAATTAATCTAAGACTGAGGAGATATCAGAGAAGGGTAACTAGGGATTTAGAGAATCCACTTGTAGAGATCAGGGAGATCTTATGCCTGCTTCAAAAATCATGGAGTTAACTGAACTGTCATTAATGTAGTTTTCAAGAGATGAGAGGTATATGAATTAGAATGGATTCCATCACCAAACCATGCCTAAGAGACTATGGAAAACAACAGAATTAAGCTAATTACCACCCAATCAATCAATGTATGAAGGTCAAGAAGGGTACCGACATCCAACCATGCCCAAGAGACGATGGTGAATAACAGGGCTTCATGACGTCATGAACATCAAAAGGAAAAGGAAATATTCAAAGCCATTGCAGACCCACTGTAATTTCAGTCACAACGGACCATTAGAGACTAAAAATATTTACATTAAATAACTTAAATCAATATCAATTCAGCTTCAAATAAAAGGCACAATCCGAGGATCTCCCATCATGCTACAAGCTTCACCTCTTAGCCCTAGCTAAGAGGTTTAGCCACTCATAATCATGATTAGGCTAACCATAAAATAAAATTAAACCAAAATAAAAAGGAAAAAAAACCAACTCTCTCTCCTGCTTAGCTTCCACGACCAGGACTGCTCCACGTTTCTAGCTTCCCCCCCGTGGCTCTCTCTCAACCTTACTCTTTATAGGAAATGGAGGTCGGCTCGGATGGGAGTTGCCACAAGATGCACGCAGTCGGCGTTGTTTTACGAACAGCAGAAGACGGAGGAAACTTTCCTTTACGCATGCTTGCGTAGAGAGCTTACGCAGGTTGATCGGTGGGGCCCACATCGTCCTTCTTTCGAGGAATCCACACCATCCATAATCTTCTCCTCGAAGTTTTGACCAGGGATGGATGGTTCTCTTCATCCGTTAATGTGGCCCACTGAGATAATCAGAATGCACGACAGTTGAACGGTCTATTTACAATTGCTTTAGAGATCATGTGCATGTGCATGGACGCCAAAAATCAACATGAATTAGACTGGTTTCTCTCCCTCTACAAGATGGACGATCTGGATTTGACTGATGGGTCCTAATGGTGGCCCATCAGGATCATCCGCACGCTCTGTTTGCGAACAGAGCCCGAAAAATCATTACGCTGTGATGAAGGTGGGACTCATGATCGGCGATGAATGAAAAATCCATTCCGTCGATTGGGTTTCTCTTGAAAATTGGATGAGATTAATGGTTTCCGGTTTGAATTAGTGCGGCCCATAGGAATTTTCCTTCCTGCTGTCTGTCTACGTTTGGGAAGTTAAAAATCAATCTACAATGTACCTTGAATTTTCGTCACCTAAGCAAGGAAATTATGGACCACTTGAGTCACATTAACGGTCCGGATCAGATTTTCAGATCACGATGGTGGCCCACAACATCGCCCCACAAAAACAGCGTCGCACGTTGGAGCAAAAAAGGAAAACTCTGTTTTGGAGAAGGAGAGCTCGGTCAAACCAAGTTTTGACTGAGATTTTAGTCCAGTGTACATTGAGTGCACATGCACTTTGTGTACGGGCGATGTACATGTAGATCCATTGTGATGGTTGTGAGAAATCCGCACCGTTCATCAGCTTTGACATATCATTTTAGGCCTTGGGACCAAAAGTGAAGCAGATCCAAATATCAGGTGGGCCCAAAATCATGATTCTGAGGGCTGATCTATCCGTTGGACCACTTCCACAAGGTTTCATCTGCTGAAATTCATCATGTACGGTTACTTTATGGTCCTCAGGCCACGTATGAAGTTTCATGTCAATCTGATGTTGGAAACCTTGTGATCTTGCATTCTACACCGATTTCGGGCCATTTGAAGGTGAACGACTGAAATTCCGCTGATCTTCGGCGTGTAAATCCACTGATCTTGGTCCCCTGGGATCCGTCCCTTGCCTTAGTGAATCTTGAGCGCTAAAACCATGCATTTAACATCCTTTTTCAGTCAATGCTCGTAAAATCACCTTGTAACATAAACAAAATAAAACGGGCCATTAAACAGTATCATGCTCATAAATCTAGGAAATAAATGGGGTCTAATATGCATTATTTGACCCTCAATAACATGGCATTCATGTAGGTTGATCTGCACCACCCAAATCGTGGGCCCACCAATGGAGGATAGAGAAAAAATCACACTCATGCTTTAAAAACTCCAAAATCTCAGGTTGGTCTCTCTTGAGTCAACTCAAGACGACCAGATCTCACCAGGACTGAGGAAACTCAATCTGGTCACATCTTGGTTAAAACTAAAAAGACTCACTCGACTCGAAGGAGTGCGGATCCTCTGATTCCTGGGAACAGTGAGCAGTTGAATCCAATATTATTATTGGTCCATGTCACTCTAAGTGCCACATCACCAGTTTTTTTTTTTAATATATTAAAAAATCGGATTGCATATTGAGTACAGTAAGCTCTTGCTCTTACCGTACTGAGTAAACTCAGTCAGGCCCACCTTGTATGTATGTGGTCCATCGAGGCTGTCCATTCATTTTTCCATCTAATTTAGGGGGTTGGGCCAAAAATTGAAGTATATCCAAATATCAAGTGGATCATACCACTATAAACAGTGGGAATAATGATTTCTACCGTTGAAAGCTTGCTGGGCCCCACAGTGATGTTCATTTGTCATCCAACCTGTTCGTAGGATCATACTGATATGGATAAAGAGAAAACACAAATATGAGCTTGATCCAAAACTTTTGTAGCCTCAGAGAAATTTTCAATGGTAAACGTTCAATTCAACTGTTTCTCATGATGTGGTCCAATCGAACATTGTATATGCTTCATTTTTAGTCTCAAGCCCTAAAATTACTTATAAAATTGATGGATAGAGAGGACAAAATACATAAATCTTGGTGGACCGGACACAGTTTACTCAGTACTTTAACGCGGTGAGTTACTCACCATGTAATCCGCTTCCTTCCATCTGGGATTCAGCGCACTGGTAGAGTAGCGAGACTCACCTTTAAAGTGACATCACCTAGTTACGTGGGTCCTACTATGATGTTTGTTTTGTATCCACACCATCCATCCATTTGGAGAGATCATTTTAGGGCATGAGCCATAGAATGAATCATATTCAAAACTCAAGTGGACCCCACCACAACAAACAATGGAGAGATGCATGCCCACCATTAAAAACTTCAAAGGGTCACAAAAGTTTTAGATCAAGCTGATATTTGTGTTTTCCCTTCTCCAACGTCTGTGTTAACTTAAGGTCCATAATGAATTTTATTTAAGTTTTCATTTGGAGATTTGACACACATGTTGAGCAACGAGACTCGCTACTAAAGTGACGTCACGTAGTTATGTCGGTCCCACCATGATGTATGTTTTGTATCCACACCTTCCATCCATTTGGAGAGATCATTTTAGGGCATGAGCCAAAGAATGAATCAGATCCAAAACTCGAGTGGACCCCACCCTAGAAATCAATGAAGAGAGTACGCTCACCATTAAAAACTTTTAAGGGCTACAAAAGTTTTCAATCAAGCTGATATTTGTGTTTCCGCTTCTTTAATATCCGTGTTAACGTATGAATAGGTTAGAACTCAAATAAAATTCATGGTGGACATTAAGAAGGCTTCAATGGTGGATGTCACTCTCTTCATTATTTTCTGTGATGGGGTTCACTCCATCTTTGGATCTACCTCATTCTTTTGATCATGCCCTAAAATGATCTCTCCAAATGGATGGAATGTGTGGATACAACACATATTATGGTGGGCCCCATAGAACTTGGTGGCGCCACTTCAGTAGCAAGTCCAGCTACTCAACATGTCGATAGCTAATCCGCCTCCAATTTTTTTTTCTAAAATTTAATTAGGCCATGTCATCTCACAAAAATTTTATAAGATAAAAAAATATTTACAAAATCTGCTTGATTAGCAAGAAATATTAGCTGCGACCCAGGTTGAGCAATTCCTGTAGGATCCTCACTGTGGGCCCACCTTGATCTATGCGTTGTATATGTACTCCATCCATCCGTTTTCTCATATTATTTTAAGACTCGACCCGAATTAGTACTTGTGATTGGATTAGATTTAGCCTGGATTAGTCCAGGCCAGACTCGGACTCGAATTGGGTTAGGCATGCTGGACTTGGTACCGAGTCAAGTTAAGTTTGGGTCAGGCCTATATAAAAAATGAATTAAGTTGGGTCAGCCCTAACTCGGTTTAAATCGACTCGATGCACACCTCTAACCATGATGGTTGTTTTTTTAATCTACACTGTTTATCCATTTTTCCCACTTACAGTAGGGCATGAGTCTAAAATATATAGATCGATATCTCAAGTGGACCACACCATAAAAAAAGTGGTGATTGAATACATACCATTATAAACTTCGTAGAGCCCAATGTTGAAATAGCAGTGAAGACCACTTTAGTTGAAATAGAAATATGCCAATATGTTCTAGAGGGGGGTGAATAGGACTTAAGGTTTTTGTGGTTTATTTAAAATCCTATTACACTAATCCTAACAACAAGCACATATTAGGATTACTCAAAAGTAATTCTACTGGCTTCCAAGCCCGGTAGAGGATCTAATCACAAACTATTTAAGAAGTGAATAATATGCAAACTATTTTATGATAGATATGACTGTGTATGTGTGTGAGGTGTGATCTCAGATATTCAGATATGAAAATATTAAAGTAAATCACACAAACAAAGAATAGAAATCTCAAACACAGTCATTTTTATAATGGTTCGACTACTTGTTTACTCCACTCCCGGTAACTGCAATCAACACTTGATTGTATCGGATTTCACTAATGAGGTTTCACAGCGGTTCACCTCAAACCTAAAGTTTTAAATCAGGTTCACCTTCAACTTTTATAACCTACACCTAGGCTGACTGTTTATGCTCCCTGAGCAAGGGTCAACACATAGTACCCAGTTTTAGGTACACTGGCCAAGAATCCACACAAGGAACCTCACTGTTTATGCACTCAAGAGTAAGGGTCAACACAACGCACCCACTTTTAGGCACACTGGCAAAGGATCTTTCACAAGACCCTAATTGTTTATGCTCTCCACAGTGCAAGGGTCAACACAACGCACCTACTACGTACACTCCCGCCGGAGGCTTCCTTGAGGACTTGCAAAGGTGAGAAACACCTTAGACCCAATCCTATAAAGGAATGATCAAAGGGTCCTCTAGACTCTAGATACTTATAGATAAGTGGATGAGTCCCATTCAGCATGTTGTCAAAGATCTCCTTCTTGGTTGATGAAGAATCTTCTGCTTCCTTGATCTATAACACAGATGATGTACTAATATATGACGTCAGATTGGGTTAAGGTTATGATGGAATCCTACTCTCAAATATTTTTCTATAAAAGAGATAAAGTGATTCGAATCATCTATGCATTCAAGGCATCCCAGCTTAATGATTTGCCATTAAGGAAGTAGGTGGAGGATCCTTGAATGCGGAAGTTCATTCCCCAATCCACTCTATTGAATATCAATGATGAGGGTGGATTAGAGGATGAAATCCCTTAAGAGAAAGGGCTTTGGGTATATTATATAAGGTAAAACACTCAAAAGCACTCTCTTCTTTCTCTACAAGCAATAATAGACAAGTCCTCTTTATATAGGCAAAAGGTTCCAACGGATATAAAACGGTCACATTTATGACAGAGTTTGATATCATCGAGCGGGTTTGATATCATCGAGCGTATACTCTCGATTGTATCGACGGTCCGCTCGATGACACAAACTCAAATGTCATATGCTTTTGAAACCTCTTGCCAGCTGGTCGATGAATCGAAACATGTATCGATGTCATCGAATTTTGAACTTCGATTTCATCGATGTGAGGTTCGATTCCTTGACATTTGAAAATGAGAAAGACTTGCTATGAAATATTTCAGGTTTACAAGAATGATTGAGGGACCTTCGATATCATCGGAATTTGAATGTCGATGATATCGATAGCTGTGTCGAGGCATCGATAAATCCAAAGGATTTTTGTTTAAGTTTGCTGGACAGTTTCTGTCCTTGTTCAATGCTATCGAAACCGTACCGATATCATCGATATTTGAATATCAATTCTATCGAGTAACCTTCGATCATAGATAAATTATCCTGAAATATTTTGCTGAAAATTTTCGCGCCCATGACCGACATCATCGAGAGCCTTCCGATGTCATTGAGATTTGAACTTCAATGGTATTGAGGAGGGCTTCGATATATCGATGCACATATGATATTTTAAAGTGAAAACAGGGGCGCCGGAGATCTGCCTGTCGATATTATCGAGTCACCTTCGATGGACTCGAGATTCAAATATCAATGATATCGATAGGTATATCGATACATCGATAAATTCGTCTAGATATATATACGGTTGCTGGACACTTTTGTCCTCATTTCGATGGAATCGATTTGTCATCAAGGACATCGACAACGTTAGTCAATCATATCGAGATGTGTTTCGATAAAATCGACAAAACAAGAAAACTTCAAAAATTTTCTGTTTTTGAAAATTTTTTCTTAACTTAAAAACCCTATGATGTTCTAACTTATTTTAAGGGTTTTATTTATCTGGTGTTTTGGGACATGAGATGCGAGGCTTAGATTTACCTATGACGAGCTTGCATACATCCGATTGAGGCAGATGCTTTGAATTGATCTTCCTATGAGGCTCTGCAGTTTATCTGACCCAACACTCACGCTAATTGATAAACTAGGGCGCTTTCAAATTTAATGTTTATTTTCCATCCAACCAACTAATAATGTCACAAAGAAATGGATGAAGAGAAAATACAAATATCAGTTTGATCCAAAATTTTTATAGCTCCTAATAAATTTTTTATCTTCTAATCTTTTTTGTGGTCAAGGTCATGGGAACTTCCCATGAGGTAGAGTTGTGTGGGCTCCACCATGATGCATGTCAAATACCCACCCCATCAGTCAGATACAACATTTCATGAGTTCCTTATGCAACTGATTTTTGGCATATCCCATCATTTAAAGGGGACCCATCAAATGCACACGCATCACGGTGGGGCCCACACAACTCGACCTCATGAGAAGTTCTCATTAGCTTGACCATATAGAACCATTTCCTTATATATATATATATATATATATATATATATATATATATATATATATATATATATATATATATATATATATATATATATATATATATATATATATATATATATATATATATGAACTCTCTTTACAATTGGAGAAGTATAAGGATTGAATTTTTAGCAGGAGCCCACCATGATGTGTATGGAAAATCTATTCTGACAATTAAATGCGTAATCATTTAGGCTCTAATCCAAAAAAATTAGGTTAACATGAGATTTATGTGAGCTACACTAAAGAAAATATTTGATAAAGAGACATCCACCCTTGAAATTTATATGACCCATCATGATGATTATATAAAATGGATACATTAGTTTATCTAATGGAACCCCATCATTTTGTCTAATGGAACCCTATCACTTTGTTAAATGAATCTATCACTTTGTCTATTGAAACTCGTCATTTTATTTGACAAGCTGCTACTTTATCTAGTGAAATCTTGTCACTTCATGGAATAACATCGGCACTTTGTCTAATGGAATGAAGTCACTTTATTCGAAAACTCGTCATTTTATCAAGCAAAACCCTATCAATTTGTCTGACAACTCCATCACTTTATATAGTGGACCATCGTTACTTTGTCTACTGGAACTCCCTTACTTTTTCTAATAATCACGTCACTTTGTTTATTAGAACCTTGTCACTTTGTCTAGCACTCCTTTCACTATCTAGTGAAATCTCGTCACTTTATCCAATAACCTTGTCACTCTCTGTCTAGTAGAACCCTGTCACTTGATACAATAAAACTTTGTTACTATGTCTTACTACATAGTGAAAGTGCACCTATTATGTGCCCTGGTTTGTCAATTACGTTGTAAGTTGAGTCAGTCGGATGACAGCACCTAACAAGAAGATCAAGTCAAGCGTCTGCCTCATCTGGATGTGTGGAAGCTCGCCAAAAGGTAAATCATAGCCTCACATCCCATGTCCCAAAACACCAGGTGATTAAACCCTTAAAAAAGAACTAGAACATCTTAGGGTTTCTGTGTAAGAAAGCTTTTTATCAAAAAGGAAAATCAGTGAGGTTTTTCTTACACTGTCGATTATATCGATTACCCCTTCGATATGATCGGCCAGCTCTGTCGATGTCCTCGGCATCTCAATCGATACAATCGAGTGAGGACAGAATGCGTCCAGCAATCAAAACAATCATCTGGACGATTTATCGATATATCGACTTAAGAGTCGATATCATCGATATTCGAAAATCGATCATATCTGAAGTGGATCGATCGTATCGACAGACTGCTTTCCGGCGCCCCTATTTTTCTAAAGAAAACTATCAACTGCTTCGATATATCGATGACTGTCCGATTCAATCTGAACTCAAATATCGATCATATCGGGAGTCAGTCGATCATATCGACTGTGGGGCACATATTCTCTCCAGCATGAATTTTAGGTTGCTTTTAATGTTGATTGGGGTGCCTGACGATAAATCGATATTCATATATCGATCATATCAAGACCATGTCGATTGGATCGAGTCAGGACATAATTCGTCCAGCAAGCTTACATGTAAAATCTATACGATTTTCGATCCCATCGAATGGTCGCCGATATGATCGATATACAAATTCCGATGACATCGACTGGTTCCCCGATCATATCTGTGATCCTAAAATTCTTCAAGACTTCTCCCTTATTTTTTAACTATCGATAGAATCGAACTATCACTCGATGGAATCGGAGTTCGAAATTCGATATCATCGATGTGTGTCTCGATCCCATCGACCAGTTGGCAGAAGGTTTACAAAAGTGAAATGACAATTGAGTTCTTATCATCGAGAGGTCGGCCGATACAATCGAGAGTATACGCTCGATCATATCGACGACTGATCGATGATATCGAACTCTGTCATAAATATGACTGTTTATATCTGTTGGAACCTTTTGCTATAAATAGAGAGAGTTGTCTTCATTGCTGAGAGAGAGAAAGAAGAGAGTTCTTTAGAGTGTTTTAACCTTCCTATCATTTACCTAAGCCCTTTCTCTCGGGAAGTTCATCCTCCAATCCACCCTCATCATTGATATCTTATAGAGTGGATTGGGAAATGAACTTTCGCATTCAAGGATCCTTTAGCAACTATCTTAATGACATATCATTAAGCTAGGATGCCTTGAATGCATAGATGATGGGAACCTCTCTATCTTCCTTATAGGAAAACCTTTAGAGAGTGGTAGTCCATCATAACCTTCACCCAACCTAAGCCTAGCATATATACATCTTCATGTTGCAGATCAAGGGAGCTGAAGACTCTTCATCAACAAGTAAAAGGTCTTCATCATTGTGCTGAAAGGGACTCATTAACTTATCTGTAAGTACTAAGAGTCCAAAAGACACTTGCAATAATTCCTTTTTAGGATTGGGTTTTAAGTGTTGCTCACCATTTGAAGTCCTCGAAGGAGGCCTCTGACGGGAGTGTACGTGCGGGGTGCGTTGTGTGGACCCTTGCTCTGTGGAGAGCATAAACATCTGGTTAGGAGTACGCCAGCAAAACTCTAGGGTTAGAGGTGAACCGAGTAGAACCTCAGGGTGCATTGTGTGGACCCTTGTCCTGTGTGGGCATAAACATCTGGTTAGGAGTACGCCAGTAAAACTTCAGGGTTTGAGGTGAACCGAGTAGAAACCTCTGTAAAGGTTGAAGGTGAACCTGATTTAAAATCTTAGGTTTAAGGTGAACCATGAAAAACCTCCTTAGTGAAATTCGGTCACTCAAGGGTTGAGTGTGGAAGCCGGGTGTGGAGTATACAAGTCGTCGAACCACTATAAAATGACTGTGTTTGAGTTTGATATTATCTTTCATTTATGTGATTGCCTTGCATGTCTTTATATATGATCACATCCTATGCACACACAGTCATATCCATCACAATCTCATCTATACATTGTTTGTCTTTTAAATAGTTTGTGATTGGATCCTCTATCAGGCTTGGAAGCCAGTAGAGTTAAGGTTGAGTAATCCTAATCAATACTCTGTGATAGGATTAGTGTGAAAAGGGTCTTTAATAATTTATAAAAATTTTAAAAAGTCCTATTCACCCTCCTCTAGGATATACTAACCTATTCCTACTTCAACTAAAGCGGTCTTTACCATAATTTCACATAGTCTCTTTGTCTAGTAGAACGTCATCACTTTTCCAGCAACCCAATCACTTTGTCTAGTGAACCTTGTCACTTCGTCTAATAGCCTCATCACTTTGTCTAGCAACCTCATCACTTTGTTTAGTGGAACCCAGTCACTTTGTCTTCCAGCCTCGTCACTTCGTTTAGTGGAACTAGGTCGCTTTGTTCAACAGCCCATCACTTTTTCGGACAATCTGTAACTTTGTCTAATAGAACCCTATTTTCTTTGTTTCATTTAACCTTATTACTTTGTTTTGTGGAATCATGTCGCTTTGTCGAGCAACATCGTCACTTTGTTAAGTATAACTCTGTCACTTCGTCTAATAACCCCATCACTTTGTCCAATGAACCCCGTCACTTTATCTAATGACTAAGAAAAAATTATCGACAATGGATGGTCTATATTATCGGTGGCCCTACATGATTTTAGGCCCATGTCGAGTTTTCTTATTACCATGAAAACTATTCATTATATATTGTTTCTGAAAACTATGCTTAATTATCTTGATGTTTGGTAAATCTTGGGGGTTGTACATCATTGGGATAACAATTGACGCTATCAAAATGATATTTAGTGTGCAGGAGACGCAGATGATGAGCATGTTAGTGTTCATGTGGAATAGGAGGGGCTAGATGATCTCGCGATTCTCTATTCCTGATTTCATTTGTATTTAATTTGTACTGTCATATATTGCAAAATCTTAAGACATTGGTTTGTATAAGCCTTCGAGTAGCCACTCGATTATTTTGTTATTTATATTTGGACTCCCACTAATACTTAATTTGTTTGTATTCCACTAAATAGCTAACTCTGATAAAGGAAAAAAAAAGTATATGAAATTTGGGCTATCTTTAAAAGTTAACACTCGGGTTTTTGAAAAATGAGTAGTGTACTCGAGTTTCAGGAATCGGAGTTTACAAACGTGATTATTGGTCAAAGTAATGGGGTTCCATTAGACAAAGTGACGATATTCCACTAGATAAAGTGATGGGGTTACCAGACAAATTGATAGGGTTTCGCTTGATAAAATTATGAGTTTTGGAATAAAGTGACTTGGTTCCACTAGACAAAGTGACGATGTTATTCTCCAAAGTAACAGGATTTCACTAGATAAAGTGGTGGCTTGTCAAATAAAATGACAAGATTTTAATAGACAAAGTGACGGGTTCATTTGACAAAGCGATAGGGTTTCATTAGATAAAATGATGAGGTTTCATTAGATAAATTAATGTGTCCATTTTTATATAATCATCATGGTGGGTCCTATAAGTTTCAAGGGTGGATGTCTCTCTTCCAAATATCTTCTTTGGTGTGGTTCACATGAATCTCGCGTTAACCTTTTTTTTTTTTTTTTTTCTGAATTCGAGCCTAAATGATTACGCATCTAATTGTCAGAGTGGATTTTGCATACACATCATGGAGGGCCCTCGCCAAAAATTCAATCCCCTATATATATATTTGTATGGGGCATGACTCTTGATTTTTTCTGGGCCCACTACAATGTTTATATAATATCCATTATAAACATTGACTATGAAGTCCCATATTGAGCATAGAGATACGCACTAAAGGAAATCGTTGGGAGATAGATGTCCATCCTTTTTTAAAAAGGGTCAAACATTATACATACATCAAAATTCACTTCAACAACTAGTTTATTAAAAAAAACATTTGACCAAATATCATACCTATACATGAATCACTTGGGCCAGACTAATGGAAACAATTTAAAAAGCGAGGATTGCTTATACACTGTTTACAATCATGTGGTCAACTTGAATTATAGATAGAAGTGATTTTATTGGCATATGGCATAAAATGGGGTGATGCACCTTGTGGTCCAGGTTGATTTTTCAAAAAATATCATATTATGGCTCACCTGATCCACTAACTATTTTCTCATACCAGTGGCTTTGACAAAGGGGACACTAGTAGTATATACCACCAACTGAAGTACTGTGTGTTATTGGAAAAGCTCTATTGGCTCCACCATGATGTATGTATTTATCTATGCCATCCATCCATTTTTATAGATCATTGTAGCTCATGAGCATAAAATTGAGGAAGCTCCAAATCTCAGGGGAACCACACTACAAGAAACATTGGTGATTAGAAGATTGAAAACTTATTGGGGGCTACAAAACTTTTGAATCAAGCTGATATTTGTATTTTCTCTTCATCCATGTCTTTGTGACATTATTAGTTGGTTGGATGGAAAATAAATATTACATTGGTCTCTACGAAGTTTATAATGGTATGTGTTCAATCACCACTTTTCCTATGGTGTGGTCTACTTGAGAAATCAATCTATCTATTTTTAGATTCATGCCCTGATGTAAGCGAGTAAATTGGAAAAATAATATGGATAAAAAAAAATGACCATCATAGTTAGAGGTGGGCATCAAGTTGATTCAGACCGAGTTAGGGTTGACCCAACTCGATTCAATTTTGAAATAGGCCTGACTCGGTACTGAGTCCAGCATGCCTAACCCGATCCGAGTCCGGGTTTGGCATGGACTAATCCAGACTGAGTATGGCCTGATCACAAGTACCGATTCGGGTTGGGTTAGACCGAGTTGGGTTGGGTGCAGTGGGTATCCGTGAGCTGAAATCACAACTCAAAATCGAGATTCACTTACTAGAATTGTAGCCTCTCCATAGCTACACGACATCTCAGATATGAAACGTCGTATCTAATTTTTATATATATATATATATATATATATATATATATATATATATATATATATACGAGTCGAGTTTCTGATCAACTCAAGTGGTTACCGAGTTGGATTTCGGGTTGAGTCGAGTCGAGTTACTAGGTGACTTGAAATCGACTCGTTTTGAATTCGGATTAGACGAAGTTAGCTTGATTAGGATCAACTCACCCACTCCGTTCTTATCGAGTCGGGCGAGTTAAGTTTACCGAATCGTCGCTTGCCTAGCCCTAATCACGGTGAAGTCCACAAATGTTTTTTTTATTTTTAGTAGCACACAATACCAACATTGGTGCTGTGTATTATGTCACGTGATCCGAGTGTAAAAGAAAGAACGCGACAACTCCGAATCCCCCTATATAAGTGAGGCCCATCTAAATGTATTCATTGAATATTTATGCCATCTATCCATTTTGTGAGCTCATTTTACAAATTAGGCTAAAAAGTGAAGCCTATCCAAATCTCAAGTTGACCACACTACAAGAAACCATAGTCATTGTTTATTAAAACCTTTTTGTGGGCCACAAATGGTTTTGGATCAAGCTGCTATTTGTGTTTTTCCTTCGTCCGGGTTGTGTGACCTTGTTAACAGTGATTGGATAACAAATAAACATTACAATGGACAATGAAGTTTTCAATGGTCGACATTCAATGACCACTATTTCCTGTGGTGTGGTCCACCTGAGAGTTGTATCTACTTCATTTTTTATACAATATATTATAAGAAAACGGGTGGACGGGGTAGATATACAACACATAGATCAATGTTGGCCCACGGTTACAGCTAATATTCCTTCTTAATCATGCAGATTTTATAAATATTTATTTTATCTTATAAAATTGCCGTGAGATGACGTGACCTAATTAAATTTTAGAAGAAAGAAATTGGAGGTGGATTAGCTACCAACAAGAGGTTGAGTAGCTGGACTCAAGTGATGTCACCAAATTATGTGGGGCCCACCATGATGTATGTGTTGTATCCACACTGTCCATACATTTGGAGAGATCATTTTAGGGCATGATCAAAATAATGAGGCAGATCCAAAGTTGGGGTCGACCCCACCACATAAAACATTGAGGAGAGTGATGTCCTGTAACGCCCCGAGTTTTTAGAACCCGAGTATATGACTTGTTCTCTAAAAACTCGAGTGTTAACCTTTAAAGATAGTCAAATTCAGGTATTTTTTCTTTTCTTTTTCTTTTAGAGTTAGTAGATTAGTGGAATATGGACAAATCAAACATAAATGAAAATTTACACTTACATTTAACATATATGAGCAGCTATCCATAATGACTTATACAAACCAATGTCTCTATATTAAGAAATACCAGAATTACACAAATTATACATGAGAAATAATAAAGTGCATATAAACTTGAGCCGCAAGATCACGCAGCTCCTCTTGGCAGATGTAGCCATGCATCCCTGACAATTGTACCTTGCTCCTCATCAAGTCTGAACATGCATATCATTTAAACCACCTATACTACCTATAGGGTTATATATTTGATGAATGAGTAGCCGGCTCAGTATGAATTCCCCTCAAGATTACACACTACCGTATTAGGTAAGTATAGTTATAAAAAAAAATATTCAAAACAATACACGATGCAGTGTTATTAAATGTATGGATGTGTGAGTGCACATCAATTGTAGATGCTCATCCAGTTGGCTTTTAGGAAAAACCCATGCATGTGGCTGGTCACCAGCGAAAGTACATCGTATATGCATAGTACCAAGCTCACTGAAAGTGGGCTGATAGTCGGTGGTTTGGGAGCTAGCGAAATGATACCCCAACTAAATCCTATTAAGCATGTGCTATATACCTGAATATTAGGGTTACTTTGCATTGAAGTGAGCTACACTACATGAATCTCTAATTACTGAATCACGATTTACTGAGCATTCAAACGATCGAATGATTGGATTGACTAGCATTTAATTATCAATAACTCTTGGGATCCTAACAAATGTTTCGGTGTGATTTGACAGTTGGATATGAAATCAGATAATCCGATCTATGTTTTTAAATGATGAATCTTCCTACGGGACGTTGTCAACCTGATGAACGGTGGATTTAAATTGGAATGATCATAGATGTTCGAATAACTTAGGTTTGTTCTTATACTAACTTAGGTTACTCGGTAGCACCCGAGTATGGGAAAGTATGGGGTGTTACACGTCCACAGTTGAAGTCTTCGTAAGGTCCACCGTGATTTTTATTTGAGATCCAACATATTTATAAGTTAACATAGACATTAAAGAAGGGAAAACACAAATATCAGCTTGATCGAAAACTTTTATGACCCTTAGAAGTTTTTAATGGTGGGCATGACTCTCTCCACCGTTTTCTGTGGTGAGGTCCACTTGAGTTTTGGATCTGATTCATTATTTGGCTCATGCCCTAAAATGATCTCTCCAAATTGATGGATGGTGTGGATAAAAAACATACATCATGGTGGGACCCACATAATAGGTGACCTCACTTTAGTAGTGAGTCTCGCTGCTCAACCCGTGCGCTGAATCCCCAAATGGAAGGAAGTGGATTGCATAGTCAGTAACTCACTACGTTAGCGTACTGAGTAAACTTTGTGGGGTCCACTATGATTTATGTATTTTATCCACTTTGTCCATCAATTTTACTAGATAAATTTAGGGCTTGAGACAAAAAAATGAACCATATTCAATGTTCAAATGGACCACACCATAGGAAATAATTAAATTGAACGTTTATGGTTGAAAATTTCTTGGGGGCTACAAAAATTTTGGATCAAGCTTATATTTGTGTCTTCCCTTCATCCATGTCTTTATGATCTTATGAATAGGTTGGATGACAAATAAACATCACCATTGGGCCTAACAAGGTTTTAATGGTGGAAATCATTATCCCCACTGTTTACTGTGGCATGATTCACTTGATATTTGGATATATGTTGAGGGTCAAATATTGCATATTAGACCCAATTTATTTCCTGAATTTACGAACAAGATACTGTTTAATGGCCCGTTTTAACTGTGTTTGTATTGCAAGGTGATTTTACGAGCATGGACTGAAAAAGGGAGCTTAAAGCATGGATTTAATGCTCTGATGACACCAAAGGAAAGGGACGGACTCTAGGGACTAAGATCGATAGATTTGCATGCTAGGGACCTGAGGAAATCAAGCTATTTACATTAAAAAGGCCCGGAATTGGTCCAAAAATGAAAGATCATAGGGTTCTCACCATCAAATTGAGTTGAAACTTCATACATGTGATGGGGGCCATAAATTAACCGTACATGTCAAAAATCAACCATTGAATCCCTGTGAAAGTAGCTTAATGGACAGATCAGCCCATAAAATGCTGATATGGGGCCCACCTGGTATCTGGATATGCGTCAATTTTGGTCTCAACTCCTTAATTAGGGTGATAAAATGGATGGACGGAGCGGATTTCTCACGAACACCATGTTGAACCCCACATGTGCACTGCATGTACATAGAGTGCACGTGCAATGGACGCGCACCGGATCTTCTTCTTGGTAAAAGGGGTCTTTGACCCGTTATTTCTTTAAAATCCAGATTTTTCGCCAGCGGACGGACGCACGGCGTCCGTTTTTCACTTGTGGGACCCACCCATATCACATTTCACTAATCTGGACCGTCCATTAGTCTCGTGGGTCAGCCACAACCCTCGCCTAGGTGGCCTTTTGGCCCCATGCACGTGTAATCACGTGAATCTTCGTCAAACAAAAGATGGACGGCGAACTGAATCAGTACGTGGGCCGCGACGAAATCCACTTCAAAAGCGTTATAACCGATCGATTTTTCGAGCTTCATTCGATGGACGGACTGGATTTGGCAGAATCCAAAAGAAGTGGGCTCCACCAAGTCACAGCGGAAGCTCTGTTACGCAGAGCGCGATCTCTGTTTCACAACAGAGAGTTACGGTCAGCTCTTGTGGGCCACAATCACACGTTAAAGCTCCGATCCGGACCGTCCACCAGAAGCCCAGGATCCTTATCATCCTAGCCTAGATGGCGGAATTTCAAGAAACAACGAAGATCGATTTTTCAACCGTCTAAAAGGAAGATGAACGGGGTAAGAAGAATTCCGTGTATCACACTGAAATCAGTCAAAAATCGTCGCTTCCAGACCGATTTTTCAACACCTTTCCAATGAACGGAGTGGATTCCTCTGTTGGCTTCAATAATAGACTCCACCATCAACTCAGCGGACAAGTAAGCGTTTCATACGCACGTTGCTATGGAAGGTGTCTTCTTACACATGCGGAGCAACCGACTCTCTGGCCACCGACTTGCAGCTGTTATAAAAGGAGAGAGAGAGAGAGGGTATGGGGGGACATTCAGTTGGAAATCAGATCTTGGGAGGCTGGAACGTGGACGTGGAGAGATAGTCTGATAGATTATTTTTTTCTCTTAGTTTTTATTTACTATTTTTCTTCCCCTTCTTTATGATTAATTTTGTGAGATCCAGGCCCATCATGGTGGGCTGAACCTCTTAGCTAGGGCTAAGAGGTGAAGCTTGTAGCATGATGGGAGATCCTCGCTTATGCCTTTTATTCTGAATTGACGTTAATTATTGGTTTAGTTAAAGGAATATTTTCAGTTTTTAATGGTTTGTCGTGACTAAAATTACGATAGATCTGCGATGGCTTTGAGTATTTCTTCTTCTTCTTTATGTTTATGACGTCAGGAAGCCCCGTTGTTCACCGTAGTTTCCTGGGCATGGTCGGATGTTGGTACCCTTCCTAACCTTCATGCATTGATTGGGTGGCAATTAGTTTAATTCTGTTATTTGCCATAGTCTCTTGGGCATGGTTTGGTGATGAAATCCATTATAATTCATATACCTTTCATCTCTTTAAAATTATATCAACGGCAGTTCAGTAAATTCCATGATTCTTGAAGCTGGCATAAGGTCTCCCTGATCTCTACAAGTGGATCCTCTGAATCCCTAGTTTCCTTTCCTCTGAATTTTCTTAAGTTTAGATTAATTTTTTCACCATTATTCCAAAATTTCTAATTGGTTTAGATTTCATCTTAGCTTAGTTCTAGTTCTACTTAGTTTCAGAATACGTAAAGGTTTCAGTCCCTTGGGATTTGACCTCGGTCTTACTGAGTTTATTACTACATTACAACCCTGCACTTGGGTAGTGAACAATATACTTCAATTTTAGGCTCAACCCCTTAAATTAGATGGAAAAATGGATGGATGACGTGGATAAACCACATACATACAAGGTGGGCCCAACCGAGTTTACTTAGTACGGTAAGAGCAAGAGCTTACTTTACTTGCAATCTGATTTCCAAACTGTTAGACTTTTCCTGAAATGTAATTTTTTTTAATATATTTAAAAAACTGGTGAGGTGGTGTAAGACCCATATCCTAGCCCGTATCGTTCCGTAGGCTTTCACGGTCCTCCCGATCGAATTCTGGCGACTCGTGATCTTTAACCGGCATTTGCACGCGACCCTGAGTTGCATCTTGTCGATTAAGTCGGCTTGGCTCGAAACTTGTATCATTGTGACCGCACCGTCGTCACGGTTCCGATGTCGTGTCTTGCACACTGAGGCAATACCCAAGCCAGGAGATGTGCGTCTGCATTCAGTTTGAGAAAAATACCATGTGTTGTAATTTTAAGAGAATTCATCACTTCAATGTCAAGTACACATCCCATCACTCCCATCACTCACACCCATCCCCAAGTACAACCACCCTCCCCCAAAGTCAACTCTCTCCCTTACACAAGTACTCCCATCACTCACCTTTTCACCCATCACCATCTTACATCACCTCTCTCTCTCATCTCTCTCTCATTTCAAACTTCATCTCCCAAGCAATCCACGTCCATGTTCCAAGCTCCATGGATAGAGCTTATATGGCCCACCTTCCTACCTCACATCTCCATCCTCCAAGTCTTATCTCAACCGTTGGATCACATTCTTTGGAGCTATAGAATGCGTTGATGGGAGAACGGATCTTGAGGTGGGTGTATTTTACGATTTAATTTGTGACATTTTGATGATTTGAGGGTCCATATATAGTGGGACCGATTATGATGTATGCATTGTATTGAGGGGCCCATAGTGGCGGGGCCCCTCCTCCATTCATTCCTCTTTCTCTCTCACTTTTTCTCTCCTTTAAGATGAATTGGGCCCCACCAATATATGTGTTATATCTACTCTGTCCATCTGACGGTGTGGCCCACCGTACACATGTGATGATCCACACCATCTATTCACTCCCCAAGTGCAGGGTTGTGATGTAGAAATAACTCGGTAAGACCGAGGTCGAATCCCAAGGGACTGATACTTGTACGTTATCTAAAACCAACTCGAACTAGGCTAAGATGAATTCTAAATCAATTAGCAATGGTGGAATATTTGTAGAATAATTAATCTAAAACTTAGGAAAAATCAGAAATAGAAAACTAGGGATTCAGAGGATCCACTTATAGAGATCAGGGAGAACTTATGCTTGCATCAAAAATCATGGAAATTAATGAACTGCCGTTGATCTAGTTTTTAAAGAGATGAAAGGTCTATGAATTAGAATGGATTCCATCACCAAACCATGCCCAGGAGACTATGATAAACAATATAATTAAACTAATTTTCAACCAATCAACATGTATGAAGTTAGGAAGGGTACTGTCATCTGACCATGCCCAGGAGACGATGGTGAACAACGGGGCTTCCTGACGTCGTAAACATCAAAAGGGAAGGAAATATTCAAAGCCATTGCAGACCCATTGTAATTTCAGTCACAACAGACCATTAAAGACTAAAAACATTCCATTAATAAACTTAAATCAATATCAATTCAGTTTTAAACAAAAGGCACAAGCGGAGGATCTCCCATCATGTTACAAGCTTCACCTCTTAGCCCTAGCTAAGAGGTTTAGCCTGACAACATGATTAGGCTAACCATCATAAAAATAAAATAACAATTAAAAATTATAAAGAAAACCACTCTCCCTGTCTCTCTCTTTTCTCCACGTCTTCAACCGTGCCCGTCTAAGCCTCAACTTCCTGGCCAAAAAAACTCCCATCTCCCCTTTTTGCTCTCTCTTTTATAGACATTGCAGCCGGTTGGAGTGGAGGAACTTACGTAGAAGTTCCTCTTACGTAGAAAGGTCGGTGGCTTGCGTAGCCTTACGCAGTTACCCTGTAGAAAACGTAAACAGATCCACGTTTGGGGCAGAATTTTGGGGAAGATTCATCCGTGCTACTCATTCAGACACCGTGGTTGGGGTTAATGGACCATTTATGATCTTGTGGACAGCCTGGATCATAGATCCGATACCGATCTTGATCATACAACTGGCCACAGCGTCTAACTTTCACGGACGCAGAGCCTCTGCGTAATTTCTTGCGCTGAGAAGATGGTGGGGCCCATGATGGCTGACGTACCAGAAATCCACTCTGTTCACTAAGACTAGCAAGAAAAAATAACGGGAATGAACGGTTCTTAATCGATTTCGATGTGGCCCATCAAGTCTAACCGCTACGCCGTCCATCCTCCATTTGGATGATCAAAACCTACTCTTCACTGCTATTTGAAGTAATTCCACCTAGGCAGTGGTAATAGGGCCCTTTAAGATCTTATGGACGGTCACGATCGACCCATTGATCCACGGTGGTGGCCCACAAAGATCGCCCGTAGGCTCTGTTTGTGAACAGAGCCTGCGTAATGCTGCGCGGTGATGGCCGGTGGTCCTCACCTTGATGTTTATGGAGTAATCCATACTGTTCATTCGACTCGTGGCGAAAAATTACTTGGAATTGTGTATTTTTCTTGATTTTAGTGCAGCCCACCGTAGGGAACATTTTCACCGTCCATTCTGTGTTCAACGGCTAAGATGTTGCCATAGAATGCATGGGTTCAAAATATCACCTAGGTGAGGTTAATACCCTCCCTCTGTATGCAGTAGACGGTCAAGATCTTCTATCCAAGTGATGAGTATGGCCCACTAGTGGAAAATTGATGGACAGCGTAAAACGTTGTCCATTCTTTCACAGAGCAAAGAGGAAGACGTCGGGTCTTCACAGGCGTTGACCAGTCTGGTTGTCTGGTGCACGTCCAACGTACGTGCATTGTATGCTCGTAGATCCTTCAGTGGGGTCCATCATGAAGTTTACACAAGATCCGCTCCGTCCATCCATCCTACTATATCATTTAAGCCATTGAGTCCAATTTTGAAGCATTTACAGGTACCAGGGGGGCCTGAAATCAAGATTTTCGGGGTTGATCTGTACATTGGGCCACTTCCACAAGGCTTCATGGGATGAAATTAAACGTGTATGGTTCATTTTTGGTCCCCAGGCTATGTATGAAGTTTCGTGTCAATCTGATGGCGAAAACCTTGTGATCTTGTATTCTCCAACAATCTCAGGCCATTTGCAGGTGAACGGCTGAAATTTCTCGGGTCCCTGGAGTGTATATTTGTCGATTTTAGTCCCTGGAGTCCGTCCCTTGCCCTGGTGATCATCAGAACGTTAAATCTAAAATTTTAGCACCCTTTTCGGTCACATGCTTGTAAAATCAACCTGCAGCATAAGCACGATTAAATCAGCCGTTAAACAATATTATGTTCGTAAATCCAGACAATATCTGGAGTCTAATATGCAATATTTGACTCTCAACACAACCCCCAACCAGCATTTTGCTAGTCCCGAGCAAAGTATGCGAAAAATAAGTTGAGAATTATAGGATGATTTTTATGAACTTAAATGATTTTTGAAAAACTATCCAAGTCCCAGAATTCTAAAATTCATGAATGTTAGATATTGCTTTCTCCTAGACTCAAGCACTCGGTAGATTTCATAATCAAGTTCAAAGTATTACTCCATCAATTAGAATAATTCTAAACATTGAGTTTCATGGGTGTATAGTGTAATCTCGGCTTATCAATATTAAGATTCACTTTGTTATTGCATGAAATCATAGGTAATCAACAGGAGAATTCATGATAACCAAACTTGCCTCATAAATTCTATTTTTTGATCTTTTCAACTTTTTATTTTTCCATTAATAGTCATGTCAAGAAGAGGAATCAAATCCCTACCAATAGGGAGCAAACCTATGGTGAAGACTGTACTCCCAGACCTTTTTCACATACCATTCATGGGGAATTAACTCCACACCTATAGGGAGCAAACCTATGGTGAAGATTAATTATCCAATCTTTTCAATTTTTATACCATGATGACAAGATATTTCAAGCTGGTTCCTTTCATGCTCAGTGATTGCCAAGTTAATCCTTGAATATGGAACTGAAATCTAAATGTGTAGGCGAGACGTGACATGTGAAATCATGACTCAATCAATGTTCACAACTTCTAATCATAGATTAATAATTCGATCTTAATTGTGAAATCTAATAGATAACTGAATTCAAGAGTCATGCATTACTAACATCACGTATCTTGAAAATCTAAATTAGGGATATCTGTCAAAATCACTTCGAATTCACAAGAATTTTTTGAAAAAATTTTAAAAATTTTCACAATTTTTGTTCAAGACCAAGAAAATACTGATTAGGAAGCCTAATCTCCCACCCCCAATCTAAGATCTACATTGTCCTCAATATAAAAGATATGAGCATGCAATGTACATGGAACAACGAAAGTAAAGTGATGGGAAGATAGTACCTGGATAACGAATCAAGAGAGAGACTTTCCAAGCGATCGTAGCATGAAAGTTGGTCAGCCAAGAGAGGAAACAAAAAAAATAACAACGAATAAAATCTTACCTATACCACTTTCGCAGGTGCTCTCGATTACATTTAGCATATGTAATAAGCCTTTAAACCCCTAGGTTACCCCTAGTGGATGAGTTGTAGTCTCGTGAGGGTTTACAGTAATGTTACCCACAAACATTGAATCATCTACTAAAGAATGAAATGGAATAAAAAGCTGGGTTGCCTCCCAGGAGCGCTAAGTTTACCGTCTTCAGCCAGACAAATAAAGCAACTATCCTAGTCCTATGAAAGCGATAAATTAACCTATACCTCCATCAGACTAGGAGATCAATCCTGGTAAACAGGAGCAATCAGAGGCATGGACATGTCCTCTGAATCAAATGTCTTGACAAATGGCTTTAATCGATGTCCAGTTACTTTAAACTCCTTGCCATTGTCCGGATCTCTTATCTCGACGGCCCCATTAGGATAAGCAGTGACAACAATGTAAGGGCCGGTCCAACGGGATCGAAGCATACACGGAAAGAGGTGGAGCCAGAATCGTACAAAAGGACTTTCTGACCTGGCGTGAATGATTTCCGTAGAATATGTTGATCATGAAACGCCTTCATCTTGTCCTTGTAAATTCTTGAGTTTTCATACGCATCAATACAGATTTCTTCAAGTTCATTCAACTGAAGTTTGCGTAACGAGCCAGCGTTGTCTAAATTAAAATTTAGATTTTTGATCGCCCAGTATGCTTTATTTTTCAATTTCACGGGCAAGTGACAAGCTTTCCCATAAACAAGTCTAAAGGGAGATGTTCCAATAGGAGTTTTAAAAGTAATACGGTACGCCCATAAGGCATCGGTCCATCGGATTGACCAATTCTTACGGTTAGGGTTAATAATTTTTTTCATGATATGTTTGATCTCTCTATTGGAAATCTCAGCTTGTCCAATTGTCTGTGGATGGTATGGGGTGCTCACCTTATGAGAGATACCGTATTTCTTCATTAAACTCTCAAATGGTCTATTACAAAAGTATGAGCCCCCGTCACTAATGATGGCTCGAGGCGTTCCTAACCGCGATAGGATATTTTCTTTCAAAAATTTAATGACCGTGCGATGGTCATTTTTGTGGCACGAAATTGCTTCGACCCATTTAGTGACATAGTCTACGGCGAGCAAAATATACAGATTTCTAAATGATTGGGGGAATGGTCCCATAAAATCAATGCCCCAGCAATCAAATGCTTCAATGATAAGGATGGGATTCAAAGGCATCATATTGCGACGGGACAATGCTCTCAATATTTGACAACGCTCACAAGCTTTGCAAAACTCATGAGTGTCCTTGAACATAGTGGGCCAGTAAAAGCCACACTGTAGAATCTTGGCCGTGGTCTTTTTAGCAGAAAAGTGACCACCATAGGCCTGTGAGTGACAGAAGGAGATGACACTCTGATGCTCATCGTCTGGCACACATTTTCTTAAGATTTGGTCTGGGCAATATTTAAACGAATATGGATCATCTAAGAAAAAGTTACGCACCTTGGTAAAGAATTTCTTCTTATCTTGTGACGTCCAGTGCGTCAGTATGGCATCTGTAGCAAGATAATTAACAATATCAGTGAACCAAGGTGAATGAGAGACTCTAAACAGTTGTTCATCAGGGAACATGTCATTGATATGGGTCGCCTCAAGGGAATCAGAGGTATTAAGGCGAGAAAGGTGATCAGTGACTACGTTCTCTACTCCCTTTTTGTCTTTAATTTCTAAATTAAATCTTAGAGTAGAAGGATCCATCGTATTAGGCGGGGCTTATAATCATTCTTGGAAAGAAGATACTTAAGTGCCGCATGATCTGTATAAATAATGATCTTGGATCCGATCAGGTAGAACCGAAATTTATCCAAAGCGAACACTACGGCTAAGAGTTCCTTTTCATGGTTGAATAGTTCACTTGGGCAGGATTTAGAGTCCTACTTGCGTAGTGAATGACATAAGGCTGCTTATCTTTTCTTTGGCCTAGAACCGCTCCAAGGGCATAATCAGAGGCGTCGCACATAAGTTCAAAAGGAAGACTCCAGTCGGGTGGCTGCATGATAGGTGCAGTGGTTAACATGCCTTTAAGCTTAGTGAAAGCTTCTTGGCATTGCTCAGTCCACTTGTATGGTGCATCCTTTTGAAGAAGATTACATAAAGGACGAGAGAGGAGACTAAAGTCCTTTATGAATCGTCTGTAAAACCCTGCGTGTCTTAAGAAGGATCGCACATCTCTGATATTCTTGGGTAGAGGTAGGTTAGAGATAAGGTTAATTTTTGCCTTATCTACCTCGATTCCTTTGGACGAGATGATATGCCCAAGGACAATTCCCTTTTGAACCATAAAATGACACTTCTCCCAGTTAAGTACCAAATTTTTTTCTTCATATCTTTTCAGCACACATTTAAGACTTGCTAAGCACTCGCTGAAAGATGAACCGAAAATAGAGAAATCGTCCATGAAGACCTCTAAATATTTCTCCACCATGTCAGAAAAGATACTCATCATACATCGCTGAAAGGTGACAGGGGCATTACATAGCCCGAATGACATCCTTCTGTAAGCAAAGGTGCCATAGGGACATGTAAATGTGGTCTTTTCCTGATCCTCAGGGGCGATTTCAATTTGATTATTACCTGAATACCCGTCAAGGAAACAATAATAGGAATGACCAGCTAGCCTTTCCAGGATTTGATCAATGAAGGGCAAAGGAAAGTGGTCTTTTCTTGTGACGATATTCAGCTTCCTGTAGTTAATGTACATCCTCCAACCAGTAGTAACTCTGGTTGGCAAGAGTTCATTATTGGCATTGGCTACGATGGTGATCCCGGACTTCTTAGGAACCACCTGAGTTGGACTCACCCATTGACTATCGGATATGGGGTATATGATCCCCACTTCCAATAGTTTGAGAACCTCGGCCTTAACCACTTCTTTCATGTTTGGATTCAGTCTACGTTGTGATTGCCGAACAGCTTTTGCATTGTCCTTAAGATATATGCGGTGAGTACAAATCGATGGGTTAATTCCTTTGAGGTCCGCTATCGTCCATCCAAGAGCTCCCTTATGCTCAATGAGAGTAGATATGAGCATACTCTCCTGTTCTTTTTTCAGGTGGGCAGAGATCACCACCGGGTATGTCTCATCTTGACCTAAATAAACATATTTTAAATCAGAGGGCAAAGGTTTTAGGTCAAGCTTCGGTGGTTTGAGGTTAGACGGTAGAGGCACTACATCAGTTTGGGGCAACTCTTCAATTTGTAGCCTCCACCGGTTAACTTCAAGTACCGGTGCAGTATCCAGAATGACACATGTCTCCCTAATTATATCATCATCAAGATCATGGGAGTGGGCCAGACACGTCTCTAGAAGATCAGAGGATAAGGTGAGAGGCGTTCTATCTTCCACAAAAGAATCAATCATGTTAACATCGTGGAAATCGTCATCATCCTCTGAGTTGCTGCCGTTATTGAAAAAGATATTCGATTCCAATGTCAAATTTTCAAAGGACATAATCATGACACCATTCCTGCAATTGATAATTGCATTTGAAGTGGACAGGAATGGGCGACCAAGAATGATGGAAATCTGAGTGCTCGTGTCATTGATGGGTTCGGTGTCCAAGATGATAAAATCAATAGGGTAGTAGAATCTATCAACCTGGACCAACACATCCTCGATGATCCCTCTTGGTACACGAACAGAATGGTCAGTAAGTTGTAGTGTGGTTCGAGTAGGTTTTAATTCACCTAAACCTAACTGTTGGTATACCGAATAGGGAATCAGATTGACGCTTGCTCCTAAGTCAAGAAGTGCATGATCAATTCGATAGCTCCCGATTACACATGATATGGTTGGGCAACCGGGGTCTTTAAATTTTTGCGGCATATCTTGTTTCAGGATGACAATCACTTTCTCAGTCAAGGAGATCTTCTTTTGAACACTTTTCCGTCGTTTGGTAGTGCATAAGTCCTTTAGAAATTTAGCATATAAAGGAATCTGTTTTACAACATCAAGCAGAGGAATGTTGACTTTCACTTGTTTCAACACCTCTAGGATATCCTGAGAGTTAGAGAGACGTTTTGGTTCAACCAACCATTGGGAAAACGGAGCAACTGGCTTTTCTAGAGGTTCCGGTTCAAATTTTTGTGGGGCGTCACTAGATCCATCATTGTTGTCCTCTTCTGGTTCTTGAGGGTTTTCGGGCCTAACCGGAAGGGTTTTATCAATAACCTTCCCACTCCTAAGAGTGGTGATGGATTTAGCGTGCCCCATTTGATTTGAAGAGCTGGTATTACTTGTCTCGTATTGCGGTTTAGGATTGGGGATTGGTTGTGCAGGAAGCATCCCCTTTTCTATAGCCGTCATACGTGAATTTATCTTTTGTATAAAATCTCGCATTATCTGCGTCAGCTCTTGCATAGAATTTTGAGCCGGTTCTTCTTGAGGTCTCCCCTGATTTGAATTTTGATTGAAGAAACCTTGAGAGGTAGCAGTTTGTCCGTTCCTCCAACTAAAATTTGGATGATTTTTCCAGCTAGGATTGTACGTATTAGAGGGTGGTCCATTGAAAGGTCTTTGATAGTTATTTACGGCATTAGATTGTTCATTCAATACTTCTCGAAAGGCAGGTATTGAAGGACAATTTTCAGTAGTATGAATGTTGTAATCACAGATGCCGCAAACACTTTCATTAACCTCATTCTCATCATGCATGAGGGCGTACTCACCCCCGCCGGTTGTAAATAATCTCGTAAAGTACGAGGCGGGGGTGCGTGGTGCACCTCATTCTCATCATGTACGTCCTCAACCCTAGGTTCGGGTAGTGTTTGAGGTTGATTTTCAGCCATAACCTCCTCTGACTCAGGAGAATTCAAGTGGTGTCTAGTCTTGGGATGGACAGTCAACCCCTCAACTAATCCTCCTTCAGTCACGGGACGTCGAGTGTTGTCGCATGCCCACTGGGGCATAAAACACACTCAGCCCTCAAATTCTAACTTAAACCTAAGAGAAAGGAAGAAGAAATCTAGAAAAAGGGAAAGATGGAAAGAAGTTACCAACTTTGGAGTCCTTGGTTAAGAATCTGCAAAACAAAACAAAATAAGTTAGTTTCTAAGAATAGAAAGTCCTAATTAAAAGTAAACTAATTTTTAGAAAAAAAAAAAATTTCAAAGAAAGAGAAATTAGAAAGAGCTTACTAAATTAGAAGTTTCCTATAAAACAGAAAAATTGAGTTAGTTCTAAAAATCAAATAGAATGAAGAATAGCAAGTTTCTAAAGTTAGAAAAAATTTCTAACAAGGAAAATAACTAAGCTTCTAAACCTAGAATTAAAAAAATTCTAAAAAGAAGATCTAATCTTAAACTAATCATAAAACTAATTAATTTTAGAAAAATGTAGCCGACAGTCCCCGTCAACGACTCCAAAAAGTTGTTCACTCTCGAAGTGCAGGGTTGTGATGTAGTAATAACTCGGTAAGACCGAGGTCGAATCCCAAGGGACTGATACTTGTACGTTATCTAAAACTAACTAGAACTAGGCTAAGATGAATTCTAAATCAATTAGCAATGGTGGAATATTTGTAGAATAATTAATCTAAAACTTAGGAAAAATCAGAAATAGGAAACTAGGGATTCAGAGGATCCACTTATAGAGATCAGGGAGAACTTATGGAAATTACTGAACTGCTGTTGATCTAGTTTTCAAAGAGATGAAAGGTGTATGAATTAGAATGGATTCCATCACCAAACCATGCCCAGGAGACTATGATAAACAATATAATTAAACTAATTGCCAACCAATCAACATGTATGAAGTTAGGAAGGGTACTGTTATCCGACCATGCCCAGGAGACAATGGTGAACAACGGGGCTTCCTGATGTCATAAACATCAAAAGGGAAGGAAATATTCGAAGCTATTGCAGACCCATTGTAATTTTAGTCACAACAGACCATTAAAGACTAAAAACATTCCATTAATAAACTTAAATCAATATCAATTCAGTTTTAAACAAAAGGCACAAGCGGAGGATTTCCCATCATGCTACAAGCTTCACCTCTTAGCCCTAGCTAAGAGGTTTAGCCTGACAACATGATTAGGCTAACCATCATAAAATAAAATAACAATTAAAAATTATAAAGAAAACCACTCTCCCTGTCTCTCTCTTTGCTCCACGTCTTCAACCGTGCCCGTCCAAGCCTCAACTTCGTGGCCAAAAAAACTCCCATCTCCCCTTTTTGTTCTCTCTTTTATAGACATTGCAGCCGGTTGGAGTGGAGGAACTTACGCAGAAGTTCCTCTTACGCAGCAACGTCGGTGGCTTGCGTAGCCTTACGCAGTTACCCTGTAGAAAACGTAAACAGATCCACGTTTGGGGCGGACTTTTGGGGAAGATTCATCCGTGCTACTCATTCAGACACCATGGTTGGGGTTAATGGACCATTTATGATCTTATGGACGGTCTGGATCATAGATCCGATACCGATCTTGATCATACAACTGGCCACAGCGTCCAGCTTTCACGGACGCAGAGCCTCTGCATAATTTCTTGCGCTGAGAAGATGGTGGGGCCCATGATGGCTGACGTACTAGAAATCCACTCTGTTCACTGAGACCAGCAAGAAAAAATAACGGGAATGAACGGTTCTTAATCGATTTCGATGTGGCCCATCAAGTCTATCCATTACGCCGTCCATCCTCCATTTGGATGATCAAAACCTGCTCTTCACTGCTATTTGAAGTAATTTCACCTAGGCAGTGGTAATAGGGCCCTTTAAGATCTTATGGACGGTCACGATCAACCCATTGATCCACGGTGGTGGCCCACAAAGATCATCCGTAGGCTCTATTTACGAACAGAGCCTGCGTAATGCTGCGCCGAGATGGCCGGTGGCCCTCACCTTGATGTGTATGGAGTAATCCATACCGTTCATTCGACTCGTGGTGAAAAATTACTTGGAATTGTGTATTTTTCTTGATTTTAGTGCAGCCCACCGTAGGGAACATTTTCACCGTCCATCCTGTGTTCAACGCCTAAGATTTTGCCATAGATTGCATGGGTTCAAAATATCACCTAGGTGAGGTTAATACCCTCCCTCTGTACGCAGTAGACGGTCCAGATCTCCTATCCAAGTGATGAGTATGGCCCACTAGTGGAAAATGGATGGACAGCGTAAAACGCTGTCCGTTCTTTCACAGAGAAAAGAGGAAGACGTCGGGTCTTCACAGGCGTTGACCGGTCTGGTTGTCTGGTGCACGTCCAACGTACGTGCATTGTATGCACGTAGATCCTTCAGTGGGGTCCATCATGAAGTTTACACAAGATCCGCTCCATCCATCCATCCTGCCATATCATTTAAGCTATTGAGTCAAATTTTGAAGTATTTACAGGTACCAGGCGGGCCTAAAATCAAGATTTTTGGGGCTGATCTGTACATTGGGCCACTTCTACAAGGCTTCATGGGATGAAATAAAACGTGTATGGTTCATTTATGGTCCCCAGGCTATGTATGAAGTTTCGTGTCAATTTGATGGCGAAAACCTTGTGATCTTGTATTCTCCACCAATCTCAGGCCATTTGCAGGTGAACGGCTGGAATTTCTCGGGTCCCTGGAGTGCATATTTATCGATTTTAGTCCCTGGAGTCCGTCCCTTGCCCTGGTGATCATCAGAACGTTAAATCTAAAATTTTAGCACCCTTTTCGGTCACATGCTTGTAAAATCAACTTGCAGCATAAAAACGATTAAATTAGCCGTTAAACAATATTATGTTCGTAAATCTAGACAATATCTGGGGTCTAATACGCAATATTTGACCCTCAACACCATCCACTGTTGGGACAGTGGGAATACCACCTAGACGTTGGACACTACACGTCCAGATAATAATAATAATAATAATAATAATAATAATAATAATAATAATAATTATTATTATTATTATTATTATTATTATTGTGAAATAATATATATACACGTTTACCTGGTGGGCCCCACATGGGACCCACCTCCCTGGAACCTGATTGGCTGGAGTGCCTACACAGCTATATAGCTGTTGAATTTTACGTCAGCAAGTTATGGAGGTCCTACGTGAGTGTTCACTCCCCAAGTGCAGGGTTGTGATGTAGTAATAACTCGGTAAGACCGAGGTCGAATCCCAAGGGACTGAAACTTGTACGTTATCTAAAACTAACCAGAACTAGAACTAGATTAAGATGAAATCTAAACTGAATGTAATTTGAGGAATAATGGTGAAAATATTAATCTAAAATTTATAGAAATCAGAGGAAAGGAAACTAGGGATTCAGAGGATCCACTTGTAGAGATCAGGGAGAACTTATGCTTGCATAAAAAATCATGAAAATTACTGAACTGCCGTTGATCTAGTTTTCAAGGAGATGAAAGGTGTATGAATTAGAATGAATTCCATCACCAAACCATGCCCAAAAGACTATGGCAAACAACAGAATTAAACTAATTACCACCCAATCACATGTATGAAAGTTAGGAAGGGTACCGTCATCCAACCATGCCCAGGAGACTGTGGTGAACAATAGGACGTCCTGACGTCATAAATATGAAAAGGAAATAGAAATATTCAAAGCATCGCAGACCCATTGTAATTTCAGTCACAACAGACCATTAAGAACTAAAAATATTCCCATAATAATCAACTAAAATCAACGTCGATTCATGAATAAATAAATAAATAAAAACATAAATTAAAATCTCCCATCTCACTACAAGCTTCACCTCCTAGCCCTAGCTAGGAGGTTCAGCCACACATGGTCAAGCTAAATCCAACTAAATAAAGAGAAAAAGAAAAGGAAAAGAAAAGTGAAAAAAACCAAGAATTTCTCTCTCTCTCTCTCTCTCTCTTTCTCTTTCTCTCTCTCTCTCTCCTATGCTCCACGTCTAAGCTCGAGCCCTCTGTTCTTTCTCCCAAGACCTGAATGAATGTTCTCCACGTCCAAAACCTCCTTATATAGCTGCTGGAGTGGTGAATATCGGATTTGAATCGGATTTGGAAAGCTATGCATGCCTAGTGAAAGTTTTTTCGCAGCCAAGTTTGGTGCCTCGAAACATGCCACTTTTCTCGCTCAAATTCTAAATAAACACTGTCCCTTAGGATTTTATTGGGTCCTCTACATGATAGAAGGTTCAGATCTGCCATATGATCAAAGATGGTGGGCCAAAACCGCCTAAAAAAGTCAATTTTCTCGGATGTGCGAAACCTTTCGCACCATTTCACTGTTGTAATCGGTGGGCCCCACAGAAGTATTTTCTGGAAAATTCACCCCGTCCATTAGATTCAGAACGAAATTTCAGTCAAGAATGGATGGTTTTAAACGTCCATCGACGTGGCCTAGAGAAGAAATCACAGAAGAATCAGTTTTGAACGATGCAGGGCAGCCCTTTTATGACTTCTGTATCTCACACGTGTGCATGCATGGGTGAAAAGTGACAACATAGTTTTGTAGTGCTCGCAGCTGTCTACACGGTGGACGGTTTGGATTGAGCTTATGGGGCACGTGTGGGGCCCACAGTCTATCGCAAAAACAGCCAGCGGCCGTGCATTACGCGGTGCGAAAGCAGAATTTTCTTCCGATGTGATGATCGGTGGGGTCCACTTAGCTTTCTTTTCGAAAATCCACAACATCCATTGGCTTCAGGACGAAAAACCGTCCAGGAATGCTGAGTTTTGGAGCCATTTTGGTGTGGTCTACAACACTTTCTATATCACTGTTCATTCTCCGTTTGGTCTCGATTTACCTGTGCGTGCATGCATGGGACCCAAAAGAAGAGCTTGGCGGGGGTTATCGTCACGCCCCTTAGTGAATGGATGGTTCGGATCATCCGAAAGGATGATGAGTGGGGTCCATTACCAACGAACGGACGGACAACGTCCGTTTTCATTTTTTTTTTTTTGAATTTAGGAGTCGGTCAGCGTGCTTGCTGACCGAGCTCGTCGACGCAGTGCACGTCCAGCGTATGTGTACGCCATGTACACACGATGCAATGTGGGGCCCACTACAATGGTTATTTGAAATCCAATCCATCCATCCTGTTTCTAACCTTATTTAAATCGTCGATTCCAAAATTGAGGTGCGTCCAGAAATTAGGTGGGCCCTACGTCAGAATTTAAGGGGCTGATCTGCCCATTGGGCACTTGCAGAGGGATCCAGTGGCTGAAAATTGACTTGTACGGTTAATTTCTTGTCCTCAAGTCACGTATGAAGTTTCGAACCGAACAGATGGTGGGAAACATGTGATCTTGCATTCCGGATGAGTTTTAGGCCATTCGAGCTTCAATTCTTTGATTTTCTCAGATCCTTGGTGTGTAATTTCAGTCGATCTTGGTCCCCTGGAGTGTGTCCCTTGCTTTGGTGCATCTTGAGCGCTAAAACCATGTTTTTAACACCCATTTTCATCCATGCTCATAAAATCACCTTGCAACACAAGAATGCGAAAACGAGCCATTAGACAGCATTATATTCGTAAATCCAGACAATATCTAGGGTCTAATATGCAATATTTGACCCTCAACACAACCCCCAACCTGCATCTTGCTAGTCCCGAGCAAGATATGCGAAAAATAAGTTGAGACTTATATGAAAATTTTTGTGAAATCGAGTGAGATTTTGAACAAGATACGAGAAATTTAATATTCATGAATGTTAGAAATTATTTTCTCCTGAGCTCAAGCGCGCGGTAGACTTCATAATCAAGTGTAAAGTATTAATCCATGAATTAAAAAAATTTTAAACATTGAGATCCATTGATGTATAGTCTAATCTCGGCTTATCATCATTAAGAGATCCAATCGTCAATTTCATGATATCATTGGTAACCAACAAGAAAATTCATGACAACCAAAACCTAATCCAAAACTTGCCTCATAGATTAACCTATTAACTTGTGATTTTTCTATTAAAAGTAATGCCAAGGAAGGGGAATCAAATCCTCACCTATAGGGAGCAAACCTATAGTGAAGATCGTACACCTGACTCTTTTTCACATATCATTCATGGGGAATTAACTCTACACCTATAAGGAGCAAACCTATTGTGAAGATTAATTATCCAACCTTTTCAATTTTTATAGCATGATGGCAAGATATTTCAGGCTGGTTCCTTTCGTGCTTAGTGAATACCACGTTAATCCTTCGATATGGAACTGAAATCTTAATGTGTAAGCAAGACGTGTCCTGAAATCATGATTCAATCAATGTTTAAAATCTCTAATCATGGATTGATAATTCACTTAACTATGAAATCTAACAGATACGGAATCTAAGAGTCATAAATCCACCATTATGTACCTTAAAAATCTAAATTAGGGATATCTGTCAAAATCACTTCGAATTTGTAGAAATTTGCAGAAAAAATTTTTAAAAAAAAATTTCACAATTTTTGCCATTTTTTTGCTCAAGACCAAGAAAATACTGATTAGGAAACCTAATCTCCCACCCCCAACCTAAAATCTACATTGTCCTCAATGTAAAAGATATGAGCATGCAATGCACATGGGACAACGAAAGTAAATGAGAAGTGATGGGAAGATAGTACCTGAATAACGAATCAAGAGAGTTTCCAATAGATCACGGCATGGAAGCTTGTCAGCATGAGAGAGAAAGCAGAACAAAAATAACAAAAATAAAATCCTACCTATACCACTTTCGCAGGTGCTCTCGATTGCATTTAGTATATGCAACAAGCCTTTAAACCCCTAGGTTTCCCCTAGTGGACGAGTTGTAGTCTCGTGAGGGTTTGTAGTAATGTTACCCACAAACATTGAATCATCTACTAAAGAATGAAAAGGAATAATAAAAAAAAAAAAACTTGTTTACTCCCCAAGTGCAGGGTTGTGATGTAGTAATAACTCGGTAAGACCGAGGTCGAATCCCAAGGGACTGAAACTTGTACGTTATCTAAAACTAACCAGAACTAGAACTAGATTAAGATGAAATCTAAACTGAATGTAATTTGAGGAATAATGGTGAAAATATTAATCTAAAATTTATAGAAATCAGAGGAAAGGAAACTAAGGATTCAGAGGATCCACTTGTAGAGATTAGGGAGAACTTATGCTTGCATCAAAAATCATGAAAATTACTGAACTTCCGTTGATCTAGTTTTCAAGGAGATGAAAGGTGTATGAATTAGAATGGATTCCATCACCAAACCATGCCCAAAAGACTATGGTAAACAACAGAATTAAACTAATTACCACCCAATCACATGTATAAAAGTTAGGAAGGGTACCGTCATCCAACCATGCCCAGGAGACTATGGTGAACAACAGGACATCCTGACGTCATAAACATGAAAAGGAAATAGAAATATTCAAAGCATCACAGACCCATTGTAATTTCAGTCACAACAGACCATTAAGAACTAAAAATATTCCCATAATAATCAACTAAAATCAACGTCGATTCATGAATAAATAAATAAATAAAAACATAAATTAAAACCTCCCATCTCACTACAAGCTTCACCTCCTAGCCCTACTTAGGAGGTTCAGCCACACATGGTCAGGCTAAATCCAACTAAATAAAGAGAAAAAGAAAAGAAAAAGAAAAGTGAAAAAAATCAAGAATTTCTCTCTTTCTCTCTCTCTCTCTCCTTCTTTGCTCCACGTCCAAGCTCGAGCCCTCTGTTCTTCCTCCCAAGACCTGAATGAATGCTCCCCACATCCAAAACCTCCTTATATAGCTGCTGGAGTGGTGAAAATCGGATTTGAATCGGATTTGGAAAGCTATGCATGCCTAGTGAAAGCTTTTTCGCAGCCAAGTTTGGTGCCTCGAAACACGCCACTTTTCTCGCTCAAATTTTAAATAAACACTGTCCCTTAGGATTTTATTGGGTCCTCTACATGATAGAAGGTTCAGATCCGCCATATGATCAAAGATGGTGGGCCAAAACTGCCTGAAAAAGTTGATTTTCGAGGATGTGCGAAACCTTTCGTACCATTTCGCTGTTGTGATCGGTGGACCCCACAGAAGCATTTTCTGGAAAATCCACCCCATCCATTGGATTCAGAACGAAATTTCAGTCAAGAATGGGTGGTTTTAAACGTTCATTGACGTGGCCCAGAGAAGAAATCACAGAAGAATCAGTTTTGAATGTTGCAGGGCAGCCCTTTTGTGGCCTCTGTATCTCACACGTGTGCACGCATGGGTGAAAAGTGACAACATGGTTTTGTAGTGCTCGCAGCTGTCTACACGGTGGACGGTTTGGATTGAGCTTATGGGGCACATGTGGGGCCCACAGTCGATCGCAAAAACGGCCAGCGGCCGTGCATTACACGGTGCGAAAGTGAAATTTTCTTCCGCTGTGATGATCGGTGGGGTCCACTTAGCTTTCTTTTCAAAAATTCACAACGTCCATTGGCTTCAGGATGAAAAACCGTCCACGAATGCTGAGTTTTGGAGCCATTTTGGTGTGGTCCACAATACTTTCTATATCACCGTTCATTCTCCGTTTGGTCTCGATTTACCTGTGCGTGCATGCATGGGACCTAAAAGAAGAGCTTGGCGGGGGTTATCGTCGCGTCCCTTAGTAAATGGATGGTTCGGATCATCCGAAAGGATGATGAGTGGGGTCCATTACCAACGAACGGACGGACAGCGTCCGTTTTCAATTTTTTTTTTTTTTTGAATTTAGGAGTCGGTCAGCGTGCTTGCTGACCGAGCTCGTCGACGCAGTGCACGTCCAGCGTATGTGTACGCCATGTACACACGATGCAATGTGGGGCCCACTACAATGGTTATTTGAAATCCAATCCATCCATCCTGTTTCTAACCTTATTTAAACCGTCGATTCTGAAATTGAGGTGCGTCCAGAAATCAGGTGGGCCCTACGTCAGAATTTAAGGGGCTGATCTGCCCATTGGGCCACTTGCAGAGGGATCCAGTGGCTAAAAATTGACTTGTACGGTTAATTTCTTGTCCTCAGGCCACGTATAAAGTTTTGAACCGAACGGATGGTGGAAAACATGTGATCTTGCATTCTGGATGAGTTTTAGGCCATTTGAGCTTCAGTTATTTGATTTTCTCGGATCCCTGGCGTGTAATTTCAGTTGATCTTGGTCCCCTGGAGTGTGTCCCTTGCTTTGGTGCATCTTGAGCGCTAAAACCATGTTTTTAACACCCATTTTCTTCCATGCTCATAAAATCACCTTGCAACACAAGAATGCAAAAACGAGCCATTAGACAGCATTATATTCATAAATCCAGACAATATCTGGGGTCTAATATGCAATATTTGACCCTCAACAGTGAGGTATGTGTTATACCATACCGTCCATCCACTTTTTTTGTGTGGGGTGCTCCCCACACGTGTGACATGTGTAGGGGTGGGACCCACCTTGATGTACGTTGGCTATATTCTACACTGTCCATTGGCTAGGACAGTGGGACCCCACCTCAATGTATAGGTTGTATTCACACTGTCCAAATATCTGGACAGTGGAAATCCACTGTGATGCACGTGTCTCATCCGTGCTGTCTAATTGACGGATGTGGGACCACACCAGGTGTGTGATGTCCACACGTGGGACATGGACCGCACTCCAGTACGCATGTGTTATATACACACTGTCCATCCATTTTTCTATGGAAAGGGGCGCACCATGATATGCGTGCTATGCAGCCACGTCGTCCATCTGCTCGATGTGTGAACCCCACCATGATTTATATATTTTATTTCTACCATAGTTATGTGTTTATTATATCTAAACTGTCCGTTCGTTTTGCTGATGGGAGGGCTCACCTTGATGGTGTTTGTATCCGTACCGTCCATCGGTGTTGTGTAGGGCCTACCATGATGTAATGTTTTATCTGCATCGTGCAAGATGCTGGACGGTGCTGTGGACCCCCACCCTTATGTATGTTCCATTTGCACCATCCATCTGCTAAGGACGGTGGCCCCTGATGCATGTGTTCTATCATCTAGGTCGTCCCGAGATGAGACCCACCTTAAGGACATGGGTCTGATCCTGACATTGTGTTATATCCAACCATCCGTCCGTTTGAGGACGTGGGCCACTCCAAGATGTATGTGTTTCATCCTACCGTTCATCTGTGGCCCACCATGATATGTGTTATATCCTAACCGTCCATCTATATTACTGGACTGGTGTGCCATACGTGGGACCCACCTTAGGAAGCAGATTTGCTAGGGTACCTCATACTAACTATATAGCTGCTGTAATGACGTCACAAAGTTTTGTGGGGCCCGCCATGTTGTATGTATTTCATCTATGACATCCACTTATGCGACCCACCATGATGTGTGTATAGCAGGCACACTGTCCATCTGTTAGGGCCCATTTGATATGTGTTGGGCCTACCTCGATGTGATGTATGTGAGGCCCATATGTGAGGCCTAATGTGATGTAGGTGCGATCCATATGATGCAGTCCATTGAGATGTGTATCAGGCCCATGTCATGCGGCCCATTGTCATGTGTATTAGGCCTATGTCATGCAGCCCATTGTGATGCATATAAGGCCCATTGGTGTGGCCCAATGATGCGTCCCATTGTGATGTATTTCCAGCCCATATGATGTGGCCCATTGTGATGTATTTCCTTATATTGCGAGGCCTGACATAATATGTAAGACCCGTATCTTGGTCTGTACCTTTCCGTAGACTTCCACGGTCTTACCTGTTGAATTCCGGCGACCTTCGACCCTTAACCGATATCGACGCGCGATCCTTATTCATGTGCCGACAACCCGAGTCGACTCAACCCGAGACCAATACCATAGCGACCGCGCTGTCATTGCGGTTTCGATGCCGCGACTCGCGCGCCAAGGCGATACCCTGGTCAAGGAATGTGGGCCAACGTTTGGTGCGAGAAAACGCCGCGCGTTGGGAAAAATAACGGAATCTCTGCGATGTGTCACATCAATCACATCAATCCCATCAATCAATCAACCCATCAAGCCATCACACGTCAAGTACACATCACTTTATTCCATTTTCCCAAGCAACCACAAAAGTCTTCATCTCCCATACCTCTCTTACACAAAAAGCCACAAAAGTCTTCATCTCCCATACCTCTCTTACACAAAAGGCCACAAAAGTCAATATTTTCTTAGACAACCATCACTCACCACATCCATCCATCACTCTCTCTCTCTCCCTTACATCACTCTCTCTCTTTCTCTCTTTCTCATTTCAAACCTCCAAGCAACTTCCAAGCTCCATACGTATGGAGTTTCCCAAACTCTCCTAAGCTCCAAGTGGCCCACCTCTTCATCCCAAAATCTCCCATCTTAACCCTCCATTCTTCATCTCATCCATTGAAGTTGAAGCTAAGGTGCCAAGGAACCCCTAGGAGCGAGAAGATCGGACGGTGGGTGCCTCTATAGGGTAGATTTTCTTATTTTTATGGTGGACCAAGTGAGGCCTACCGATCAATGGTGTGGATCTCACTTGGGACCCTAATATGTGGTCGATGGACCACTTGGATCATCATGATCATTCCATGATGGGGCCATTCTCCATGGACCCCATCATGATGTTTATTTTCTTTAGAAAGGTCATCTAGACCATCCATATTAGTAGGGAAAGGATCCCCGTTGATCTTCAGTTTTGATGATCACATGTGCAAAATGACCCACTTGATGTATGATTTCATGTAAGGGAGGGCCCATAATGTCGGGGTCCCTCCATCACAAGCCGTGTCCCACTCTCCATGTCTCTCTCTCTCTCTCTTTTATTTTTTATTTTTTTATTTTATTTTATCTTATTTTATGTGATAAGGTTGTGTGGCCCACTTGAATGGACCCCACCTTGAGATTTATTTCATTCAAATTTTTATTCAAGTGGGGCCCACCTTATATGTTGAATCCATGACAAACATTAGTGGTGGCCCACTTCATCAGGGCCCACCACAATATTTTCTAAGGAGAGGTCCATCGTCCAGCGTCTGGGACGCTGGACGTCCCTGTACCAAAAACAAAAAAAAAAGGGAAAAGAAAAGAAAAAGAGAAACTTTTGGAGTGGTCCCCTAGTGTAGGCCCCACCTTGATGTATATGTTCGATCCAAGCTGTCCATCCCCTTACCCACATCGATTTAACCGTCAAGTAAAAGAATGAGACTGATCTGAATATCTTATGGGCCATAGCATGGGAAACATTGACGGTTACCATTGAGAATTTTTCTGGTGTTTCTAGGCATCAAAAAAATTTAAACTTCAGACTCTTTTTATCTTTTGTGAGTTGTAGAACGCTATGGCTGGAGTGGATTTCCAGGAAGCGGGCCCCACATGTGATTTTTGGTGAAAATAGAAATTAAAGGAGAGAGAGAGGAGGAGTGAAGCAGCAAGAAGCTGCTGCTGCTACTGCCTGCGCTGACAGCGCGTGCCGCGCTGACGCACGGCGGACAGGCGGGCGGACGTCCAGCTAGGGACCCACGGCTCCAGCCGTGGGCCCCACAGTAATGTTTGTTTGCCATCCAACCGGCTCATGAGGTGGGCCGCCCCAGTAGTGGGCCCCCCTCCAAAAATGGGACAGATCCAAAACTCAGGTGGCCCACACCACATGAAACAGTGTGGATTGAATTCTACCATTGAAAGATTTTTAGGGCCCACAGAAGTATTGGATCAAGCTGAAATTTATGTTTTCCCTTCATCCAGGTCCAAGGGACCTTGTGAACGGGTTGGATTTCGAATGAACATTTCAGGTGGGCCCCACATGGGAGCCACAATGATGTTTATATTTTAAAGACCACCGTCCAGTGGACGGTGGCGCCCACCTTGATGTAGTATTTCCTCCACCGTCCAGCGGACGGTGGGGCCCTCCTTGATGCGTGTGCCCCCCCTTGTCCAGCGATAGTGGAGCCCGCCTTGATGCTTGTGATGCATCCAGACCGTCCATTCGCTTGGTGGAGCCATTTTAAGGCATGAGTGGCTGATTGGGTGGGCCACTCATGTATGGGCTAGGCCCATTTAAATTGTAAAAGGCCTATGGGTTAGGCCCATTTGGATTGAAAAAGGCCTATGGGTTAGGCCCACTTGAAACACATAAAGCCTATAGGCTTAGGCCCACTTGATATGTTTCAAGTACATGGGACTAGGCCCATTTGATGTACTTCAAGGCCCATGAAATTGGACCCATTGTTGCATTCTTAAAGCCCATGGAAGTGGACCCAGTTGTTATATTGTAAGGCCCATGGGACTAAACCCATTGATTATAAAAAGGGTCCATGAGATTAGGCCCATTGGACTTATTTGAGACCCATGAGTTAGGCCCATTTTATTTGATTAAGGCCTAAGGGTTTAGGCTCATTTGACTCATGTTAGTTCTATGGGTTGAGGCCCACTTGATCTACATGTGTGGCCTAATTGGTGTGGCCCATTTGATACATATTAGACTCATGTGACTAGGTCCAATTGATGCAATCCAAGGCCCACGGGTTTTGATCCATTGCAATGCACATAAGACCCATTGGTGTGGCCCATTTATGTGGCTCATCTGATGAATAAAAGGCCCATAGGATATGGCCCATTTGATATATATGTAAGGTCCAATGGGGACAACCTACGGTCCATTGTAATGTGTAAATCCATTACAGACTAAGTACTGATGTTTACAAAGATCGTGCCTTGGGAGCAATGTTGGTTTGACGTCCACATTGCGAGTGTAATGTTGGTTGGATGTCCACATTACAACTCTCCTTAGGGCCCATTACTGGGCCGTACTTATTGTGTATAGGCCGCCCAGGCCCATCTGCATTGTAAGATGGTTCATTTTATTATAACATGTTTAGTACAGTTCCATGACTCATGATCATACGCATCATATGTATGCTTGACGTGAGAATTGTCTGATCATAGCATTTGCCTTCGGGCAGGTCGTTTATGGGCTCCCGGTTAGGCGGTGTTGCCCTACATGAGCGCATGATATGCGCAGGAATTGTTGCATGACTGGATAGCGTGAATCATGCATTTCGCATTTGTGTGACATGGTTGTTGTACGCCCTAGCAACATCAGGGTCATAGCCTCCACAGATGTATCGTGGTTGGCAGGATTAGATACCGAAAATCTTGTTCTACATGGGGTACTATAGATATCCCTGGGTGAAAGTTTCTAAACCCTTATGATACCAAGAGGTTGCTCCAACGTTTAGACCGAGTGGGTAGATGAGCGTTGAGTGCCAATTACCAGACGGTTATGCTCTCCACTGTGTCATGGTCGGTTGGAAGGGGGTGCGGCCTTACCGGCCTGAGTGTAGGGGGAAAATGCTAGTCTGAGTCTGACCAGCTTGAGGAATGGGTCCGCTATCGATGAGTCGCGCCCGATATTGGCAGACGGATAGTGAGGTCTCTTCCACTTACCTTATTGCGCGCGATGTGGCGACAATCTGGTTTAGAGTGTACTAGACCCCGGTGATATCCCATATTTGAGCTGTATTGATGTATGGACATAGATGAGGATCTGTATGCTTGAGTTGCATTACACATCGCATGGCCTTGGGATGGCCGATACCATTCATATCTTGCATCGCATAAGCCTTGGTACGGCTCATGATATTATAGATCCATCTGCATATTCTGCTTTACTCTGACATTGCATGTTCATATTACTATCTTGCGCACACACTTTCACCACCCTCTAAGCTTTCTGTAAGCTTATGCATGACCGTTGCATGCAGGTGACGTTGGATCGCAGCAGCGCTGAGGCAGGAGCACGTTGCAGAGCGTTTTGGAGTTTTTGTTCTTTACCATTGTATTTCCCTTTATGCTCATTGTAGTTGTAAAGTTTTTGATCATAGTGGAAATGTAATGGAGTTCTTGGTTGTTGTTTGTGGGTTATGCCTTTGGTTATGCTTATTACGAATCAAACTGACATTTAAAATCCTCCTCGTAGCATCCCAGGATCGGAACCTGGTGAATGGGAGGTAGGAGCCGAGAATGGGGTTCTACGGAGGCTGTCGGCACCGGATTCAACGATCGAAAATTTTGTGAGCCCGGTTTCTGAGTTTGGGGTGTGACATAATATATATGAGAGGCCTATGATGATGTATATTGGACCATTATGTGAGGCCATGAGCCCACTTTATGTTTAGCTTTATGTGGGCCACTGCATGGGAGCGATGTTGGTTGAATGTCCACATTGACGGGCACACTACAAGAAAAGTCACTTTTACCTACGAAAGCTTTCGTAGGTAAAAGCCTATTTTTCGTAGGCAAAACCTTTTTCCAACGAAAATTTTCATCGGAACTTTCGTTGCCAAAAGACCGAGGGTGAAAACCTTTAACAACGAAAAAAAAAAATTTCGTTGGCAAAAGTAAGACTTTTGTCGACGATTTCATTTTGTAGGTAAAATATTTTACAACGTTTTATTTCGTAGCCAAAATATTGAATAATATGTTTCCCTTAACTTCGCAGCTAAAAGAAATTTATGAAACGTTTTGCCTATGATTATTTTCGTAGCTAAAACGATTTACCTACCAATGTTTTCGTAGGTAAAAATTATGACAACACTTTCACCTACAAATAATTTCATAAGTAAAAATATTACAAAAGTTTTACCAACGAATTTGTTTTGTAGGTAATAAATATGACAAAACTTTATCCTACATATAATTTCGTAGCCAAAAATATAACATAAGTTTTGCCTACGAATTGTTTCCGTTGGTCAAAATTATTGCAAAACTTTTACCTACGAATTTGTTCGTAGGTAAAAACTATAGCAAAAGTTTTACCTATTAATACTTTCGTAGCTAAAATTATTTTCAAAACTTTTACTACGAATTTTTTCGTAGGTAATAATTGTAAGAGAAGTTTTACCTACTAATAATTTCGTAGCTAAAAATATTTTCAAAACTTTTACCTACGAATTACTTCGCGGGTAAAAATTGTTACAAAAGTTTTACCTACGAATTTTGTGGTAGCTAAAAATAATTACAAAACCTTTACCTATGAATAGTTTCGTAGGCAAAACTATTTACAGAACTTTTTCCTACGAAGCAACTCGTAGCTAAAAACTTTTACGAAACTTTTACTTATGAATTGTTTAGTAGGTAAACCATTTTGAAAACATATACCAACGCATATTTTTGTAGGTGAATATATTTTCAAAACATTTACCTACGAATAATTTCGTAGCTAAAAAAATTACTGAACTTTCCCCTATGAAAATTTTCGTAGGTAAAAAGTTGTATTAGACTTTTACCTACGAAAATCTTCACAAATAAAAACCCGATGATACTTTTGCCTACGAAAATTTTCGTTAGTAAAAGTGTCTTTTTTTTAAAAAATGTGCCTGCAAAATATTCCTGATATACACCTGTTGATATTCCTGATATACACCTGTTATATATAAATATTTCATCATGTTCACATTCACATCTATTCAAACCCAAAATACATAGATCCATCCAAATATAAATTACATCCATTAACATAACATTCATTCATAAATAAAATACAAAAAATATAAGTTTAACATCATAAATAAAATATAAAAAATCATAAAGATGAAGGGGGAGGAGGTGGAGCAGCAGTGGGTAAGCGTGCAGCAAGAGCATGAAATATCTCTGTCATCCGTCGCTCATGTTCTACCCGCATCTCCTCCATCCTCCTCTCATTCTCCTCTCTCCCTTGCCTGCTCCTCCATCCTCCTCCTCTCCTACTTTTCCTTTTGCCTCATCAGATCCTCCATCCTCCTCTCCTACTCCATCTGCCTCTCCAGCAGCTCACTCTTCTTCTCCAGCTGCTCTTTAATGTCATGGACGACTACTCGTAGCTGCTGAACCTCTTTCTCTGCAATATCAGCTCGGCGGGTGGCGCTCTCGCCAACGACGATGGATCGGGTGGAGGCAGCTCTAGCGGGTGCCATGAGCTTGGCACCATGGCCAAGCCCACGCACATATCCAGAACGGGTGCCAAACACCTCACGCAGGATCTCTGGCTCACTCCGCTGAGTACCATTGGGAGTGGGCTGACTGCGTAAGGTGTCCATCGTCACCTGTAATGAAAACATATGAATTTTCTCTAAAAAATGGCATTATTATAATGTAATGCAATTAAACTTTAAAATGTAAGGATTTTTACCCAAATCTCGCTAGCTCTAGGATGTACCCAAGATCCCGTCGCCTGTCGACAGTGAGTCCCTTTGTAGAGGTCTACTGGTCCGGGTTCCTGGTCAGTGACAGGATCTCGCTGTGCAATCGAAAGGACAACTGAGTTAATATAAATGCATGGAAAGAATATATCAACTTAATAATTATCAGTAATTTCTTACCATCCTGTGACGAACTTTTGCAAATGACTTTGAACCAGCTACGTGGTTCACTTCTAACTTTCCTCTGTTGTTAGAATTTATTTTACTTCTCTTCTGAACACATTATTAATAATACATTGTTGTTAATAGCGAATTGAATTGTTACATTAAGATATCGTAAATATGTAAATATTACCTGAAAAGAATCAGACGAAAATCTATCGCAGAGTATCCGCTAGTCGCCATCGGTCATGTGCGGCGGTGCGGACAGTGCGCCCTCATTGTGGCTCATACACTGCTTGTATCGCTTGTATAACACGGAGCGGTACTCCTTAAACCGCTCCTTGATCATCTGATCGACAGCATAAGAAATGTGTAGAACAATCAAATTTAAGTCAAACTTATCCTTCAGTTTCGTAAATAATGTATTAAGGCAATAAACTTATTAAGAAAATAACTTAATCATAAAATAAACTTTTATAAAATAAATTTTAAAAAACTAAAATTTACCTGAAGGCGCTGACGGATGAGCTGCCGTACATCATCTGTCACGTCTCCCCAACAGGGGGTGGTGGGGGGATCAGAGATCTGCATAGGACACCGACCTTTGACGTAAACAGTCTGGCATTATTCTCGACAGGTCTAATGCAGTCCTATGGGAACTCAACCGTCACCCTACCCTCGCGCGTAAGTGGCTCTAAAAGCAACCCACGTGTGGGTCCACATCCTCATCGGCTGGTCGATGATGCTGTTACAAAAGAAATATGTAAGTCTAAACATAAACAGAAATCATTAAAAAAAAATATATGTCTAAACTTACATGCAGTGCCCAGTGTATGCGGGACTGAGGGATCAGATGCCTGCGATATAACATGTGACGGTGATGCTGGCTTCATCGCATCACGAGTAGAAGGGGTAGATCCAGTGCGCGAACGGCGTACTCTCCCACCTGGTGCCATCAGTGAATATGTGCGAGCTATGAACTTATAAATTTAAACAATGTCAATATAAGTAGAATATACTAAAACATTTTACAAGTAGTGTTGACGGTACAATGCATTTGTGCTTATACTTAGAGAGATGATTAAAATATGATTACACCATTACACTATAATGAAAGCAAAATATAATAAAACTGTAAACTTTAATCCTTAACCATTGAAAATTCTATTACACATTGTCATTCTATATTAAATATACATATTTCGTTGTAATACGAAACAACTTTGAAGTAAACTATCTAAAGTACTCCCTGCGTAAGGTATCGTATGCTTCAGAAGCATATGTCATTTCGTGTGAAGCACCCGAAATATTTACAACTAACATGCCAGTCACAATAGGAGAAATCTAGTCTCTCAAGACTCCATTCAGATGTGCAAGTGACAGAATCGCATCTTCCATATCTCGTTTCCCGCGGTTATATATCTCCATCAGCTCTGAAATTTCTTTGAGATGCCATAATTTTTCCTCTGAGTCGTCGTCGATATATTCCACTCTACACTCATCGACCAGACTGGGTATCTTTATGGCCCTACCAGAAGAAGATAGGACCGAAACATCCATCTACAATAGCTGATGAAGTATGTTGCGTGCTTCTACTACGCTCCGGTTTAAGGAGGACATAATCGGATATTGACTCAACTGCATATGTAGATTATAAACAAGTCAATAAAAGGAATTAATCATGACTTGTAATTTTCACGTATATATAAAATACATAAATTATTCGAATTGAAAAATGACATGCAAATCATGTGTACATTTAATAATCTTCCTCTATATCACAATCGCTTAGGGCTATTTCTTCATCATCACTATCGCTGATCAGTATTTCATCCTCATTGTCCGCAACGTCGTCATCAATGAAACCGCTATCATCTCTAACAATATCACATATTATCGAGGCATCAACATGATCAGGTGGTACATCATCTCTGTTTAATTGCACTACATCAATATCAACACTTGAATCAGTCCCTGTATCCCTAGATGGCATGTCTTCTTGATATGCTTCTTCAACCCTAAACGTGTCATTTCCCTCGTCCTCGCTATCTTCAACTTTTGGTACGGGAAAGTCAAATACGTTCCTGGGCTTTATTTTCTGCACCACGTGCCAAGAGCTGCCTAACTTGGTGTCAGCGAGATAAAATACTTGTTCGGCTTGGCTGGCGAGGACAAATGAGTCGTCCTTAAACCACTTCCGAGATAAATTTACGCTCGTAAAGTAGTTATCAGTATGTATTCCCAACTTCTTATTTTCAATATCCCACCAATCACATCTAAATAAGTACACCCTCTTTCTTATACAATAACTCAGCTCAATAATATCTGTCAAAATGCTATAAAAGTCAATTTCATCCTCCTCATTTGTTCTCTTCACAACCACCCCATTATTTTGTGTGGTCCTGTACTTCTCACATTTTTCGGTGTGGAACCGAATCCCGTTTACAATACAACCTGTATATTTAGATACACGTCTATCAGGGCCACACGCTAGTGAATATAGTGCATCAGACGCATCAGCAGAGTTGCTCGTGCGCAATGTCGTCATCTATATCATGTACAAAATATAATTGTTTAGAGATTTTCATAGGTTGAAATAATGTGGCATACAACGAAAATTCTAAGTGTGGTGAGATACAATGTGAAATCTTACACGTTTGGCAAACCATTTTGGAAACTGGTCTTGATGCATTCGATCATAATTTGTGGAGAATTTGGACTTCATCTCGTCTATGTGTTCGCTACACATAAATGACACGTCATTAGTAAGAAACATTAAGATCATCATATGTAAAGAAAATAATAATCAAGGGAAGATTTACTCTAAGTACGACTCTATTTCTTCACAATTATGCAACACATACCACCGCGCCTTTGCTAGATCCCCAAGGTCCATATCCTGAAACGTCGGAGATCCTAAAGGACGAATGTTATGTGCGAATACAGATATGAGTCCTTGTTCATGCTCTTGCCCTTCATCGGCATTCCAATCTTCTCGATTGAATCTAGTCTCTATCCCACAAGATACATGGAGTAAAATGTAAGACACTCATTATCAATGTATGCTTTAGCTATTGACCCCTCCGGTCGTGCCTTATTCTTCACAAATTGTTTGAGTGTGTGAAGGTATCTGTACACAAAATCAATATGTTATACGTATGAAAACATGGATATATGTAGTTTATGGAATGAATAAAAATTTTAATAGGTTCAACCACCTTTCGATCGGATACATCCAACGATATTGTACTGGGCCTGCAAGCTTCACCTCGTGCGGTAAATGAATTGCCAGGTGTACCATGACATCGAAAAATGCAGGTGGAAATATGCTTTAAAGTTTGCAAAGGATTATGGCAATGTCCCTCTCCAGTCGTTTAATAACATCTACATTCAACGATTTCGAACACAAATCCTTAAAGAGTATACCCAACTCAATCAGCACCGCACTGATATCCTTGCTCAGGAATTCACGAATCACAAATGGCAGTAGGCGCTACAGAAGGACGTGACAATCATGACTTTTCATTCCTGTTACCTTGCAGTCTATAACATTAACATGCCGAGATATGTTTGACGCATACCCATCGAAAAACTTCACCGATCTCAACCATTCACATAAACGTTTTCTCTCTAGTTTTGTCAACGTGTAGTAAGCTACTGGTATAGTATATGAATTTTCATGTGGTTGTAAGTGCAACTCTTTCCTTAAACCCATTTCTTGTAGATCTAATCGAGCCTTGAAACTATCTTTTGTTTTCTTCTCTATGTTCATCAATGTTCCGAAGACATTGTCACATATATTTTTCTCAATATGCATGACATTCAAGTTATGTCGCTATTTTAAATTGCTCCAATAGGGCAACTCAAAAAAGATGCTCTTCTTCCTCCAGTTATAGTCCAATACTGTACGTTTCCACTTCTTCAAGTGCGATGCCTTACCAAATCTAACTTCTCCAATGTTACTCAGTTTTTGCATCACATCTTCTCCAGATACCTCTTTCAGGGGTGGCCTGTGATCTTGTTTGCCATCATAGATCATCGTCTTCCTGCGCCAACTATGATTGCTCGGAAGGAAGCGACAATGGCCTATATAACACGTTTTTCTACCATACTTCAATGACAATAAACAAGTCTCAATACCACATGTAGGTCAAGCCAACTTGCCCTTCGTGCTCCACCCAGACACATTTCCATACGCGGGAAAGTCATTTATTGTCCACAAGACCGTTGTATGCAATCAAAATGTCCGTCCTGCAAATGTGTCATACGTTTCTATACCTTGACTCTACAACACGTTTAACTCATCTACTAATGGTTGCAAATATACATCAATGTCATTCCCAAGTGACTTAGGTCCAGGAATAAGCAATGACATCATGAAAAATGACTCCTCATATACAACCAATGAGGTAAATTATAGGATATAAGCACCACTGGCCACATACTGTACAAGCTACTCATATCACAAAATGGATTAAAACCATCACTTGCAAGACCTAGTCGAACATTGCAAGAATTCTCTACAAACCAGTCATGTTGCTTGTCAAAATTTTTCCAAGCTTCAGAGTCTGCAGGGTGCCTCAGTGTACTATCATCATGAATGCGTTTCTTTTTATGCCACCTCATATCTTCAGCCGTCTTATGAGACATAAACAATCTTTACAATCTGGGTTTTAATGGGAAGTACCTTAACACCTTTCACAAAATTTTCTTACCCCTGGCTTTGCCATGCTTCCACCTAGACTCTCCACATTCTTGACACTCGTTAGCCTTATCGTGCTCATTCCGATATAATAATCAATCATTTATACATGTATGTATGAGTTTATAACCAAGGCCCAAGTCTCGCATCAAGGATTTGGCCTCATAATGAGACTTAGGCAATGCCTTACTGTCACGCCCCAAACCCGAAAATAGGATTCATAGGTATCCCAATTGCCGAATCTGGTACTAATAGCCTCCGTAGTACCCCATTCTTGACTTCTAGCATTCATATGTCAGATTCTGATCTTGGGATCCTTTAAGGAGGATTTTTTTTTTATACATTTAACTAGTAACAAGCATAACCACAAGATTACCCACTTCACAAAGGCAACATTATCATCACATATCCACTAATATAATCATTTGAGTACAACACTGAAAGGGAAATACATAAATAGAAAATCAAGTTCCAGAAGACCACTGCATGCTCCAAGCTCAACACTGCTACAACCTAACATCACCTGCATGCATCTATCGTGCATAAGCTTATAAAAAGCTTAGGGGGTGGTGTAAGTGTGTACACAAGGTAAGTGTCAAGTGTTCAATACAATGTCATCATCATACAATATCAAAATTTCTGGTCATCCATAAATCATACAATATCGGAATAAGTAGAAATAATGACAAGATCATGAATTATCAAAGTAAGCAGAAATACTAACAAGATCATAAATCATATGATAAATAGAGAAGCGGAAGTACGGACAAGTCCATAAGTAAATCAATAGCAGGATACGCAATATAGAACAACTATGTAACAAGGAGTCATGAAGAGCCAAATATCAGATGCTGAGGATGCAATACAATATACAAATCCTGCTAAGTCTGTCTAGGCCATATAAGTGCAGAAATATAGCAGCCCAAAATGCCATATGCCTGCAGATGTAATGCAATATGCGATGCGAATGAAATTACCATGCTGGAGTGTGAATCAGGATGATAGCACGTAGTATCGCAGGCCACGGGGTCCACCACAAGGGACTCTTATCCAAACCAGTCCCATACCTAAATTTGGATAGTCAGACTCAACGTGGTAAACTCCTGATCTCAGGTTAGTCGCGCGCCTAACCGAAATCCTTGCCATAATGAAGGTACATAAAAATTAGTTGCACATCACCAGCCCGAGTGGATAGTGAATGAATGAATGAGCATGTAACTCCTACTCAATAAGTCCACATATCAGTACGGTTCCTCTCTGAAAAGTTATCAGGGTTTATTACACTCCAAACCAGATTTTTGCCCCATCGCACACAATAAGGTGAGTGAAAGAGACCTCACTATCCGCCTACCAATATCGGGCCTGGCTCATCAATAGCGGACCCATTCCTCGAACTGGTCAGACTCAGCCTAGCATTGCCCCCTCCTCTCGGGCAGGTAAGGCTACACCTCCTTCCAATCGACCACGACACAGTGGGAGACGTGGCCTAACGGTGTACGGCCCTCATGCGCTCATGCATCCACTCGGTCTAGATGTTGGAGCAACCTCTGGAACTAAGAGGGTTTAGGGACTTTCACCCAGGGATATCTATAGCATCCTATGTAGAATAGATTTTTGGTGTTTCATCCAGCCATCCACGATATGCCTATGGAGGCTACAGCCCTGATGTCTCTAGGGCATATAGTAATCACAACACACAATAAAAGATGCACGAGTCATACAATCCAATCATGTACCAATCCTGCGCATATCGTGCGCTCATGTGAGACAATCTTCGCCTACCAGGGAGTCTCATAACAACTAGCACTATGACATATGTAATGGTCAATCATATCTCATAACAGACATGAAGATGATGCGTATGAGCATGTATCATGATGCTATGCAGTCACATACTCATAATCGGTATCAATAACAGGCATTGACAATCGACATCGACAACGTGGACATTTAACCAACATTGTCCCCCAAGGAATAGCCCACATAAAGCCTAACATATGGTGGACTCATGGTCTCACACAAGGGCCAAATATACAACACCATGGGCCCCACTCAAGAGTTTAATACAAATCACGATGGGCCTTTTACATGGCTTAACATACATTACAATGGGTTCCATCGCCTAGCCCTCAAATGTATCACAGTGGGCCTCATCACATAAGCCTCATATACATCACATTGGGCCTTAAACATGGGCTGGATACAATCACAATGGGCCTCAAATACGGGCCGCATATACATTACATTGGGCCTCGACAATCGGAATCGGCGATCAGCCATGACAATCGGAATCGACAATCGGCCACGATAATTGGCCTCGATCGATAATCGGCCTCCATAATCAGAATCAGTCAATCGGCCATGACAAGCAGAATTGCCAATCGGCCACGATCGATAATCGGTCACGATAATCGGCCTCGATCGGTAATCGGTCAATCGGCCATGACAAGCAGAGTCGGCAATCGACCACATCAATCGACAATCGGCTACGATCGGTAATCGGTCACGATAATCGGCCTCAATCGGTAATCGGTCAATCGGCCATGACAAGCAGAGTCGACAATCGGCCACGTCAATCGACAATCGACCACGATCGGTAATCGGTCTCGATAAATAATCGGTCAATCGGCCATGATAAGCAGAGTCGACAATCGGCCACGTCAATCGACAATCGGCTACGATCGGTAATCGGTCACGATAATCGGCCTCGATCCGCAATCGGTCAATCGGCCATGACAAGCAGAGTCGACAATTGGCCACGTCAATCGACAATCGACCACGATCGATAATCGGTCACGATAATCCACCTTGATCGGTAATCGGTCAATCGGTCATGATAATTTGCCTCGATCGGTAATCGGTCAATCGGCCATGACAATCTGCCTCGATCGATAGTCGGTCAATCGGTCACGATAATCTGCCTCGACCGGTAATCGGTCAAACGTCCACGACAAATAGAATCGGCAATCGACCACGATAATCGGCCTTGACAATCGGTAATCGGTCAATCGGCCACGTCAATCGACAATCGGCCATGATCGGTAATCGATCACGATAATCGGCATCGACAATCGGTAATCGATCAATCAGCCACATCAATCGACAATCGGCCACGATCGGTAATCCATCACGATAATCGACCTCGACAATCGGTAATCGGTCAATCGAACACGTCAATTGATAATTGGCCACGATCGGTAATCGACCAATAATCTAAATCGACAAATCGGTCACGTCAATCGAAATCGACCAAACAAGGCCTAAGGGAAGGTCATAATGTGGACATTTAACTAACATTGCTCATCAATGTGGCCATTTAACCAACATCTCTCCCAAGGAGTGGCCTGCATAGAGCCAAACGCATAATGGGCCCATGGCCTCACATAGGGGCCACACATATATCACATCGGGCCTCGACACATGGGCCATAAATATATCACATCGGGCCCTAACACATGGGTCGGGTATACATCATATTGGGCCTCAAACATGGGCCTCATACACTTCAAGTGGGCTGTACCAATGGACCACACTAATGGGCCTCATACATGGGCTACAAATATATCAGGGCGGGCCTCACAGATAGGCCATAAGTATATCAAAGTGGGCCTCCCGAATGGTTCACAAAATACATCAAAGTGGGCTTAACGAATGGACCATAAAATACATCAAAGTGGGCCTGATGAATGGGCCATAAAATACATCAAGATGGGCCCACCCGTCCAGCATATAGATGGCATGGATAACACATATATCATACGTGGGACCCTCGAAACTTGGGACATAGCTACATCAGCTATATAGCTGGTGGACACCAGCCAACCCACTGCCATACAAAGTGGGTCCCACGTTCATGAGATGGACGGTGGGATAGATAATACATCAAGGAGGGCTCCACACAACACCATCCAGATCTGGATGGTGCAAGATACATATGGCTAGGTGGGTCCTACCCCACACGTGTGACACGTATGGGTGGGTCCCACGTGTGCCCACCATAACAAACGTATACGTATGTATGTATATATAATATATATTATGTAATTTAAATATCACCTGATCCAGCGTCCATGAGTGCTGGATGGATGGCTGGAATGTAAGGCCGCTCATCAAGGTGGTCCATGTACCTTTGGGCCCACCATGATATTATATTTTAAATAAAATATTTTCTAAATATTCAATGTCCAGGTGCATGGAATGGACGACAAGGATAAAGGTCATGCATCCTGTGGAGCCCCTGGACAACAGGGATGAAATACATGTATCATGGCGAGCTACAGATGACATGGATAGAAAGCACTTGCATCAATGTGGGCCCCACGTCCTCAAACGGACTGATGGTTGGATATCACACGTGTAAAAAGTGGGGCCCAGAACTCGATGGTGTAGTGCAAAACTTGCATCATGGTGGTCTCCATAGCACCGTCCAGATGATGGACGGTCTGGAGGTAACACTTACATCATAGTAGGCCACACACGTAGCAGGGATGGGATACTTACATCCAGGTGGGACCCACCTGTCCAGATTGTTGGACAGAGTGGATGTACACACACGTGCATAATGGTGGCCCCACATCCCACGTGGATGGAATGGATAGAACAAATACATCACTGTGGGTTCCGTATCACAGACGGACGACGTGGAATATACATCATTGAATAGCTCCACCTACCACCGTCCAAGTACGGACGGTGGATAAAAACACTTACATGAAGGTGGGTCCTACCCCACACGTGCAGCTATGAGGGTGGGTCCCACGCGTCCATTGAAATGGATGGACGGTGTATAGAATACATACATTAAGTAGGTCCCACCGTCTAGTAGTGTGGACGGTGCAAGTAAAACAAATATATCAAGTGGGTCCCATGCTGCACGGATGCGGCTCACGTACAGGGGGCAGGCGCATATGAAACACATACTTCATGGTTAAGCCCACCGTCCAGCTATCTGGACGGTGAGGGCCAACCATAAACATCAAGATGCGGTCCCATGTGGGGCCCACCATAACGTTTATTTACCGTCCAATCAGTTGGTAGGGCCATATGGACCCAGATGCAGAAGAAAAATAAATTTCATATCAATCCAAAGCTTCTGTTACAACCCAAAAATGGTTTCAATGGCAGATGTTCATCCACACTATTCCATGTGATGTGGGCCACCTGAGTAGCGGATATGGCTGAATTTTGGGGTGGCCCTTGATTAGAAGGGGCCCATAAAAATGTACGGTGTTGATGTTCCAACACATCATGGTGGGGTCCATGGTTGGGACCCGTGGCCCAGCCCAAACTGTCCGCTCGCCAGGGCAGAAGCTACCAGCGTCTGTGGTAGCAGCAGCGCTGACGCTGCTATGTATTTTTATTTTTATTTTTTTAAAAATCTCATTTTTCCATGATTTTTCACAAGTGGGGCCCACATCAAGGAAATCCGCCCCATCCATTGGTCCCTGTCGCTTAATACAAACGCATCAAGCCCAATGCAGTGAAATTTTGGGGTGCAAAAACATCAGAATATATTTGAACGGTAAAAACTGCCGTTTTCCGTGCTATGGCCCGCCAGAAAGTCAGATTGGCTCCATTTTTCGGCTCAACGCCTAAAATTAACTAGTAAACGGAATGGACAGCTTGGATTAGAAACATATGTCAGGGTGGGGCCTGCATGGGTGGCCCTTTCCAAAAGCCTTAAAACCCTTCTCTTCTTCTTTTTCTTTTGCAGACGGTGCACCTCATTGTCTCTCCACTCTTCAATGAAGATGTCAAGCATCCGCAAACCCACATTAATCAAGGTGGGTCCCACGTAGACATGGCCACCCCACACGGCAAGGATGAAATACATCAATCACAGTGGGGTCCACATCTACCAAGCTGATATTTGTTATTTCCCTCCATCCTAGCTAGCTGTAACGCTCTGGAAAAATCCATACTTGGACTCGAGTACCAACTCGATCAGAAATTGCGTAGGATTAATTCCTTTGAAAAATAAGTGTAAGTTAGCTAGCGCAACGCTAGAGTAGCTGGAAAATAGTCCCTGATCACTTTAATACGTTCTACAAGACCCAAAGTGAGTAGAACCAATGGCGCTATAATACTCTAAAACCTCGGATCAAACTCTAAACCGGTTTGTTCTCAGGACCTCTTTAAAACTTTGTATTGGATCTAGACCGCGCGTCGAAAGTCCGATACCTACAATCTTAGACCGTTATAACTGCCTAGCTGGACTTGACAATAATTTTAAAAATCAAGTCCAACCGACATTCACACGCTATTTCATTGAGCCTGGAGTGAAGAGAGTGAGAATAGGGTTAGATTTGGAATTTAAAATTCAAATCTGGCACACGACTTGACGCGTCAGTATTGAGTATTCTGACCGTCAGAATTTAGCCAAATTACACCCTTGGATCAGGAAAAATTTCTATTTCATATCATGAGACTTGTAGACCTGATCTACGTGCGGTGACTGCTAAACTGAAACTGGATCACCACGTGCGATCTACGAACACTATTGGTCTGAAAATGGGATGTGAGTGACATCTGACGTGTATGAGCTTAAGTCCGATCGCGTTCGACTTGAGATGCGCTCGTGCTAGTTGAGCCCGTCAAGTAACCCGACTGGCCATTATATGTTCACCTTATATGAGTCATTATTGCTTGAACCTAGGGTACTGAACTTACCATTGTAAACCCTGTTAACCATGGTACCTTGATCCATAAAGACTCATGAGCCGGGCATGGTGGTATGAGACACCGTGGTCGAGCTGTCGGCCTACGCTGGGGCCACAAACCTCCCCGTAGTGACCAGTGAGCACTTATGACTCGTGAGCAGATTATGGTGGTATGAGACACTATATTCTTACTGTCGGCCTACATTGATAAGGTGATGGGGGAGCGGTGCAACGAGTGTGAGAAACAGCCCTGGCAGCCCTTTGTAGAGACCTCGAGTGTATTCTGAGTCTAGGGGAGGCGACGATCCTTCCGTAGCGACGAGAGTACAAGTAGGCCTGTATTGATAAGGTGATGGGGGAGCGGTGCAACGAGTGAGAGCAACAGCCCTGACAGCCCTTGCAGTGACTTACAAAATATACATCGTATGAGATTACTAGGAGTGACGACCCTAGACAGGATCTGTGTTGGGATTGATATAAGGGAAGTACCTTAGTTTTTCAATCTTGATGTTTGAATGGACTAATAATAACTCGATAATCATATCACCATCACATTGCATGTGCCTGGAAGATGTGGAGCACTGAGCGGTACGCAAGCATGCCGCGGACGCAGATGGTGCCGTATGAGGGAGAATATTGGTGAGGGCATCCATCATGTCATGTCATATTGCATTAACAACAGTATTAAGAATGTTCGATTTACTGCTTTACTATTATCGCATGATTGATTTGAGAACATGCTAATCTTTGCTCTATTATTCCACTGAGTTAGCTACTCACTCCCACGTTATGGGATGGTGTTTGCAACACCCACCAGACCCTGTCTTAGATGCAGGTGAGGCAGCGATTCAGGAGGCAGAGGCGGACTATGATGAGGACTAGGACGAGTTCTCATATATGCAGTATCACGACGGCTTTGCTTAGGTGGCCTGGATTGGCGGGACTACTCAGTGAGACTATTTTGACATTTGATTTCTGTTTATTTACATGTATATGAGACTCAGAGATGTATTCATACTTTGAAGACAGTCGAGATCTACTTTATTTTCCATACAGTGATATATATATTCTTTAGTCTTCCGCTTGCTTTTATCATTGGATCTGGAGTATGAATTGTAGTTTTGGTATACTTTTATTCATGTGAATGCTTTAACTCAGACAACATTAATCATAATCATTTTTGTTGCATAAGTGACGGTCTGGAACTCGGGAGTTGGGTTTATACACGACCCTCGATTTTCAGGGTGTTACAAGTTGGTATCAGAGCATAAATGAGATTATACCGGGCCTGGGTTATGGTCACGCGACGTACGCTATCGCTTACTTTGACTTAGGTGGGTGCGAGAAAGGTCTAGAAATACTTATAGGATTGCAGTTTCTCCAATAGGCGAAGTCTACTCGTATCGATCGTTTGATTGAGTCCGTAACGCATCTAGGGTCGGGTGAAGTGACCTAAGTAGCTCCTGGGTTGTAGGTAGGTAGGTTGAAACGTTCTTGAGCGGTTCTAAACCTGTAAATGTGAATCCTTGGGCTATGGGGCAACCCCAACCCTTACATTCAATCGTTAGGGCTTAAAAACCCCATTTCACCTAATTTCTTCAAAATTCTTCCTCTCACCACTCCATTCTTCAATTATTTCTTTGAATTTTTATGTTAGGCATTGATCCTAATGTGAAAATGATATAAAATTATACTTCGATAAAATTTTATAGTGAATAGTAAAATTTCATGAAAATTGGCCATTTGGCCATTCTAAATTTGTAATCTTTAGCAACTAATGGGCTAGATGGATGTATTAGCTCCTTCTACCCCAAAATAATATGCTGTATGATAGGGGATTGCATTCAGGTTTACAGATTGGCTCCGGAAAGCCCCGAATGGAAGTTTGGGCCTCCCTAGGCCAATATAGAATGAACGAAGGTGGGGCCCATACATATTTGGGGTCCCTGAGGCAGGGGGGACCCAACCCATGTGGTCCTACCGGCCGGATGGGGGACCAGCCGGCGATGCCATCGCCGATGAGTGGGCCCTCCTTGCGCTGAAATTTCGGCACGAGTGGTTTTAGGGGTAGGGCACCCCTCCCACGTGTGGTCCGTCAGTTGAAACCCCTTAGAAAGGGCACCTCCTTCACAAAAACGCCCCTCCCAAGCTCCATTTTCTATTTTCTTGCTGCCCTATCTCAAATCGATGCTCCAAACCCATTTCTTGTTGAAAACGACCCCTGTCCATCCTTCCAGGGTGATTAGTAATCCTCTCCCTCTCCAATTTCATCGTTTGGAGCTCCTACAATCCCCAAAACGAGTTGAAATCAGGTGGAGCTCCATTCCCCTTTATCTTTCTCTTTTTTTTTTTAGAAATCCAGCCCTTGGGAGCTTGAAGCATCCCTCTACAACGCCTAGATTTTCTTTTTTCTGTTTGGGCAGCCATTGCTCTACATTTTTCATATTTTTCATGGCTTTTGTTAAAGCCATTTTGGGTTTTTTCTCTCTCTCCACTATCCTCTCTTTGATGGGAAAGAGAAAGACCGCAGCGGATGAGGCTGGGCCTAGTCGCCCTGCGTAATCAAGAAGACCGAGGGGTGGCGCTGCTAGCTCAAGCACCACCACAAGTCCAAGCACAGCCCGGGAGTTCCATACAAAGTGGGATTTGGATCTCCATGATCAAATTGGGCGAGTGATATTAACAGAGATACCTCACGGTGAATATACTGACAGTAAGGTGTTGTCTGAGGCGGACGTGGAAGGGGGACTCTTTGGTAAATTTCTGTTATTCGAGCGCATTGAAGCTGCACATTGGGGTCCGCTCTTTGAAGCCCGTTCTTGTGCTAATGTGAATACCGTTCATGCCTTCTACGCTCGTATCCAGAATCCTACATTGGAGCCATTACAGTTCAAGATTCCTTTTGGTAGAGATCGGATGGCTACGATCTATGTTCGGTTGATAGCGCGACTTCTGAACGTGCCCCTTGGTGATGTTCATCCAAGTGCAAAGAATTTGAGGAGTAGGCGTGAGCGAGATCGCCGTACTAGGTTCCTATGTGGTAGACTGGTTCCATGGTAGTTTAACAATAGCCTCAAGGCGTCTTATATGTCTGATGATTTGCGCCTGCTGCACCACATTTGCACGTTCAATGTGTATCCCAGGTCGATAAATCGCATTGAATGTACGCGCCTTATGGTTGATTTCTTGTATCTGGTGGCCCAGGGAGAAAATGTGTGTATGGCCACTTTCGTGTTGCGACAGATTATCCTCATAGAGAAATCAAGGAGAACGTCTGAGTCGCTTCCTTTTGGTCGGCTTATATGTAAGATCGCGCTTGAGTTTGCTTACAGACTTGAGCCGAAGTTGCCAGTTCTGATTCACTGCATTAATGAGTCTACCATGGTCAAGATGAAAATCGGGTCTCAGTACCGTGAGACTCAACTTGATGAGGATAGCCAGGGCGATTTTGATGACAAAGAGTATCCAAGTGAAGAAGAACCTGGAGCGAAAGTAGTGGAAGAAGTCCAGGAAGAGGTAGAAGAGGAGGCTCACAATACTGATGAGAGCCCTCCTCCTTCTGCTCAGGCTACTAGTGATGATCGCATTGTCCAAATTGAGAAGAGTCAGGTCACCTTGCGAAGGGAAGTTCAAGAACTTCGGGCTGAGGTCGAGGATACTAAGGCCGTTATGAAGAGGAAATTCGGCAAGGTGACTCGTACCTTGAAGGCGATCCTGTGCTGCTTGCAGGATAAGGGTGCTCCTCCTCCATCACCCGACTCAGACTAGCGATGAGATTTTAAATGTTATTGGTAGTAGTTAGTCGTTTCCTACTTTATGTCGTGTAAGCCTGTTAAGGCTAGTAGTTTACTTATGTTGCTGTTGTAGCTTTAACTGTCTTAGTTCCCATATACTTCCTGTCATGATGCCTGTAAGGAGATATCCCTTGTATTGTGACAATTTTGGTTAAATGAAATGCATGGAATACCTTTGACTCTTTATGTGAATGATTGCGGTGTGTTTGTACTATTGAGACTGACAAGGTTGCGCCCTATTTTGAATATAGGGAATGCCGCCGAAGGCTACACGGAGTACAGCTCGGCTTACATTGGGTGAGCCTATGGATCAGGTTCCTTTTCAGTCTGATGCTCATGCGGACCCTGCTGTGGGCCCGATTCCTGAGACAGCACGTGCGTCTCAGCCTCCTACTGGTCCTGCAGTTGGACCACCGCCTTTCACACCCCCCATCAGAGAGCAGTACCGTGCGTCTCCTTTGACGCAGTACATGCCACAGCCTACTCTACCTCCAGATAGATTTGAGCAGATGATGGACATGATGCAGCAGCAGCAGCAGCAGCTCCTGACTACTATAGTGGGGGCTCTAGCCCAGGGTGGAGTGTGCCTCCACCTGCACCACCTGTGCATCCAACTGAGGATGCCGATACATATGCTCAGGATGAGAGCATGGCTCATCCTGTACCACCTGCTTACCCTGCGGGAAATGTCGCAGACACACGGAGCTTATTAGAGCGATTTTAGCGCTTACGGCCTCCCACTTTTATGGGTTCTCATAGACCCGAGGAGGCCGAGTATTGGCTAGACCGTGTGTCGAAGATATTACGGATGCTGCATTATTTAGAGACTGAGCAGGTCGAGTTGGCTACGTTCTTGTTCGAGCGGGAGGCCAGCTTATGGTGGGACAGTGTGTTACGGACCGTTGCCGCTTACTACATATGGACCTGGGCAGCGTTCGAGTTCCGCTTCCACGAGAAATACTATCCCCAGACATATAAGCATGATCGGGAGAACGAGTCTCTGTGCCTCAGATAGGGAGGCATGACAGTGACTGAGTATGAGCATAGGTTCACTGAGTTGGGCAGATATGTCCCGACTATACTGGCAGATGAGCAGATGCGCATATGGTGCTTTTCTGAGGATTTGCGACAGGATATTCGGTCGAAGATGTGTTGCGTGAGCATCCCTTCCTACGCAGAGCTGATCCACATGTCCATACGGACAGAGTAGGATGTGGATCGACTTACGTGATCTCGTGGCCCTATTGCTCCTAGGCCACGACCGGAGTTGCAGGACAGGCCCTTTGCGGGCAAGAGGCCTCGCGTCGACCCTCCTTCTAGGGCTACCGCGCCAGTACCACCGTTGCGGTGCCCTGATTTATCATGTACTTATTGTGGGAGAGCGGGCCATTTGGCACAGAGTTGTTTCTCTCGGATGCGGGACAGTGGGTTTTCGCCGCCGTAGAAGATCGACCGTACACGCCACATGCTATATCAGCACCGCCTTTATGGTTGGCTCCTGCGCACCCTTCCTTCAGACCTCTGGTATCTCAGTTCAGGCCGCCTCTACGGCCCGTGGCACAGACGCCGAACCGGCCACAGCGGGCGCGGGTGCATGCCTTGACAGCTGAGGTAGCCGAGACAGAGACTTCTCAGCATACGGCCTTTGAGTTCACTGCCCACATCGGAGGTATTCCTATTCTCGTGATGGTGGATACTAGATCCACACTTTCTTTGATATTGCATTCCATTGTCAGGCGTCTTGGACTGTCGACCATTCGTATGGATGGAGTGCGAGTCCTTTCAGCTCATGGAAATTTTTTTGATGCCACCCTGATGTGTGAGGGTTGCTTGGTGGATCTAGGAGGCAGGACGATGACTCTTGATCTTGTCGTCGATCCCTCTCTTGTTTATCTCGACGTCATTCTTGGCATGGACTGGTTGACTGCTGGGAGGGCCGAGATTGACTGCGAGACTCGTATAGTGATGGTGTACGAGCCAGAGGGCTTCACATTTTCAGTTTGGGTAAATCTCCCCTTCCGCATACTTAGCTATGCTTCTTTACTTCGGGACGCTGATGCCCCGATGCTTGAGCATACGCCAGTCGTTTGTGAGTTTGGGGATCTATTCAGGAAGATCCCTGGTTTGCCACCTCGACGAGAGATTGATTTCACTATCGATCTGGTGCCTGGTTCCACGTCCGTCTCACTGCCGACGTATCGCATGGCACCGTGTGAGATGGAGGAGTTGAGGATGCAGATTGATGGTTTGCTGGAGCTTGGCCTTATACGGCCTAGTGTGTCTCCTTGGGGAGCACCAGTCTTGTTCGTAAGGAAGAAGGATGGTTCGATGCGATTGTGTATTGATTATCGCAGACAGAACCAGATCACGGTGAAGAAAAAGTACCCTTTATCCAGGATCAATGACTTATTTGATCAGTTGAGAGGAGCACTGTACTTCTCGAAGATTGATCTTCAGTCAGGATATCATCAGTTGTGCGTCAAGGATCAGGACGTGCAGAAGACAACATTCAAGACCAGCTTTGGCCACTACGAGTTCCTTGTGATGTCGTTTGGTCTCACGAACGCACCAGCCGTGTTTATGGATCTGATGAACCGGGTATTTCGGCTTTTCCTCTATAGATTCGTTGTTGTGTTCATTGAAGACATTTTGATATACTCCAGGAGTCGAGAGGAGCATGAGGAGCACTTGCGCTTGGTCCTGGATACTCTGAGACGGCATCAGTTGTTCGCACAGTACAAGAAGTGCGACTTCTGGAAGCAGGAAGTGAAGTTCCTGAGACACGTGGTGTCCAAGGATGGCATGGCAGTCGACCTGTCTAAGGTAGCTGCAGTTCAGGACTGGGAGCAGCCTGGTTCTTTCACTGAGGTGAGGAGTTTCTTGGGTCTCGATGGCTATTATCGACGCTTCATTCGGGATTTATCGAAGATCGCGAGACCTTTATCTCAGTTGACACGGAAGGACGTGAAGTTCGCCTGGAATGACAAGGTGGAGTCAGCTTTTCAGGAGCTGAAGGATAGGCTTACATCCGCCCCTGTGCTAGTATTACCAGAGCAAGGGGTTAGATACACTATATACACTGACATGTCTAGCGTTGGTCTAGGTTGTGTCCTTATGCAGAGGGACAGGGTAATTTCGTATCCCTCGAGACAATTAAGGAAGCACGAGGAGAATTATCATACACACGACCTGGAGTTGGCAGCCATCATATTCGCACTGAGACTCTGGAGACATTACCTCTATGGAGAGGAGTTCGAGCTCTTTTGCGACCACAAGAGCCTCAAGTACATATTCAAGTAGCGAGAATTAAATATGAGGTAGCGGCGATGGATGGAGACTTTGAAGGACTTCAAGTTCGAAGTCTCTTACCATCCTGGGAAGGCGAACCTTGTGGCTGACGCGTTGAGCCGCAAGAAGGTGATAGAGTTTGCAGCTTCGCTGATGGTTGCTGAGTGGGATATGGTTGAGTTTTTGCGAGACTTTGAGTAGAAACTCACTGTAGAGGAGCCGTATGAGTTCATCACACATGTGCAGGTGCGATCTCAGATTGATGACCGGGTCATCGAGGCGCAGAGGGATGATGCGCATTTGACTGAGCTTCGAGAGTAGGCCAGTGATGATGTAGACGCCGAGTGGCGAGTTGGTATGGATGGGGGCTTACGTTATCGTGGCCGTCTATATGTCCCAGATATCCCTGACTTGAGACGAGAGATTCTCGAGGCTGCGCATTGTACTAGACTCGCGATGCATCCAGACAGTACGAAGATGTATTGCGACGTGAAGAGTACCTATTGGTAGGAAGGTATGAAGACCCACATAGCAGAGTTCGTGTCCAGTTGTCTCACTTGCCAGCAGGTGAAGGCAGAGCATCGCCGACCACCTGGACTCTTGCAGCCTATGCCGATCGCAGAGTGGAAGTGAGACTTCATTTTCATGGATTTCGTTTCAGGGCTGACGAAGACGAGGAAGGGACATGATTCCATATGGGTGATCGTCGACCGTTTGACGAAGTCAGCGCACTTCCTACCGATCAGAGTCACGAACTCTGCAGATGAGCTGGCTAGACTATATATCAGAGAGATCGTGCGTCTGCATGGAGTTCCGTTCGAGATCGTGTTGGACAGAGACACGCGGTTCACTTCTATTTTCTGGACTCGCATTCAGGAGGTATGGGTGTGAAGTTGAAGTTCAGTACTGCCTTCCACCCACAGACAGACGGACAGACAGAGCAGGTGAACCAGATCTTAGAGGATATGTTGCTAGCTTGCGTATTGGACTTCAAGGACAGTTGGGATGACTGTCTTGCATATGCGGAGTTCGCGTACAACAACAGTTTCTAGACGAGTATCGGTATGTCACCTTACGAGGCGTTGTATGAGTGACCTTGTCGAGCACCGCATTCTGGGCAGAGGTCGGTGAGCACAGATTGATTGGCCCAGAGTTAGTGCAGGCGACGTCGGAGAAGATTGATATTATTAGACGTCGGCTTCTCACAGCACAGAGCAGACAGAAGAGTTATGCCAATACGAGACGACGGCCGCTTGTGTTCAAAGTTGGGGATCATGTATTTTTGCGAGTTTTCCCTATGAAGGGAGGGCTTCGGTTCGGGAAGAAGGGGAAGCTGGCACCGCGATTCATTGGTCCATTCCAGATCGTCGATCGTGTGGGAGCAGTGGCATACCGTTTGGCTTTACCCACGCCTATCACGAGCGTTCACAACGTATTTCATGTTTCTATGCTGAAGAAATACGTTTCTGATCCTTCCCATATCATCAGATGGGAGCAGGTGCAGTTAGGAGAGGATGTTACATATATCCTACGACCGATGCGTATCCTAGACAGGAAGGAGCAGGTGCTGCGTAACAAGGTGATTCCCCTTGTGAAGGTATTGTGGACGCATCACTCTGAGGAAGAGGCTACCTGAGAGACAGAAGCCGAGATCAGAAAGAACTACCCACAGCTTCTCGAGGAGTACGGAAAGGTATAAATTTCGAGGACGGAATTTTTTGTTAAGGGGGGTACATTGTAACGCCTTGGAAAAATTCGTACTTGGACTCGAGTACCAACTCGACCAGAAATTGCGTAGGATTAATTCCTTTGGAAAATAAGTATAAGTTAGCTAGCGCAATGCTAGAGTAGCTGGGAAATAGTCCCTGATCACTTTAAATACGTTCTACAAGACCTAAAGCGAGTAGAACCAATGACGCTATAATACTCTAAAACCTCGGATCAAACTCTAAACCGGTTTGTTCTCAGGACCTCTTTAAAACTTTGTATTGGATCTATACCGCGCGTCGAAAGTCCGATACCTACAATCTTAGACCGTTATAACCGCCTAGCTGGACTTGACAATCATTTTGAAAATCAAGTCCAACCGACATTCACAGGCTATTTCATTGAGCCTGGAGTGAAGAGAGTGTGAATAGGGTTAGATTTGGAATTTAAAATTCAATTCTGGCACACGACTTGACGCGTCAGTATTGAGCGTTCTGACCATTATAATTCAGCCAAATTACACCCTTGGATCAGGAAAAATTTCTATTTCATATCATGAGACTTGTACACCTGATCTACGTGCGGTGACCGCTGAACTGAAACTGGACCGCCACGTGCGATCTACGAACACTACTGGTCTGAAAATGGGATGTGAGTGACATCTGACGTGCATGAGCTTAAGTCCGATCGCGTTTGGCCAGGGGACCTCCAGAAATATCTTTTTGGACCGAAACAGCCCCGATTTGGTTAGGCATCAAGTGAACATTTTTCCCAAGCCTGTTTTGGGCATGTTTTAGGTTATAAAAGGGGCTTAAACCCTCACTTCTCTCACCCATCTGAATTTTCTAGAAACCTTAACTGGTGTGAGAGAAAAGGTGAGAGATTGTGAGAGAGAGTGGGAGAGAATTTCCTGCTGCTTGCACTACGTGTTGCACGTGCTTAAGCAACGCACTTCAATCACTTTCCCGACGATTACACCGCATTTCTAGGTAAGAAAAGACCCTAAATACTTGCTGATTTGAGGTTCCGTTATTTTCATAGCGAAGTAGCTTACAGATCTTGTATGTTAGGTTCCCGGTTCGCCGTAGACGAAGAGTATACGCTCCGTTCGAATCAATACGCTCCTAGGATAAAAGGTGCAGATTTTAGACGCTTTGATTGACTGTTTTCAACGCTTTCAATGTCGTTTAATAGTAGATTATCGACGGCAACGCCGTTTGACATGTACAACATGCTGTTCGTTTCCTGTTTCGTAAGCAGACGAAAAATATGAGATTTAGGGCATTTTAGTCATTTGTAGGAAATACTGTTTTCATCCATATTTTGCTGATGCGATTGACATGGCTTCTTATCGCAGTAGGATACTAGGAATACGTGCATAATTAGTTTGGCGAAGAGATTCGCCTAAATGTGCACTTTGAGTCGACATACTATATGTAGACTTAAGTGTGTAGTTTAAGTGTTTGTATAAATGCTTGTATTAGTATATATTGAATTAAATGGTGTTATGAATTAGTTTGAGATTGAATTCTCAATTAATATACAGATGTAAATGATTTCCTACATGTTGGCTATATGCATGATTTCATTATATGTATGAAATGCATGTGTTAGATGATTTACTTAAGTTGTATGTTATAACATGTGTTAACATGCTCACATTGTTGTATTTCATTTCCATTACTCTTACATGATTGGTGATGTGAATTCATAAATGTTTGGGACTATACCTAGTCCAGGCAGTCGGTAACCGAGTGAATTCGTGGTTGGCTTATCTTTGCCACAAATGACGCGTCGATGAACGCGAGCCGTGTTTTGGTGTTGGCGGCAGTGGTTAGGCCAGACAAGGTGTTTTATGCACTTCATGTCGTTCGACTTGAGATGCGCTCGTGCTAGTTGAGCCCATCAAGTAACCCGACTGACCATTGTATGTTCACCTTGTATGAGTCATAACTGCTTGAACCTAGGGTACTGAACTTACCATTGTAAACCCTGTTAACCATGGTACCTTGATCCATAAAGACTCATGAGCCGGGCATGGTGGTATGGGACACCGTGGTCGAGCTGTCGGCCTACGCTGGGGCCACAAACCTCCCCGTAGTGACCAGTGAGCACCTATGACTCGTGAGTAGATTATGGTGGTATGGGACACTATATTCTTGCTTTCGGCCTACATTGATAAGGTGATGGGGGAGCGGTGCAACGAGTGTGAGAAACAGTCCTAGCAGCCCTTTGTAGAGACCTCGAGTGTATTCTGAGTCTAGGGGAGGCTTTGCTTAGGTGGCCTGGATTGGCGGGACTACTCAGTGGGACTATTTTGACATTTGATTTCTGTTTATTTACATGTATATGAGACTCAGAGATGTATTCATACTTTGGAGACAGTCGAGATCTACTTTGTTTTTCATACAGTGATATATATATTCTTTAGTCTTCCGCTTGCTTTTATCACTGGATCTGGAGTATGAATTACAATTTTGGTATACTTTTACTCATGTGAATGCTTTAACTCAGACAACATTGAATCATAATCATTTTTGTTGCATAAGTGAATGTCTGGAACTCGGGAGTTGGGTTTATACACGACCTCCGATTTTCAGGGTGTTACACTAGCGCAAAATGGGCAACAAGACGGGCCCCATTCGCTGGACGTCCAGAAAATCTGGACAGTCCAGATTGTCGATCAGGTGGGCCATACACATATCATCATATCATGAAAAGAAATAAAGAGAGGAGAGAGGAAGAAAGAAGGATATAACCATAGAAGACACCCACCTCAAGATCTCTTCTTCCTCCTTCCGCCAATGCGATCTAGAGCTCGAATGGATAGACTTCAACGGTTGAGATCGGACTTGGACGGTGGAAATGGAAGGTAGGAAGGTGGGCCACACTAGTTTCTCTCCCATGGAAGCCACGGATGGTTGCTTGGAGAGAATGAGGGAGAGGGAGATGAGAGAGAGATTGAAAGTGAGAGATGGGTGAGTGATGTGATGGGTGTACTTTGTGTAAGAGAGAGTTTGGCTTTGGGGTGCTTGAGGATGGGGTTGTACTTTGACATGAGATGTGATGTGGTATTTAATTGATGTGATTGATTTGAAAGATTGTCTTGGGTTTGTAAATGCACGACGTTTCCTCTAACTGAACGCGGGCCCACATCTCCTGGCCTAGGTATCACCTTGGCGCGCGAGACGCGGCATCGGAACCGCGGTCGCTAGGGTACAAGTCTCGGGTTGAGTCAACTCAGGTTAACAGTGTGTGAATCAGGGTTGCAAGCAAATGCCGGTTAAAGGTCTAAGGTTGCTGGGATTCGACTAAGAAGACCGCGGAAGTCTACGGAATGATACGGTTTATGATACGGGTCTTACACTCACCGTCCGGTAATGCTTCTTTCAGCAACTCAAGTAACATGTTGAACGATTCGTTACTCCAATGATTTATTGTCTTCAAATGAAGTAACTTTATAAGAAAATTCAACTTGGAGAAGTTATTACACCCCAAATAAAGTGGACATTGCACATCCCTCAACAACCTACTAAACTTTTCTGATTCGTCATCACCCATTGGAGGAATATCTTGGCTACTGCTTGTCGATGCAAAATCAGTATCCACAGCTGTTCCCCCGAACACATCCCCTATGATATCTTGCATTTCGTAAACGTCTTCATCCTCATCATCTGACACAATTGGGTTAGCAAGGACTTCAGTGGGCGCAACTCTATGGGTCATATCTTCACCATGATAGATCCACCAAGTGTAACTCTGGTCAATCCCAACTATAAACAAATCATCTTCTACTTTGTCTAAAGTCTTAAATATCATATTCTTGCATTTTCGACATGGACACCTAATCATATTCCTTGAATCTGCCCGATTTCGTGTAAATTCCATGAACTCTTGAACCCCTTGTTTATACTCTGGGCCAAATCTGTTCTTAGCTCGCATCCAACTCTTATCCATGTCTACAATAAAAAGACTAAAGTCAGTTTATAGAAATGGCTTTAAGATTAGGCTAGGTTATAGGTTATAAGTATCGGTTATAGGTTAAGGTTAAGGTCTAGGTTTAGGTTATAGGTTAGGGTTTTTTGCTTTGAGAATAAGTTTAGGTTAAGGTTATAAGTTTAGGTTTAGGTTATAGGTATAGGGAATGGTTTAGGGTATAGGTATAGGTTTTGGGATTTGAGAATAGGTTTAGGTTATAAGTGTAGGTTATAGGTTTAGGGAATGGTTAGGTTTAAGTTATAGGTTTTGGGATTTGAGAATAGTTTTAGGTTATAAGTGTAGGTTATAGGTTTAGGGAATGGGTAAGTTTAGGTTATAGGTTTTGGGATTTGAGTATAGTTTTAGGTTATAAGTGTAGGTTATAGGTTTAGGGAATGGTTAGGTTTGGGTTATAGGTTTTGGGATTTGAGAATAGGTTTAGGTTATAAGTATAGATTTTAGTTAGGTTATAGGTTAAGGTTTAGCGATTTGAGTTTAGGTTAAGGTTACAATTATAGGTTATAGGTTAAGGTTAAGGTCTATGTTAGGTTAAAAGTATAAGTTTAGGGATTTGAGAATAGGTTTAGGTTAAGGTTATAAGTATAGGTTTAGAGTTAGGTTGTAGTTTATAAGTTATAAGTATAGGTTATAGGTTAAGGTTAAGGTCTAGGTTTAGGTTATAGGTTAGGGTTTTAGGAGTTGATAATACGTTTAGGTTAAGGTTATAAGTCTAGGTTATGGTTATAGGTATAGGGAATGGTTTAGGGTATAGGTATAGGTTTGGGTTTTTGAGAATAGGTTTAGGTTATAGGTTTAGGGAATGGTTAGATTTAGGTTATAGGTTTTGGGATTTGAGAATAGTTTTAGGTTATAAGTGTAGGTTATAGGTTTAGGGAATGGGTAGGTTTAGGTTATAGGTTTTGGGGTTTGAGTATAGTTTTAGGAATTGAGAATAGGTTTAGGTTAAGGTTATGAGTCTAGATTTTGGTTATAGGTTAAGGTTTAGGTTATAGGTATGAGTTTTGGGATTTGAAAATAGTTGTAGGTTATAAGTGTAGGTTATAAGTTTAGGGAGTGGGTAGGTTTAGGTTATAGGTTTTGGGATTTGAGAATAGGTTAAGGTTTAGATTTAGAAAATCAGGTTCGGGTTGAGATCGGGCTTGGGTTTGGGTTATAGGTATAGGTTTTGGGATTTAAGAATATGTTTAGGTTATAACTATAGGTTTAGGTTGGGTTATAGGTTAAGGTTTAGGGATTTGAGTTTAAGGTAAGGTTTAGGTTTAGGTTATAAGTATAGGTTTAGGTTGGGTTATAGGTTAAGGTTTAGGGATTTGAGTTTAGGGTAAGGTTTAGGTTTAGGTTATAAGTATAGGTTTTGGGATTTGTAAATAGATTTAGATTATAACTATAGGTTTAGGTTGGGTTATAGGTTAAGGTTTAGGGATTTGAGTTTATGCTAAGGTTTAGGTTTAGGTTATAAGTTTAGGTTTTTGAATTTGAGAATAAGTTTAGGTTATAACTATAGCTTTAGGTTGGGTTATAGATTAAGGTTTAGAGATTTGAGTTTAGGTTAAGGGTGTGGTACCTGCAAATACAGATATAAACAAGATATAAACACGGCCTGTCCAAATGGCCAGGCCCTTCCAATGCTATCTATAGGAAATGGATAGCTTCATCATGATCATAACAGCGGTTCTCACCTTCCAGGGAGCCCCGCTCATCTGAATAGCTTCGACGCACATCCGGGTATGGTCCATTAATTTCGAACTAATACAATTAAATCTTAAATTAGTTATTCATCCAAGGTTGGATGGATTGTAATACTTTCATATTCTCATTTAAACGTCCACGCCAAAAATCCCGCAGTATCTCCCCATGCCTCTCCAGATAAGTTGATCTTACGTTACATTCTGATGCTAAATATCTAAAACAATGTAAAGATATTTGGCATTGGATACGGATGGAAGAAACATATCTAGAGAGAAATGAGGAGATGGACCGCGGATCAAGCATGAACATTTTAATAGATTATATGAAAGCATACTATCCATCTAACCTTGAACTGTCCAAAATGGGACAATTTGAGCGATTTCTATGCCACCAAAAACACACCATATGTATGTATGGCCCCATAGAAATCCTCAAACGAGTAACTAATTATCTAACTTACAAATCCATAAATTACAACATAGGCATCATACACCCATGCTCAAGTGAACCAAGTCAAGCATTATTCACACATGTTCAAGTGAACCAAATTAAGCATCATTCGCACATTTTCAAGTGAACCAAGTTGAGCATCATTCACACATGTTCAAGTGAACTAAGTCAAGCATCATTCATACATGTTCAAGTGGATTGATTTAAGCATCATAAGCAAAACTTCTAGGGGGCTAATCCTAGCATCATTATCACACATGTTCTTGCCGAATATCTTGGCATCATTACCACACATTTGAGTTGATTGATTTAAGCATCATAAACACATGCTCCAGTGGACTAATTTAATCATCGTAAACACATGTTCAAGTGGACTGATTCAAGCATTGTAAACACATGTCCAAGTGGATTGATTTAAGCATTATAAGAATTATTCAAACAATTGAAACTATGTCTGTAAAACACAACATTATTGTGTTACTTCTTTAGAAAGCACTGAAAGGCATTTTCATGTTCATAAATACTGAGGTTTATGAATGTCAGAATTCATAATTTTTGTGAATAGCTAGCTAGACCTAACTATCTAGCTCTAGGGTGTCAAAACAAATGTTAGAATTCTGGTGGATACTTTCATGTTAGAAAAAATACACAAGCACAGGATATGTAGCTAACTAGACTTCCATGCACAATTTTTGTTATAGAAAAAATAATAATGAGGATTTAAAATATTCTGGTGCCAAGTTCAAAAAAAGAAAAAAGAATTCTGACAGAAGAAAAGAACCTAATGTCTCAAAACATGTATGATTTACATTGTACCTTAGGAAAGCAACCAGTAACACTTACTGCAATCAAATCTCGGACAGTCCTCTAAACGTTGAGAGCGTTGCCACCGCCCTGATCTAGCAAACATTAAAGAGAAACAATTGATTTAAATATAATACAGAAAGCCTGAAATTGTGTTTTTTAAAATAAACATAATAAAGAAAAGACCTTGAACTTAATATTTATTTTCCCAGACAGAGCTGACTCAGCTAATATTTATTTTCCACCATTCATTCATCATTGATTGGATGGTTTAAACTACAAATGTCCTAAACAACTGCAACAAGTTGATTAACTAAGACTAGATTTGTTACATTTACAACTTTAACAACCATCATAATACATGAACTAAAAATTAGTCTCATTACATCATGGCATCAGGAACCATCAAAACACATGAACTAAAAAACAACATGTTTTCATGTAGGGTGCAGATCAAATCAGATTGGATAGGATGGCCATATCAGTTTTGTTTTGAGAGAAAGATAATAGGAAGTAGAATCGAAAAGGGCATCCATCTTGGTCCATGACATTTTGGAGAAACCTGCATGGGCTAACAAATGATCCATCAGTTTTCTAGGAATTTATTTATTTAAGAATCAAATTATCATCAAGTGTTTTTTCCATTGGGCCATACCAACAGTTTTTGTAATTGATGGTATTGGAGTTATATTTTCTTACTTTTTAAAAGAGTGATGATTGTGATGGACTCTCTGGTCCTACTTTTTTAAGGATCCAAATGTCTTTTGTTCACGAGCTTCACATGCCCTCACAAGCATCACATGCTGAGAACTTTCCTATGCAACTAGGTCTGTTGTTGCGAATGAGTTATTGGAATGATGTGGTGGCCACTACTTCATCTTTTCAGTGGACATTCATCAAATGCTCATCCGCAGCTATGCTCTGTTAAATTTTGATTACATACATTTGGGCACGAGGATAACTGAATGAAGTGATCTGTACCATCCATTAGATCCAATCCACACTTAATGGAACCCCATGCAAAAGTCAGTGATGGGATGATCAAACACAGCCTTCTATTTACACCTGTATGTCTTCCAAGGCTGGGATGGGATGGTTACGATCGCCTAACGAAGTCTTTTTGGAACCGAATAGTCAATTGAGCTGGAACCCAAGTAACAGATGGTTCAAATTGATGATTGGACTAATTTGGCTACTGATCGGACGGTTAGAATCATCCAAATGGTGCGATTTGGGCTAGATGATGGCCTGTTGAGATTGATTGAACAGATGATACACGTCCAAATGAAACTCACAGGACAATATCTGCACAAAAGGCTTGTTTGGACTAATGGCTTGTTTGGACGGGTGGGCCCAAGTTTATAATCAGATAGGTGGGCCCTTTAATGCATGCAGGAGGTGTTTTCAAGAAGCATATGCCCTTATGCTTTGGATTTAAATCCTTATGCATAAAAAATCTTTGAAAATTGGCATTCACCATACATACCAACAGGGCAACAGATCACTGTATGCAATGCTAATACTTGAATTAGTGCATTTTATGTTTACGATGGTTTATCTTCATTTTGCTGAATCATTAGTGTCACATCATCATATTCTTTTATGATTTGTTTGAAGCAATACCAGCTGTATCTATTAATGATCCGCCCTCCTTTCAATGCTTATTTTAATTTCCAATCGCAGCTGATGGAGACTTTGACCCCAGTTGAAGAGATGGGCAGAACACCACACTACCGTGGGAAAAAAAAGGGTCTATGAATTGGTAGAATGGAAACTGCGGAAAAAAGGGGAGAAAAAAGGAAGAAGAAGAAGAGGATTTGACACGGAAGTACATTGAAAGGATTACTTTCCCTAACAACCTAATGGGGTTAAATCAGGTAATGCAACTGCAAAGGCGGATGCTTTTATATCTGCTGCATTTTTATTAAGATTCTAATCATTCAAGCTGTGTTTGGTTGCATAAGTGAATTGAATTGCAAACATTCAGTTTAGTCAATAGGCAACTTGAAAAAAAAATGTTTCCCAGCATTCATAATGTGTTAGGTGGACTTTGCTCAAGTCCACCTAACACATCTCGTGGTTGTGGGGCAATGCAGAAGAAAACATTGAAAAGAAATATTTTAAGTAATTATTTTTTGCATTAAAATAAAAAATAAAAAAATCTCCCCCATCAAAGATATTATCGTTCATAAAAAATTGATTTAAACACAACACAAACATTGAAAACAAAAACCTCTTATCTGGATGTTGTGCATCACTGATCACAGAGGTTTTTCATGGTGGAGCCAACAAAAATGGGACCTAGAATGGTATGGACCACATCATGTGATAGGGTATAGGCAGGAGCTAACAGCATGGTCAATTACCCTCATTAGCATACCTTGACTTTTATAAAATCAAGATGATAGTAAGCAACATGTCTGTTGCATAGGATTCTGTATATCCCCCCAACTGGTGACCATACAAGTATGTTGTGCACATAGTAGGACCCATGTCTGCTGCATTGGCAAGTGGGATGCAATTCTAGATCCGACTCTCACAGGATATCCCTTGTTTAACTAAAAGGTCCATTATAGGTAGATTGCAAAAGAACCATCACAAATTCAAAAGGAAGCCCAAGCAGCCCCACATTCACAGCCCAAAACCCATATCTTGTAGCAATCAGATAAAAACAAACAGAAAACAGAATCAAACCCAACGAACCATCACAAATTCAACACCAAATCTACACAACCAAATACAGAAAAATCAAAATTTTGTGAGGGGCATTTATTGATCAGGGAAACAAATACATTCCAGGGAAACAACTATGAATGCAAAGAAAAATGAAAAATGAAAAAGCATCTTCTCACTTCAATCTTCTGAAATCCCAAACCCTAGCTCTAAATCTTGTAAATCCCCACCATAACTAGTAAAAATAAAAAATAAATAACTCGCAAAGCGTAGAGATCGAGATACCTGATGGGTTATCTCATTGCTGTGGCTGGAGAGAGACGAAGGCAGTCGTGTGTGTGTGTGAGAGAGAGAGAGGGAGGGAGGGAGGGAGAGAGAGAGAGAGAGAGAGAGAGAGAGAGAGAGAGAGAGAGAGAGAGAGAGAGAGAGAGAGAGAGAGAGAGAGAGAGAGAGAGAGAGAGAGTAGAGGGTGAGAGATCGAGATAGAGAGAGAGGGGATTAGGGCGACAGAGAGATAGGAGAGGGGTTTGGGTGAGAGAACGCGGGCGACGGACAGATTGGAGAGGGGTTTTGGGTTTTTTTGAGCGCCCAATTTTAAGAGGCGTGCCCAATTTTTTGTGTGGGGTCTGGAATTGCTCTATGGGCCCCACCATGATGCGTGTCAAGCATCTACCCCATAAGTCAGATGCACCAACCCATGTTGGGCCCAGGGATTAAAAATCAAATCAATCTATTGGTTTGGGTGAGAGAGCGCGGGGGACGGACAGATTGGAGGGGGGTTTTGGGTTTTTTTGAGCACCCAATTTTAAGAGGGCGCGCCCAATTTTTTGTGTGGGGTCTGGAATTCCTCTATGGGCCCCACCATGATGCGTGTCAAACATCTACCCCATCAGTCAGATGCACCAACCCATGTTGGGCCCAGGGATTAAAAATCAAATCAATCTATCACTTGTGTGGGCCACACCACATACAAAAGTTGAGAGGGGTTACCCTCCATTAAAACATTTATAATTATTTGCAGTTCCCACCATGATGTATATGATCTATCCGTGTCGTCCATCCACTTTACCATGGCATTTTGAGGCATGTGCCAAAAAATGAAGCAAATCCAACGTTAAAGTGGCCCACACCAAAGTAAACAGTTGCCCAAGAAGTTTTTAACCGTGGGTGTTCGATTCCCTTTTCCAGTGGTGTGGTCCACTTGAACTTTAAATCTGGCTCATTTTTTGGCTCATGCCCTAAATTTTGGCCGGGGTCTGGTATGGCTCTGTGGGCCCCACCATGATGCGCGTAAAACATCTACCCCATCAATCGTATGCACCATCCCATGGCGGGCCACACCACATACAAAAGTTGAGAGGGGTTACCCTTCATTAAAACATTCATAATTATTTTTTGGGCCCACATTGGTTTAGATGCAGAAATCCAGCGCATTCATTATGTGTGTGCCCATTGGATGAGGGGTCATACCAAGTTTCAGACGCTTTCAAATTTCTGTTGGGGCCCCACCAAGTGCACGGTTGATTTTTGGGATATCCCATAATTTAAAGGGGACCCATCAAATGTATGGTGTTGATGTTTGATACACATCATGGTGGGGCCAACCCATCTTGACCTCATGGGAAGTTCCCATGAGCTCCTCAAATAGGGTTGAACCAGACCCACTGATCATTCCACGAGCATACTCGTCAACTTTTGTAGCTAGTTCATGCATTGTCTCGCCAATCTGTTTTGTAACTCCCTATAGAAGTTCCCGACACATCAAATTGTTAGCTGTACTTGTACCCAACCCCTGCAGGAGAGAGACTCAACAATGAGGTATGACAAAAAATGAATCCCTGAATGAAAATGGAATCATTCGTAGTTGCCACACATAACCAACATAACCAGTTTCTGAATTCTTAACAATTCTCATCGTACATCAAAGCTCCATGGTCCATCATGTTTTTATGCTGCACCAGTGTCCATCAAGAACCCACGTCCAAGCTATTCATCAGGTGAGCCTCATCGAGACTTGAATTTTGGATCATACTAGTTTTCAGGGGTGGTGAACATGAGGACTTGATGATCAGAGTGGATAGCACGTGCTTTGTGGGCCTTACAGAGTTTCATATGGTCTGCTCTACTTAAGATTTGAATTTGCTTTATTTTTAAGCTCATACACTTAAAATAAGTTGGCAAAACGTATAGACAACATGTACATACATGAAGGTGGGCCATTAAATACCTAACGGAGTCACAGTCAGAACTCACGGATACTTAACGGAATCCGCTCGTCTTTAATAAGATTGTGGGCCATTAAATGAATAGGATTTTGAAAGTATCTATGAATTATTAATGATGGATATCCAAGGTTAAGGTTTTCATATGGTGTGGCAACCATCCATTACACATGCCATACATGTATATAAGTTCATATCATCCAAATCATTGTCCCACAAAAATTGAAAAGCGATAGGAGATAGTCTTATAAGACTTTAGATGGAGCAAGTTACCAAGCAGGCACTATAGGAGATAGTCTTATAGGACTTTAGATGGAGCAAGTATGAAAATCACAGTCGTAGGAAGCAACCCATCAACATTTTGTCATATAATTTTAGATTATAAATAAAAAAATGAAGTAGATCCAACACTCAAGTAGACCACAATATACTATTGAAACTTTCTTAGGACCCACAATAATGTTTATTTGTCATTTAACCTGTTTATAAAGCAATATAGACTTGGATGGAGGGGAAAAAAAACAAATATCAGCTTGATCTAAACTGTTGTGGGCCCAAGAAGTATTCAACAGTAGCAGTCAATCTCATTTGTGTGGTCCATCTAAGAATTAGATTTATTCATTTTTAGGTTCATGCAGCAATATTTATAGGAAATACAACAAGCTTAGCATGAGTATGACGGTTGATACCCATGCCATCTCCCCTACATTCATACATGTGTACATGAACCCGAACAGTCCAAGAGTTGGATCCCACCTTGGATGGGTCATAACTTGAAAAATGATCCTAGTATACTAATTAATGGACTTGCACATATTGAATGTGTACTTTTGCCCATACTTTTTAATCATCCATTTAGAGCCCCTTGTTCAGACAGTTTAGATAATAAATCAGTGTAATGTTTGGCTAAGAAGTAAGAACTAATCATAGTGGAACTAACACAATGATATTATCTAACATACACATGAGCTATATGTATGGAAAAGAGAATAGAATATCACTTGTACCAGACATCATGCCATGAAAACAGTAAAACTATGGTCGAGATCACACTTAAGGCTTGTTGGGGAGTGTGGATTTGGAACCAACAGGATTTGAAATTCTCCTGTCATGTTTGGCACCCTGGATTTAGAATCCCTTGCAATTTAAAAGTAGTAAAAAATGAATGGACCACGTGGATAAAAATATAAACATCATAATAGCCCCATAGAGCTCATGACTGGACCATCCATGTCTAGGTAGGACCTAATGGAAATAGTATCCAATGTCCCTACAGAGCTCATGACAGAACCATCCATCTCTAGTGTAACATCCCGAAAATCGGGGGGTCGAGCAAAAACCCAACTCCCGAGTTCCAAAATGTTATTTATGCAAAATAGATATGTATGATTGAATGTTGTCTGTGATAATGTATTAAACATGAGTGAGATTAAGCTAGAACCGTATATCATACTCCAGAGACAGTTAAATTAACCAGCGGAAGTCTGTAATAGTATGTATAACATATATAAACTGTTGTATGTCTCCAGAGTGTGAACATGTTACCAGGTTATACACATACATGTATACTCCAAAAGTAGATGAAACGAATATACATGAGTGCGCTAAAAATATGAAATGACGAATGTCAAAGTATCAAATCAACCTCCCTGTAATCCCGTCGATCAGAACACGCATAAAGGAGGGATCCTCCTCATCATCATCAAGTCCGGCTCTGCCTCACAGGCCGCGCCATCATCTGCAATCACAAAAAGGTCTGGTGGGTGTCCGGAACACCGTCCCGTAACGTGGGAGTGAGTAGCTAACTCAGTGGAATAATAGAGCAAGGATTAACATGTTCTCAAATCAATCATGCGATAATAGTAAAGCAGTAAATCAAACAATCCTAATACTGTTGTTAATGCAGTTATGACATGACGTGATGTATGCCCTCACCGACGATCACCCTCATACGGCAACATCTTACGACCGCGGCATGCCACACTCCCTAGAGTGCTCCACATCTTCCAGGCACATGCAATGCTATGGTGATATGATTACCAAGTTGTTATTAATCCATTCAAACAGCAGGATTGGGAAACTAAGGTACCTCCCTTATATCAATCCCAACACAGATCCTGTCTAGGGTCGTCACTCCTAGTAATCTCATACGATGTATATTTTGTAGGTCGCTGCAAGGGCTGCCAGGGCTGTTGCACGCACTCGTTGCTCCGCTCCCCCATCACCTTATCAATACAGGCCTACTGTACTCTACTGCTACGGAAGGGTCGTCGCCTCCCGTAGACTCAGAATACGCTCGCGGTCACTACAAAGGGCTGCCAGGGCTGTTGCTCGCACTCGTTGCACCGCTCCCCCATCACCTTATCAGTGTAGGCCGACAGCAAGAATATAGTGTCCCATACCACCATAATCTGCTCACGAGTCATAGGTGCTCACTGGTCACTACGGGGAGGTTTGTGGCCCCAGCGTAGGCCGACAGCTCGACCACGGTGTCCCATACCACCATGCCCGGCTCATGAGTCTTCGTGGATCAAGGTACCATGGTTAACAGGGTTTACAATGGTAAGTTCAGTACCCTAGGTTCAAGCAGTTATGACTCATACAAGGTGAACATACATCGGCCAGTCGGGTTACTTGACGGGCTCGACTAGCGCGATCGCATCTCAAGTCGAACGACATGAAGTGCGTAAAACACTTCGCGTGGCCTAACCACTGCCGCCAACTCCAACACGACTCGCATTCATCGACACGTCCTTCGTGGCCAAGATAAGCTAACCACGAATTCTTTCGGTTACCGACTGCCTGGACTAGGCATAGTCCCAAACAATCATAGGATCACATCAGTAGTTGTGTAAGGGTAATGGAAATGAAATGGAACCATGTGAGCATGTTAACACATGTCATTACATACAACTTAAGCAAGTCTTCAAACACATGCCTTTCATACATATAATGAAATCATACATATCGCCAACATATAGGAAATCATCACCATCAGCGTATTAATTGAGAATTCAATCTCCAACTAAGTCATAAGAAACTCATCAAGCACATATTATAACATACCACTTAAATGAATCATTAAGCACATGCATTTCATACATATAATGAAATCGTACATATGGCTAACATGTAGGAAATCATTCACATCAACATATTCATTGAGAAATCAATCTCACACTAATCCATATCACCATTTAAGCCAATACATACTAATACAAGCATTTATACAAACACTTACACTACACACTTAAGTCTACATATAGTATGTCGACCCGAAGTGCGCATTTAGGCGAATCTCTTCGCCAAACTAATTATGCACGCATTCCTAACTTCCTAATGCGACAACAAACCATGTCAATCACATCAGCAAAATATGAATGTAAACGGTACTTCCTACAAATGACTAAAATGCCCTAAATCTCATATTCTTCGTTAGCTTACGAAACGGGAAACGGAGAGCATTTTGTACATGTCAAACGGCGATGCCGTCAAGAATCTACTATTAAACGACATTGAAAGCGTTGGAAACAGTCAATCAAAGCGTCTAATATCCGCACCTAGTGTCTTGTAGACTCGGGAATTGAAGCGGAGCGTATATGCTTCGTCTACGGCGAGTAAGGAGCCTAATACATAAGATCCATAAGCTACATCGCTATGGAAACAAGGAAGACTCAAATCAACAACTATTTAGGGTTTTTACTTACCTAGGATCGCGGTGGAATCGCCGGGAAAGCGGTAGAGGTGTGTTGCTTAAGCACGTGCAACGCGTAGTACAAGTGGCAGGAAGAACTCTCCCACACTCCCACAATCTCCCACCTTTTTCTCTCTCCCAAGCTAGGGTTTCTCTCAAATTCGGATGGAAGAGAGGAGTGAGGGTTTCAACCCCTTTTATAGCCAACAACATGCCCAAAATAGGCTTGGGAACAATGTTTACTTGGTGCCTAACCAAATCGGGGCCGTTTCGGTCCAAAAGGGCATTTCTGAAGGTCCCCTGGCCAAATGCGGTCGGACTTAAGCTCATGCATACTGGATCTAGCACACATCCAGTTTTCAGGCCGGTAGGGTTCCCAGATCGCACGTGGCGGCCCAGTTTCAGTTTAACGGTCACCGCACCAAGATCAGGCCTATAAGTCTCGTGATATGTAATAGAAATTTTTCCTGATCCAAGGGTGTAATTTGGCTGTATTCTGACGGTCAGAATGCTTAATACTGATGCGTCAAATTTGTGTGCCAGATTTGAATTTGAAATTCCAACTGTCCCTATTCACACTCTCTTCGGTCCGGGCTCAATGAAATAGCCTGTGATCGTCAGTTGGACTTGATATTCGAAACGATTGCCAAGCCCAGCTAAGTGGTCATAACGGTCTAAGATGGTAGGCATCTGACTTACGACGCGCGGTCTAGATCCAATACAAAGTTTCAAAGTGGTCCAGAGAACAAACCTGCTTAGAGTTTGGTCCGAGGTTTTAGAGCATTATAGCACCCTTGGTTCCACTCGCTTTGGGCCTTGTATAACGTATTTAAAGTGATCAAGGACCATTTCCCAGCTATTCTAACGTTACACTAGCTAACTTAGTCATATTTTCTAAAGGAATTGATTCTAAGTGGTTTCTTTGGCTATGGAATTGGGTTCTAAGCAATTTTTCAGGTGTTTTAATTGACCCATTGCCTAAGGACGTCAAATCTCAGATTGGCCAAAATCCGGGGTGTTACATCTAGCTAGGTACACATGAGCTACATGTCTTGTAGTAGTAAGTGAGAGAAAAAAGCTTTATGTTAAATGGTTTAAAACTCATATTTTTAAAAACCATAAAATGTAACATTGATACTAAATATTTCTCTTTTGATTTTAACTTAAAATAGTGGTGTTTCTTTGTTAAAGTTGGTGTTGAACTTACACCATAAACAAACTAAAAAACTCACGTTAAAAGAAAAGAGTCTTGAAAAGGGGTTTTCGAAAACCCCTTTTTTGAACCCTAGCATGCGACGTAAGCACTCCTCCACTTCTTTGATCCTCTCAATCCACAAGGACATTGAAGGGGAGATTTTGGCCGATCATTAGAGCTTGCAAGAGGGTCCATTTGTTGCTTTTTTCAAGAGCATTGGAGTTGAAATGAAGGAGAAAATCAGATTTCCCCCTTTTCGCATCCATACGGCTTTGAAATTGCAATTTTTAGATTTTTGATTGATTGAATCTCTCTTCTTGAGCTTGCAAGAGGTATGTTTGATCAGCTATGCCCTTCATACAGCTTCATTGATCTCTATATTTGATGCTATGCACAATCCTTTACAATTCCTCATAATGTTTACATTAGCATGTTGTAGTTTTTTAGCTGAGCTCTCATGCTTTATGCCTCTAGATCAGGGATCGCTGTCATTAGATAGCATGTTACGTTCATGGTGGCCCACTTCAAAAAGAAGGAATCTAATGGATGGTTTGGATTGAGATTGATCATCCACGTGCACCTGAGCTTGAAAATTTTGTTTTAGTAACATGGTAGTTAATTAGCCTTTGTAAGACCCGTATCTTAGTCCGTACCATTCCATAGACTTCCACGGTCTTACCGGTCGAATTCTGGCAACCTTCGACCCGTAACCGATAGTCACGCGCGACCCTGATTCATACGCCGTCAACTGGAGTCGAATCGACCCGAGTTCTGTACCATAGCGACCGCGCCGTCGCTGCTGTTCCGATGCCGTGACTCGTGCACCGAGGCGATACCTTGGTCGAGAGATGTAGGCCGACGTTCGGTGCGAGGAAACGCCGCGCGTTGCGAAATCCAAGAAAATCTCTACGAGATGTCACATCAATCCCATCAATCCATCAATCAATCAATCCATCACATGTCAAGTACGTGTCAAGTACACATCACCTTTCACCCATTCCCAAACAACCACAAAAGTCAAGGATTTCTTATAAAGCCCATACCTCCCTTACACAAAAAGCCTCAAAAGTCAAGAATTTCTTACACACCCATCATTCACCACATCCATCCATCACCTATCTCTCTCTACAACACTCTCTCTCTTTCTCATTTCTCATCTCATTCTCTCCAAGCAAGAAAATCCCACGTATGAGCTCTCCCTCTCTTTCAAAATCTCAAAAGTGGCCTACTTTCTTACCACCTTCATCTCCCATCTTAGCCTTCCATTTCTCATTTCCTCCATTGAAATCAAAGCTAAGGTACTAAGGAACCCCTAGGAGCAAGAAGATTGGACGGTGGGTGTTTAATCATACTAGTTTTTCCTATTTTTGAGATGGGCCAAGTGAGGCCAACCGATCAATGGTTTGGATCTCACTTGGGACCCTAAGATGTGGCTGATGGCCCACTAGGATCATTATGATCATTCCATGATGGGGCCATTCTCCATGGACCCCATCATGATGTTTATTTCTTAGAAAAGGTCATCTAGACCGTCCATATTGGTGGGGAAAGGATCCCCACTGTTGATTTTAAATTTTGATGGTCCCATGTGTTAAAGGACCTACTTGATTGTATGATTCATTGCAAGGGAGGGCCCATAATGTTGGGGTCCCTCCATCACAAGCGTGTCCCACTTCTCTCTCTCTCTCCTTCTCATTTTTTTATTTTTTTTTCTTGAATGATGATGAGGTCATGTGGCCCACTTGAATGAGCCCGACATGACATATGTATTTTATACAAGCCCTCCATGTGTGGGGCCCATCTTAGATGCACCACCCACCTTGTGATGGCCCACCTAAACACAAAAAAAGGGGGAGAGGAAACATCCAGCGTCTGGACGCTGGACGTGGAATAGGAAACAAAAAATAAATAAATATATATATAAGCTTGATCTTTCTCAAGTATAAGAGAATGCCCACCCTTGTGTAGGCCCCACCTTGATGAAAATATTCAATCCACGCAGTCCATCCCATTCTCCGCCTAATTTTAGGCGTTGAGTCAAGATTTGGAGCTGATCCAATCACCTGGTGGGCCATAGCGTTGGGTATTGCATCATCATCATTAAAATCTATTTAGATTTCTTCTACACGTCGAAAGTGGGCCGTTAGCGGACTCATTGGGTTCGTCTTGAGCCAGGGAAGCTAGTGAATGGAGCGGATTTATGTGATGCAGGCCCCACACTCGAAAAACCCCAGAAAAATGGGTTTTTCTCGATTTTTGTAAGAGGCAATGCCTCTGCCTCTGTCAACAGCAGCAGCGGCTGCACGCTGCTGCGTGCAGCGTTCAGCGGGCGGTCGTGCAGCGTCCCACGGCTGCTGCCGTGGGCCCCACCATGATGTATTTGTAATATCCACTCTGTACGTTTGGTAGGCCCCTCCCTGAAGCGGGCACCCTACAAAAATGAGACCGATCTGACGCTCCAGTGGCCCACCTCATAGAAAACAGTGTTGATTGAGCGCCTACCATTGAAACCCTTTTTGTGGGCCACAGTAGTTTCGGATCAAGTTGAAATTTATTTTTCCTCTTCAATCCAGGTCTACGTGACCTTGTCAACAGTTTGGACGGCCTATAAATATTATGGTGGGCTCCACATGGGACCCACAGTGATGTATGTACTTTATGCACACCGTCCACAACGGTGGCGCCCACTGTGATGTTGTTTTTCCATCGTCCGTCCAGCGGACGGTGGAGCCCACTGAACTGCATGTGTCTTTTATACGCTGTCCAATGACAGTGGGGCCCGCCATGATGCATGTGATGCATCCAGACCGTCCATTCACTTGAAAGGATTATTTTAAAGGCCCATTTGATTTATTTAAAGGCCTATGGGTTAGGCCCATTTGATTTATGAAAAGCCTATGGGTTAGGCCCATTTGATTTATTTAAAGGCGTATGGGTTAGGCCCAATTGATTTATGAAAAAGCCTATGGGTTAGGCCCATTTGATTTATTTAAAAGCCCATGGGTTTAGGCCCATTTGAATTATATAAGGCCTATGGATTTAGGCCCATTTGAAATGTACTAGGGCCTATGGGTTGAGGCCCATTGGATGTACATATGGGGCCCAATTGGTGTGGCCCATTTGTTACTTTTAAGACCCATGAGTTTAAGCCCATTTGATGTAATCTAAGGCCCACGGGTTATGACCCATTGCAATGCACATAAGGCCCATTGGTGTGGTCCATTTATGTGGCCCATTGGATGTATTTAAGGCCCAATGGGATGTACCTAAGGTCCATTGTAATGTGTGATCCCAACACGGATTATGTAACGACGTTTACGGCGATCGTGCCTTGGGAGCAATGATGGTTTGACGTCCACATTGTGAGTGTAATGCTGGTTGGATGTCCACATTACGACTCTCCTTAGGGCCCATTATTAGGCCTGTACTTATTATGTATAGGCCGTCCGGGCCCTTCTGCATTGTAAGAATAGTTCATTTTATTATAACATGTTTAGTATAGTTTCATGACTCATGATCATACACATCATATGTGTGCTTGGTATGAGAAGTGACTGATCATAGCATATACCTTCGTGCAGACTGTTTATGGGACCCGATTAGGCGGTGTTGCCCTACATGAGCGCACGATATGCGCAGGATTTATCGCATGATTTGATAGTGTGATTCATGCATTTTACATTGTATGACATGATTACTGTACGCCCTATCGACATCGGGGCCATAACTTCTACAGATGCATCGTGGTTGGTAGGATTGGACACTGAAAATCTTATTCTACATGGGGTGCTATAGATATCCCTGGGTGAAAGTTCCTAAACCCTTATGGTACCAAGAGGTTGCTCTAATGTCTAGACCGAGTGGGTAGATGAGCGTTGAGTGTCGATTACCAGACGGTTGCGCTCTCCACTGTGCCGTGATCAGTTGGAAGGGGATGCGGCCTTACTCGCCCGAGTGTAGGGGGCAATGCTAGGCTAAATCTGACCAGCTCGAGGAATGGGTCTGCTATCGACGAGTCGAGCCCGATATTGGCAGACGGATAGTGAGGTCTTTTTCACTTACCTTATTACGCGCGATAAGGCGGCGATCTGGTTTAAAGTGTACTAGACCCCGGTGATATCCCAGATTTGAGCTGTATTGATGTGTGGACATAAATGAGGATCTGTGTGCTTGAGTTATATTTCACATCGCATGGCCTTGGGATGACCGATATCATTCATGTCTAGCATCGCATAGCCTTGGTACGACTCATGATATTATGGATCCATCTGTATATTCCGCATTACTCTAATACTGCATGCTCATATTACTACCTTGCGCACACACTTTCACCACCCTCTAAGCTTTCTATAAGCTTATGCACGACCGTTGCATGCAGGTGACATTGGGGGGTAGCAGCACTGAGGTAAGAGCACATTGTAAATTATTTTAGAGTTTTTATTCTTTACCATTGTATTTCCCTTTATGCTCATTGTACTTGTAAAGTTTTTGATCATAGTAGAAATGTAATGGAGTTCTTGGTTGTTGTTTGTGGGTTATGCCTTTGGTTATGCTTATTACAAATCAAACTGACGTTGAAAATCCTCCTCGTAGCATCCCAGGATCGGAACCTGGCGAATGGGCGCTAGGAGCCGGGAATGGGGTTCTAAGGAGGATGTCGGCGCCGGATTCGGCGATCGAGAATTTTGTGAACCCAGTTTTCGAGTTTGGGACGTGACAGCCTTCTTGATGCATAATTTTTTACTTAGAAGTAGTCTATGGAAATATGTTAATGGTTACATGGGCAAACCAGTTGCTGGTGCAGACTATTTTGCTAAAAAAAATGATGAGTGGAGGCTCAATGACACCACAATATAGTTTCAGGTGGCAAACTTTGTTGAACCCTCAATTTTTATGAATCTCCCACTCAAGGCATATTGCAATATAATGTGTCGGGATTAAAGGCATTGGATTGGGGATGATATTCAGTGATCCACATTGTTAATTTGATGAAAAATAATGATGAAGGCGGTTATCTTAAAAATCGCAAGATTGTAACCTCGATCTTAGACTTTCAAATCAATGGCTCCCACAACAACAATATTCAAATAAATTGGTTCATGATACATCTAAACTGGGACCCATAATTCTAGACAATTTAGTTTGAATTATTTGTTTTCCATGTATGAAATTTATAAGTACCTGCATGTCATCCATTACACCTAAAAAGTATCAAAGTTTCTCTCCTTGTATAAATTACATTTCTAGGGAACTGAGGAGCTTCGATCAATTGACATGATTGAGTGTAGATTATAGATAGCCTTTAGTTCTATCAATTGAGAAAAATAGGAAGAAGTTGGAAGTTTAATATCTCTCTCTCTCTCTCTCTCTCTCTCTCTCTCTCTCTCTTTCTCTCTCTCTCTCCTTCCACATGTCTAGTTTAGTACATTGTAACTCAAATTACATTGTACCCTACTATTTGTGTTATAATGTAAAAGAAATTATTTTCCACCACTCAAAAAATGGCTGCAAACCAAACACCAACAAAAATAGCCGCCTTTTCGGTGGTGAATGATATGATACCTAATACACTGATTTTAATCCTTGGTTTTCAATGACAGGTGGGACCCATGGTCCAATAATCCAAACCCTGACCTGACCTGACCCAAATGACCCCAAGTCCTATAGAACCAACCAGACCCAACCCAACCCAAATACATGTGATTTTCCCAACCCAAATTTACTCAATCTGAACCCAAACCTGTGGACCTTGTCATTGGGTTAGTCTGTTTCGGGTTAACCCAAACCCAAGTGCTCCTAGTTGCATTGGGACACTTGGAGAGTCACATCCTTGGATTTTTAAGCTTGACCAATAGCCTGGATTTAGGGATTTTAGGATTTTGGGGATTTGAGAACTTTTGAAATTGTGGATTTTCTTATTTTAAAAATCATGTTATATGCTCTTTTATGGTGATTCCAATGCATTAGGACTTCTATCATTATTTGCAGTCCTTGGTCTCTATTGCACATGACCAAATCATTTAAGTGTACTTTCCTTCATCTTGTTACCTATTGGTGATAGCCCTAAGTTCCAACCAATTCATTCATTTCTATATCTATCATTCCTTGTCTTACCACTCATCCATCTCATATTTTTTCATCAAAAGAAGAACAACCCAACATTTGATTCTGGGACTAAAACTACAAATGAGAAATATGAAAAATATTATGATGCATGGGTTGTTTTTGGAAATCAATCTATTATTACATGATACACACACACACACACACACACACACACACACACACACACACACACACCGTGGTGTTTATACTTAATGGACCCGACACTTATCTCGATCTAATTTCTTCTACATAGACAAGAGAATTGTTTAATAACACTTTGATGATCTTCACAATGTTATAACCTTCGAACAAAGTCGAAGATGAGCGACGTGTATCCAAATGAATGGCCTTTTGTGAGGTTAGTTATTTTTATGTTTGGCCACTCTTTATTTCTTGTCTTGATGCAAGCGTCTGTGCTTAGGCTTATTGCAGAAGAAACCAGTGAAACAATGAATGGAAAAGGAATATGGGGAAATAAATGATGGGTGAAAATAGTGGCCACATTTTCTATCTTGTCTTCTTTTTTGGAAATCAAAATATCAGCTAATGGCTCATAAAATCTCTATATAAAATATTACTATATCCCATATACAAACATGACTCACCTTTCCATAACATAGATGCAAGTATATAGTTCAATTTCCACTTGAAGGTGGACCACTGCTCTTTTTTTCATCTGTCTATCCACAGCTTCATCATGATCAACCAATGCTTGCAATTACTGAACCATAGGTCCTATTTGTCAGAATTGAAAAAAAAAACAAATAAAAAAAACTGTGCATACAATTCAAGGATGCGTTGATTGCACAATGTTTCAGAGCGTTCTTCTTAGTTTAGAAGTTTTAGTATTATTATTATTATTATTTTAATTGGATATATGTTTGTTTCAGAGCATAGCTCACATATCAGACTGATCAAACAATCCTAAAAATTAGGACTGTTTACATGGTCAGCGATCTTCTTATTACTTGGCTGATTCAAATATCAGAAACATAAGGACAACATCTAAGTTTTGAGTGTAAAAACTTTCAAAATATTACCTTTTGTTTCTTCACCACCTTCCCCGCTCAAGATGCTTCCTTGTACTGTTGCACCATACAGATCGACATACAGACACTCTACTATGTATGCATGTGTGTTTGTGTAGACACAAAGAAGGTGAGATTTGGGCCTTTTGGGATTTTCCATGTATAATCATGGTTTTTAACTTATTATTACTATTTTGAATCATCCATTATCATAACTTTTGCACTTTGTTGTTCCAAAATGGCCACCATATTTGCATGACTCCTAGTATTTTGAACGTTAGGTTTCTACAAAGCAGAAGCAACAATAATTTATTTCTGTTGAAGCTTATCCCTTGTACATTTTCTTGTTATTTTAGTGATAAAAAGATAACCTCTTCGGGGCATGGAATTTGTCATTGCTATAGCAGCGGCTACCATGGATTAGAGAAGTTTAAACTCATCAAGCTCATCAATCAAACCGGTGCTAGTTATGTTGTTTAAATCGACGACACATTTGGTAAGTTTTGAAACGAAGGTATCAATTATAGTACCGGTTTGAGTGATGAGTTTGATGAGTTACTTTCTCAGGAAATATAGTTTGGCTAAGGATTTGGGAACAAAAATAGTTAACCATCTTTGGTTTGAGAATTGCATGAAGGAAGGGAAACGCCTACCAGAGGGTCCATATACCATGCAGAGGTATTATTGCTATTCCTTGAGCCATAACTGCATTTTAATAGTTATATTTTTCTTTTTTGTTTGGCTGTGAATTGTATGGTTATTATTCCAATCATCATATACCCTTCTCTCTCTCCTTCAACCCCCACCCCCCCGCAAAAAAAAAAAATATTTTTTTTTACTTCTATGCTATTCTTTTTCAATGTTGAATTTCCCATTAGGGTGACTTTTGTACCGTTGTTAAAATAAATAAATTATATGAATATGGTGAAGATTGGTCCCACTGGCACCACAATACCATTTGACTGTTGATCTAATTAGATTTATCATTAGACTATAGATTGAGTCTAGATCATCAATTAAGATAATCTGAGTGGTTGGATTTGTCAAATCTTTAGTTGACCATCTTGTATAGCCATTTGGTTGCATTATTCTTGTATTTCTCATTTTCTTTTTCTTTTTTTTTGCCTATGATATTTTCACATTTTTTGTAAAAAAGAAAGAAAATGCCACTATGCTTTGATACTGGTCCAATATGCATTGCATACATTGTTTTTCAGCCTAGTCAATACCTTTTGTGATACTAGTATTGAGAACTTGTATAATGTATGGTTCTCTTAACTGGTGCATTTGGTGTGACATGAAAAATTTAGTATATGGATATGAAAGTGAAAGGAAATTAGATTCCCTTGCGAATACGTCAATGAATTACATAAAATAATCATTAACTTGATCATAGGCAATATTCTTTATTGTTAAATATAAGATGACCATTGTCTAATGCATTTGTGATTTTCCCTACATTGATAGATCAATAATGATAAAAATATGTTACTTTTCTATGATAAATGATTTTTTTTTTCTTTTTTCTTTGTAACATGACATGATCATGATGATGATCCACACAAATTAATTAAAATTTGAATATTTTTTGACACTTAACATCTGCTGCATTTCCATAAAAATCCATCAAGTAACAATGCACTGATTGAGCACATACATGAATTTTTGTGGATGGAGCATTCTCTAAGAACCACAGTGATCAAATGATTTGATAATCTGATTTCTGAAATCATCGAATTAGGACCACAACCCATTTCTTTTTAACTGTTCCTTTGATGGTTACAAATATAAAAGTCGGCATCTTTTTTTGCTATGTTTCATACACAATGTGGCCCACAACTTCGAGCATCTATAATGGTGTCTATGTACATGGATGACGTGCACAATTTAGCACTTCGTAGCAATAAACATTGGATTTAAACCACAATCACAAGTATCGTGTAGCAATGTAACATCTTTGCACAGAATAAAACAGTTTTGAACAAGGTTTGAAGTATTGGCTGCCTTATCGGTGGTGAATGATATAATACCCAATATACTGATTTTAATCCTTTATTTTCAATAACAGACGGGGTCCATGGTCCAATAATCCAAACCCATGCATGTTTGTCCCAACAGCAGATGGACTACGCCTAAGAATCTCCTCGATAGGACAATCTTAACCTATTAATCTCTGGCTTCTATATAATAGGTTACGTTGTCTTGTCTCACTCATTTTAATTATTTCATGTTATATACATTGTATTATATACATCATTGAATATACATTGTACTAGATGACGTACAACTAATGAAAATTTCTAAGTTAATTGTACGAGGTTTACAGTAATCTTGGAGTGCAGAAAATTTTCAGGTATGTGCATTTCAGTCTGAGCTATTTTTCTAATCACGATAGCCTTAGGAGGGTTGATACGAGGGATGAGTTTGTAAAAGGCTGATTAAAACTATATTGGTTTATCTTGCTGGTCCAATAATGGAGCAGACCCGGATGTGCGTCGGAGCTATTCGGATGAGCGGGGGTCCCTGGAAGGTGGAAACCGCTGTTATGACAATGATGAAGTTGTCTATTTCCTATAGACAACATTGGAAGGGCCTGGCCATTTGGACAAACCGTGTTTATGTATTTGCTCAAAATTAATGGAGCAGACCCGGATGTGCGTCAGAGCTATTCGGATGAGCGGGGGTCCCTGGAAGGTGGAAACTGCTGTTATGACCATGATGACGCTGTCCATTTCCTATGGACAACATTGGAAGGGCCCGGCCATTTGGACAGGCCGTGTTTATGTATTTTCTTGAAATTAATGAAGCAGACCCGGATGTGCATCGGAGCTATCCGGATGAGTGGGGGTCCCTAGAAGGTGGGAACCGCTGTTATGACCATGATGAAGCTGTCCATTTACTATGGATAATATTAGAAGGGACTGGCCATTTGGACAGGCCGTGTTTATATCTATATTTGCAGGAACCATACCCTTAACCTAAACCGAAGTCGAACCCGATTTCTTAAACCTAAACCTTAACCTATTCTCAATTCTCAAAGCTATAACCTACAACTTATAACCTATAACCTAAACCTAACCTAAATATATAACCTTAACATAAACCCAAAACCTAAACCAAAACCTATAACCTTAACCGAAACCTAAACCTAAACCTAAACCCGACCCCGACCCTGAACCTAAACCCACTCTCGAACCAAAACCTAAACTCGATCCCAAATCCGAACCTAAACCCGAACCTGATTTTCTAAACCTAAACCTTAACCTATTCTCAATTCCTAAAGCTATAACCTACAACCTATAACCTATAACTTAAACCTATAACCTTAACCTAAACCCAAAACCTAAACCAAAACCTATAACCTTAACCTAAACCTAAACCCAAGCTCGACCTTGAACCTAAACCCGATCTCGAACCAAAACCTAAACCTGATCCCGAAATCGAACCCGACTTCCTAAACCTAAACCTTAACCTATTCTCAATTTCCAAAGCTATAACCTACAACCTATAACTTAAACCTAAACCTAACCTAAACCTATAACCTTAACCTATAACCTAAACCTATAAACTAAAACCTAAAGCTAAACCTATAACCTAAACCTAAACGTATAACCCTAACCTAAACCAAAACCTATAACCTAAACCTTAACCTATAACCTTAACTTAAACCTAAAACCAAAACTAAAACCTATAACCTAAACCTATAAGCTAAAACCTAAACCTAAATCTAAACTTAAAACCTAAACGTATTCTCAAATCCCTAAGCCTAAACCTACCCCTAATCCCAATCTCAACTCCCTAACCTAAACCTAAACCTAAACTTGAAAACCCAAGCCTAAACTCGATCCTGAACCCGAACCTGATTTCCTAAACATAAACCTTAACCTATTCTCAAATCCTTAAACCTAAACCTATACCAAATCCTAATCTCAACTCCCTAACCTAAACCTAACCCTAACTTGAAAACCCAAACCCAAACCCGATCCTGAACCTGAACCTAAATTTTTAAACCTAAACCTTAACCTATTCTCAATTCCCAAAGCTATAACCTACAACCTATAACTTATAACCTAAACCTAACCTAAACCTATAACCTAAACCTATAACATTAACCTAAACCCAAAACCTAAACCTTAACCTAAACTTAAACCCGACCCCGAACCCGAACCTAAACCCAATCCCGAACCAAAACCTAAACCCAATCTCGAACCCGAACTTGATTTACTAAACCTAAACCTTAACCATTTCTCAATTCCCAAAGCTATAACCTATAGCCTAAACCTATAACCTAAACCTATAAACTAAAACCTAAACCTAAACCTAAGCCTAAACCAAAACCTATAACCAAAACCAAAACCTATAACCTTAACCTAAACCAAAACCTATAACCTAAACCTTAACCTATAACCTATAAACTATAACCTATAACCTAAACTTATAACCTTAACCTAAACCTAAAACCAAAACCTAAACCTATAACCTTAACCTAAACCTAAAACCAAAACTTCAACCTAAAACCTAAACCTATAAGCTAAAACCTAAACCTAAATCTAAACCTAAAACCTAAACGTATTCTCAAATCCCTAAGCCTAAACCTGCCCCTAATCCCAATCTCAACTCCCTAACCTAAACCTAAACCTAAACTTGAAAACCTAAGCCTAAACCCGATCCCGAACCCGAACCCGAACCCGAACCCGATTTCCTAAACATAAACCTTAACCTATTCTCAAATCCCCAAACCTAAACCTACACCAAATCCTAATCTTAACTCCCTAACCTAAACCTAACCCTAAACTTGAAAACCCAAACCTAAACCCGATCCCGAACCCAAACCCGATTTCCTAAACCTAAACCTTAACCTATTCTCAATTCCCAAAGCTATAACCTACAACCTATAACCTATAACCTAAACCTAACCTAAACCTATAACCTTAACCTATACCCTAAACCTATAACCTTAACCTATACCCAAAACCTAAACCTCAACCTAAACCAAAACCTTTAACCTTAACCTAAACGTAAACCCAAACCTAAACCCGACCCCGAACCCGAACCTAAACCCGATCCCGAACCAAAACCTAAACCCGATCCTGAACCTATAACCTTAACCTAAACCTAAAACCTAAACCAAAACCCAAACCTAAACCCGACCCCGACCCGGAACCCGAACCCAAACCTAAACCCAATCTCGAAACAAAACCTAAACCCGATCCCAAACCTGAAACCGATTTCCTAAACCTAAACCTTAACCTATTCTCAATTCCTAAAGCTATAACCTATAACCTATAACCTAAACCTAAACCTAACTTAAACCTATAACCTACCTAAACCAAAACCTATAACCTTAACCTAAACCAAAACCTATAACCTATAACCTATAACTTAAACTAACCTTAACCTAAATCTAAAACCAAAACCTAAACCTATAAACTAAAACCTAAACCAAAACCTATAATCTTAACCTAAACTAAAACCTATAATCTAAACCTTAGCCTATAACCTATAACCTTAACCTAAACCTAAAACTAAAACCTATAACCTAAACCTTAACCTATAACCTATAACCTTAACCTAAACCTAAAACCAAAACCTAAACCTATGACCTAAACATATAAGCTAAAACCTAAACCTAAACCTAAACCTAAAATCTAAATGTATTCTCAAATCCTTAAACCTAAACCTACACCTAATCCCAATCTCACCTCCCTAACCTAAACTTAAACCTAAACTTGATAACCCAAGCCTAAACTCAATCACGAACCCGAAACTGATTTCCTAAACTTAAACCTTAACCTTAACCTATTCTCAAATCCCTAAACCTAAACCTACACCAATTCCTAATCTCAACTCCCTAACCTAAACCTAAACCTAAACTTGAAAACCCAAACCTAAACCCGATCCTGAACCCGAACCCGAACCCGATTTCCTAAACCTAAACCAAAACCTTAACCTATTCTCAATTCCCTAAAGCTATAACTTAAAACCTAAACCTATAACCTTAACCTAAACCTATAACCTAAACCTAAACCTAAACATAAAATCAAAATGTATTCTTAAATCCCCAAACCTAAACCTACACCTAATCCAAATCTCAACTTCCTAACCTAAACCTAAACTTCAAAACCCAAACCTAAACCCAATCTCGAACTCGAACCCGATTTCCTAAACCTAGACCTTAACCTATTCTTAATTCCCTAAAGCTATAACCTAAAACCTAAATGTATTCTCAAGTCCCTAACCTAAACCTAAACCTAAACCTAAACTTGAAAACCCAAACCTAAACCCGATCCCGAACCCGAAGCTGATTTCCTAAACCTAAACCTTAACCTATTCTCAATTCCCTAAAGTTATAACTTATAACTTAAACCTAAACCTAAACCTGTAACCTTAACCTAAACCAAAACCTATGAGCTAAACCTTAACCTAAACTTATATCCTATAACCTAATCTTAACCTTAACCTAAACCTTAACCTATAACCTAAACCTAAACCTAAACATAAAACCCAAATGTATTCTCAAATCCCTAAACTTAGACCTACACCTAATACTAATCTCAACTCCCTAACCTAAACCTAAACCTAAACTTGAAAATCCAAACCTAAACCCGATCCCGAACCTGGACCCGAACTCGAACTCGATTTCTAAAACCTATTCTCAATTCCTTAACGCTATGAATAATTTTTAATATTTTATTTATGATGTTAAACTTACATGTATTTATGTGTGGATGAATGTCATGTGGATAAGATTGTTTATGTTTGGATGAATGTAGTTTATGTTTGGATGGATTTACATAGTTTGGATTTAGATGGATGTGAATGTGAATATGATGAAATATATTATATAACAGGTGTATATCAGGAAGAATATGATGAATTATATTGTAACAGGTGTATATCAGGAATTTTGAGCTGAAAAAAAAAAAAAAAAAAGACTTTTACCTAGGAAATATTTCGTAGGCAAAAGTCTTAGAAACGTTTTTTTGCCTACGAAAATGTTCGTAGGCAAAAGTCTCAACGTTTGAAATTAAAATTATATATTATATTTTTACCTATGAACCATTATATTTTTACCTATGAACCATCTCGTGGGTAAAAGTCTGATACACGTTTTTAACCTATAAAGATTTTCGTAGGTAGAGGTCTCAAATATGGATGAAGCTGAAGGAAGAAATTACATTTTTACCTACGAAACATTTCGTAGGTAAAAGTCTGATACACGTTTGTTACCTACGAAACGTTTCGTTGGTAAAGGTCTCAACTATGTTTGAAATTTAAAATAGAGATTATATTTTTACTTATGAACCAGTGTGTAAGTAAAAGTCTGATACATGTTTTTTACCTACCAAAATTTTCATAGGTAAAGGTCTCAACAGTGTTTGAAATTTAAGTTTGAGATTATATTTTTACCTATGAACCATTATGTAGGTAAAAGTTTCTCAAATATGTTTTTACCAATGAAAATAGTGATAGGTAAAAGCCTTATACACGTTTTTTTCCTACAAAGTTGATGGTAGGTAAAAATAAACTTTTCAATTTTTAATTTTTTCAAAAATTCAAAACACCTTTACCTACAAAAATCTTCATAGTAAGGATCACTTATATCTACGAAATTAAATTTCGTTGGTAAAAGTAAACTTTTCAAGTTTTTAATTCAAAACACCCTATATCTACCAACATTTTCGTAGGTATGGCTTTTACCTACGAAATTTTATTTTGTAGATAAAATTAAACTTTTCATTTTTTTGAACTGAAAACGCTCTTTACCTACAAAATGTTTTGTTGGTGAAGATATCTTTTACCTACGAAATTTTATTCGTAGGTAAAAATAAACTTTTCATATTTTTGAATTGAAAACACCCTTTACCTACAAAAAGTTTCGTAGTTGAAGATATCTTTTTCCTATGAAATTTTATTTTGTTGGTAAAAATAAACTTTTCTTTTTTTTTTTTGAATTGAAAACACCCTTTACCTACTAAAAGTTTTGTAGGTGAAGATATCTTTTACCTACAAAATTTAATTGGGTTGGTAAAAGTTAACTTTTTGATTTTTAATTTATTTTAAATATTCAAAACACCCTTTACCTACGAAAAATTACGTAGGTAAACATGTTTTTTACCTACGAAATTATGTTTCGTAGGCAAAAGTAAACTTTCCGTTACTTCCTGCGAAGAAGAAGTGAAAATAGCCTTTACCTACGAAAAATTTCGTAGGTAAAGATGACTTTTACCTACGAAAACTATTTTCGTCTGCAAAAGTCATATTTACCTACGAAAATTAATTTCATCGGTAAAAGTTTCATCGGTAAAAACCATATTTCTTATAGTGGCAATAATGGCTGGATGTCCACTTTATGACCTTCCCTTAGGCCTTGTTAGGCCCATTCTTACCGATTCTGATTGTTGATACCGGTTCCGATTGTTGAAGCCGATTCTGATTGTCGAGGCCGATTGTTGAGGCTAATTTTGATTCCGATTATCGAGACCGATTATTGAGGCGAATTCCAACTCTGATTGTCGATGCTGGTTATCGAGGCCGATTCCAATTGTCGAGGCCGATTCCGATTGACGAAGCTGATTATCAAGGCCGATTTCAATTGTCGATACCGATTCTAATTGTTGAGGTCGATTCCAATTGTCGAGGCCAATTGTTAAGGCTGATTTCGATTCCTATTATCGAGGTCAATTATTGAGGCCAATTATCGAAGCTGATTCCGATTGATACGGCCAATTCTAATTGTCGAGGCCAATTTTGATTGTCGATACCGATTCCGATTGTCAAGGCCGATTTCGATTGTTGAGGCCGATTACGATTATCGAGGCCGATTGTTGAGGCGAATTCCAATTTTAATTGTCGAGGCTGATCCCGATTGATGAGGTTGATTTTGATTGTTAAGTCTGATTCCGATATTTAATACCGAGGTCGATTGTTGAGGCTGATTCCGATTGTCTAGGCCGATTATTGAAGTTAATTCCAATTCTGATTATCGAGGCCGATTATCGAAGCTGATTTCAATTGTCGACACTGATTTCGATTGTCGAGGCCGATTCTGATTGTCGAGGCTGATTTCGATTGTCTAGGCCAATTTCGATTGTCGAGGCCGATTTCAGTTATCGAGGCCGATTCCAATTATTGAGGTTGATTCTGATTATCGAGGCCGATTCTGATTGTCGAGACCGATTGTTGAGGTCGATTCCAATTCTGATTGTCAAGGCCGATTCTGATTTTGATTCCGAATGTCGAGGCCAATTGTCGAGGCCCAATGCAATGTATATGCAGCCCATATATGAGGCCCATTCTGATGAGCATTCTATCTCGGCTTGATGAATATGAGGCCTATGTGATGAGGCTTATTATGATGTATACCAGGCCCATTGTGATGCATTTGAGGCCTATGTGATGTATGTGATGCTCATGTGATGAGGTCCAATGTGGTGCATTTAAGGGCCAAGCGATGGAGCCAGTTGTGATGTATATTAGGCCCATGTGAGAGGCCCATCGTGATGTGTATTAACCTCTTGAGTGAGGCCCATGGTGTTGTACATTTAGCCCCTATGTGAGGCCATGGGTCCACTCTATGTCAGGCTCCATGTGGGCCATTCCTTGGGGGCAATGTGGGTTAAATGTCCACATTGTCGGGGTCGATTGTTGATGTCGGTTATTGATATTGATTATGAGTATGTGACAACTTAGCATCATGATACATGCCCATACGCATCATTTGAATGCTTGTTATGAGATATGATTGACCATTACATATGCCATAGTGCCGATAGTTTATGGGACTCCCTGATAAGCAGAGTTATCCCACATGAGCTCATGGTATGCACAGTATTGATGCATGATTAGACTACATGACTCATGCATCTTGCATTGTGTGCTGTGATTACTGTACGTCCTAACGACATAAGGGCCGTAGCCTCCATAGGCATATCACGGATGGCCAGATGGGACACTGAAAATCTGTTATTAGCATCGGGCTGCCATAGATGACCGTGGGTGAAAATCTCTAAACTCTCTTGGTACTAGAGGATGCCCCAACATCGAGACCAAGTGGATATATATGAGCGCATGAGGGCCGTATACTAGTAGGCAGCGTCTCTCACTGTGTCGTGGTCGGTTGGGAGGGGGTCTGGCCTACCTGAGGGAGTAAGCATAGCTAGGCTGAGTTTGACTAGCTCATGAATAGTTCCGTTATCGACGTGCCGGGTAGATATTGGCTGACTATTGGCCTAACAGGTAGCGAGGTCTCTTCCACTTACCCAGTTGTGCGCTTAATGGGACGGTAAGCTTATGTAGAGTATACTAGACCTCCGTGATGATCACAAAGAGGAAAAGTACTGATATTTAGACTTATTGAGCAGGAGTTGCATACTCATTCATTCATTTATTCATTATCCACTCAGACTGGTGGTGCGTAACTATTTGTTACATGTACCTTCGTAATGGCCAGAATTTCGGTTGGGGCACGCGACTAACCTGAGATCAGGAGTTTACCACATTAAGTCTGACTATCCAAATTAGGTATGTGACTGGTTTGGATAGAAGTCCTTTGTGATGGACCCCATAGCCTGCGATACTACGTATTATCATCCCGACTTCACACTCCAGCATGGTCATTCCATTCGCACAGCATATTACATTACATGCGCAACATATGACATTTTGAGTTATTGTGTTTCTGCATTTATATGGTCTAGTTACGGCTAACGCTATTTGTGAACTCATCAGAAATTGTATATTGCATTACATCCTCGGCATCTGATATTTGACTCTTTATAACTCCTCATTTGCACAGTTGATCTGTATTGCGTATTCTGATATTGATTAACTCATGGACTTGTTAGTATTTTCACTTACTCTAATATTGTATGATTCATGATCTTACTAGTATTTTTGATATTGCATGATTTTGACATTGTATTGAATTGACACTTACCTTGTGCACACACTTACACCACCCTCTAAGCTTTCTATAAGCTTATGCATGATAGATGTGTGCAGGTAATGTTAGGTTGAGCAACGACGTTGTGCATGAAACGTGTAGCTGTCTTCTGGAGCTTTGATTTTTATTTTGACATATGTATTTTCCTTTCAACATTGTATTCAAAGTTTATATTAGTAGATATGTGATGATGATGTCGCTTTTGTGATTTGGGTAAACTAGTGGTAATGCTTCTTTGAGATAAATGTACATTGAAAAATCCTCCTTGTAGGATCTCAGGATCAGAATCTAGCATATGGGCACTGGGAGCCGAGAATGGGGTACTACAGAGGCTGTCGGCACCGGATTCAATGATCAGGATTCCTGTGAATCCGATTTTCGTGTTTGGAACGTGACAGGTGGCACTTACATTGACGTGGAACAATAATAATAATGGATTCAGCTTCTCACTGTTTCCACGAAACAGAGGATCTGCACTCTATGGAGGATATGGCGTATGTTACGTACGTGAAGAGAGAAAGGGAAAGAGATTGGATGGAAATTATATATTTAGAGAGGAGTGGAAGTGGTTTGAATGGTTGTCCCATGTTGCTATTTATAGTTCTTTAGCCCACCTAAGTTTTAGTTATGCTTTAGTTTTGGGCTCACATCTAAGCATGCCATAACATATAGACAGAATGGATTCTCAAAGACATATGGGGGTCATGTATTTTTGTATTAGACGAAATACATGAAGACATGTAATGCGCCAATAGTACATAGAAGTAGAAAAAAGGTTTTCATAGCTTATCTGAAAAGGGATTTTGAGTGAAAAAGTTGCGTAGTATCCAATCCTAGACATGGATGGGATATGTTATTGGGCTTACTAGAACATATATATAATTCGTTCATTTTCTTTGTAGTCTTCCATTTATATGAAAAAATACTAACTTCTTGTTGATATGATCTCTATGTGGCCTACAAAATCTGATAACTTATAACAATGTCTGTTCAATACAAACTATTATTTTTTGTGATGTGATCTATGTGAAAAAGTTGCATAGTATCCAATCCTAGACATGGATGGGATATGTTATTGGGCTTACTAGAACATATATATAATTCGTTCATTTTCTTTATAGTCTTCCATTTATATGAAAAAAATGCTAACTTCTTGTTGATATGATCTCTATGTGGCCTATAAAACCTAATAACCTATAACAATGTCTGTTCAATGCAAACTATTGTCTTTTGTGATGTGATCTATGTGACTGTAGACACTGAAAAATTAGTACCCACATTGGTTTACGATTTGTATGGTTGATTGGGGGTGATAGGCTGATAATGGATGTTGGAGTCGCCACTAGCCGAAAAATCTTGGAATTCCATGGTCGGCTAGAACCACGAAATACGCAAGGTGAGGAAAATTCGGAGACTTTCCTACCTTAGATTGACTCCTGGTCTGCGATCCGAGATTCCGGGTAAGGGACATTGGTTACAAAGAGGGGAGGTATTAAGCACCCTCTCTACCCGTACAAATGTACGGTCTCTACTCAATGTGATAAAGTAAATCTCAAGGGATGATAGATGTCGTGGTCGAGATGAGACTAGGCACACACGTGGATTTCTGATGCGGCAAGATCTGAGATTTCGGCAAGCCACAGAGCATACATCCAACGGCGTGTCTAGAGGGCGGATGTGATGATGCTTATGCAAATAGGTAAGAAAAATGGACTAGATTACTAGGAATTTCTGATGTGGCAAGATTCGATGTACGACAAGCCACAAAACATACGTTCACTGAGATCTAGAGAAGTAGGGGGGTTCAGAAGGGAGTAAATGTCATGATGGATGCTTGTAAAATGAATGGATCTTTAGCTTAATCTCTTAAGTAGGCTAGGATGTGGGTTGAACCATGATCAACTAAGCTAGGCTGGGAGGTTAGGATGGTTAAGAAAGCAAAGAGTGGGCTAAGAAGATAGCTGAAAAATCTGGACTTAAAGGCTTTGGAGCACCTCCTCACCCTCACTCTCTTCCTCCCTCTCTCTCCCTCTCACTCTCTTAAGCTTAGAAACAAAGACTTGATGATCGAAATGTGAATAGGAGAGGGCTATTTATAGCTTTCTCTAATGACGTTATTGTAATTTCTGGGTTTGAAGGGATAAAAGGTGAGGTGGTAGGTTATGATTGGTTATGGAGAGAGGATGCCTCATGATATTCTCTTATTAGCCATGAGGGGCGGTAAAAAGGTAAATAATGAAATTTGGAAGGATAATTTTGAAGGAAAGTTGACTTTTGGACGCTTGAACAGCTGTCCGCACGCGGCCCGCAAGCGGCGGCACTTGAAGTACCGCAGACGGTAGTCAGACTATCGCCTGGGCTCAGTTTGGGCCGGTTTCGCACGTGCGAGCTTTGTACATTGTGGTGGTTCACCCAGAAGTCTCCTTTCGAGTTTTTCTGCTAAGAAAAGTGGATTTTAGCTTGGGTAAAGGGGATCTAGGTCATGGTATAAGGTATAGGCGGGGTTGCATGTGCGCTGAATGGTTTGGATCGTGGTTTTGGATTGTGGATTAGGGACTTTTGGGTTAGGGTTCGGTTTAGGTTGGGATTCTGGTTTAAGGTACGATCATGGTTTCCAAATGGTCTTAGCCTTCTCAAGATGTAGCTTGGGTGGGGTGTCTATAGATGCCCCTCTTTAACCGAGATTATAAGCAACCGAAGGTAAAAGCGAGTGGACACCCCACCCTTCTGGTTAGAAAAAGGGTAGTGACTTGAATCTTTTATTTGTCATTGTATCATTGTCAGTCGACTGTTTGGAAAAGAGATGACTTGCACATATAGTGAGGGTTGAGAAAAATATTGTGATTACCTCCTGCGCATTTGTCGCGGCTTTACGGATCACCACTCATAACCTTTTCACGACAGATTGTTAATAGCATTGGAGGGCCTCTGCGCATTCATCGTGGCTTTACGAGGATTCCCATACTGTTTGGTCTGTCGTTCTTTTGCTATGTAATCATCCTAGGGGTATTCGGTCTGTTTGATTGTCAAAGTGGTTAGCTGCCTTGCACGTTGGTGCGGCCTTACGGGGAACTCACTATGCCAACTTGGACTCAATCAAATTTTCTGAACATCCCGGACTAGATATGTGTAAGTAATCTGTTTCCATGCAGTCTGCTGATTTTGATGCTTTGGTTAGAATGGATTGTTGTCACTTCAAGTTCGATGGTTCTTTCCGGAGATAGATCCACTCATTTTACTAGTATTCGTATGATTGTCTAGATATAGAGATCGGGGCAATCGTACATGTATCATGTACAGATTCGATCATCCACTGGGGAAACCGGAAGAGATCGAATCTTATTTAGCTGTTTGCATTGATTGCAACTGGAGAATATGGAAGATTCCTCAGTGTACTACGCGCCGCGTGCGTTTGAAAACCTTTTTTGAAAATCTATTTCCCTTTGGAGCTAGACTCCTTGGGAATTTTATTTGAAAACATATTTTTTAAATTTTTTAGAAAATATCCGTTCGATTTCGCGAGTGGGCGTCGTCGTTCGAGTTTTATTTGTACAAGTTAAGTAAACAGTCGCGTTGCCTCCACTGATGAGCTGGCGGGGCAACGGTTTTTATTTGTGGTATTTTTAGATTTTTGAAACATCCATCCGATCTCGCATGAGGGCATAATCACCCGATTTTTATTGCAGAAAAAGTCAGATGGCTTCCACTAATTAATTAATGGGGCTAATGGTTTTGGACTATTTTTAAAAAATTTTAAAAGGTCCGTCCGATCTCACGAATCATCGTGATCGTCCAATTTTTATTGTACAATCTAAATCAAATAGCCAGATGAACTCCACTAATGAATTAATGGGGCAAATATCTTAGAAGAAACGGACCCTTTTAAGGCTATACTTACTAGGGATTTATTGTGTGCTTATTTTGGTAATTTTTGAGATTTTTTTTTGAAAAGGAGGCTATTTTGGTAAGTCTTGAAGAATTGGGGACTATTTTGGTGACTTCTGAAGGCTCGGGACTATTTTGGCAACTGTTGAAGACTTGGAGAATGTTTTCGTAACTTTTGAAGATTCGAGACTGTTTTTTGAAAATTTTTGAGAGTTTGGGATTATTTTTAAAATTTTTTTGGGTATTATCCAGTAGTTAGAGGTAAAACCGGTTGCTTGCAACTACCCTAGGGTCGGCCCGTTGCCCCATGCTCACTTTCGATCGGGCGACGGTCGGACTACCACGGGCGGCAGTCCGGCTACCGCCTGGACGTCACTTGGACCGTTGGTCCGTTTAGTGCACTGGTCCGCCCGGTGTAGCCTCCTTCTTTATTTGTTCCTTGCAGCTGGGACGTCTAGGGACCCATTGTGGTCCTTAGTGCTATTTTTGGAGAGGTTTTTTCAGCTCATTTTCTTGCATCTTCCCCTTTCTTTCCATTTCAGGTAATCTTGGCTAACAAATCTCTACTGGATCTTTATGGGCCACCTTCTCAAAGAGCTTTTGGTGGGCTAAATTTTTTCTTGGGTTGTGAGAGAGCCATGATCAGGACCGTTGGATCATCCGGATTTGATCTGAACTGTTGAATCTAATTAAACTTATTTTGTTCAGGCCAAATGGTTAGCTGGACTATTATTGTATTATTATTATTATATTATTATTATTATTTTGGGGTGTGATAAGGAAAGGGCCCCACCCTTTATTTTTTACATTTTTTATCATCTTTTTTTTTTAATTTTTTTTGTAGGTGATGATTTGAACCGTTGGATTGATGATTTGGGGCCTAGTTGTGTTTATGGATGATGTAAATCGTGATGGTTGGCCATTTGTGACTGGTGGTGAACGGGTGAGATTTTTACAAATGAGCCCCACATCATGATCTTGATCGGTCCAGATGCATGGTGAAAGTGGTTTTTTTTTTTTTGAATGATGGATGGATGAGATTTTCAAAGTGATCTCCACATCATGATCTTGACCAGTCCAGATGCAGGGATGTTGGGAATGGACTTATGGAATGTGTACTGGGTTTTTTGGCATGGGCCTGGTGGGCCTTGAATAATGAGCCTGGTGGGCCCTTTTGGCAAGGGCTTAGACATGGGCCTTTTAATGGGCTTTTTGAAATGGGCTTTGAACATGGGCCTTGATATGGGCCTTAGAATGGGCTTTTTGAGGTGGGCCTTGAGCGTGGGCCTTGATGTGGGCTTTGGACATGGCCCTTTTGAGGTGGGCCTTGGAATGAGCTTTTTGAAATGGGCCTCGAATTGGGAGACTTACTCAGATACTTTGTATGTGCAGCATGCCTCGACGTGGTAAAAATGAAGCCAGCTCCTTACGTCAATCAGCCGATCCATGTTATGTACCCCGTGAGGGCCGACATTTGTCCGACATTACCTAAGAAGGTGGTGTGCCTGCTGTTTCGAGAGGGCGAGGGGTCAGGACGCATTGACCTGATTGGTTCCAGGATCCACAACTGTTGTTCTTTGAGGTTCTGGAGCAGACCCCCTTTGCTCACCTGTTCCGGGTTTGTCTGAGTCGGACAAATATGTCTCTCTTGTCCGCTCTAGTTGAGAGATGACATCCTGAGACCCATACCTTCTATCTTCCTTTTGGAGAGTGGGGTATTACCTTATATGACATATACATGCAGCTGGGCCCTCGATATGATGGGGGGTCCTCCCTTTTGAGGATGACCTTTTGGTGCCTACTGAGGAAGATTGGATGAGTCTATTGGGGATGATACTAGACGCAACGGACTTTACTGGTCCTCGCTTCAAACTCTTCTGGTTATCATCGAACTTTGCCAGGCATATCCCTGAAATCGAAGCAGCGGCTGTCGTGAAGGCACGTGCCCTGATTTTGTACACCATAGGTGCAATGATTTTCTGTCACGGGAATGAGCTGGTGAGTTCTTGTTTATTGTCGCTCGTGGCAGATATCACCTTTCCCACACCGTACAATTGGAATGCAGCCCTCCTGGCCCATTTATTCGAAGGGCTGGACAAGGCCAGTCATTGTATCAGCTGATCCCTGACTGGCTTTTACCCGGTCATTGAGGTATTCTCTTTGATCTCCATCTTTACAATATTTTTCCTGAGGATGAACTAGTTTGTCCTCCTCTGACCGTGATTCGTGCAGGTCTACTTTTTTGATCACTTTTCACATTTGGCCCCCACCTTGATCGACCATTCGCCTCCACTTCCTCGCATGATGCTGTGGTACAAGGATAACCGCAGCCGCACGCATTTATTTTCTGACCTTTCCTAAAGGTCAAACGTTGATGCCCTTGTTCTAAGTGATGTGAGTGATCTTGCCCTTTATTGCGTTGCCCATGTGTTGCCTTTTTTGCTCAAATCTTCAATTTTCTTTTTTGCAGTTCCTATCTAGGTCGTATCTCAGATCGAATGCGACACTTACTCCTGGGGCCCAGGAAGCTTTTCAGGCTTCTTGTTGACTCAGTATTCTTGAGGATCCTCGTGTGATGAAATGGTACTTGGGAGAGAGACTTTTCTGACAGCTGACTGGTAGTCCCATGGTGCCACTTAGTCTTCCGTCTGGTCCTTCTGATTGGAGATCTGTGCCTAAGAGAGAACTGACTGCTGCACTGGAGGGCTACGATGCTAACACCTTCGTAGATCTATCTAGAGAGTATAGCTCCTGGTGTGAGTAGTATGGTATCAGCTCAATTTTATAGCTTGGCTATGCCCCCGGTGGCCGTGCGCATTTTGCTAGAGGAGGGATCTTGGGACCTCACTTTCATCGTCAGGATACTGATGCATATCTTACTGATGATGACTAGCTTGTTGTATCTTGCTTTTTTGTATCCCTAGCTGTACAATCTTCATGTTTATGGAATTTAGTTTGTTGACATTGTTCTCTTTCAATCTTTGCTTTTATGCACCTTCGAGATCTCTGTTGGGTGTATGGATGTCTTTTCTAAGGTCCCAGCATACCGAGGTGGGCCCTACCCAAAATTGGGTTGAAAGTGGGCCCGGGCGGCAGTTGGACTGCCGCAAGCGACAATCGGACTGCCGATCGCTGACATTTTTTCCTACCGTTCTGTCTAGTCAGCGCTACATCAATGGCACAGAAATGGCAGGTCTGCAGGCGGTGATTAGATTACCGCAGGCGGTAATCGGGGTGCCGCCTCCATTCATCTTTTCTTCCAGTGACCATCTCTTCTTCATGTTCATTCTTGCTGACCTGTTTCGGACATTCTTTCCTGTCCCTGTCGATCCGATCATCTCCTTTGTCCATTCTTCTTTGTCTCCTTCTCTTTGTCTTCTTCCCCTTTTGTCCTCTTTTTCCTTTTCAGGGCTAATTATGGCCAGCTATGATGAGGGTATTGGTGGATTTATGGGCGATGATGAGGTTGGTGGGTCCATAAATGGTGGAGGGAATCATTTTATGGAGGGATTATTGGAGGATAGTGGGGTGGGAATGAGTCCTCTTGAAGAGGTCAATGCTATTTATGGCATTCCTACCACCATTAATGGAGGATGTGAGGTTGGGTTAAATGGGATAGAAGGTTTTGATGGGTTCGATGGATCCATGCTGGACGGTCCACCAGGGTTTATGGATGTGAGCTTGGCGAGGATGGATGGCTTGGATGGATTTGATGGAGTTACTCCAAGTGGGCCTACGGGTTTTATCGATGTGATGGATGGGTTAGATGGTGGGAATGGTATGGTGATAGTGAGGGATGTCTTGATTGATGGATAAATGGCTATGGGTGGGGCAGATGGTGGCATCGCGGTAGTGGATGGCATGGAAGGGATGGATCAGACCTGGCTGGGTGGTGGGCCCCATCCAGGTGATTTGGCTGGCTTGGATCTGACTCATGATGGACTTCCAATGGATGAGTTAGGTCAAATTTTTGGCACAGTCTTTGAGGAGAGGATGGGACAAGTAGCTGTTATCGATGTTCAGGGCATAGGTTTTGTTGTCTCTGCGGGTGTTACGGCTCCTAGGGCATGTATGTTCCAGTCAGCTCTTGAGGTGACAATTATTGGAGGTCGTGCCCGCCCGTTGTTGCTTTTCAGGACACTGCGTGATGCGATGGGAGATGCTGACTTCTTTCGTCACCATGAGATAGTCCTACTGGACGAGGGGATGCCCATTTTTTATGACTCTCCTGCTGATCCAGGAATCTTGATCATTGAAGGCGTACTTGTCCAGACCTGTCGGTTGCAACCCCGGGGTACATGTTCCGAGCGATTGCATCTTTGGATTGAGAGTTTGACCGAATCTGAGATCTTTGAGTTGAGCTCCCTGGGTTTCCGAGAGGTTCTCCACTTGCATCAAGTCCGCTTAAATTGGCGATTGTTGAGTGCGGCGCTATATGATTGGGTTCCATCTTTGAATCTATTCTCTTTTAATGACTTGGAGTTGGGCTCGTCATTGGAGGAGTTTTCTCGTCTGTCTGGTCTGCCTCTTACTCGGGAGCCCTATATTCCTTCATCTGAGCCAGTTCATTCTTCTGATCGCCTGGTTTGGATTTCTTATGGCTCTCCCCACTGCGGAGGGTGGGGCTGGTGAGTTATCACTTGAGATGTTGTATGACCGCTGCTCTACTTCTCGAGGCACCCTTGGATCCGATCGTCAGCTTTAGTGCCTGAATGCACTGATATTTTGTGTCTTGGCTGAGCTACTCTTCTCAGGATGGAGGCAGTCGTCGTTGGGAGCTTTGTTAGACGTATTCCGTCGTATATTGCATCGTAGGAGCATCATTTTCGTGGTGTTGGCGGAGCTCTTCTTAGGGCTGATTGAGTGCTCTCTCGGACGTACCCGTATCCTAAGAGGTTGCTGCTCGTTCCTTCAGGTAATCTTTACTCTGCCCCCTTCTTTTTTTTATTTATATTTCTGCTTGCACCTTAAGTTTGATTTATTCCTCCCCAGGTGTGGTTATGGGAACATCTTTATATGACCCCTATGCTTTCTTGGCATGATTCCCGCCGTGATGATGTGTTGTCTTTGCTACTTGATGGCCTTTCCTTTGGTGCTAAGGCCATTGAGCCATTGTATCGCCGTATGCTCTCTCAGCTTCAGGGATGAGAGGTTAACTTGGAGACTACGTGGCTCTGTCGCCCACCGCTGATCAGCAGTGCAACTCGCACTCCCTTGCTATTGTTAGGGCTTTGGGGATACTGCTCTTATCATCCTGTACGATTTCTTTGTCAGTTTGACTTTTGGCAGGTCATCCCAGAGTTCGCCTTTTCTAGATTTGGCCATACTTCCTTTCCTTCCGATTTGATTGCCTTATACAGATGGGTTTGGATTTCCTGACAGGGGTCTTTGGATGTGGCGATGCTAGAGCTTGAGTCCTGGGCTCCCCCTTTGGCCACAATGCTGTATCAGAGGTGGGTTGCGGAGCAATCTCTTTATCGACAGGTTCCGGGCTGGCACTTGGAGGACGAGGCTGCTGATCAGGACATAGTGGGTGATACTCCTTCATCCTCTTCATGTGTTGTCGACTCACTTGAGGCTTTTGAGGAGCGACCCTTCTTTGATCCTTCCTTCTTGCTGGCCACACATGGCCATTTGATCAACGAGATTGCTGTCTTCCGACACACATGCAAGGACATGGCTTGTTGTCTGGCAGTGGGGTGGCGATATGATGAGATGAGAGTATGCTTGCGACGCACTGCCTGGAGACGGATGAGGCTTTCTACCTGCGCATGGAGATAGAGAGGCTTAGGCAGAGATTGTCAATGTACGAGGGATAGTAGTTTACCTGTGGTGCTTGATGCCGACCAACTGTTTGTGTGCCTGAAGCCTTAGTTTTTTTAAAAATGTTTTTGGCCTTTTTTGAAAATAGGAAGATAAAATACTTGCAAGAAAATTTTAAAGAAATGAAAGTAAATTTTTTATTTATGTCAAATGTCAATGTTTTCTTGTGTTTGGATTCGTGCTTTGGATGATTGGGATCAGAATCTTGGGCTCAGCTCATGTTGTTTGCAGTATCCTAGATTGTGTTTTTAAGGTCTTGGTTCCTTAAGAAGGTGTTTGGGATCGCATCCCGCAGATTTGAGCTGGGTTTGACAGAGAACTGATCCGTAGCTGATCTTTCCTTTGTATCTCATTGGGGGCACTTGTTGCTTTGGCTTTTTTTGTACCTGCACTTTTATTTTATTTTTTTTAATTTTTCTTGCTGTTTTTACCCGTAGTGCCTTCTCAGGTTTTCACTACGTCTAGCTTTTCCCGTCATTTTTGTCCATAGCGTCCTCTCAGATTTTCGCTGTCCCGGACTTTTGATCTTTCCTACCCCTTTGCAGTTATGTTGTTTTTAACCTTGGCGCCTTTTTAGGTTTTCAACAAGTCTGCTACATGCCCACTGTTTTTACTCGAGCTGCCCTTTCGGGTTTTCAACTCGCCCCTTTTGCTTAGGCATGTTCTTTATTTTTTTTCCTTTGGTGCACAAGGGGTGATAGAGGAGGCGGAGAGACTTCCTTCATTGTCGGCCAACTGATTACTATCCTGTCCTTGTCTTTGAGTACACTTGTAAGCTGCCTTTGGTGAGGGGGAGATTTTGGGGGGAATTTGTTTTATTCTTTCCGGGGTCTTATTTTCTGATTTTTTTTTGCTTTTGCTTTTGTCTTTTTTTCTTCTTTTTTGCTTTTTTTTTTCTTTTTTTTGGGATAGACGATTGATGTTTTCTGACGGGAGAAGTGGGGGATATGCCCTCTTTCTTTTGTCTTTTTTTTTTGGGAAATGATGGGTGCAGCTTTGCAATTGTAATCATTGACAAAGTTAGGTAGGGTTATCCGTGATATATTTTCACGTTGTCGGCGTTGATGGGCTCGGGAAGATCTTCTCCTTTCAGACTTGTGAACCGGAGAGCGCCTCCTAGGACCACTTCTCGGATGATCAGTGGTCTTCCCACGAGGGTTTGAACTTTTCTCTGGGATCTGGTAGGTGCGGTGGTAAGATACGCTTCATAACCATGTCACCGACTTTAAAACTTCTTTTACGGACCCTTTTATTGTAGGCTCGAGCGATCCTTCTTTGATAACATTGGGAGTGGGTTAGCGCCCGCATGCTCTTTTCATCTGCCAGATGCAGTTGAGCGAACCTTGCTTGCTGCCACTCACCCTCCTCGACTTCACTTTCTAGCAATATCCGTAGTGATGGAATTTTGATCTCAACTGGTAGTACCGCCTCCATTCCGTATGTAAACTCATATGAGTTATGCATGTAGCAGACCGTACAGACATTCGATAGGCCCAAAGTGCATAGGGAAGTATCTCCGACCAATCGCGATATGTTTTCACCATCTTCTCTAGTATACGGATAATGGTCTTGTTTGCCGCTTCAACCCCACCATTCATCTGGGGACGATAGGGGCTTGATCGATGGCGCTGGATCTTGAATTTGTCGAGGAAATCACCCTTCTTTTTATTGACGAACGGAGTTCCATTGTTAGTAATGATGGCCTGAGGAACACTATAACGGATGATGATGTTGTTCTTTATAAACTTGACCACATAAGATGCTGCAATGGTGGTGTAGGATACTGCCTCCATCCATTTGGTGAAGTAGTCTACTGCTACCAGGATGTATTCATGCACATTTGAAGCTTTAGGGCTGATTTTGCCGATGATGTCTAGCGCCCATACAGAGAAGGGCCATAAAGATGTCAGGTTGTAGAGTTCGGATGTAGGGGTATGGATCTGGTTTGTATGTTCCTGACACTTGAAACATTTTCTGACATGCTTGCAGCAATCTGTCTCCATTGTTTGTCAATAATAGCCAAGTCGCAATATCTTTTTTGCCATCATGTGTCCATTCATGTACGCGCCGCATAGTCCTTCGTGGATTTCTGACATGACATGCGTTGCTTCTGTTTCATCCACGTAGCGAAGAAGGACTTGATTGAAGGATTGCTTGTAAAGGATGTCGCCGGTAATTACGAATTGCGCCGCCAGCCATTGTATGGTGCGACGATCTGTTAGAGTTGCGCCTTTTGGGTACTTTTGGTGCTCGAGATTTTCCTTGATGTCTGCGTACCACGGCCGATCGTTTGACGGAAGGTCAGCTTCATTGATCTGTAGGCAGAATGCAGGTTCCTCCTGAAGTTCAACAGTGAGTTCCCATTCAACAACTCCTTTTGGGATCTCCATCATTGAAGCGAGGGTAGCCAAAGCGTCTGCAAACTGATTCTTGGCCCGGGGCATGTAAGAGAACGTGATTTCCTCAAATTCCTCCATTAGGTTCTCCAGATAGACATGATATGGTATTAGCTTCTCGTCCTTGGTCTTTCAGTCACCATTTGTCTGATTATTGATGAGTTACGAGTCCCCGAAGACCCGTAATTTCTTCACATTAAGGATTATGGCTTCTCTTAGACCGGCGATGCATGCTTCATATTCTGCTACGTTGTTAGTACACTGGAATGCTAGTCTTCTAGATATGGGAACTGGGACATTTTCGGGAGAGTAGAGTATGGCGCCTACTTCACTTCCTTTTGAGTTTGCAGCTTCGTCAAAGAAGAGTGTCCATTCTCCTTCCTTTCTTCCCTCTTCTTCCTCAATTAGGAGGATGTCCTCATCAGGGAAGAAGGTCTTCAGTGGTTGGTAGTCGGGCAAAGAATGTGTGGCTAGATGATTGGCTAGTGCTTGCCCTTTGATTGCCTTCTGAGTGACATAGGTGATGTCGAACTCAGAGAGCAATAATTGCCATTTTGCAATCCTACCCGTTAGTGCTAGTTTCTCGAACAAGTACTTCAATGGGTCCATGCGAGTGAGCAGAAGGATTGGGCGAACGATCATGTATTGTCGTAGCCGCTGCGTTGCCCAGACTAGGGCGAGACACGTTTTCTCTAAGCTGGAGTATTTGGCTTCATAGCTCATGAATCGTCTGCTCAGATAGTAGATGGCCTGCTCTTTTCTTCCTATGTCGTCATGTTGGCCAAGAAGGCATCCAATTGCTTCTGCTGCGATGGAGATGTACAACAGTAATGGCCTTCTTGGAACAGGTGGTATGAGCACTGGAGGGTTTAGCAGGTACCCTTTGATTTTGTCGAAGGCCGCTTGACAGTCATCATTCCATTCTTTTAGTAAGTTCTTCCACAGGAGCTTGAATATGGGCTCATAAACTGGGGTGAGCTGTGCGATGAATCTGCTAATATACTGGATTCACTCGAGGAAGCCTCGAATTTCTTTTTCAGTCTTGGGCGGTGGCATTTCAATGATTGCCTTGGTCTTGATTTCATCTACCCGAATACCATCCTCGCTGACGATGAAGCCCAACAGTTAGACCCTGGTTGCTCCGAAGGCACATTTTTGTGGATTGAGTCGGAGATTGAACCTTTCTAGCCTGTCGAAGAGCTTCTTGAGGTCTTTGAAGTGTCCTTTGATCGTGCGAGACTTAACAATCATGTCGTCCACATAGAATTTCATTTCCTTGTTTATCATGTCGGGAATAAGGCGGTCATGACTCGCTGATATGTAGCTCTTGCATTCTTCAATCCGAAGGGTAAGACCCGGTAGTAGAAAGTTCCTCATGGTGTGATGAAGGAGGTCTTTTCCCGATCCTCGATGGCCATTTTAATCTGATTGTATCCAGAGAATCCGTCCATGAAGGAGAAGATCTTGTGTCCAGCAGTATTATTTACCAGTGTATCGATGCGAGGCAGAGGGAAGTGATCTTTAGGACTTGCTTTGTTGAGATCTCTAAAATCGATGCACATTCTGACTTTCCCATCCTTCTTTGAAACTAGTACGATATTTGCGAGCCATTCCGGGTAGTTGGAGACTACCAGAAATCTCGCATTGTATTGCTTGATGACTTCATCACGGACCTTCAAGGCCCATTCTGACTTCATTCTCCTCAGCTTTTGTTTGACTGGCTTCATGTCTGGCTTTGTCGGTAGATGGTGCACTACCAGATCTTCATCAAGCCCAGGCATGTCCTCGTATGAGAAAGCAAATTTAGACAACCTCGGTTTCAGAAACTCCATCATTCTCTGCTTGTATTCTAGAGACAGCGATCTTCCGATGCGCACCTCCCTGGGGAGTTCCGCTTACCCTAAGTTCACAATTTCAAAGTCGTCTGCTACAACATTGGCTTTTGTTTTGAACTTTTCAAGGGAGTCCTCGAATTCGAGAGTTGTATCATCATTTCCTTCATCAAGAGCTTCATCTAAACCCATGAGCTCGAAGTCCAACTCGAGATCGAAATCATACGAGTCGACCTCGAACTCTTGCGGCGTGTGTGGGATGTTTAGCATAATGGTTTTTGAAAGCTTTTTTGTTGTTTTTGTGTTTTGAAGATTTTTTGATGTTTTGTGATTTTGAGAAATATCTGATTTTTTTTATACTTTTGGAAATATATGATGTTTTTGTGTTTTGAAATGTTTTTAATTTTTTTGTGTCGCCTGGAGGTCTCGAATAGGACGGTGTTACGAACCAAGAGTGATCTTGTCCTAGTCCGGGGTACCAACTGCTATTTACATTGGTATTTTTTTTGAGGTCGGCATCCCTGGAAGATCCACTGACCGATTCGATTGTTAGGGGGACAACTGTCCATGGTAGTTCTTCCCCCCTTCCAATCTCGCTTTCCGAACTTGTGGGCTCCTCTGAGTCATTTGCTTTGATGATCATAATGTCTGCTGGGCTGGGCTCAGAGTCAAAATCTGATTCGATCTCTTCGCCGAAGAGTTGGAGCTCTTTTGGTTCGTCTGACCCCTCTTGTGATGAGATCTTGACGTCTGTCCAGTCAAGGGCAGGCCACTTCCCCTTGTTGATCCAATGGATGGGCTACTTCTGCCCCTTGTGTTGCTGGGTTGGTGTTGGGGACATGTTCCCTTGACCGTGTGTGGGAATGGGTATCTCCCTGGGTTTACCTGTATCCCTTTCAAGGGGCATTCCTAGTTCTGGATAGCGCATGGGTGGACCTGTTTCCGTGCCCCTTGCCCTTTGTGGTGGATCTGGGGGTTCTGCCCCTTGTGTCAGATATGTTTTTGATGTCTCGAGAATCTTGTCTCATCTTATGGGTGGCCAGACAGACTCCGGGTGGAAATGATTAGAGAATTTGAGTTGCTGGAGATGGTCGTCAAGAGAAATCATCGGGCTTCCACAAACTATTCCAGTCTTGATAAAATGGACGGGTGTGTACTTGTAGGATTGACCTTTCTTTGGCCTCTCAGCCCGATCCTCTGGTTTTGGTTGATACCCCATCCCCTGTCTTTGCAAGTTGGCCTGTGCTGGTTGTACAACTATACCTTTTTTGTGGAACTCAATTCGGTAGTTCTAGATTAATCGTTCAGTGGAAGAAATGACATGTTCAGCAGTGAGTGGGCGAGGATTACCAATTGAATTTACAACTTTAAAATTAAAGTTGTGATATGATACATCGCCCTCTGCATGTTGGATGTCGATCACAGGGATGTCAGTTTCTGGGATATTAACCGCTACTGGCAGGACAGTTTCTGGCTCGGCCAACATTGAGATGATTCGATTTCCTGAAGGGAATTTGACTCTTTGATGGAGGGTTGAGGGAATGGCTCCAACAGCATGGAGCCATGGCCTCCCCAATAGAAGATTAAACGAGGCAGAGATGTCAATGACCTGGAATGTGACAAGGGCCAGGTCTGGTCCGATTTGTAGCTCAATGTCAATCTCTGACTCAACCTGCCTTTGAAAATTATCGAAGGCTCTGACACTCATAGTGCTGGGCTTGAAAGAGGATGATTCTATCCCTAACCGTTCAGCAGTCCTTAGAGGGCAAACATTAAGGCTAGATCCATTATCAATGAGCACAAGTGGAACTTTGAAAATTTTTTGGCGGGCCACTATGTTCAGTGAGCGCCCATGCTTGCGTCCCTCAGGTGGTAATTCATCATCAGAGAAAGTGATGGCTCGTGGTGCGAGGAGTTGTTCAATCATACTTGCCACCATTTCAGGGGTACGCAGTAGAGATATGTGCATCATTCAGAGTCTTCGCAAAGATTTCTCGATGCGATCTTGATGTGTATAGGAGTTTCCAGATGGATATCTGTGCGGGAATGGTTTTGAGCTGGGCTGCTATGTTATAAGCAGCGTCGGTTTTACAGGTGGTTCCTGAAAAAGCTCCTCGGGTTTTCTTTGGATTCTGGTTATCTCTCCTGAAGTACCTCTCATTGTTGCCTACTTCGGCGCATTTTGGGTAATGCCATGGGACTACCTTCTGGTTATAGGATGGAACTGCCCTTCCTTCCAAATATATTAGGGGTTCCTAAGGCTGAGGGATTGTGGTTGTGACAGTTTGTGGAGGGCTTGATGGTTTCTCTTGAGGTACCATTGGAATTTGGCAGGTTTTAACATTGGTGTCTTCTTCTACCTTTTGATGCACAAGAGAGGTCCTCTGGTCGTGTGCTAATTTGTGAGGCATCAAAAATTTGGGACCTTGAACCGGGGGTGCCCCTTACAAAGTCAGCGAAGAAAGATCGGGGAGACCTATTAGAAGAATGACAGGTTCAAAATTTGACCTTTTTGAACGTGCGGGGTGTACCCCTTAAGAGGCCAGATGCTGCAAGTGTGACTTGTCGGGTGTGGCTTCGAGGGTCACAAGTGGTTGAACGGCCGGTGCTGCTTTTAAGAATATGAGGGGTTGTATTGTTGGTGCTGCTTCAAGGATTATTTGTATGGAATTATGTGGGGAGGAATACCTGGGTTTCCCTCCTTCAATGTGGTTGACAGTAGAGGCGCCAGATGTCTGGGGTCTTGTTTAATGCGATGGCAGGGAATTTTGAAGAATGTTAGCCTGAGCTGTATTGTTAGCCTGTGGGGTGATTGCAATCTTCTGGCTTTTGATCAAATCTTGGACCGCATGTTTCAGAGTGAAGATTGCAATCACAGTATTGATTTTTATTATAATCAAGTGGCAAGGGGTTAGGAGGAAGTCAAGGTTGGAGAGGTGTCAGGAGTTGTTTTTGCATCAACATTGTCAAAACTTGACTGTATATTTTTGCTAAAGGGGTGAATTTCCTCCCTAACATTGCCTGTTTGTATGGACTTGACGCATTCCCCCGAGGCTGTTGTTGTTGAGACGACTGTCCTTGATATCCATGTTGGGTCTGCTGTGGTTGGTAATGCCTGTTTGGCGGCCTGTCTTGTTGTATCTCTAGTTGTGGAGCGTATTGGTTGCCCTGAGTATTACCAATAATATTGTTAACCTTTTTGGTATGCTGCGTAGGAGCAGTGTCGTTCCCATTCCCATATCCTATAGGTTTCCCTTCAGTTTGTTTCTTTTGATTAAAGGGGTCTAATTTGGATATAGGGAAATGGTTCCTGCTTTGATCCCAGCTTCCACTTGCTCACCAGCTCGGATGAGTTGGGAGAAATTTACATAGGGATACGAGATTAGATATCCTGAAATACTAGGATTTGCAGTGTACGATCTTGGATATCTGTTCTTCGTCATTGATGGGGTTTCTCATTTGGGCTGCCATGGCCCGCCATCGTCCCACGTATGCTGATAAGGATTCGTCACTTTTTTTTTTAAGGCAGCCAAGTCGGACCTTCTTGGAGCCATATTCATGTTGTATGAGAACCTGTCAATGAATGCCTGAGAGAGTTTTTCCCAGGTTCTGATTTAATGGCTGTCAAGTGAGGTGTACCAATGTAAAGCGTCACCCTTAAGGGATTTTTAGAAGAGCCGTATTAAGGCTCCATCATTCCCTCCTATCGAATTGAGTTCCCCGTAAAATGCTTTCAGGTGTGCTGTGAGACACCCACTATCGTCATACCTTTTGAATTTTGGTACCTCAAAATTTGGAGGTACTCGGGCGTCTAGTAAGGGACAAAGGTCCCTGAACTTAGTGGATGGGTGATCCACTCGTTGCTGTTTTTGAAGCTGACTTTGCACCATTTATAATTGCTCTCGTAGTTCCTCAATCTCTGACTTGCCTTGTTGCGGGTAGCTTGTCCCTTACTGTAGGGCTTGCGCTGCTTTTTCTTCATATGGATCGATGATGGGATGTTGTTGGAAAGAAGATGGACTCCCGGTGATGGGAGGTGGCTGAAATTGAACACCCCTCCCTTTCAGAGGAGGGTGTGAAGTTCGGAAGTGGCTCCCGCTTGGGGTATCTGCCAACTCCGGAATGTTACTCCCGTTAGAGGGGGTGAATTGGACTCGAAACTGGGCCCCTTCGTGGGCATCCGCCAGTTCTTATCGGTGGTTCCTGTTAGGGGGAGCCTGTGTTGTAACCTGATTGTTGTGATGTGTTGAGTAGGGATGTATGGGAGGCTTTCTCTCGTTTGTTGGTTGCTGTTGTTCTGGTGTTGAATCTTCCAGAAGAGGGAGAACGGGATTTGCTGGGGAAAGGAGAGAGAAGGTAAAGGGGGTTTGTGAGGGTGAACTATTCTGTACACTAGGCTGAGTTACCTGTGTATTTGGAGAGGGATTTGGCACCAAGCGAAGTAGTAGTTCTTGCATTGTTCGAAGGAGCAGCTCTTGGGTGGTTGCATCGGCTTGGGAGTATGCCTGGACTACTTGTGGTAATGCGGGTGTAGGTGTAGGTGCGGGTGCGGGTGCTGAGGCCTCGGGAGTTGGCTGAGCTGCCGGCTCTTCTTCATGAGAGGCTTAAGAAGTCATGGCTACGCGGGATCGAGTAGTCATAAGTTAGATCTGTGCTTAAACAAGAATAAGCCAAAAGAATTTTTTTTCTTTTTTTGTATATGAATGCAAATGATGATATCCCTCGAGATTAGAGTACCACACGTTTTCGAGTCAAGTCTCAGCTAGTGTGCTCTGTAGACACTGAAAAATCGGTGCCCACGTTGGTTTGCGATTTGTATGGTTGATTTGGGGTGATAGGCTAATTATGGATGTTGGAGTCGCCACTAGCCGAAAAATCTCGAAATCCCGTGGTTGGCTAGAACCATGAAATACGCAAGGTGAGGGAAATCTGGAGACTTTCCTACCTTAGATTGACTCCTAGTCTGCGATCCGGGATTCCGGGCAAGGGACCTCGGTTACAAAGAGGGAAGTTATTAAGCACCTCTCTGCCTGTACAATTGTACGGTCTCTACTTAGTGTGGTAAAACAAATCTCAAGGGATGATGGATGTTGTGGCCGAGATGAGACTAGGCACACACGTGGATTTCTGATGCGGCAAGATCCAAGATTTTTGTAAGCCACAGAGCATACGTCCAACACCGTGTCTAGAGGGCGGATGTGATGATGTGGCAGGATCCGATGTACGGCAAGCCACAAAGCATACGTTCACTAGAGATCTAGAGAAGCAGGGGGGTTGAGAAAGGAGTAAATGTCATGATGGATGCTTGTAAAATGAATGAATTTTTGGCTTGATCCCTTGAGTAGGCTAGGATGTGGGTTGAACCATGATCAAATAGGCTAGGTTGGGAGTTTAGGATAGCTAGGAAAGCAAAGAGTGGGCTAAGAGGATAGCTGAAAAATCTGGACTTAAAGGCTTTGGAGCACCTCCTCACCCTCACTCTCTTCCTTCCTCTCTCTCCCTCTCACTCTCTTAAGCTTAGAAATGAAGACTTGATAATCGAAATGTGAAAAGGAGAGGACTATTTTTAGCCTTCTCTAATGGCGTTATTGTAATTTCTGGGTTTGAGAGGGGTAAAAGGCGAGGTGGTAGGTTATGATTGGTTATGGAGAGAGGAATACCACATGACACTCTCTCATTAGCCATGAGGGGCGGTAAAAAGGTAAAATAGTGAAATTTAGGAGGATAATTTTGAAGGAAAGTTGACTTGTGGACTCTGGGACAGTTGTCCGCACCCAGCCCGTGAGCGGCGGCACTTGAAGTACCGCAGGTGGTAGTCAGACTACCGCCGGCGGCAGTCAGACTATCGCTCAGGCTCAGTTCGGGCCATTTTTGCACGTGCGAGCTTTGTACATCGTGCGTGTTCGCCCAGAAGTCTCCTTTCGGGTTTTTCAGCTCAGAAAAGTGGATTTTGGCTTGGGTAAAGGGGATCTGGGTCATGGTATAGGGTATAGGCGGGGTTGCAAGTGTGCTGAATGGTTTAGATCGTGGTTTTAGGTTGTGGATTAGGGACTTTTGGGTTAGGGTTCGGTTTAGGTTGGGATTCTGGTTCAAGGTACGATCATGGTTCCCAGATGGTCTTAGCCTTCTCAAGATGTAGCTTGGGTAAGGTGTCTATAGTGACTGACGGATGTTGATTATGCTTTCAACCATGACCTTTCATGAAATTCGAAGGTTAATGGATGGAGTGGATTCCACACATATACTATGGTGGACCCTGCAAACGATGTACGAACACCCTTAGAAGGGTCAAACATTGCCTTTTTACACTTTCTAAAGAAGCCATTCTTCATTCTTCAAAAACTGAAGATTGTGGGACCTACTACCACTTTTTCTGTCATTTCTCTCTAACATTTCTATCCTCCGGTGTGCATATGACATTCTCAACCTTCATCCGAAAACTCATCTTCTTTGAAGTCCTTCGTTTCTCTACGCCATTTTTCTCGTTCGGTATCTATCTTGCATTCTCCGACGTTCATCCTAAAACGTCTTTTCTTTGAAGCTTCATTTCGTATAGTTTTTTGGTGTCCTTATTATCATAATATACTATAATGTTAGTCATTTTTGAAGGTAAATAAAACCTTAAATCTTGGCATTACCGATGTTGTTTTTCTTAATAGACTAGGTTGTGATGTGCTTATGTATTGTCTTAAGGATGGTTAAAATGGAGAAGTGGTAACAGTGTAAAATGTCATCTAATAAGGATTATGGTTATCAGCTAATAAAGGTCGAGGTTAATATCCAGTAAGGATCGAGCTTGACAGTTAGTATGCAAGGGTCAAGATTGGACGACATGAAGGGTCGAGGTTGAAAACTGGAAAAGTTGACAACCACAACTTTAACATTTGACAACCACGACCCTTCATATTGGTTTTACAACCTCGACTCTTAATTAATGACAACCATAACCCTTCACATTTGACAATCACGATCCTTCATATGTTTTGACAACCTCGACCATTCACATTGTTTTGACAACCTCGACCATTCACATTGTTTTGACAACCTCGACCCTTAACAAATGACAACCTAGACCCTTCACATTTGACAAACTTGACCCTTCATGTTTTTTTAATAATCTCGACCCTTTACAGATGACAAATTCGACCATTCACATTTGTTAACCTAACACTTCACATTTGGCAATTCGTACCCATCCATTTTTTATTATACGTTAATCCATATTAGAAGATTATCGCTCGATGGCTTATCATGTGCTATTATGATGGTGATGGTGTATATGAAAAGATGACATTCTTGTACATGGGTGGGAACTCGAAAGAGGTTATTATGACGGATGATATTAAATATCAGTAGCTCTTAAATAAAATGCATCAAATTACAAAGACAATACTATGTGAATTTAATTTGAGAATGAAGGTTGTGTACGGAGAGGTAGTATGTGGATTACTTCATTCACATACAATCAAAGATAACAAATATCTCGAGGCATATATGTTCTTTTGTGGATAAAGTCTACTTACTCATATATCACTGTATATAGAGAAAATGATGTGTATACCTCTTGTGCGAGCAAGGAGTACACACTCTACATTACATGCGAACATATGGTCCCTTGATATGCAACCTTTAAACAATGATTAATGACTTGATGATTTCGATATACCTGGCTCTTTAAGAAATGATACATGTCATGATCGACGACTCGACGATTGCGATATACAATCGTTTTGATTGATGGGCAGTGAGTATGATACATATATTTTTATCCAGAAATGATACATGTCAGATTGACGACTCGATGATTGCGATATACAATCGTTTTGATTGATGGGCAGTGAGTATGATACATATATTTTTATCCATTCGACCAATTATCAATGTCAAGATGGAAGAGTTAACAACTGCGATATTTCTATCCCTTCTGTAAATACTGTGAGACTCGTATCCTAGCCCGTACCGTTCTATAGGCTTCCGCGGTCCTTCCGGTCAAATTCCAACGACCCGCGATCTGTTATCGGTATTTGTATGCACTTTTGAATCACATCCTGTAAACCCGAGCCGACTCAACTCTAGACCTATGCCATTGCAACCTCGTCGTCACCGCAGTTTCAACGCCGCGTCTCATGCGTCAATGCGATGCTTAGAGCATGAGATGTAGCTCGTGCATTATAATGGCTATGGACGGCACATTTGTGCGACCCACGTATCACAATGGCACTATTTCTTAGGTTATCATGGGGTGATGTCATCACCCCATGCTAAGTAATAATTACTTAAAGGAATTATGGCATTTATTTTTCCCATGAGTCAACCTTAGCAATGATGGCCTTACAAGACATTATGATCTTACAAGAATTAATTACTCTCTCTCTCTCTCTCTCTCTCTCTCTCTTCTTCTTCTTCTTCTTTTTCTTCTTCTTCTTCTTCTTCTTCATTTTCTCCCCTAGCAACCAGAGGTCATGGACGTCCTAACTCATATCCATGGCCAGCCCTTTCCCACCTTAGAGCCCCCATATCCTTCCATCAAAAACTCTTCTCCACCATTAAAGGAGCCCCATTGGAGCTTTGGAGCATTAGAGAGGAATAAGAAGGAAGGTGGGTGTCTTCTATGGTTAGATCCCTCTCTCTCTCCCCCTCCTCTCTTTATTTTCCTTCTATGATATGATGATATGTGTGTATGGCCCGCCTGATCGACAATCTGGACTGTCCAGATTTTCTGGATGTCCAGCGAATGGGGCCCGTCTTGCTGTCTATTTTGGGCCAGCTAGGATGGGGGGAAATAAAAAATATCAGCTTGGTCCGTATGGACCCCACCATGATTGATGTATTTCATCCCTGCCGTATGTGTGGGGTGGGCCATGTCTATGTGGGACCCACCTTGATGTCATATCCACACCGTCTGTACAGTGTTTAAGGACGTTGGACGTGGTTCGTGAAATGTGAACAGACCGTGAGGTGTACTCACAGTTTGAGTTTTTTTTTAGACTTTTGGGTGGGCCACTCATACAAGCCCCACCTTGATGTATGAATATAATCCACGCCGTCCATCCTATTTCTTAGCTCATTTTAGGCGTTGAGCCGAAAAATGAAGCTAATTTGATACTCTGGCGGACCATAGCTTAGAAAGCATTAGTCTTTACCATTAAAATCCACTCTAATGATTTTGTATGCCAAAACACATCGAATATTGGGCTTGATGGGTCTGTCTTGGGCCATAGACACCAATGGTTAGGTTGGATTTTTTCGATATAGGCCCCATATGAGGACAACCATAGAAAAACTAATTTTAAAAAAATAAAAAATAATAAAATAAATCAATATATGCAGCAGTGCTTGCTGCTGCCAGAGGGCGAGCAGGCAGTGCCTGCGACGTAGGCGAATGGACGCGCAAGGACCATTGTGTCCCAGCCGTGGGCCCCACCGTGCTGTGTGTCGAACATCCATACCGTGCATTTGATGGGCCCTTTAGGGAAGTGGGGCCCCTCCAAAAATCAGCCTTATATGGAACTCAGGTGGCCCACATGGCAGGAAGTAGTGAGATTGAATGGCTGCCATTGAAACCCTATTTGGGTTCACAGATATTTTGGATCTACATGAGATTTGTTTTTCTTCTTAATCTAGGTCTTTATGACCTTATCAACGGAGAAGATGGAAAATAAACGTTATGGTGGGCCCCACGTGGGACCCATCTCTGTGGAAATGGAAAGGCTAGTGTACCTTGCACCAACTATATAGCTGTTGTACTCAGCAGCTCTGTGTTACACCCAGACCATTTGTCCATTTTTTAAAGATGAGGTGGGGTCCACCTTGATTTATTTATCCACACCACGTGGGCTCCATTCGTTGCTTGTGTGCAATCATCAATTCATGTGGGGCTTACCATGATGGATGTGTTTCATCCAGCAGCCGTCCGTCCAGCATCTCTAGATGCTAGACGTTGATACCTGTGCCCTTCCATGCACACATGTTTATATATATAAGTATGATATATTATTACATAATACAATATTTTATAATAAATGCTATGGTGGGCCACTCTTACGTGTGGACCCACCATGATTTCATGCACTAGATCAGCACTGTCCAGAGCACCTGGGGGTCTGGACGGTGGCTTCTTTTTTTCTTTTTCTTTTTATAATTCATGTAGGATATGTATATTATAATATATGATAGTATATTATATTATATGTACTGCAGTTGACGTCTGCAACTTGTAGGTCCCACCAGGTACGTGCACCTCAAGCCGTCCATCTATCTGCCCCACCTTAACGCTTGTGTTGCATATCAACCGTCCATCCATTTATAGCTGCGACCGACAGGAGCTTTGAGTAGCCACCTTGATGCATGTGTTGCATCCATACGTCCAACCATTTTGAAAGCCCATCTTATGGCTTGAGGCCAAAAAGGGACAAATTTATTTATCTGGTGGCTGCTGATAACAGTGGTGGGTTGAATGTCTATCATTGAAACCCCTCTGCCCAGAGGTTTTGGATGAACATAAAATTTATTTATTTACTCTTATTAGGTCGTGTGACCTTACCAACTGTTTGGATAGAAATTAATTATTATGGTGGGCCTTGGGAATTTTCAATGGTGGAAATCATTATCACCACTTATATTTGAAGTGCAGTCTGGATAATCTTTCGATGTGACTTATTCTTTTTGTTGTGTTCTAAGATAATCTTTAGCATATAGATGAATGGTGTAGATGGAGAGACCCCTTGGTGTGGCCCATTTGATATATACATGAGGCCCATGTGATTAGGCCCATCATGATGTATTTGTGGCTCATTGTTAAGGCCCACCTTGATGTGTATAAGGCCCATTGGCACGACCCGATTTGATATAGATGAGGCCCATTGGCACAGGCCGGTTTGATATAAATGAGGCCCATTGGTGTGGCCCGATTTGATATACATGGAGCACATTGGTGCGACCCATCATGATGTATTTTGGCCCATGGGCGGGGCCCTCCTGTTTGTATTATTAAGCCCATGTAATGAGGCCTATTCGATATATGAGGCCTAGTATTGAGGCCTGTGCGATGAGGCTTATTGTGATATATTTGAGGCCAAGGTGCAAGGCCCACCTGTTATGTATTCGAGGCCCGATGTGATGTATGTTGGCCCATATGACGAAGTCGATGCGATGTAAATGAGGCACATTGTGATTGTATGTGAGGCCATGGACCCACTATATGTTTAGCCCTATGTAGGTCACTCCTTGGGAGCAATGTTGGTTAGATGTCTACATTGATAAGCAATGACGGTTAGAGGTCCTCATTGTGACCTTTCCTTAAGCCTTGTTAGGCCCATTCTCTTCGTGGGTTAATCCAAATAAGTGGGCCCCATTCGCCATAGACAGATGGCTCTTTCCTATCGGATTTGATATAACTACGGCTGAAAGTTGATCTTTACATTATGGTTGATTGGTTGTCCATTTATAGACCCCACCTTGATTATATATGTTGGTTGTCAGTGCCGATTATCGATGCTGATCGTCGGTGCTGATTATCAATGTTGATTATCAGTATTGATTATCGAGGTTGATTCTGATTGTCGAGGCCGAGTATCAAGGTCGATTCTGATTTGTTGAGGCCGATTGTATAGGCCGATTTCGATTATCGAGGCTGAGTATTGAGGCTAATTTCGAGTGTCAATTTCGACTGTTGAGGCTGATTTCAATTGCCAAGGCTGATTGTCGAGCCTATATGATGTATATGCGACCCGTAATTAAGGCTCATGGGCAAGGCCCATTGTGATGTATTTGAGGCCCATGAGTAAGGCCTATTGTGATGTATTCATGGCCCATGGGCAAGACCCATTGTGATATATTCGTAGCCTATGGGCAAAGCCCATTGTAATATGTATTAGGCCCATGCTGCATGATCCATTTGATGTATTCGAGACCCATGTGTAGGGCCCACATGTCATTTATTTAAGGCCCACGAGCAGGGCCCGCCTGTTGTGAATATGTGGCCCTTGAGTAAGGCCCATGGTGTTGTATATTAGGTCCTTATGTGAGGCTATGGGTCCATTATATGTTTGGATCTATGTGGGCTATTCCTTGGGGGCAATGTTGGTTAAAAGTCCACATTGTCGAAGCCGATTGTTGATGCCGATTATTGATACCAATTATGAGTATGTGACAGCATAGCATCATCATACATGCCCATACGCATCATCTGCATGCTTGTTATGAGATGTGGTTGACCATTGCATAAGTTATTGGGTAGGTTTTTATGAGACTCCTGGATAGGCGGAGGTTATCTCACATGAGCGCATGGTATACACAGGATTGATACATGATTGGATTGTATGACTTATGCATGTCATGGATGGCTAGACGAGACATTGAAAATTTATTTTAGCATCGGGCTGTCATAGAAAGCCCTGAGTGAAAATCCCTAAACCCTCTTGGTACCGAGGATGCCCCAATGTCAGACCGAGTGGATATATGTATGAGGGCATGAGGGCTAAATACCAGGAGGCCGCATCTCCCACTGTATTGTGGTCGGTTGGGAGGGGGTGTGGCTTTACCCTCCTAAGGGTAGGGGGCATCGGTAGGCTAAGTTTGACCAGCTCGTAAATGAGTCTACTATCAATGTGCCGGATAGGTATTGACAGACTATTGGCTAGGCGGATAGTGAGGTTTCTTATGCTCACTTGGACTGTGCTACTGGGAGAGGGGCAGCGCCATTTGGAGTGTACTAAACCTCGGCGATGATCGTAGATATGAACAATACTGATATGTGGACTTATTAAGTAGGAGTTGCATACTCATTCATTCATTCATTCACTATCCACTTGGGCTGGTGGTGCACAACTATTTATTACATGTACCTTTGCAATGGGTAAGATTTCGGTTGGGGCGCGTGACTAACCTGAGATGAGGAGTTTACCACATTGATCCTGACTATTCAAATTAGGTAGAGACTAGTTTGGATAGAAGTCCCTTGTGATGGATCCCGTAACCTGCGATATTACATACTATCATCCCGACTTCACCCTCCAGCATGGTCATTCCATTCACACTGCATATCCCATTACATCCATGGCATATGAAATTTCAAGTTGCTATGTTTTTACATTTGTATGGACTAGATGAGGTTGACGATATTTGTGGACTCGCCAGGATTTGTGTATTGCATTGCATCCTTGGTACCTAATTTTCTCTTAGTATGTCTCCGCATTGCATAGATTTACATTGCTTCCTTAGTATGTGATAATGGTTTATTTTTTTGAATCGTATAGCCTTGGTATGGCTGATGACACTCATGAACTTGTCAGTATTTTCATTTACTATGTTATCGTATGATTTATGGCCTTGTCAGTATTTCTGCTTATTTCGTTACTGTACAAATTATGGATTACCAGTATTTTCGGTATTGTATAATTATGGCATTGTATTGAATACTTGACACTTACCTTATGCACACACTTACACTACCCTCTAAGCTTTCTATAAGCTTATGCATGATAGATGCGTGCAGGTAATGTTAGGTTGCAGCAGTGTTGAGCTTGAAGCGTGTAGCGAACTTCTTGTAACACCCTGAAAATCGGGGGTTGTGTATAAACTCAACTCCCGAGTTCCAGACCGTCACTTATGCAACAAAAATGATTATGATTCAATGTTATCTGATTTAAACCATTCACATGAGTAAAAGTATACCAAAACTGCAATTCATACTTCAGATCCAGTGATAAAAGCAAGCGGAAGACTAAACAATATATATATCACTGTGTGGAAAAACAAAGTAAACCTCATCTGTCTCTAAAGTATGAATACATCCCTGAGTCTCATATACATATACATGAACAAAAATAAATATCCAAAATGGTCCCACTAAAGTCCCATCGATCCAAGTCGCCTATGCAAAGCCATCGTGATACTGCATGTACGAGAATTCGTCCTGGTCCTCGTCAAAGTCTGGCTCCACCTCCTGGATCTCAGCCTCACCTGCATCTACAATAGGGTCTGGTGGGTGTTGCAAACACCATCCCGTAACGTTGGAGTGAGTGATCAACTCAGTGCAATCATAGAGCAAGGATTAGCATGTTCACAATTCAATCATGCGATGATAGTAAAGCAGTAAATCAGACAATCCTAATACTGTTGTTAATGTAAGATGATATGACGTGATGTATGCCCTCACCGACGATCTCCCTCATACGGCAACATCTTACGACCGCGGCATGCCACACTCCCTAGAGTGCTCCACATCTTCTAGGCACATGCAATGTTATGGTGATATGATTTCTGAGTTGTTATTAATCCATTCAAACAGCAAGATTGGGAAACTAAGGTACTTCCCTTGTATTAATCCCAACACAGATCCTGTCTAGGGTCGTCACTCCTAGTAATCTCATACGATATATATTTCGTAGGTCACTGCAAGGGCTGCCAGGGCTGTTGCTCGCACTCGTTGCACCGCTCCCCCATCACCTTATCAATACAAGCCTACCGTACTCTACTGCAACGGAAGGGTCGTCGCCTCCCGTGGACTCAGAATACGCTCGCGGTCACTACAAAGGACTAGTCGCCTGATCAGTGTAGGTCGACAGCTAGAATATAGTGTCCCATACCACCATAATCTGCTCACTAGTCTAGGTGCTCACTGGTCACTACGGGGAGATTTGTGGCCCCAGCGTAGGCCGACAGCTCGACCACGGTGTCCCATACCACCATGCCCGGCTCATGAGTCTTCGTGGATCAAGGTACCATGGTTAACAGGGTTTACAATGGTAAGTTCAGTACCTTAGGTTCAAGCAGTTATGACTCATACAAGGTGAACATACATCGGCCAGTCGGGTTGTTTGACGGGCTCGACTAGCGCGATCGCATCTCAAGTCGAACGACATGAAATGCGTAAAACACTTCGCGTGGCCTAACCACCGCCGCCAACTTCAAACACGACTCGCGTTCATCGACGCGTCGTTCGTGGCCAAGACCAGCCAGCCACGAATTCGCTCAGTTACCGACTGCCTGGACTAAGTATAGTCCTAAACAATTATGGAATCACATCAACAATTTATATAGGAATATTGGAATTGAAATACAATCATGTGAGCATGTTGACACATGTTATAACATTCAACGTAAGTAAATCTTCAAACACATATATTTCATGCATGTAATGAAATCATGCATATAGTCAACATGTGAGAAATCATTTAGGTCAGCATATTAATTGAGAAATCCATCTCAAACTAATTCATAACATCATTTAGTTCAATACATACTAATACAAACATTTATACAAACACATACACTACACACTTAAGTCTACATATAGCATGTCGACCCAAAGTGTGCAATTAGGCGAATCTCTTCACCAAACTAATTATGCACGTATTCCTAACTTCCTAATGTGACAATAAACCATGTCAATCACATCAGCAAAATATGAATGTAAACAGTACTTCCTACAAATGACTAAAATGCCCTAAATCTCATATTCTTCGTTAATTTACGAAACAGGAAACGGAGAGCATATTGTACATGTCAAACGGCGATGCCGTCAATAATCTACTATTAAACGACATTGAAAGCATTGGGAACCGTCAATCAAAGCGTCTAAAATCCTCACCTTATGTCTTGTAGACTCGTGAATTGAAACGGAGCGTATACGCTTCGTCTACGGCGAATAGGGAACCTAATACACAAGATCCATAAGCTACATCGTTATTGAAAGAAAGGAACCTCAAATCAGCAACTATTTAGGGTATTTACTTACCTAGAATCGCGGTGAAATCGCCGGAAAAGCGATAGAGGTGCGTTGCTTAAGCACGTGCAACACGGAACACAAGTAGCAGGAAGAACTCTCCCACTCTCTCTCACAATCTCTCACCTTTTTCTCTCTCCCAAGTTAGGGTTTCTCTCAAATTTGGATGGGAGAGAGGAGTGAGGGTTTCAACCCCTTTTATAGCCTAAAACATGCCCAAAATAGGCTTGGGAACAATGTTTACTTGGTGCCTAACCAAATCGGGGCCGTTTCGGTCCAAAAGAGCATTTCTGATGGTCCCCTGGCCAAATGCGGTCGGACTTAAGCTCATGCATACTGGATCTAGCACACATCTAGTTTTCAGACCGGTAGGGTTCCCAGATCGCACGTGGCGGTCCAGTTTCAGTTTAACGGTCACCGCACCAAGATCAGGCCTATAAGTCTCGTGATATGTAATAGAAATTTTTCCTGATCCAAGGGTGTAATTTGGCTGAATTCTGACGGTCAGAATGCTCAATACTGATGTGTCAATTTGTGTGCCAGATTTGAATTTCAAATTTCAATTCTAACCCTATTCTCACTCTTTTCACTCCAGGCTCAATGAAATAGCCTCTGAATGTCAGTTGGACTTAATTTTCGAAATGATTGCCAAGCCCAGCTAAGTGGTCATAACGGTCTAAGATGGTAGGTATTGGACTTTCGACGCGCGGTGTAGATCCAATACAAAGTTTCAAGGAGGTCCCGAGAATAAACCGGTTTAGAGTTTGATCCGAGGCTTTAGAGCATTATAGCACCATTGGTTCTACTCGCTTTGATCCTTGTAGAACGTATTTAAAGTGATCAGGGACCATTTCCCAGCTATTCTAACGTTGCACTAGCTAACTTAGTCATATTTTTCTAAAGGAATAAATTCTACACAATTTCGGGTCGAGTTGGTACTCGAGCCCAAGTATGGATTTTTCACGGACGTTACACTTCTGGAGCTTGATTTTTTATTTATGTATTTTCTTTTCAGCATTGTACTCAAATGATTATATTAGTGGATATTTGGTGATGATTGCCTTTGTGGTTTGGGTAAACTTATGGTTATGCTTCTTACGAGTTAAATGTACATTGAAAAAATGCTCCTTGTAGGATCCCAGGATCGAAATCTGGCATATGGAGCTGAGAGACGAGAATGGGGTACTATGGAGGTTGTCGGCACCGGATTCGGCGATCAGGATTCCTGTGAATCCAATTTTTAGGTTTAGGGCGTGACAAATTCTACGTGTCTTGATCCCTCAGTTCAGTTTAATTTGCAACGTATAGACTTGAATTTATGCTTACCGGTCAATGAGCAATATCAAGATATTCCTAGATCATTAACTCATCTGATACAATCTCCATTGGATACTTTCGTCACTTCATCTGATATCATTCCATTTGATATACGTATAACCAATGTAACTTTTCTTAACACAGATTTATCCAGAAATGGTGAATGAATCCAATGAAATATCTGTTAGTCAAATGTTTAAAGACAAAGGCCGATTATAGAATTTTCTTTGCAAGTATATTATGGGCCATAAATTCTAGTTTAAGGTCCTGTAATCAAATAAGTAGAGATATATGATTAAGTACATTATAGAAATTTATAGTTAGAGGATGTACACATCGATTATGGACAGCATGAGGATGCTCAAAATAAAGACAAACAACTCCAAGCACACATATAGCATGTCATTTGAAGCGATATACCACTGCGAGACAAATATTAAGGATAACAGACATGATACAGTAACTTCGAAGAGAAAGGGAAGAGATCATCGCCACAAATTTGATCGGTGGTAAATTTAGCGCTAATTGCATAAGTTCGGGACTAACCTATATATTAAAAGAAATTAAACATCAAATAAATGAGACATACGTGGTTGAAATCAGCTACAAGAAAGCACAAAAAGGTACGGAGATTGCAATGGAAGAAGTCTTAGGATCTTATGAGGAGTCTTATAATGAACTTTTGACATATCTTCGTGAATTGAGAAAGGTAAATTTAGTCATTGTGACAGATTTGTAGGTGAAAGATGGAACAAATAGTTTCAAAAGATGCTTCATCGCAATTGGATTGTGCATTTGAAGCTTCCAGCTGCATATTCGAAGGGATTTGTATGTTGATACAATAAATTTGACAGGAAGGTACAATGATGTTCTCTTCTTGGTTACAACATTGGATGAAAGTAATCATGTCCTCCCAGTAGCATACGGGATTAGAGGACAAAGAATCAGAGAATCAGAGAACAATAGTTGTTAGAGATGGTTCATTCATAATTTATACAAAATAATCGTGATCCTTTCATAACTCATTATTATGTCAACTCGTCACAAATGGTTGGTTAGTGAAGTCCCTAATATCTTCCCTTATGTAATCCATGAATGTTATGCTTACCACATTTTAAGAAATATAAAGGCGTGTTCGAATGATTTAGTGAATGATTACTTTTGGAGTGTTGTTAAGACATACATAATATACACTTTTTGGGATATGATGTGATGCATTCAAATGGAGAATCCTACCGCATATCAATTTCTTAACGATATAGATAAGGAAATATGTGCATCTATGTTCTTTTCTGCCAAAAGATATAACATAGTAACCACCAATGCCATTAAGAGCATGAATGTACTGATCGTAAATGCCCAAGAGTATTCTGTGACCAAACTTCTTAAAGTAGTAAGGACTAAAATTCAATAATTCTTCCTCTATAAAATAGATGAGGTGTCGACATGTAAGGGAAGTTTGACTCCTTAGGTAGAAAAAAGACTAAATGAACTTTATCACTCGGACGTGCAAAAAGTACAATGTATTGTGATTTCTACGAATGAGTTCATAGTGACATCAATGTGTGTCATTAACGAAGTGAAGCTAAGAGAGATGAAGTGTACGTGCGGTGAGTTCAGTTGTATGTTGCTACCTTGTGTGCATGTGATCGCGGTTTGCGTTAAGTATTAGTAGAATATTTATAAAACTACTCTTCATTCTACACGAATGAATTTTACCAAAGAACAAAATAAGAGTCGGTTTACCCAGTGCTTGGCAAGACTTAATGGTACATCCCAGACAAAATAAAAGCATTGTGTAAGAATATGAAACTCCCACAAATGAGAAGATTTACCGAAAGATTGAAGAAGATTTGAATTATATCTCAAGGAGAAGATATGCCAATAATTGAATGCTCTAGATGCAAGAGAACATGTTACCATAGGCACCGATGCACCTTCCTCCGTGTAGGCTGACATAATTTTTTTTTTAAATGTATTTGAGACTTTAGAAAATTTTGGCCATCTTATTACTATTTGACAATGGCTATGCGAATGTGAAAATGATGTGTGATAATTCATTATTGTATATGTTAATGTCATATAATAATATATGTGGGGCTAGATAATGCTGTGTATGAATGTAAGATGGATGGATAATGTACACATGAGGATTCCTTGTCAAGTGAGTTAAGGGTTGTTGTTTTCAATTTAAAGGTCGCAGGTATCATCCAGTAAGGGTTAGGGTTGTCATCCATTTAGGGTCGAGATTGACAGGCAGTCCACTTAAAGTTCGCGGTTATCGTCCACTAATGGTTGGGGTTGGCATCAAGTGTATACCAACACTCATCTACTATTAACCTCGACACATTGTGGATAACAATCTTGACCCTTACTCAATTACCTATTAACCTCGACCCATTGTGGATGACAATTTTGATACTTACTCAACTGTCTGTCAACCTCAACCGGTTTTAGATTTCTTGTCAACCTTGACCCATTGTGGATGATAATCTTGACCCTTGATGATAATCGTGACCCTTAGATTAAAAATTATAACCTTTTATCTACTTGACAAGAAATCCTCCTGTGTACATCATCCATCCATCCTACATTCACACACAATCATTCATCGACATCATCCATCCATCCTACATTCATACACAACCATTTATCATACACATTCATACACAATTGTCATACAGTACATCTGAAAGTCATTAAATCCCAATTTACACCATCATTAAAGTCAATTTTGGCTTCTTTCTTGGAAGATTTCTTCTTGCGAGTCATTTATCCAACATCGCCTAATAACTCTTCTTTGATCCCACAATCTTTATCTCATCATCTTCTTCATTGATGGAAGAAGTAGAAAGCATTGGCCAAGGAGGTTGTGCAGTTTCAAAGTTCCTTATGTATCCCATATAGTCATATGTGATAGTCTTTTGGAATATAAGGATATCATCTTATGAGAAAATAAATAAATAAGATTAAAATAAAACACAAAATATACAATAGTAAATGTAAACTACTCAAATGTTTACTTATAACTACAAAGTCAATTTTCCTCCTACTATATAATAAGTTTATATATTTAAGCATGAAGATGCCACAATCATCCCCATTCACTTGCCCTGGTATATCATTTATTATCCTTACTTTCCATTGGCTCTCTCAAAAACTATTCCCATTGTCAAGAATATGGAATAACCACCTCATCCCTTCCATCACTTGCGCCACATACAAATCATTCTTGCCTTTTCAATCACTGTGTGCTATCAACGAAAGCAACCTCTCTCCTTCTTAGGTAAATGACACCCAGAAACTAATGCTGCTATCTTGTATTCAGAGGGACATAAAGCTATTAGGAACAACAAATAAAATATCAATTACATATATATTTCTTAAAATAATAATGTCATTTATTCTAGGCATATGTGCAAATAAGGGATCACCGTTTCATTTCTCCACCAAGGCTTCTGCTGACCGACAACTTCAGCCATAGATACAAGGTTATCATTGACCTTTTCATGCTTCATAATATGTCTATTATTTTGGTTACTGGTGACATAATTATTGTTAGAAACATCAATAAGTAAATATTGTTAAAAAAACTATAAGCTGAAATTTCACAATACCGTAAAAAACGTTGGCACGAATGTGTAATCCTAAGGATAGGCATGGGGAAATTGAAGCTGACGCTTGGTAAGGTAGTACAAGTATAGATCCATACCCTACGTATTGAGAAAAATGTGTCATAAAATATGTAAATGTTCCCATATTAATTAAGTCAAAACAACAACAGACACCTACTTGACAATCGACCCATGAATTTAAGTTGTGTAGGTGATTCAGTCACGAAAGCTACTATGTCTCTCTTATAAGTTTCAAATAATTGTATTCCTCATCTCTTACGAATTTATGCAAATCCTCGTATCCCATAAGAGGAACTATTATTGGAGAAGAACGTGGAGCCATGTAACGGGAGGATACCTATTAAAATGGGGTTGTATTGCGTTGGGGCATCTGGACAACCACAATTGAAGTAACACATAAGTCGGTCGCAACCTGACCACCTACTTTGTCAACATCAAGATGATGAAAACTCTCATCTATCTGTTAGCTTCCCCTTGCGTTATCCATAACTACAGGCTGGCCAACCTCATCCATAATTATAGGCTGAACATCAGTATCATCCACAACGGTGGGCTGCTACTCGCCTCATCCATACTTACAGGTTAGCTAACAACCTCATCTCGTACTGCAGGGTGAACAACAACCTCATCTAGTACTGCGGGGTGAATAATGGACTCATCCACACTAACTTCACTCACAATCATAGGGTACCCTCCCTCATCCTCCACAATCGGCTGAACAACAGCTTCATCAATATTTATAGACTGACCAACAGCCTTATCCATATCTGTAGGCTGACCAGCAGCCTCGTCCATATCTGTAGGCTGACCAACAACCTCATCCGTGTCCATGAGTAAACTCGGTGCCTCCTCTATGAATTGCGTTGATGTGTTAATAGCCTGTATTAAAATCACATGTTAAACATGTAATTCATAATGTGTAATTAAAAATCAAACTAAATGCAATTTCACATACCTTAATAGAATGAAACTCCTCCATCAAGAGCTTCATCTCTGCATATAATGAAAAATTATCTTCCTTAGGACACTTTATTTCCTCTTCCAATGTGTCGATGTGCTTCATCTCCTCTCTTAATTCCTGCATATCTTTCACGATCTTCTCAAGTCTACAGTGAAAATTCTTTAGAGATAATCTTATTTTCTTATTTTGATAGAATACTTTTTTTCGCTAGTTCCATGATTGGGGCACAAAAATTCGCCTATAGTTTTGATGTTTCACTTCCTTTCTCTCTCACTTCCTTAACTTCTTCCTCTCTCATTTTCCATCTCTCTTCTGATGGGGATTTTCTCCTCATGGGTCGACCGGTTGAGGAGTCTACTCGACCAGTGCGGCGCTCAACTCAAAGTCCAATGAGCAATTGGTTTTGGAACTTCATGGTGCTCGACCAGTCGAGGGAGGTTCTTGACCGATCGAGTGGGCCGCTCGACTGGTTGAGGACCCTGCTCGACCAGTCGAGGTTCCGTAGATTAATGTCCAGATTTAGTGTGGACCGCGTAAATTTGAGGCAGTTTCGCAAGAGGTGCGAAAGGGAGTTACTTAAACTGTAAATATGAGTCCTAGGATTATTCTAGGGCAATGCAAGAGAATTTCTTAAAGATTTGTTAAAGGGTTTAGGGCTATCAAAGGTGAGAGAGAGAGCCAGAAAGAGAGAGAGGAGGCTTGTGGAAGGAAAGTTCTGCTCATAGAGGTGACCTACTGTGCACTCGACATCTTAGCGCTTCTACATCCTCGTAATCGATGAGATCTCTCCATTTTTCTTTATTCTCTTATTGTTCATCCGCTCCTGCATGAGTGAAGAAGGTTTGATCCAAGCGGTGTGTGCCTGTGATCGGTTGTAACATTGTACTTCATAGTGGATTGTTGATCTAGACAAGGTCCCGTGGTTTTTACCTCTTGGAGGGTTTTCTACGTAAAAATCGCTTGTGTCATGTGGTTTGTGCTTTGATTTATTTCATTGAATCATTATCCCATAATTCTTGTGTTTTTTGGGAGGCTAGATCCTAAGGTTTTGTGTAATAGCTCCCAACAAAGTGGTGTCAAAGTGTTCAGGTTGGTTGAACGGAGTGAGATCAGTTTTGAATTATGGAAGGTAGCTCATCAAGGATGATTAGTCTCAATGGTTCTAACTGGACCATATGGAAGGCTAAGATGGAGGACTTGCTTTATTGCAAGGACTTGTATTCTCCAATTCAAGGCATATCAGGAAAGTCAAAGGATATGTCAAATGATGATTGGAAGTTGGATCGGAAGGCAGTGGGGTTTATTAGGCAATGGTTGGACGATTTCATATTCCACAATGTGTCTACGTCCACCATGTGTCTACGGAGACCTCAGCCACTAGCCTATGGTTGAAATTGCAAGGGCTGTATGAGAGGAAGACAACCGGTAATAAAAAAATTTTGATAAGACGACTTGTGAATCTCAAGTTTAAATATGGTGGTTCTGTGGCTGAGCACATGAATGAAGTCAACAATATATTGACCCATCTCTTCGCTATGAAAATGGTCCTGGATGATGAATTACAAGCTTTGCTATTTCTTAGCTCATTGCCTGATAGTTGGGAGACATTGGTTGTGTATCTAAGTAAATTCATGTCAGACTGAAAGGTGTCGATGGAACAAGTAATTATTTGTCTCTTCAATGAGGAGACAAGGAGGAAGTCTCAAGAGTCTACTCAGTAAGAGGCCTTTGTGATACAAAAACGAGGGAGAGGAAAGAACAAAAAGGGCTGGAAGGACCAAGGTAAATTAAGAGGCAAGTCGAGTACCAGGAAGGGTATTGAATGCTGGGTCACTATAAGCATGAATGTCATAAGAACAATGATAAGAAAGAAAAAGAAAAGGAGAAGGAAGATGAATCAGACTCTACTGCAGTCACTTCAGATGGAGATATTGTAGTTATTCTTTTGGCAGATCATGATGTTTATCTTACGACTATAAATCAGGACACTGACTGGATGATAGACTCAGGAGGCTCGTTTCATGCGACTCGACGCAGGGATTTCTTCACAAGCTATAAGTCAGGTGACTTTGGGACAGTGAAGATAGGTAATTCTAGCATATCGAAGATTATAGGAGTCAGAGATATTTGTGTGAAGACTGATGTGGGCTGCACATTGGTTCTCAGGGATGTGAGGCATATTTCAGAACTTTACCTCAACTTGATGTCGACGGGAAGGTTGGATAATGATAACTATGAAAGCCGTTTTGCTGGTGGGTACTGGAAGCTCATCAAGGGTTTGTTGATCATAGCCAAAGAAAAAAAGTGTTGCACCCTTTACAAGGCAAGTGTCAGTGCGTGCAAGGGTAGGTTGAACGCGAAGATTCAGCTATTGACATGTAGCACAGGCGTCTAGGTCACATGAGTGAAAAAAGGCTTTAGCTACTAGAAAAGAAGCAGCTCTTTGTAGACGTGACAGGTATACCTCTTAAAACCTGTATTGATTGTTTATCAGGGAAACAACATTGAGTTTCATTTGTTAAATCTACTTTTCATGTTGATAAAGTGTATGCATTAGATTTGGTTTATTCTGATGTTTGTGGTCCCATGAAGATAAAAACCTTGGGTAAGGCATTGTATTTTGTCACTTTTATAGATAGTGCATCTAGGAGGATTTGGGTTTATGCTTCGAAATCCAAGGATGAGGTCTGTGGTGTGTTTAAATTATTTCATGCTAAGGTCGAGAGAGAGATAGGTAGATTATTGAAGTACATTCGTATTAACAATGGTGGTGAACACATCGATGACTTTTATGAGTATTGTAAGTCCCTGGGTATATGGCATGAACATACGGTTCCCAAGACCCCACAACATAATAGTGTAGCTAAGCGAATAAATCGCACCATTGTAGAGAGAATCAGATGCATGTTATCCCATGTGAGGTTGCCCAAGACTTTCTGGGGAGAAGTAATGCACACGACAGTGTATTTGATAAACAGGTCTCCATCAGCCCCGTTGAATGGAGAAGTACTTGAGAAGGTGTGGATTAGACTTGATCTTAGGGTGGATTGGACCGTACCCCAAGAACACACATTGCCTGATCCATCGTACAGTCATCTCAAGGTGTTTGGATGCAGGACATCCGTTCATATACCAAAGGACGAGAGGTCCAAGCTTGATATAATGATCAGACAATGTGTGTTCTTGGGGTATGGTGATGAAAAGTTCAGCTACAGATTGTGGAATCCGATTGAGAAGAACCTCGTTACGAGCAGAGATGTAGTTTTCTTTGAAGACCAATGTATTGAAGATATTTGTAGGCCAGAAAAGACGTAGCCTAGTTCAGGAGAGCTAGATGATATGGATCCAGTTATACCTCCCGTGGTGCCTGATGACGGGGGAGTTGTAACACTCCAGATTTTTGTCAACCTGGAGTTAGGCGTCCTTAGGCAATGGGTTAACCATAGCACCTTAGTAACTTCTCATAACTCAATTCCAAAGCCAAAGAAATCATTTAGAACCTAGATCTTTAGAAATTTAACGTGTATTAGCTAGCGCTACACTAGATTACCTGTGAAATTAGCACCAACCACTTTAAATACGATTTGTAAGACCCAAAACCTCTAAAATTATTAACGCTACGTTACCCTGAAATCTAGGATCCAACTCTAAACCCAGTTGTTCCCGAGAAGACTTTAAAACTTTGTATTGAATTTAGACCGCGCATCGAAAGTCCGATAGTGACGAACTTAAACCATTATGCCACCATGTTGGACTTGACAATCACTTCGAAAATCAAGTCCAGGTAATGTCCTGAGACTGTTTCCTTGAGTCCGGAGTGAAGAGTGTGAGAAAAGTGAATTTATTTAGAAATTAAATATAAATTTAAGAAATCTGGAACGTTTCACTTATGCGTTATTTTTAAGCATTCTGACCGTTAGATTTCGACCAAATTTTACCCTCGGATCAGAAAAATTGGCCCTTACATGTCCAAGTACTTGTGGCCTTGATCGAAGTTCGGTGACCGTTGAATTGAAGCTGGTCCGCCACGGACGATCTGAAAATTGGATCGGACTGAAAACTAAACTCACTAAAGATCTGATGCTAGTGAGCTTAAGTCCGACCGTATTTATTAAGAGGACCTCCAGAAGTGCTCCGTTGGATCGGAACAGACCCGATTTAGTTATAACATAGGTATACCTTGACCTGAAGTCTTTTTTCATCATTTTTAGGCTTATAAAAATGCCTTAAACCCTCTCTCACAAATCTTATACGAATTTGAGAAAGCCCTAGGAGAGAGGAGAGAGAAGAGAGAGAGAAAGTGAGGGAGAAGTTGGTGCTGCTTCCTGGAATTCTTCCCAGTCTCTCTACGTGCCTCATCCACCCTTCTGCATCACTATTCCGGCGATTCCAACTCCATTCCTAGGTAAGAAATCCCAACCTTAACCTATTTTGAAGCCTAGAATAGTTCCAATGACATCATAGCTAACCTGTTTCATGCCATAGGTAGCGTATCTGTCGTTGACGAAGACTTATCGTCTGAATCACATCTTATACGCGTTTTCTGGTTTAAGGTGCGGACTATATGCGTTTAGGTTATGATTTCCAAGACTTTCAATGTTAAGTAATAATTTATTTTTTCTTAGGATGTTATTTCACATGTATAAAGTGTTGTCCGTTTCATTTTTCAGTTATACGTTAATTATGTTGAATATACTGTATTCCTCGTATTTGTAGAAAATACCGTATACGTATAGAATTTAGATTTGTATTCAACATGATTATTTGCCATGTATATATGCTTGTTGCATGTGTGACAACTCCTTAGCGAAAGGACTTGCCCAAAATCACGCCACGACCAATATACGTTGTGTATGTTAAAGTGTGTAGCGCACGTGCTTGTGAAAATATCTAAATAAATACGGAACCCGGATTCATGCATGCCATGATTATCTGTCGTGGGTATATGCAGGTGGTATATGGGGTAACTCCCTAGTGAAAGGATTTGGCCTAATACATGTATAACCAATATACACATGTATGATAATGTATGTATTCTAAGTGTTTGTAAGAATGACTGAATGAGTATGGAATTCGCCTTCATGCTCGCCATGGATAACTGCCATGGATATAGATTATTGTATAGGTGATGACCCTTTGACGAAAGGATTTGCCCTAATACGTATGATAACTCATACATACCATGTATGATATAATGTGTATGCTAAGTGTTTGTAAATATGTCTATATGAATAAATACTTGTAAACTGTTCTTTAAACGAGTGTTGAGATAGGATTCTCAGCCACTCTAATGATGTGTATGATTTCCTTCGTGAATTATGTAACTTAGATTATTTAAATTAAATGAGTGTATGATTTCCTCCATGTACTGCATTTACTTTTAAGTTATACTTCATGATTGTCCATATGATTGTAGGATACGGTTCATATGCCTGTTATTGCATTTGTACGTGAATGGGGTTGTGCTACAGTCCAGATAATCGGTAATCGTACTCCAAATGGTGGTTGAGGTTGTTTTCACCACATAGGATGAGTTTAACGAATCTAAGTCGTGCTTGGGATGTTTGACAGTGGTTAGGCCACACAGAGTGTTTATGCATTTCATGTCGTTCAACTCAACGTGCGCTTGGCCTAGTTAAGCTTATCAATCAACCCGATTGACCAATGTTTGTTCACCATGTTTGGTCACTACTATTTGAATCTAAGGCACTGAGCTTACCAGTGAAACTCCCGTTATGAAACATATCTTGGTTTGCCATTTACACGAATTTTGGTTATGAAAGAAGGCTTTTTACGGAAGTGAAAGAAGTCGAAGCCGGAGAAGATGTCAGAGACAATCATGTTGAAATAACAGTGTCGGAGGGGTGGAAGTGGGTCCTAGAGAACAAACTTTGAAAGGGAGAGCTGGGCTTGAGGTCAAGATTCGAAATGGGGCCCTTGGGTCATTTTTGGCATTATAAACATCATTCTGTTTACATCTCTGGGTCTTATCTTCGACTTTTGGACAAATTCACTCTGTTTATTCTCTGCGGAATTTTGAGGAAGGTAAATGTCTAGAGAATGATTGACATATTCAAATCTAGTGGCCCACAACACAATAAATTGTAGATTTGTTCCAACAACCATTAAGCATTTTTTTCTCATTGTGAGTCACTAATAGCTCAAAACAGCGTGAAGTTAAAACCTTCTCAGAAAAATCCTAAGCCTCAAACATTATTAACAAAATAGATCTACTTTTTGATGGGCCCCATAATCAAATGGATGCAAATTTTTACATAAAGAAGCATAATCGTTGAAACTCTCACTCATAAGTTTTTATTGTACCGACTTGCAATTAACAAACAACGATACACACTAAGCTCTAAGGGCCCCATAGTGATGTTTATATGTCATCTAACCTGTTCATAGTATCACAGATACATGGATGAAGGGAAAACACAAATATTATATTTATCCAAAAGGTCGAAGGCCCACCATGCAGTTTTTAACGGTAGCATGCAACTCACATTATTTCTAGTAGTGTGTTCTACTTCATCTATAGTTAAGCTTCATTTTTAGGGTCATATATTATACTGAGCTCGTATAACAGATGGACTGTGTAGATCAAAACCTTGAATCACAATAGGCCCCACACCTAGGGGCATTACCATCCAATATAAGACTTGGAGATGTCCTCTCTCTCACAATCATTACCTGATGAAGGGCATGGGTAATTTGGTTTGAAGAAATTTTAAAAAGTTGTTAGTGGGATACCCTTGGATTATTTGAAACTTGTCTTTTTTTGGGGAATTTTGTCATAATATAAGGCTAGTATGGTCAAAATCCCATCAGAAAATAAGATGTCAGAAATAATACACCATTCAAAAATAGAAGTTGCATCAGCATATCCTCTTAAAAAGGGAAGCATTAATTGTTTATGACAAAAAGGCACAATACAGGCATACGAGTTAATAGCATTCACTTGAGCGTGCAACACCCCCTGAAAAGTGGGGATTGTATGACAATTTTTAGTTAGGTGAACATCACTCTCACAAATATCACATACGGTTTCAACAGCCATAATTGGTTGGATTAATTCCTTAGTCTCATGACCTTAATCTTCCCTGCGAGATCCACTAACCTTGCACTAACATTGTCATCCTCTTTGAGCACATATACTCCTCTCTCTTTTGGAACTGCTTTGGGATTATTAACTTATTTAGATGCATCCCATAATATCTTCATATTAATGCATGTTTGAGAATAGTCCCTCATAGAAAAAGCTTATTGTCTACTAAATCTCGTAGTCATGGTGTGGGAAAGCAAGAAGTAAGTCATTAAACCATTCCCAACACTAGAAAAAAGTTTCATCTCCTTTTTAGGAGAAGTTCATAATGTCATGCTTGAAAGGGTTAGTTTTATGAGCTGGGAAGAACTTTTTTAGGAACTCCCAAGTCATCTCGACCCATTTTCCAATGGATCTCGGCCTTAAGGAATGATGTCATGCTTTGACCTTCTCCTTAAGAGTGAATGGAAATAACTTCATTGCAATCACATTGGAAAGAACATTTTTAAAGTGTATAGTTACAAAAATATCTTCAAACTCTTTTATGTGTAAATTAATATGGACTTTATGAATCAAGTCCATGGAATTTAGAGAATAGTTGGATCAACCCTAGTTTAAAATCCACGTTTCCTACATTGGTTGAGAAAATCGTGTAAGAAGGTGTACCTGTTCTCACTGATTATAGATAGTCACGTAACGTCTGTACTGTTAGAACTTGGTGTACTATGTTCTTGTCACACACTATCCTAATAGATGGTGTGTGAAGCACATGATTCTCATCAAAGTATTGTTAAGTTTCAACCTTATTTTTAGAAAATGTTTTAAGAGTATTTAGATGTTTTTTAACTCAAAGATGGATTTCGAGCCTATTAACTAAACCTCATTCGCTTAGAAGTCTGAATGTTTGGTCCCTTACCCACTTGGGCATGAACTACAAAAAACTCTAATTTTAACCTAAGTCCTAAGTCCTACAACAACTAAGAAATCAAGTAGAGGGAGTAAGGAATGATGTTATTGGTAGGGAAGAACTAGAACTATTTAATCGTGTAAAGTAAAAATAAGCAATTTGATGTTCGTGATGTTAGAAATTCTGAAATAAAATCAGCCCAAAAAAATAAAATTAGAAAACCTAAAAACCTTAGGTTAGAAAATTTTAGAAAAATAAGAAAATCTAACCTAAAATAAAAATTAAACCTAACAAACCTAAAAATGCCAAAAAATGCTAAAAACTTTATCATAATGGGGAACATAACATAGAACTAGTCTTACACTAGTCTTACCTCGGTCTTACCTCAAGTGTAGGGCTGCAATTCAACAATAACTCAGTAAGACCGAGGTCGAATCCTCAGGGAATGGGGAACATAACATAGAACTAGTCTAAAGGCAATGGTTGTTTGAGTTTTTAAGTCGTTGATGTAGAAAATAAGTTTTAAAATAAATAAATAAAAGACTAAAGATCCATGAATCCACTTATAGCAATTACAATATCTCATTCATTGATTCGATATATAACCAAATTAAAATCGAAGTCCTATCCTATCTAATCGAAAGATAATTCCATTAAAATAATCATAAACACCAATAAGAGTATGAATTTGATTTAATGATTCTCTTATGAAACACTCAGATCTTAATCACAGGGAATCAAAAGCGTCTAATGCACCCTTAGGATTTAATAGATCAATCAATTATATAGATTGAAACATTCTCCAATTCATGCTAAATAATTGTTAAATTAGAGTATTCATTGTACCCATCATGCACAACAAATTCAGAAATAAACAAATCAAAGACTTAAAAGTAAATTCAAATATATTTCAATTATTATCACCATTTAAACTATTGTTATTGAATAAAAAAAGCTAAATATTGTAATTGAACTACAAGCTTCATCTTTTAGCCTTATATAAGAGATTATCCTAACATGGCTAATATCTTAGAAAGAAAAACTAAAAAGACAAACTATATTTGAGCAATCGAAGAAGAAGGACGGCTTCGCGGAAGCTCTAACACCCCTAGGTCTTTCTCCCAAGACCTAATTCATACTTAGATAATCTTTAAACACTTCTTTAAATAAAAAATTCAGACCAACTTGGAACTGACTTCAATGTTACGCACTTATGTTATGCTTTAGTTGAACTGTCGATAGCTTTTGATCACACTGAGTCCAGCCGAAGATTCCTTTAACCACTGCTGAATTTCATCAAAATTTGTCTAAAATCTTTCTCCCTTAGGTCGCACTGAACACTCCTTCAGTGGCACCAAATATGGCTTCATTCAGACCTAAATGTTGAGCGAATTATCTCTGAAAATAATTTATTGTTGGACTGTTCTATGTACATTTAGTTGGACCGAACCAACCTCAGGTGTGATCGAACGGTTTGTTATTTTTGTTAATAAACTTTGTAATTTTTCAATTTTTTGTTCATCATTTGTCATTGATTTTCTTAGATCTTTGGAACTTGAAACTTCATTAATATCCTCAAAATCTCCAATTCTTTATTAATCATTCTTTTGAGTTTTAAATATTCTTTTTAAGCACGATTTTATCTTTAGGTCCAAAATCTCCTCACATAAAGAAAACATATATAATTAAATTAAATTAACACTTAAATGTCAGGAAAGCTAATTTAGTTGAGAGGATAAATATGCAATATTTAGGCATTACTTACAACAGTTGGCACCTGTTAATTATAGTTCATGTTACGAGTCAAGGTCCCATCATGCCTACATGGTTTTTATAAGCTTCCAAACATATGGAATGGCGGGCTGCCATATTAGAACAACTCATGGCTCTTAAAAAATAAGTCATTTGGTTACTTATTCAACCATCTTAAGCAAATAATCTAGTCAGATGCAAATGGGTTTATTGAATTAAAAAAATCCCAACGGGGCATTAGGATGGTACAAGGCACAATTGGTAATTAAAGGATTTCATCAGCAGCCAAGTGTGAACTTCAAGGGAAACTTTTAGTCCAATTGTTAAATATACAACATCCTGAGTAGTTCTGACGCAGGGATGGACGTGATGACTTTGAGCACTGTCTTCCTTAAGCATAACTACTCCGAATCCACAGAGTTTCTCTGGACACACGGAGATTCCTCAAATCCACGAGGGAAAAAAATAGAAAATAATTTCTAAAATAAATCAATTGATAATTTTCTTATTCGTATGTCTCCTTATTACACCATTAATAAAGGGAAAAAAAAAAAACTATACCAAAATTCATAATTATCAAAAATAGAAAAATTCTAACTTTAATAAAAATCCTAATTCCAATAAAACTCTTCTAAATCCTGATTTCTAAAAATAAAAATTTCAAATAAACTTTTTCTAGAAGAGTCCTAGCATGATTAAAGTTATTTCTAAAGAAGAAGTAAATCTAAAACTCTAAAAATAAGAAAATATTACAAAAAAAAAAATCAGAATTACTAAAAATAATAAAATTTCCATAAAATTTCATTTTTGATCTGAAAGAGCGCATTTTTTTTAGTGAAATGGACAGACGCGACCCACAACGTGGGTCGATTCTCCTAGGATGGCCCGTTACAGTAAAGATTGATAAGTTGTGCGCTTCATGATGATACCCAGATCAAAAGTTGTAGCCAATTTACAGTTCACCTTCTTTTGGTCCAACCATACTAGGAATGTATTCGTGCTACGTCCTATGTACATCAAGTTCTTACCCAGGCCATTCACTTTCAATGGCATATTTGTCAACTTGACATCTACAATGTCTTCTTACATGAAATACTCCGGGAAGAAGTCCACATGCAACAATTCTCTAGGTGCATAGACCTGCAATTCCCAAACTGTCACTTATATATATATATAGTAGAACGTTCACCTACGAACCAGTTCGTACGTACTACGTACAAACTTTTTTGAGAACCCATCACACGTGATGTGGATCTAAAATCTGAACCGTTCATGTGAAGCAGCTCCTCGTGAAACCCCTGGGGCCCAAGTTTTACTTTGATCCACATGAAAAATGTTAACAGTTTCCTCCCTTGATTTGCATTTCTCTTTTCTATGGCCCACCAAAATTTTAGATCTGGGTGAAAATTTGTCCCATGGGGTTTCATGCCGCAACACACCGAAGCTCATTTGATTTTGATTAAGTGGATCCATCATTTTCTCAAAGGAACCATCACACATGAAATATATCTCAGCCGATAAATATATCTCACACATGAATGATTGACATTTTAATAATGGGTTTTGTGTCTATATGGGTCCTAACATTGTATCCTAGAGTGACAAAAAGTAGTCCATTATCACACGCTATAGTACTTGTTGATGTCAAAATCTTATCGGCTCTCCCTTCATTCTCTCGAACTGTGGACCACTTCAACGTCTTGATCCTGCACAATAAGAACAAGCAAAGGTGACCTTGGCTAAGCTAAGGGACCCTCTGATGCCTAAGTTAGGTCAAGGGAATCTGGGTCTAAGTGGAGAGTAGAGTAGAGTGCAAGATGTTGCGTACCTGTAGCAGTGGGGTCTCAATGCCTTTATACCTAGCTGTCGGACGTTCTGTGTCCATTATTGTAGGCATGAGTTACTCAATCGGTGGAATTCTAAGATTGTGGAGATATTATGTGCAATCCATGGATCGTGCAACACATCTGGCGGATAATGTATATCGTGAGCGAAGTAATCGGTCACGTTCGTATATGGTAGTTTCCTTGTTTAGCAGACGAAGCATCCGCCATCACATATTATCTCGACTTGGCTCGGCTCGCTTGATTGTAACAACATTAGTCAGCCTTCGTTATTAACTCTATCGGTCAGAAATGCTCCCTCAGGTCCGAGCCGAGCCTACAGATCTGTCCAGGAGGGTTCTGAAAACCATCGCTTTAGGACCCGAGGCTGGGAGTTGGATTCGTCTAGCTGAGCCGAGTTCCTTGGAGTTAATGTCGAGGGTGGCAAGTGGCATATGGTTACTGATCAGAGTGTGAAGTTACTCCGACCTGCAACTCCACTATAAGAACACTTACAAATTGTGCAACCCATTCATGGGTGCTTACATCAAGTCGGATCAAGTCGCCTCGACGGTTTTTCTACTTAGTTGAATTACTCTTAGCTCTATTAGGGGCTTGGATCATCCCATAACAGTACTGAATTTGAATATTGTTAACTGACCCATACAACTGTTGAACTTTTTTGGCTGGATCTCTTCTAAAGGACCTTTAGACACACACACACACATATATATAGCCAAATGCTCAACTGCGCACTAGTTCACACGGAACTCGTGCGTGAAGCAACACCTCATGAAATCTCTTAGTCCCAATTTTTTACTTTGATCCAAAACTTTGGTGAGCCATTCATATGGTGCAATAACAATATTGTGATCTCTCTTGCTTTTTTTTTTTTTTTACACACGTGCACAAATGCACCCCCACACACTCACGCGGTAGTAGGATGTCGCCTCCTGTCGGTACTCAAATACTTGACCTAGTGTTGAAACTCCTGAGAGTCTACCACTGGAGCAAGATTAAGGACCCAAATGATCTCTCTTGCTTTGAATTCAATACTCTTCTATGCATGTGAAAGGCTGCTCAGCAATGATCTTGATATCCATTACATGCCTACATAAGACCAAATCGCCAATCTACCAAATTAAGTACTCTTACCATAATGTTTTCAAATGCTAAGTCCAAGCCGATGGTGGAGGTATCATCAGCTGGAGTGAGGTAATACACACCATTCAAAAATAGAAAATGCATCAAAAGAGGAAATGTGTTAACTGTACGTGTACAGCAAAAGGACAAATGTGCAGACATATTTTCTAACTCTGCATAGCCTACAACCTGTACAATTTATTATAATTTTTTTATATTAAAAATAAAGAATGTATTTCCCTCTTGCCCACCAAGTTAAGAGAGAAATTTTCAAACTATAGTTTCTTTTAGAAAATATACACTAGCTGAAGGGTGAAACTACTTGGCTTATTTATTTATTTATTTATTACAATTTCTAAATAAGTAAATTGTAATTATTATATTTTCACACTACAAAATTACCATTTTTATAGTGTTTTCATGGTCATAGTTAAATGAAAGTGATGGATAGTTAAATGAAGTGATGTGGCCATCCAATTATAAGAAGTAAATTATAATCATTACATTTTTATACTATAAAATTATTATTTTTATGTTGTTTTCATGTAATAGTTAAATAAAAGTGATGTGACCGTCCAATTACAAGAGTAAATCATCATTACCCATTTAAGAGTTTACCATTGTAATTGGAAAACCAAACAGGCACTAAAAATCTCTCATCCACCACTAAATTGTGGGGAACTCACAATGTACTCCTCAGCATGTTATCATTTACAAAATGTAAATTCAACTGAATGGGCTCTCCTTGAAATGATATTGAGCTCAATGTATTGAACCTTCTCATGCACTTAGTTGTATTTGGACTTGTTGGCATTACCATCACATATATGGACCGTCCATTAGATACAAGTCACTCTTCATATGTGTCTTGGAAGAGTCAGTACTTATCCCACGATCAAACCGTACAATCAGTGGTATGCAAAAAAAAGGATGGACAAGATCATTAGTAGAAGATAGATTTATGAATATGCGATTATTTTTATTTTTTCATAATGCAAAAAAAAGAAAAAGAAAAAATGGACCATTCAGATGGGTAATTTGGATGCCAATGCAACTAGATGCACGGGAGGTATATGGATGGATAGTGCGGAAAAAACACATACATCATGGTGGGTCCCACAGAGCTTTGACACCAGCCAAACCACGTCCATTAATCTCTCCTACATCATAAGAATCGACACACCCTTTCCAGATAATGAAACGTCTTTGACGCCTTTTGGGAGGCTGTGTCTTTGGCGCGTGCAGCCTTGCTCATCTAAATGTTAGTAAACCTTTCCAACATGGCAAACATGTCACAGATCCAAGCTTTTCATGAGATAACCCTCATATATGAAAGATCTGAACCTTCCATGAGACAGTCCACACTCTCTAGATCATCTGGCCGCAAAGTCAGGCCAGTTCAATCTCTAAGAGGGGCTTCAGTACACCAAACAAACGGACGGCTAGAAACGAAAAATCTTCAAAACCGTCCATTTCTTCCATACACTCTTACTGACCTTAGGATTGAACCGGCCTTGGGCCAGATTTTCTAAACAGTGTCCACCGTATGGATGAGTTGTACACATCTGCCACGTTGCAGCATGTATATATAAGGAAGCTCATGTATACACCTCCACATGTACCACAAAGCATTACAGTCCATTATTCATATCAGCTATAGTTTAGAAACCAAATGCATGGCTGAAAAACTCTCCCATTTTTAAGTTGTGAGTGATAAGTCAACTGATTCTAACGTAGTGGAATTCCTAGACTAGCCTCATTTTTAGGCTAGAATATTCACATGGTCAGACCCACCTAATGAACGGTTTGGATATTGCATTTGTCCGCTACGTTGTTGCATAGATTGGTGTTGATGTCATGGCTTAGGCATGGGTGGGTTTTTAATAATAAAAAAAAATAAAAATAAAGCAATAGAGGATGTGTTGGATTCTTAGTGTAATTGATTTTAAAAAAGAGCAATCACACCCAACGTACATTCTTCTTTCTTACTTCATTTAGGTTTTTAATTCTTTGTTGGCCCAAGTTGGCCCACCTATGGCAGTTGCATAATTATCATAATTGGACGGTCAAATTCATTTAATTAAGATTAAGAAAAAATGTCAATGGTGTTGTCAATGTCTTGCTCACTTTTTTTAAAGCATCAATAAATATAAAAAAATAAATAAGAAAAATATAATGTTCATATCAAGTGAACAAAATAATAGATGTCTCTGACCTCTTCTCAGTATACAACTTAAGAATAATCACCCTCTCTTCTCTTCACCTTACTAACGCATGAGAAGAAACATGATTGAGGAGACCTCTATTTTTGAAAGAAACCTAACTCTCCTTTTTATTTTGCTTGCAAAAGGTAATAGATTTCATTTTAGGACCTATCAAATATGGGCAATTTTTGAAAAAAAAAAATTATGTTTAAGGCACTCAAACATGGAAAAGGAATGGCCTAGGCCATAAGAAAGGAAGTTTGTCTGGTAGCTCCAATATAGAACCAGGAATACCATACACATTGTCAAGTAACTTTTCAATCTAGACCATGCATTCAGTGGGACCTATTATAATGGAATGTGTTGGGGAAAAATATGACAAGTTCGGAGGGTCGGTTGTAAGATGAATTAACTCTGTCAATAAAACCAGAGGCGACCATGGAATCCGACCGAAAATAAAGCCTAAAGGAGAGACTTAGATCGGATCTGCAGGGTATTAATCCCGACCGGGAGTAAAAGAATCAAGAGCCATAGGAGAAATGTGTAAGACATAAAGTTGACTCAGTAAAGAGACAATTATGTCTGCAATGACCAATTAAAGGTCTTAGAGCTACAAGCCACCTGACCGACTATAAAACCGACCCATATAAGGTTAGTTGTACTGTCAGCTATCGAATTAAGAAAGGGCATCGGTCTTAACCGTTCCCATTTCGTCCGACAGTAGGCGAACAACCCCATCTTTGTAAGCCAGCCGATATTGTATGATCCATTAAGGCCGAGCCAAGCAAAGAAGAGACGGTGTAAACCTAAACACCGATCCGAGAATTTTGTAAAAAGATATCCGATCCTGAAAACCTTGGGATCGGAAAGTATCTACAAACAAATGGCAACATAATCAAATCTCCTAAAAATCAGGATAGAATCCTCTTACGTCGTGACCTATCGTTCCTATAAAAGGAGGGCTCTTCAAGGATCAAGGTACGGAAAAACGAAGAACCCTAGAAGCTCCTCTTTCTGAATCCTTACTGACTTAAGCATCGGAGGTCCCTCGACTCTAGCCAGGGTTCTCTTAATCTTTTATTGTGGTGCAGGCAAGCGGGAATAGAGGACGAGGTTGATTTAGTTTTTCACATCAATAGATTGGCGCCGTCTATGGGAAACGATACAAAAAGTCATTTTCTGTTTCTATCCACGGAACTGTAAATTCGTATTAATGGCAAGAACACGAAGAATGAGTCCAGAAGGACCAGTTACTGCCACTTGACAACCAAGCACAAGCATGGCTCAGGGGGCTCAAAACCAACCCGATAACCGTCAGGGTTCTGTACCTGTTCCTGCCGCTTCCGCAGCAACTAACACCTAGCGGAACCGAAATAAGGGGCAGTTAGACTGGGAGGTTAAGGAGCTCAGAGCCGATATAAACGTTATGCGGAAAATATTGGAACAAATACACCAATAGCAAATGCAGCAACTTCAACAAGGTCAAGCGAAAAACGCTCCACCATAAGTTACTGACCCTCAACCAACCATACAGCGATCCCTTCTGCAGCCAAGTCAGCCCCACGGCCTGACCGAACCATCACCCGCTCACTCGGCAACTACTAGATTGCCTCCCACGGATCTCTAACATGAGATAGACATGAGGAGACGCAGCCGGCTTCCCGATGAAGGTGTGGCAGAAAGCGTCGAGCCTTGGAAATCTGATCTCTAGGACTTCAAAAAAGAAGTGATGGAGGGGATGACGGATATGAAACAGAGTCGGGATATACGTCAAACCAGGCTCGAGGCTAAAGCATCCCCTTTCGTTGATAAAGTAATGCGGGCTCAGTTACCGGAAGGTTTCATTTGCCTTAGATTACGCCTTTCACCGAAAAGACCAACCAACTGAACATCTCGAATGTTTTTGAACTTACATGGAATTGCATGACGCATTGGATGCGGTGATGTGTCGAGCTTTTCCACTCACATTAGCCGACATGGCTTGGCTTTGGTTTAAACAGTTGAAACTAAAATCAATCAGTTCGTTCGCAGAGCTCAGCGACGCCTTCCTCACCAATTTTATTAGGGGAAAAAGATGCTAAAGCCTCCTATATATCTGAACAACATAGTTCAGAAAGAAGGAGAACTACCGAAAGACTATATCAAGCGTTTCAACTTTGAATCGCTTCATGTTCGAAAACACTTAGAAGAGACAACACTCAACTCCCTTATGCGGGGTGTTAGATATAAGCTGTTTCTAGCCTCTCTAGACAAGAATCCACCGATGACTCTAGCCGAATTCATGACTCGGTCAGACAAATACGCAGACGATAAAGAAACAAGGATCCTATGTGAAGCTGCCCAGAACGCAAAGACCTCGGCCAAAGAGTCAGCCAAAAAAGTTGACTCGGTTGGAGGAAAAAAGCGTAAGGACGACTGAACTCGTGATGATCGTAAGTTAAGTAAACGACCCAACCGAAAGTTCTCCACATATACTCCACTCAACAAGCCGCCAGAGCAGGTACTGATGAGAATCAAGAGTGATGGGTTCGTCAATTGGCCTGATAGGCTTCAAAGCAACCCTAATCGGCGGAATAAAAATAAGTATTTTCATTATCATCGTGATCATAGACACAATACGAGTGACTGTATTCATCTGAAGGAAGAGATTAAAAGACTCATCCCCGAAGACCGACTCACAGAACATGTCGAGAGGACCGAGACAGCTGAAGAACACCCAGTGGACAACCGGCCCGCACAAGAACTATTGTCGGGGATCCCAAAGGCAGAGGTGATTCCAACAATGCATGAAAAAATCATGCAAAAAGCCTCAGCCAACCCGAGTCTGAACTCCTGGTTATAGCTCGGCCTTCGAAGGAGAAGAAGAGGGAGAAGTATTATATCTCCTTTACTGATGAGGATGTCTGAGGTATCTATCACCCCCATGATGATGCGCTAGTGATCACCCTTACCATCGTAAACCGTAAGGTATTCCTCATATTGGTCGACACAGGATCCTCGACCGATGTATTGTTCGCTTAGGCATTCAACAAAATGGGAGTTGAACGATCGGCATTGTGACTGATTTGTACCCCATTAATTGGATTCTCAAGAGGACAGACGCTCCCGGAAGGAACTATCTCCCTACCACTGATGGCAGGGAATTCCCCGCATCAGGCTACCGTGATGGTCGATTTCTTGATAGTTGATCAACCATCAGTCTATAATGCTATACTCGGCCGGCCATCGCTGAGTCTCCTCTAGGCAGTGGTATCCACCTACCACCTCTCCATGAAATTTTCGACTGAGTCGGGAGTAGGAGTGGTCAAGGGAGATCAACAAGATGCAAGGCGTTGCTACGCAACTGCTGTAAAGATTCCCGCCGAGAAAGCTCCAGCCGAGGCTTTAATGATTGAATCATTGGACCCTCGAACCGAGACTCATGAACGAGGACAACCGGTTGAAGACCTCATCTTGGTGCCTTTGGCCTAGCAGATGCCTCTAAGACGGTGCAAATTGGCTCATCTCTGCAATCGCCCCTAAAAGACAATCTGATAGCCCTGCTCCGACAATATGCCGATGTATTCGCCTAGAGCCATGAAGACATGCCAGGAATTGACCCGTCTATAATTACTCACCGACTCAATATTGATCCGACCTACCACCCAATCCGACAGAAGCGACGAGCACTCGGCCCGAAAAGGTATGCTGTCATTGAAGAAGAGGTCAATAAGCTCCTCAAGGTAAAATTTATAGAAGAGATATATTACCCAGAATGGGTAGCTAATGTTGTACTTGTAAAAAAAGTCAATGGAAAGTAGCGAGTATGTATTAACTATACTGACTTGAACAAAGCCTGCCCAAAGATACCTTTCCTCTTACAAGGATAGATCAGTTGGTAGATAGTACAGCGGGGCATGAACTCCTTAGTTTTATGGATGCATATTCGGGATATAACCTAATTGTAATGCATCAATCTGATAAATTAAAAACCACCTTTGTCACTGACAAAGGTCTTTATTGTTACCGTGTGATGCCTTTTGGTTTGAAAAATGCTGGAGCAACGTATCAAAGAATGGTGAACAAAATATTCGCTTAGCTGATAGGCCGAACCATGAAAGTGTACATTGACGACATGCTCGTCAAAAGTGTACACGCGATCGACCATATAGCCGACCTAGAAGAGAAGTTCCTGATCTTGCGCAAGTATCAAATGAAGTTAAATCCGAGCAAATGTGCCTCTAGCATAAGCTCGGGAAAGTTTCTCGGATTCCTGGTCAGTCAACGAGGGATCGAGGCAAACCTAGAGAACATAAAATCACTGCTGGATATGGAGTCTCCAAAAATGATCAAAGATATATAAAGACTGACTGGACGAGTAGCGGCGCTCAACCGCTTCCTATCCTGAGCTACCGATAAATGTCTCCCATTCTTCAAGCAATTAAAGGGACGACAGGTAGTGGACTGGACAGAAGAGTGCGAAGCTGCGTTCCAGTAATTAAAGTCTTATCTCGGATCTTCGCCTCTCTTATCAAAGATTGAGCATTAATACAAGAACATGAAGGAAAGCAACCGCTGATTTAATATATCAGCAAGGCACTTTTGCCAGCAGAGACGAGATATCCACTCTTAAAAAAAGTGGCCTTAGTCTTAGTCATTTCTCCACGTCAATTTCGGCCATATTTCTAGGCTCATACCATTATTGTCATGACCGACCTCCCATTACGGCAGATTTTACAAAAACCGAAAGCGTCAGGTCGTCTTACTAAATGGGCAGTCGAACTCAGCAAATTTGACATTCAGTATAAGTTGAGGGTAGCAATCAAGGGACAAGCTATGGCTGATTTCATCGTTGAAGTCACACCACGAGTCAACACACATGCTGCTGAATCAGTCGAAGAACCAACTACCGCATTTTCCAAGTCCTCTCCCAACCCAACCCCTTGGAAGTTATATATTGATGGCTCCTCCAACTCTAAGGCAAGCGAGGTAGGAGTAGTAATAGAAACTCCCAATCAAACCTATATGCAGTATGCCTTACGACTAATATTTCAAGCCTCAAACAACACAGCAGAATATGAAGCATTGTTACTCGGTCTCCGACTTGCGGCCAGCTTAGGTGTTACACATCTCAGCGCTTTCAACGATTCTCAGTTGGTTGTCAATCAGGTCACGAGTGTGTACCAAACACAAAAAGAACAGCTGGAAGCTTATATGGAAAAAACAAAAGAGCTTATCAGCGAATTTCAGTATTGTATTGTCACTCGGATCCCTCGAACAAAAAATGCCAAAGACGACCTACTGGTGAAATCGCCTCTACTGATAAAGATGATATATCCAGATCTGTTCCGATTGAGTACGTTGCTAAACCGAGTATCATGGAACCAATTGGCTCGACCGTACTTCCTATCGATTCGGGACCTACCTGGAGTGACTCAATCGTCCGATACCTTAACAGTGAGAAATTTTCTGAAGATCATGCCGAGGCTCGACGAGTGAAAATCTGAGCCTCTCGTTACACAATACTCAATGGGACATTGTACAAGAGGGGTTATTACGCTCCGTTGTTACGATGTTTGAACCATGATGAAGCCGACTATGTGATGCGAGAAATTCATAAAGGGATCTGTGGAAATCACTCAAGGGGTGATCCCTCGCCCATAAAGTCTTATGCCAAGGATACTACTGGCCGACTATCCAGCAAGACGCACGTAAGTTCGTCTAGAGATGTGATAAGTGTCAACGATTCGTAGCTATCTCGAGATAACCTCTTGAAGAACTAACTCATATGACCGGTCCTTGGCCCTTTGCATAGTGGAGAATAGACATTATTGGACTTCTTCCCATGGGGAAAGGACAAACCAAGTTTGCAATTGTGGTAGTAGATTACTTCATGAAGTGGGCCGAGGCAAAACCGTTGGCAAAGATAACCGAACAAAAGATTACAGACTTTGTATGGAAGAATATTGTCTGTTGATTCGGCATACCTCGGACTATTATAACCAATAATGGAAAGCAGTTCGATAACAGAAGCTATTGCGAGATGTGCAACAATCTAGGAATCAGGAACGTATATTCGTCGTCTCATCATCCTTGAACGAATGGTCAAGTTGAAGCCGTCAACAAGATCATCAAACAACATCTTCGGACCAAGCTTGACCGAGCTAAAGGAGCTTGGGCTAAGGAACTTTCGAAGATACTATGGCTTACCGAAACACTACCCGGACCGCTACTGGAGAGACCCCTTTCTCCCTTGTATATGGCTCGAAGGTTGTCATTCCAGTTGAGATCGGTTTACCTTCTGCCCGAGTCAGCTCATTTAATGAGGAAGAAAATGAAGAGCTCCAACGCTCAGACTCGACCTAGTAGATGAGAGAAGGAAAAAAGATCGGCTACGTATGATGGCTCGACAGCGACAGGTAACTCGGTTCTATAATGCCCAATTAAAGGTCAGACGATTCCAATTCGGGGACATGGTCCTCCGAAAAATGTTCCTCAATACTAAGGAAGCTGGCGCAGGCACACTGAGACTCAATTGGGAAGGGCCCTATGTCGTCTCAAGCACCAACCGACCAGGAACTTACCGACTGAAAGATTTGACCAGACAATTGCTGTCTGATCCATGGAACGCCGAATATTTAAAAATTTACTATCCCTAAAGTCGGCATGGCAAAGCAATAAAAGAGACTCAAAAATGACGAACATGTAAACTTAGTCAAAAATGAATGAAATAAAACTAAGTATATTCATTTATCAGTATATTTGTTACATCGAGTTACATCTTGCCTCAACATAACATTGTCTGACTAAAAGGGTTAATAACAAATGAAAGGTCGGCCAATACATATCAACTTTTTCCTCAGCAACAACTATTCACAAGCTTTCTTGGAGCTGATGATGGTTCTAAAATGGAACTGATGATGGTGCCAAAAGGAGCTGATGATGGTTCCAAAATTTGAGCTTCGAGGCCATCAAGGATTGCTCTGAGCAACCTCGGGAGCCGGGACCACATCAGACTCAACCTCGATTTCGGCTGCAGCGTCATCGGCCTCGACCACTTCAGCTGTCGTATCCTCGGGAGGGCTATCCTCAAATTTAGAGAGATCAAGATCGAAAAAAAACTGCTTCATCATATTGATGCAAGCAGCGTATCCTCTCTCGTATAGGCGATCCCTCTCATCTTCAAACTCCGGAGACTCGAGGAAGTCCTTCACAGCCTTCTCCTCAGCCTCTTTCATGATCATCTCGAGCGCCGCTTTTATATCGACCTTCAGCCAAGTCAGCTTCTCCTCAAAGGTGTCCCGAGCAAGGCGGAGTTGTAGGCCCTCATCATGAGCCTCCTTCAGCAGCTGAGTCGATCGAGCACACACAGCTCTAGCATCATCGGTCACCTTCCGAGCGATGCTCAGTTCCCCTGTTAGTTGGTCGACCTGAGACGAGGTAATCTCGAGTTGGGCCTCTACCTTTGCCGTCCATTTTCGAGCTGCTTCAGCATTAGCCACAACTCTCCAAGTCTTCTCAGCCTCGGCCAGATCCCCGCTAGCTCTCAGCAGGCAAGGGGTAAGCTGTATAGAAAGGGGACAGTCAGATCAAGAAATAGAAAAATAATAAACAAGTGAAAAGATAAGTACAAACTGACCTAAAGTAAGGTCCTCGCCGCATGAGAGAGTATCCGACTCCCAGGGGCTTCGAAGATGGAGAAAAATTCTTTCTCACTCCCAAGCGCAACAACCCAAGGGATCATCTCTCCCACAGCCCGACGGAAGGGTGACATCTCCTGTTGAGTCATCTCCCCCTTGAGGTCTCCCCTCTCTGCTCATCCCTTCGTCCCGAGACCCGCTCTGCAACGGGTCCTGGCTCAGAAGTGGCCCGAGACTCGCTCACACCCTCTGCCCTCTCTTCGGGGTCAGAGATAACGACGATGGTGGGATCGGCCGGAGCAGAGGCGACTGGGGCGAGCGACTCCATGACCGGAGGAGCAGTCTTCACCTTCTTGGGAGGCCGAGGCTCCAACAGAAGCAGTGACCTCGGAGGAGCCTTCAATTTAGACGATGGATTCAGGAGGGTTCGAGCTTCAACCATATCTGTGTCAGAAAAAATACAGAGTTAGTAAAATTCCAAAAAAGTGTGTCAGAGTAACCTGAAGACACCTCTCAGGGACGAATCTAAGCCCAAGAGAAGAAGACACTCCGGTTGCAAGAGGGACTTCTAGGACCGATCTTCCGAACTAATTGTCCACAAATCTTTGATCCAAGCCAAAGCGTTGGCTCCTAACTTTGGCTTCGCCTTGGGGATCACTGCAAAATAAGATCAGTCAGACTTAGAAAGATTGGGATAAGAAAAGATGAGGAAAAGGGCATGCCGAGTCACCTACTTCAGAGAAGGCCTGAGGAACGAGAGGTTCGAACAGCTCAGACTTAGCCGTCTCCCAACGATCGCACGTCCAGAACCACCTCTCTCTCCAGTGTTTGTTAGAGGTAGGGGGTCGATTTTCAAAAACCACCCCTGTTCCTCAAATCGCTCAAAAAATATCAACCGGACTGCGAAGTGTTCAGCCGAATTTGACACAGATAGAGGAATTCATCCATGGTCAGTGAAGGTTATTCTGCTTCAGCCCACAACACCGTGCAACCAAACAAATTCCTCCATCCATTCGAAACTATTTTCCCCAGAGCAATTCTGAGTCGGAAAAGGAAATCCTGAACAACGGGTTGAAAAGGCAAACGCATGCCACATTGCATGGCAACTTGAAAAATTATGACCATCCCATGAGGGGGATGGTTGGGCAACTCACTCGGGAGCGGAAGTCGAAGGATTATTGAGTCAGGAACATGATACCCAACTCAGATTTTATCCAAATCTACCTCACTCAAAACTAAGGGAACCGGTCCCCTTTACTTATCTCTGACCTCCTCACTCTCGGCAGTCTCTCCTTCTTCAGCTGCCGATTCAACAAAATGAGCCGACCTCTGTGGGAGAACCGACTCAGCGGTTCTCCCAGAGTCAGCCTCCGTCGATTTTCTAGGAAGAACTGGCTCAACAGTTTCTTCTTCCTCTTCTTCCAAATCATCTCCATGAAAATAAGTAGGCCTCCTAGGGGCATGTCTCAAGCTAGAGGGTCCCGCTAGAACGGAGCATTCCACTGAAGCCCCACTGGACAGCCTAGCACTAAGTTGGAAGGCTTCATTGGTGTCCACCGCCATCTCTGCCAAAAGATAGGGTGATTCTGAGACATTCCAGAAATGCCTCGTTTAGCTCTCATCATCAGAAACCCCTTCTCGAGGACTTGAAGGATGCATTGTCGCTAGGAGAAAAATAGGAAAAAGGGGAGGAAGAGAACTCACCGGAAAGGCGGATTGACTGCAAACACAGTGGAGTGAAGGAGGAAGAAGAAAAAATGGCGGATTGACGGAAAACACAGCGGAACGAAGGAGGAGGAAGAAAAAATCGGAATGAAATTCAAGCGGGAGAGCGAAAGTGTGAAAAGCACTTTCGCACCCCCTTTTATAGCTGAGTCACCTGGCATCCGCATTTAAGGAGTCGAATCGACGCTGGCTTTGACTCCCTCGCCCGACGTGTGGCTCACATTGACTGACGCAGGTAACGTCCTCGACACGTGTACGACGCTCATCAGCTGGCGAAACGACTTGAGGGTTGTCCGCTCGTGCGACCTCTAGTAACGAACCATCGTACGTTAATGATGATACAAGAAACATTAAATGCTCCATCATAATCTTGGTTTTCAATATAAACTGACCCAACAACTCATTACTCCTTTATGTCAATATGGCTAACACAAGGAGTAGGGGGCTTACCATTGAGGAAAAATATGACAAGTCCGGAGGGTCTGCTGTAAGATGAATTAACTCTGTCAATAAAACCAGAGGCGACCGTGGAATCCGACCGAAGATAAAGCCTAGAGGAGAGACTTAGCTTGGATCTGCGAGGAATTAATCCCAACCAGGAATAAAAGAGTTAAGAGCCACAGGCGAAATATGTAAGACATAAAGTTAACTCGGTAAAGAGACAGCTATGTCTACAAGGACCAATTAAAGGTCTTAGAGCTACAAGCCACCTGACCGACTATAAAACCGACCCATATGAGGTTAGTTGTACTGTCGGCTATCGGATTAAGAAAGGGCATCGGTCTTAAACTGATCCCATTTCGTCTGACAGTAGGTGAACTTTGTAAGCCAACTGAGACTGTATAATCCATTAAGGCCGAGCCAACCAAAGAAGAGACAGTGTAAATGTAAACACTGATCCGAGAATTTTATAAAAAGATATTCGATCCCGAAAATCTCAGGATCAGGAAGTATCTACAAACAAATGGCAACATAATCATATCTCCTAAAAATCAGGAGAGAATCCTCTTACGTCGGGACCTCTCGTTCCTATAAAAGGAGGGATCTTCAAGGATCAAGGTACAGAAAAATGAAGAACCCTAAAAGCTCCTCTTTCTGAATCCTTACTGACTTAAGCATTGGAGGTCCCCCGGCTCTAGCCAGGGTTCTCTTGATCTTTTATTGTAGTGCAGGCAGGCGGGAGTAAAGGACGAGGTTGATTCAGTTTTTCGCATCAACAGAATGTATTCGAAAAACTAACAATAAACCTTTATCATCAATTTATTAGCTTTCCCATGACAAATGTCAGCCTTTAATTATTATTTTTTTGTCACCTTCTTTGGAGAGCAACATGGGTATTAGGCATGAATATACAATATGGGTGATTAACTTCCCAAGAGATCAGTCCCACAGTAAATGGTCATTAGCTAAGAACAAATTCTATTTATAAATAAAGAAAAATTAGATTTCTAATTATAGAATAAAAAGTTCAGGACCAAGCAATACCATTAGCTATTTACCATGAATTCATAAAGAATTTGGATTTTGAATATCATTTCCTTGATGCCCTAAGAAAATCACATTGATAATTATGATTAATCAAATCAATATTTGTTCTTGTGAACACTCTCCCATGGGGGGGTCGCGTCCACACGACGAAAATACTTTTTTCTTGTTTGGCGTGTGTTGTGTATATGTGCACGATCGAGGGAAATAATATTGACTCAAGGATCACTTGTGGATCAAAACAATAGTAGTTACATGATTTTCGGCATATCATCTAGCGGATATGATGAGGAATTCATTGCATGGTGGATCTTGTGTATTAGACTTCGAAATTGAAGATGTACTGTTCGATTGAGTCAAACGAGAGTTTTTTTTTTTAATTTTAATTTTAATTTTTTTAATTTTCATCACGATTGGATTCCTAAAAACATTTTTCTGATGAATAGTGTCGAGTATGAACATATATATTGTAGAAAATTTTAGATGATCAATGGAATATTTCTAACCATTAGATTTAGACTTTAATGGTGTATAACTTTCCTTAGTACACTAATATTCGGATGAAATATTCAGGTTCGTATATGATCAGGTATTAATGGTTCAAATAGACTCTTTATCTATTTAATAGTGATGTGATGATCCAAATTGAAAGTTAACTATTGGATAGCTTATTTTTTCCATATAGAGTTATCTCAACTGTTGAATCGAGTAAATTATGCGATGTAAGTCGAGTACATTATATGAGTATAAAATTGAGTACATCGTGCGATGTAAGTTCAAGATGTACATGTATAAGTACACGTAGTGTAAATGATCTTAAATAAACTCACAATGAATTAATGGTTTAACGTTGATGCGAATGGTTACATTGCTAGATTATGAATGAATGGGTAGTCGTACAAGTACAAAAGATGAGAGTGATCCTATACACACTAAATCATACAGTTGATAATTACATAAATCAATGGTTCACACTAAATAAATTGATCAAGTATATTAATAATCACACCTTTTCATGGATTGATGGACACATTTATATATGAATACTTGGATGAATTAATGGGTCCACAGATGTATGCTTGAATGAATGTAAGTGTACATATAATCGTTTGTTTATACGTGCACCAAAATCCCAGGTCATTAAATTCTACCCCCTTAAAAAGAATTTCATCCTCAAAATTCAAATGCTTCTACTATCTATATGGATGAGGATACTCTATGTTCCTAGTGAAGTAGGATTGTGTGTGTGCAAGTGTGTATGCTCAACTCGTCTCGTATGTAAACCCGATGTAAGACTCCTTGTGTAATTTGACTCCGAAACCTCTTATAAATGCTTGCTTACGTCTATAATATATTTTAGAAGAACTTCAGAGAGATCCGAGGAATAAATCAAGAGATAGAGAAACACGATAGAGAAAAAGAATTTTAGAAAAAAGAAGTTTGGCTATGACTCTCTGAGTCACGTTGTAATTGGCGGATCCAGTCTAGTTACTGGACATGTAATTTTGACTTGCTGGAAAACCTCTAAAATGTACTGATTATCAATTGGGTGCTTTGATGGATGGAGTTAGGAAAATGGAGCCACCACTTTGTGACTTGGCTCGACCTCTTTCTCTTGTGGAGCTTTGCTAGCTTCACCATCTCCCTTAGAATTCCTGAATTTCTCGAGTTTCTCAACCTTTTTAGGAATCTCTTCATCGATTACCTTACCACTTTTAAGAGTGGTGATGGACTTGGCATGTTCCACATGAGGATTAGAAGAATATGAATCAACCACCTCATATTGGCCTTTGGAGTACTTTGATTGAGGTTTGGTAGGAAAAGTGTGATTCTCTCTCACATTAAGGCACAATTCAATTCGTTCCACTAAGGTTTTGAGCTCTTGCAAGGTCAACATTGTTGTTTGATTTATTTGTGTTTAACCCTGCATGAATCTTTGCAAAATCTCCTCGAGGGTACTCTTTGGTGGGCGCACAGAAGGTTTACTTTGAGGAGCGGGAGGCCCTTAAGGAGGAGTTCTTGCATTAGTGGTTGGTCTATTTTTCCAACTGAAGTTGGGGTGATTCTGCCAATTGGAATTGTACGTATTTGAACTCAGGGCACTGAATGGGCTTTGGTAAGAATTCATGGAATTGGCATGAGCTTGCAACACCTCTTGAAATGTAAGGATTATACAACAATCCTTAGGTGCGCATTGGTCTTGTAAATACAGAAAACACTTTCAACGACTTCGCTAGTTTGGACCACCTCCACTTTTCTTAGTTCAATGGCCTTAACTTTCTGTGTAAGACCTGCTATCCTTATATTAACATCACCTTCCTCTTTAAGAACATATATTCCCCCTTCTCTTTAGACGTAGGCTTGGTACTACTTGATTTGTTAGAGTTATCCCATGATTGTGTGCTTTCAGCTAACATATTGAGTAATCAAATGCTTCATCGGGATCCTTACTCATAAATTCACCATTGCACATCGTCTCTATAAATTGGCGCATGTTTAAGCTTAATCTATCATAGAAAAAGCTAATCACTTCACATTTTGTAGCCATGATGGGGGCAGGCAAATAAAAAATCCTTGAACCATTCCCAACACTAAAAAAATATATGATCCTCCTTTTGGGAAAAGTTCATAATAGCACGCCTCAATGTGTTGATCTTATGAATTGAGGAGAACTTTTTAAAAAACTCTTGAGTAATCTGGTCCCATGTCCTGATTAATTGCTGCCTTAAGGAGTGGAGTCATGACTTGGCCATCTCCTTCAAAGAGAATGGAAATAAGTTAAGTCTAACAACATCTTGGGAGATGTTATTATAATGCAAGGTTGAGATCTATCTCGTCCAATTCTTTTAAGTACAGGTACATACTCTCAAAGTCAAGCCTATGAAATTTAGGAAGTACTTAGATCACACTTGGTTTAAATTCAATGTTACCCATGTTTACTTGAAAAAGCATTCAAGATGGGATAGTTGTTCTCATAGGTTGTAGGTAATCATGCAGAGTCCTAATCAGCACTACATTGTTTACTCCATTCTCATCCATATTTGGGTCATTCTCAACTTAGTTGTGTACATTTGTAGCTATAGTTCTAGTTAATTGACAGGAACTAAGATGTTTTCTAACTCAATAGCAAATGAAGAGCCCTTCCAAACAGACTAAATGCTAAAAGTGGAACTAAAAGAAACTAACAAGACTACCATGATCCTTTACTAACTCCATCTTCATCTCTTCAACCTTTGTCTCCTGAATGAGAATGATATCAATTTCATTTGAGACTCAAAGTCCAGCCACCAGAGTTCTTAAGCTTCTTCCCTACTTCTTTCTTTTTATTGGGCTTTTACTTTTTTCTTCCCTTCCTCGATTGCCTACAACTAAACCTCCTTCACTTAGAAGCCGCAATGTGTGATCACAAACCTACTTGGGTATGAACACACACAATAAACCTAAGAGTTCCAAACCTAACCTTAAAAAAAAATAAATCCTATATCAATTAAATAAACTAGAAAAGTAATAAAGGAGTGAGGAGAAGATGTTATCCGTAGTGAAGAATTATAATTAGAAGACTTATAAAACAGAAAAACAACATTAGTAAGTTCAAAGTTATAAATCTTAACTTAAAAATGCAACAGAGATCTATTCTAAAGATTTCATAAATAAACCTTAGAAACGAAAACAAAACCCTAGCTTAGAGAATTCAAAAAACAAAACCCAAATCTATAATCTATCCTAAAGTATTCTCAACACAACAAAGTCCTTGACAACAATGGAAAAAAATTAAAAATAAAATAAAAATAAAATTGTTGTACGGCCCAAAGTGTAGGGTCACGATGTAGTAATAACTCAGTGAGACCGAGGTTAATCCATATGGACTGATGTGGTTGAAAACAGAATTAGAACTAAAAAGAATTTGAGATTATGGTCTCTAACGAAATTAAAAGGATGTAAACAATAATTAAAAAGCATTAAGGATCTATTTCTAACAATCACAATGTGTAGTTCATCGATTCACTTCGATAACTCACTTAGAATAGAATTCTAATTCGATCTAATTGAAAGTTAATTTTATTAAACCAATTACAAGTATCCAAAAAGATATGAATTTAATTGAACGATTATCTCATTAAGCACTCAAACATCAATCGCAAGGAATTGCACCATCTATTATGCTCAGAGTCTATAATAGGCCATGGAATTTTATAGATCAGTTCATTCTCTAATTAGGATAAGTAATTGAAAATTCAAAGTATCCAATGTAACTGGAGTTTACAAAAAATCTAGAAATAAAAAATTCAAATCCTTATAAAGTAAAATTCAAATCTAATTCAATTAAATAATAACTATGAAATCAAATGTATCAGTCATCAAACTAAAATAGTGAAATTAACTACAAGCTTCACCCCTTAGGCTTACCTAAGAGATTAGCTAGACATAGCTACCTTAAAAAGAAAACAAAATTAAAATACTAAAACTAGTGAAGAAATCGAAGCGGAAAGGCATTGTTGGTGCTCCTCCTAGGTCTCTCTCTCTCTCTCTCTCTCTCTCTCTCTCTCTCTCTCTCTCTCTCTCTCTCCAAACCCTAAAGTATTCTTAAATATGTCTTAAACAACTCCTTATACGGATAGGAGCTCCACACTTTAGCACTGACTTTAGAAAATTATGAACTTATGTAGTGACTACCACCGTCGATCAATGTCCTCAATCAATCAAGATGAATTGAAGGAATCTTCGATCGATTGAGCCCCCATTCTTGATTAATCAAACGTGTCAGCAAATTAAAAAATCAGTTGCATTGTCGATCGATCAAACCCTACACTCTCAATCAATCGAAAGTGTCAAAAAGTGTCCAGAGAGTTTTTTGAGTTTTCTCGAATTTCTTCAATACTTCACTCGATCAATCAAGATCGCTCAAAGGGCAGTCAGTCGATCAAAGTATCTGGTCGATCAATTGAAGTTCACTGTTTATCTTTAATTAATCACTTCTAGAGCTTTTCCAAACTTTCAGAAAATTCAAAACTTTCTTAAAGTAAAGAACGCATTGTGTAGGCAAAAAGATATTATGAACTCCTCCATCTTTTTTCATTGAGATCCTTGATGGGGATTTTTTCCTCATTGGTGGAATCGATGAAATCGAATGGGTTTCGATATCATCGATAATTGCAGGATTTTTTCATCCTGGTCGCTGGACTGTTTTTTTTTCCTGTCGATATCATCGAGAGACTTTCAGATGATATCGAGGTTGTTATCGATAGACCTTCGATAGCATCAATAATTGTTGAAATTTTCACCCCTGGTTGCTGGACAGTTTTGGTCCTGTCTCGATACCATCGAGAGACCTTCAGATGATATTGACGCTGTTATCGAGAGACCTTCGATATCATTGAAAGGTTTCACAGATGCGATTGCAAAAACGCAGATTCTGCGAATTTTGTTTTCTATTTGGGTTCTACCTCTTTCTATTCTTTTATAAAGGGATGTATCCGGGATTAGGGTGTATTTCAGGGTATTCGAGGGTTTCCTAAAGCTTTGAAAGGGTTTGCAAAAGGGTGAGAGAGAGAGAGAGAAAGAGAGATAGAGGAAGCTTGTGGAAGGGAGGCTATGCTCGTAGAGGTGATCTATCATATCTCAGCGCTTCCACGTCCTCGTAATTGGTGAGATATCTCCGTTTTTCTTTTGTTCTTTTACTGTTTATCCGCTCCTACATGAGTGATGAAGGTTTGATCCAAGCGATGTGTGCTTGTGATCGGTTGTAACATTCTACTTTATAGTAGATTGTTGATCTGGACGAGGTCCTGTGGTTTTTACCTCTTTGAGAGTTTTTCACGTAAAAATTTCTATGTTATGTGATTGATGCTTTGATTGTTTTTTCATTGCTTTTATTATCCCATAATTCTGATTTGTTCTAGAGGGCTAGATCCTAAGGTTTTGTGTAAGGCCCCCAACAATCCTTACTTGAAATATTATGCCATGGACCAACGGCAGGAGTAACCAAGTTGAAGGATCTTTGGATCCCTCAAGTCCAAAGTGTATCTACGGTTTTTTACCACCCGTAGATTTAAGCTTAATTAGTTAGTGACACCTCTAAACAACAATCTATTACTTTTGAGTTGAAGAGCAAAGCAAGTACAGCAAGGCCCACATTCCACATAGCTAATATATATATATATATATATATATATATATATATAGAGAGAGAGAGAGAGAGAGAGAGAGAGAGAGAGAGAGAGAGAGAGAGAGAGAGAGAGAGAGAGAGAGAGAGAGAGAGAGAGAGAGAGAGAGAGAGAGAGAGAGAGAGAGAGAGAGAGAGAGAGAGGGAGGTAAAATAGTTGAATAGTTGAAAGTCCAAATTTTCAAATTCCTAAGCTTGTATTTATTTTTATCAAGTTTATTTAAATAAAAATAAAATATTTGTCAAAAAAATACTTTACAGGACGAAAAACATTACATCCGTTTCCAGAAAAGGGTAATGAAAACAGGACGGTCCACCTGCCTCGTGGAGTAGGTTTGGCTACTCCCCCTGACACCAGCCCCGGAGCTGGTGGTCGGTACTCTGTGGGCCCCATGATATATGTGTTTCATCAATTCCCTTCGTCCATTTTTAAATATCATTTTCTTTTTTTATTCCAAAAGTGAGAGGAATTTAAATCTCAAGTGCATCACACCACAGGAAAACAATAGTGATTGGATATTCATCATTTAAATCCTCCTAAGGCCTGCTGCTAACGGTCAAAGCTCATTCAACACTGTTTCCTGTAATGTGGTCCACTTGAGATTAGGATATACCTCCTTTTTTGTGTATTACCATAAATTGATGTAAAAAAATAGATGGACGGAATGGATGAACCATATACATCATGGTGGGCCCACGGAGGACCGACCATCAGCTCCGGGGCTGGTGTCAGGGGTAGTAGACAATCCGTTCCCCGTTTTACACTGATACAAGTGACACTTTTTCTCTGGTACTCTGCACTAGCTGCCGTTTTTCCTTTTTTTTTTTTTTTCTTCTTTCCAGGTTTTACACTTCACTTTACTAGTCGGCACTATGTGGGCCCCAAGTTTTCAACATTGAGCGTCGATCACTCCCGTTTCAGTGGTGTGGTCTACCTGAGCTTTGGATCTACCTCATTTTTGGGCTCGTGCCCTAAAATAAGCAGGCAAAGTCGATGGGCGGCATAAAATACACAGCATGGTAAGGCCACAGAGCTTTGACACCAGCTAGCTGTCTGGTGTTGGGGACATCAGCCAAACCAAGGCCGTTGTAGAGGGAAACGGATTGGCTGCTCTCCCTGCCGCCCGCCAATGGCTGATGGTAGGTGCTCTGTGGGCTCCACCATGATTTATGTGTTTCATCCATGCCGTCCAACTATTTTTTCAGATCATGTTCTAATATAAGGCCTAAAAGAGGAATTAAAAATCTCAGGTGGACCACATTACATGAAACAGTGTTAAATGAGCATCAACCATTAAAAACCTTTTGAGGGCCATAAAAGTTTTGAATCAATCTGATTTTTTTTTTTCCTTCATCGGGGCCTGTATGACCTAATCAACAGATTGGATATCAAATAAACAGTACAGTGTGCCTTAGAAGGATTTTAATGGTGGATATCCAATCCCTACTGTTTTCCTGCGGTGTGGTCCAACTGTGATTTGTATCCATCTTATTTCCTGGTTTAAATACTAAAAGTATCTATAAAAATGGATGAACCGAATGGATGAAAGACATACTGCATGATGGGGCTGATAGAGGACGGGTGGGCACCGGGCTGGTGGTACGGGGAGTAGCCAATCCGTTTCCGTTGCAGCGAAGTCACATCCTTTGGACTGGGATGGCTACCCTGAGACGCAGATTTCCTGCAATAGCCTTGCACAGGAATTTCCTGCGTTGGGATGCTGGGTGGGGCAACGGTGATGTTTTTGAGAAATCCACACCGTCCATCAGTTGTGGGATCTTATTTCAGGAAATACAACCAAAATTAAGGTGGATCCAAGACTCAAGTAGGCCGAACGAGAGGGAAAGCAGGAGAAAGAGATTTCTACCGTTGAAACCTTCCTGAGATCTACCTTGATATTTATATGCCATCCAAACCGTTTCTAAGGTCATTCCCACTCGGATGAAGCGAAACACCAAAAACTTCGCCAGATATAAAACTCTGTGGCCATACGAATGTTTCAAACGGTGTTCACTGAATCTACAGTATTTCCTCTCGTACTGCCCACTTGAGTTTTGGATACACCTCATTTTTGGTTACATGTCTTAGAATAACCTCCCAAAACGGATGAACGGTATGGATTTATCACAAACATCACGGCGGAACCCACATAGCATCCCAGGCAGGAACTTCCTGCGAAAGGCATTGGCAGGAAATCCTCGTCCGCTGCCTGAAGGGACTACTCAAGAAAATCAACGTGTGGGGAACTGGTGCGATTCTGATTCGGCCACATCAGCCACGCCGGCCGAGGTGGCCTTATCTTAATGTCTCTACACGAACTTCGATTGGAGAATCCAACGTAAGGTGGGACACTCCTTGATGAGGACGAGACGACGAACGAGAGTCCCGAACTCCTCGATCGGTGAACCCAATGCCCGTTGCTGGTTCGATAAACAAAATACTCTTTCTGAACGAACTGCCTCGTCCACGTACCGAATCGGTCGAATTCACGCACGAGGATTTATCATCGAATACCGTAGAACCGGTAGAACGGTGATAAGGTAGAGCAACCTCTCGACAGTGCGCATATGTGCACGAAGATGTATCGATCAGGGCCGTCCATCTTGCGGGATGAATCATGGATGGCTGATTTTTAAATAAAATCTATGAGAAAATTGTTGGACACTTAGTTTATTTTCTGTCACCATAGTATGCATCGGGCATGCCAAAATCGATAAAGGAGCTCCATACAAATCAATCAATTTTGACCTTAACGCCAAAATAAGGAAATACATCTAATATGAACAAATCGTGTATGATTAGATTTTAAGAAGATCCGTCACTTACGTAGCTACTTGCAAAATTTTATAACAATGGGGTGATAATCGGAGGTGGGATTCTTCTTCTAAAGATGGGTTGCTTTGTACCTTCTTCAATAAAAGAGATTCCAAAATACCAATGCAATCAAATAAAAGTAACGCTAGAAGAAACTGTAAGAATGCGTCTCTTAAAAGAATTGTGTGATATTGAATAGAGAACAAATCCAACTTATGAGTGTGGATTTAGATGTTAAGAATCACCGTTACTCGTAGGATAATTTGAGATAAAAGATAAACTGTTAGATTAGTTGTTTTTTATTGGATTGTGTTAGATTGTAGGTTGATTTGGGCTTTGCTCCATAAACTTTCTCACTTATTTATAGATTTCTCTTACAGCTTGTTCTTCCATATTCTTCTTCTATTACTCTAGTTGTTACAATTGTCGAAAAGCCTTTTTAGATCATACTCTCGTTACATTTCTTTTTTGTGATTGTTCCTCTTCTATCGGCCAAACTTTGTTCATCTCGGTTGTCGTTTGTAACTTGAACTGCTCGACTACGTTTCTTTCTTCGCTTGTTAGACTTTTGAGTAACTTTACCACTTCACTTTGTCGACCATACACTGACGTGTAAAACTAAATTTATGCCAACTATGATACCACAAAAAGGGCTCTAAGTATCTTGAAGATCTTTTCATCGGCCTCATATTTCTTATGCAATGGCGCATGTCACCATCCTATTTTCTTAACCAATAATGGTTAGATATAGGGTACAACATTGCTCCCCCATGTCCCTTCACCATTGGGAAAAAGGTGAAAGCGAAGTTGTTTTGTTGCCCGATGTAATAAATGCGATCAGCCGTTAGTTCAGGTGTTGTTTCTCCACTGATTCTACCCGACTGAGGTCGTACCGAAAGATATCATTTGCCTCACTCTTCTAAGTTGTTCTTGTGACATGTCATATAGAATTGTATTGTGCGATGAGTCAAGATTATCTTGTCATTAATGTGCACGTATCGTGGCCGATACATAAATAAATTATAAGTTGATGCTTTTCTTCCTTCACCCTTTGCTTCTTCTCTCTTGCGTTAAACCCCTTTTTCCATTTTTCTACTCTCAAGTATTGAGGTTGCATCTTCCTCTTCTTCCAATCTAGCTTTCTATCTAGAATCATTCATCAAAGATCTAGATGTTCGTCGGGAGTAGTTAATAACCGCTTGTTCAATACTTTGATCAAATCAAATAAGACATTGTTAACACTTTGTCCATCCTTCCATCCTATTGTCACTTACGAACAACTACATGAGATCGAACCCAACTTTCTGAAGTGTCCTGATGAACTTCCGTTTGTCCAATCAGACAATCTCTCGAATCCTTCCAATGCTTTTAAATCACCACGAGCATGGTCAAAACTGTTGAATGGCTGGGCCGAATGGTTCACTCATGTTGAAGCACAGCATGGTGACGTATGAAGCAAGCATGAATTTATGAATGCATCAAACTCTCCTTACACGAATATCTAGCCAATACTTTCCCTATTGCAACGGCATTAACTTTTTGAAGTTAGTCAACCAACACATTCTATTTTGGATGCAGTCCCATGGGTCCAACAATTATGGAAGTATGCACATTCACTCACCTTCTGCCTTAGGGAGCCTATTTATTTGGGCTTCACTTTGAAGAATTAACATCCCTTCACCCTTCGAGACAAGACTAACAAGGCGTATTCCACCTTCATGTCTCTGCAACACAAATCTTAGGATGAAGTGGATGAGAAAGAACATATGTCTTTGCTTTTGATGTCGATTTGTTGATTCCTTCTATGTGTGAGTGACCTACAAATCACCAAGGAAAATATCCATCTGACCGATGTGCTCACTCAGGGACGTTAGCTCGCTACAAGAAATTGGCCTTTTACCGACGAAATTGATTACATCGGTAAACATGACTTTCCCCGACGAAATATGATTTCGTCGACAAAAGATTCCCGCCATGACCAAATATGTCCTACCACCATTTACAACGATGGCCTGGAAACTTTTCCCAACAATATTCTGTATCATCGGCGAAAACGACGATACATAATATTTCCCGATGATTATTTCGTCAGTAAATTTAATTTTTCTCGACGAACCAAATAGTTCATCGGTAAAAGGTCCCTTGGTGTCCTTTGCGATGACGGAGAGACTATTTTTACTGACTTTATACAATATCGTTGGTAAAAAGTCTTTTACCGACAAACGAGATACATCGTCGGAGAAAATAAACGGCGGACATATTATTTCATTTTGTGTAGTTGATCATGGATGTTGAATTGTAATTTTTATTCTTGGTGTAGCTAATAAGTATATTTAAAAACATATGTACGGAGTGGTTGGGGTTGATAGAGCACAGGTGGGCCTAAATATTTTTGAATCTTTTTACTGACGAGTTATTAAAACTATCACCGACAAAAATTTTAGTCGGTAATAATGTTATGTTTTAAATCGAAACGACTCCAATGCCCATCTATCACGTCGCTCTCTCTCTCTCTCTCTCTCTCTCTCTCTCTCTCTCTCTCTCTCTCTCTCTCTCTTCCCCCTCTTCTTACCCTACCCTCTCCCGCCCGACGTCCCTATTCGAACCGACTCTAGCGCCCATCCTTGCACAGGAACTTCCTCCTCTCTCTTCCTCTTGATCTCTCTTCCTGCTCTCTCTCTCTCTCTCTCTCTATTTGTCTCCTTAACTTTTCTTATGTGTCTTTGATCCACGAACGCCCTGCGCATGCACGCCCTCACTCTCTCTCTCTCTCTCTCTCTCTCTAAAGCTTGGTTGAAGACTATTTGTTGAACATGAGGTATTTCTCTTTCTCTCTCTCAATCTCAATTTTGATTTAGGAATTTGGGGATTTAGTAATTTATGGATTTTTGATTTGATGTGGACTCTGATTTAGGGATTTGCGGATTTTAGGGCTTACAGATTTGAATGTGAACCATGAATTCGGGTTTTTTTTTTATATTATTTTACAAATTAGGGATTTGGGGATTTAGGAATTTAAGGATATAGTAATTTACAAATTTTTTATTTAATGTGGACCCTGATTTAGGGACTTGCGGATTTTAGGGCGTATAGATTTGAATGTGGACCCTGATTTAGGGTTTTTCTAATTTTACAAATTAGGGATTTGGTGATTTATTTATTATAAGAAGAGAAGGTCATGAAAAAATTGGTTATGGCTACTTAGATTACATGCAGTTGAGGTAAAATTTTTTTTTTTATTTTTTAAAGAAGAAAAAGTCATGAAAATTATGTCTCAGGATAACTGTAACTATACTGCAAATATAAGTGTATGACTGGCCCACATTTAAAGCTCAAGTGTGGACCCACCTTAATGTATGTAACATCGGCCCTATCCATCAGTTTCGTGATCAACTCATGCTAGGATAAGAGGCACCATAAGCAGTTGGGGTTAAACAACTACCATAACCTTCTAGGGGCGCACAAACATTTTATTTCAGGCTAACAGTTAAACAACTACCATAACCTTCTAGGGGCGCACAAACATTTTATTTCAGGCTAACAGTTAAACAACTACCATAACCTTCTAGGGGCGCACAAACATTTTATTTCAGGCTAACATTTGTGTTTTCCATTCAGCTTGAGTAACTTTACGGGAACCACTGTAATTCATATATTTTAACCACTCCTTCCATCATTTTCCCAGATAATTTTATGGACCACCCCAGAGGAAACAATGTGAATTGAATGTCTACCATTGAAAATTACTTAGGGGCCAAAGAAGTTTTGGATCAAGCTAATATATTTTTTTTTTATTTAATTCATGTATTTGTGATCTTAGGAACAGTTTGGATGAAAAATAAACATCATTGTGGGCACTAAGAAGGTTTTAATATTGGAAATAATCATTACCACTGTTTCATGCGGTATGGTCTACTTGAGGTTTGGATGTGTTTAAATTTTGTGCTTAACCCCTAAAATGAGCTGGAAAAACAGATGGACGGCGTGGATAAACTACATGCATTCACGGTGGGCCAAACAGAGTTTACTCAGTCAATACACAATGCGATTTCGTTTTCATGTCCCTGAACCTAGCTTTGCAGGTATGGGCACGTCAGAGCCCAAGACAGACGCCTTGTAGCTCTCTCTCTCTCTATCCCATGGGCCTGACATGTCTATGTCCTGCCCCGTTTTCCACTAGCCATGATGGGCAGGTAGAATAGAAATGACACGGAAATTTCTGAATTGACCGAAAGCCTCTCGAAATTGAAGAAAATGACCTAACCCACATGAAAACAAATAAATCAAATTCAGCTTAGAAAAGTCAAAGAACCTTGGAATTCACAACTTCCTTCCCTAGTAATAATCTCAGATTGTAATCATGGTTAAAAGACTTTGGGAGTCTGACCAACTCGTCCAGTCTTGAGTCAAGTCCCTACTCCCTCACCCAAGTCAAGGGTGATCCTTTGTTATCAAAATTTTTTTAAAAAAAAAAAACAAAAAAAAAAAAAATGGGCTGACCATCAAATAGGATGGGTGCAAAAGCTTCCCATGCTATCGAAATTAGCTTTATTATTATTGTTTACTTTTCTTTTCCTTTTGTTTAACTAAGGATATAATCTGTGATAGAGTGAAATGATTGAACAACATTCATGTAACTGAATCCAATTGCTTGGGATAATGATGATGATCTTCATTTTTCTTGCTAATTTTCTCCAAAAAAAAAAACATAGAATTACACATTAATCAAAAGAATTTCCATGAAGACTTTGTAAATGTAGAAGAAATTATCACATGCAAAAAAAAAAAATTATTGTCTACTGTCTCTTCAGTGGAATATGTATGTGTTGTAAACCTTCCATCCACCTTACCATCTCATTACAGGGCATGAGCCATGATGGGGTGCATAAAACAACCCGGATTCATCCATCCATTTTGACAGATCATTTTAGGTCATGATCCCAAAACTTAAGTAGATCCACATCTTAGTTAGTGTACCATACCACAAAAAACAGAGGTTATTGACCATTAAAACTTCTTGTGGGCCACCAAAGTTTTGGATCAAGCTGATATTTATTTGGTCCCTTCATCTAGGTATGAATAGGTTGGATGGTAAATAAACATTCCTATGGACCCCAAGGAGTTTTTAATGGTGAGTTTTCAATCACCACTGGTTCCTGTGGTGTGGTCCACTTAAGATTTTGATATGCTTCATTTTTTTTGGGACCATGACCTACAATGAGCTGTTGAAATGGGCATGGATGTAAGGAAAATACATCATGGTGGGTCCCACACTTAATTGTTCACATGTTCTTTTGTATTTGGAATTGCTAGAACAGACCCGGATGTGCATCGAAACTATCTGTGGTTGATTTCTATGGATGTATGTGGATGTATGTGGATGTTGAGCGGGGGTCCCTGAAAGGTGGGAACCGCTGTTATGACCATGATGAAGCTGTCCATTTCCCATATACAGTAATATGGGTGGCCTGGCAATTTGGACAGGCCCATGTTTATGGGTGATAAACCTGATCCCGAACTCGAACCCGAATTCCTAAACCTAAACCTAAACTGAAACTCAAATCCCTAAACCTAAACCTACACCTAATCCTAATCTCAACTCTCTAACCTAAACCTAAACCTAAACCTGATCCTAAACCCAAACCCGAATCCAAATCCCTAAACCTATTCTCAAATCCCTAAACCTAAACCTACACCTAAACCTAAACCTATAACCTAAACTCGATCCCAAATCCAAACCCAAACTAGAATTCCTAAACCTAAACCTAAACCGAAACTGAAATCCCTAAACCTAAACCTACACCTAAACCTAAACCTATAACCTAAACCTAAACCTAAACCTAAACTTGAAAACCGTATGATGTAAGCTTTGTATGTTTATTGAGTTGACTTATATTGTGAGGCAAATGCTCTGTGAAACTTATCATAATAATAACCATATGATGTATACTTTGTATGTTTATTGAGTTGACTTATATCGCAAGGTCATATCAAAATTTAGACAAATTTAGTGCTCACGTGAGTCACAATAGAAAATTACAATTTTGGGTAGTATGCTTAATATGTATTACATTTTTTTTCTTAAATTATTATTGTGACTTGTTAGTTTATAGTTGTGATTTGTGATTGTGATTTGTAAGTTAGATAATTAGTTACCCATTTGAGGATTTCTATGTGGCCATACATAGATATGGTGTGTTTTTGGTGGCATAGAAATGGCCCAAATTGTCCCATTTTGGACAGTTCAAAGTTAGATGGATAGTATGCTTTCATAAAATCTATTTAAATATTCATGCCTGATTCGCAGTCTATCTCCTCGTTTCTCTCTAGATATGTTTCTTCTGTTTCGTATCCAATGCCAAATATCTTTATATTACTTTAGATATTTAGCATCAGAATATAACGTAAGATCAACTTATCTGGAGAGGCGTGAGTAGATGCTGTCAGTTTTCGGCGTGGATGTTTAAATGGGAATATGAAAGTATTACAATTTATCCAACCTTAGATGGGTAACTAATTTAGGATTTAATTATTACTTGTAAGTTAGATAATTAGTTACCCGTTTGAGTGGGGGTCCATGAAAAGTGGGAACTACTGTTATGACCATGATGAAGCTGTCCATTTCCTATGGACAGTAATATGGGTGACCTGGCTATTTGGACAGACTCGTGTTTATATATTAGCTCGAAATTGATGGAGCAGACCTGGATGTGCATCGGAGCTATTCAGATGTTAAGCGGGGGTCCCTGGAAGATGAGAACCATTGATATTTATTTTTTCCTTTCATTAATATCTATGTGATCTTATGAACAGGTTGGATGATAAATAAACATCACTACAAGCCCTAGAAAGATTTCAATGATGAAAATCATTATACCCACTGTTTCTTGTGGTATGGTCCACCTAAGTTTCAGATATGATTCAATTTTGATTTCAACCCCTTAAATGATCTGGACAAGTAGATGGACGGTATAGATAAACTACAAATATTTATAGTGAGCCCAACTGAGCGTACTAAGTAACTCAAGACGCAATCCGATTTTAAACGTAACTAGCATAGTGGGTTAGGCCTTGACTGTGGACCCAACTTGATCTATGTGTTGTACATCTACGTCGTCCATTTGCATTTACAGCAGCTCATTTTAGAGGATGTCCCAAATTGAGGCACATCTAAAGATCAAGTGTAAATCACACCACAAGAAAACCTAAACCTAAACCGAAACTCAAATCCCTAATGTAATGCCCCGATTTTCAGGACCCGAGTATATCACTCATTTCCTTGAAACCCGGGTGTTAACTGATAATTAAAAGATAATTAAATCAAATCAAAGTGCAGTTAAAGGAACTAAGCGTAGTATAAATGTAACCCAACCAAAAGTAATATTCAGGGCCACTTAGCTAAGGCCCATATACAAAACCTCAATTCTCAAAATGTTTCAAGAGTTATTAGCTAAAGGGGAATTAAAAGCAGCTATTGATTTAGTACGTAAAACTCCGTTACGTCCAAACGGGGCTCCTCTTCATAATAATCTTCTCCCAATCCCATGGGATCAGCATCCAAATTCACCCAATTCATACCCTCATTTATGCCTGCATTATCTGTACGGTTATATATTTAAAGGATGAGTGGCCAGCTCAGTGGGAACTCCCCTCAAGATTACACACCACCCCATTAACCAAGCATTATCCCAGATAGTAAAACATACAAAACATTTCATGATGATCTTGTTTAAGTGCATGGATGCGTGAGTGCATGTCAATTAGGGGTGCACATCCAGTTGGCCAATGAATGGACCTTTCAAACAGTCGGCACATTCATGCATGGGGATGAGCCTTTCAAACAGTCAGCTCATCTCAACAAGGGAATGGACCTTTCAAACAGTCGATCCATTCAGGCGAGAGAATGAGTCTTTGAGACAGTTGACTCATTCAACTTGCGAAGGAACGGGTCTTTCAAACAGTTGACCCACTTAAGTAAGATAGTTGGCCTTTCAAACAGTCCGCTCACTTAAGTAATGAATTGGCCTTTCAAATAGTCTGCATTCATGCTAGGAAGATGGGCCTTTCAAACAGTCGGCTCATCCAAATAAGAGAAATAGATCTTTCTAACAGTTAGTCCATTCAAAAATAGGAGTGACATGTATGCATGATTAATTCTAATCATTATTATCTGAATTTTCAAGCAGCCAATTTAGGAAGACTTTCTAATAGGTATCATAGTCCAAGGTTTATAAGCATGTATTACGTAATTATCCTTCAAGAAAAATTTGGCATGCTACATATATAAGTTTCCACAAAATAGATATTAAGCATGTAATTAATTTTAATACTGCCACAAATAGCCATAAAAGCAAAGTCATTAATTATTAGGTAAAATTAGAGTCGAACTAACACATGAGTTAACATGGAAGAGGAAAGCTCAATGGGTAGAATCCTCACTTGAAGGGTTGTATCTCCTTTCTTGATTCAGTTTTCTGAAGCTAGCTAACGGTCCAATGCCATATAGTTGGTTTCCTATAGTCATTTCCAACCCAATAGTTTGTGTTAGCTTATGTTTCCAAAGACCACTAATGGGAAGGTTTTTAAGAGCCCCTGTCTCATGTGAACTGGGCCAGTTTTGGCCTATCAAGGTTTGAATTAGGCTTGGTTTGGCCCAGGATAAGTTGCAACATTGAGGTCCCCCAAAGTCCTAGGCCCCATGAGATTTGACTGATCAGCCCGACCCATTCATAAAGGGGCTTGCAAGATAAATGGAGATTTCTCATTAATGTGGTGGAGAATGAGATGAATCGGATTTTTCTAATAATGATGCAAGATTAAGCCATATGATCCAGCGTCAAAACTTCATCTGGGCAAGAGTTTCATGACAGGATTGTTTGCTTAATCTTTGAATCATATACACAAGGTAATAGCTTACAACAGAAACTGATTCTTTCGGGTAGCATAACCAGGCACTGAATGCAAAATGAAGAACCATCTAGAAAATGGATCCAACTTGAATCCCATCAACGAGCATAATAAAATAGCTTGGCTTGAGTTAAACTAAAACATATAGGAATTGCAGCCCTAGTCAAGTACTTCCACTGTTAAAATCATCTGATTAGAGAGAATATGGCCCATTCAGGTGGCCCAAATGGAATAGGGCTGGACCAGCAATGCAATGAGGCTCACTAGGATTTTAATCTTTGGTGCGGCCCATTGAGATGGGGCCCACAGGATTGCATCCCAAGTGCGGCCCACTGTAATACATGGTGAGGCCCACGAAGATCTGGACTGGGCATGACCCCTGTTTGTGGTTGGGCTTGGTCTAGACCACAGCCCAGGTCGCGGGATTCACTTGGCCCAGTATCTAGACCCAACCCAAGGTCGCACTTGGCCCACTCCACGACCCAAAGTCTGGCCCAATCTTGGACGCTGCTTTAAGCCCAGCTCTTAGTCCCCTTTACTGACCGATTTTCAACCCAACACACAGTCCCATAGAAGGACTAGTCTAGCCCACTTTTCGGATGGACTCCAGCCCAAACTATGGGCTGGTTTTAGCCCACACCTAAGGCCGATCTTAGCCCTGATCTTGGTCCACCTTCTAGCTAAAACTAGGCCTGATTTCAGCCTCCTTTTTCTGAGGCTGATTTCAACCCAAACGTGGGTTAGTTTCAGCTCAGCACACTAATTGGCCTCAGCACTTCTTCTAGCCCTTATTTTCAGTCCACCCCATAAGCCAAAATGTGGCCGTCCCCAACCTAATTTCCATCGTCTAACGGGGAACCATTTTTGGCCCTGTTGAAGGCTAATTCTTGTTTCAATTCGAGGCCCAGCTGTAGACCTCATTCAACTTCAAACCGCGGCCATGTTGACTATCTCATTCAGCCCAGGTAATAGCTCATATCGCAGCCGTTACTGACTTAGTTTCAGCCCAAACTCAGCCCTTATATGGTTTGATTAAGAGTGCCTAAGACCCTATTGTAACCGAAAATTGAAGTGGATAATGGAGATGGGGTTTTTGATGTTACTTGGCTCCTTCTCACGCTTAGAGATACTGCTGGACCACACTGGTTCAACTCAGTTTGAAAGAGCCGGGTCGACACAGTGTAAGGCCCACATCCTGGCCTGTACCGTTCTGTAGGCTTTCGCGGTCCTCCTGGTCGAATTATGACAACCCGCGACATATAATCGGTAGTTGCGCGTAACCCTGAGTTGTATCCTATATTCCTGAGTTGGCTCGACCCAAGACCTGTACTAGTGTGACCGCGCTGTCACCATGTCTTGCACCTCGAGGCGATACTCAGGTTAGGAGATATGGGCCTGCATTCAGTTAGAAAAAAACGTCGCGCGTTGCAAATACTGAGAGAATCTCTATGATAAGTTACATCAATCAATCAAAGTACAACCCATCACTCCATCCCATCCCCAAGTACAACCACCCTCCTCAAAAGTCAACACTCTCTCTTACACAAGTACACATCCATCACACCCTTCCATCACTCACCATCCCTCTCTCCCATCACTTCTCTCCCATCACCTCTCTCTCTCTCTCTCATTCTCCCAAGCAATCTAAGCCCCAACGTCCAAGCTCCTTAAGCTTCCATGGAGAAGCTAGTGTGGCCAACTTTTCTACCTTCCATCTCCACCATCCAAGTCCAATCTCAACCGTTAAAGTCTATACACTGGAGCTTTATATCGCATCAGTAGAAGGAAGAGTCTGAGATCTTGAGGTGGGTGATTTTGTTTTGTGGATTTAGGGCCCACATGGTGGGACCCATCTTGATGTATGCATTGTATAGAGGGGTCCATAATGGCAAGGACCCTCCTCCATCCACTATTTCAGTCTCTCTCTCTCTCTCTCTCTCTCTCTCTCTCTCTCCCCCTCTCTCTCCCTAGGTTGTAGTGGGCCCCACTGATGTGCGTTAAATCTACTCCGTCCATCAGACGGTGTGGCCCTCCACATTCTAAGAGGGATCCACTATCCACTGTTGGGACAGTGGGAAGACCCACACGCTGGACACATCACCCCTCCCTTTTGTATTATATATATATGATATATATATATATATATATATATATATAATATAATATAAGATATATTATAATATATACATGGTGGGCCACTACGTGGTCCCACTTTGATAGTGGATGGATTATGTAACTAGACCGTCCAGCGTCCTTGCTTCTGGATGCTGGATTGGATGGCATATATATATATATATTATTTATATTATATTATATTAATATTATATTAATATCATAATAGTATGGTGGGCCACTCCTACGTGGGACCCACCTTTAATTTACATTATCTGCACCGTTTAGGTGTATATGGATGGTGGATTTGGAGGGTATATATATATTATAGTATATAATATTAAATACTGTTGAGGGTCAAATATTACATATTAGGCCCCAGTTATTGCCTGGATTTACAAACATGATAACGTTTAATGACTTACTTTAATCGTATTTGTGATGCAAAGTGTATTTACGAGCATGGACTGAAAAGGGAGCTTAAAGCATGGATTTAATGCTCTGATGACACTAAAGGCAAGGGACGAACTCTAGGGGACCAAGATTGACAGAATTACATGCTAAAGATCTAAGAAAATTGAGAAACTGAAGCTCAAGTGGCCCAAAAATTGTCCAGAATACAAGATCACGGGGTTCCCACCATCTGTTTGGCTCAAAAATTCATACATGGCCTCAAGATCATAAATTAACCATACACATAAATTTTTAACCATCGGATCCCTTTAAAAGTCGCCTAATAGACAGATCAACCCCATAAATCAGCGATTTGGGGTCCACCTGATATCTGGATATGCTGTAATTTTATTCTCAACCCATTAAATAAGGTGGAACAATGGGTGGATGGAGTGGATTTCGCATATACCTCACGAATGGACCCCACTGGCAGTGCAAGTGCATGAGTGCACAAGTGCACTCGATGTGCACTGAACTTAGACGGTCGGTTAAATACGCATGACCCGATCATCTTCCAAATTTTGTCCTTCTTCAAACAGCGTCCGCATCATGCCAACCGTTTTTGTGTAGTGGGGCCCACCCATCATCCTTTCAGATGATCTGGACCATCCATACTCTCCAAAGAGGGGACACAACTCTCACCTAGCTATCCTTCTATTCCCATGCATTCACACATGTGTAAATTGTAATCAAACGCATGATGGACGATAGAGTAGATAGACTTGCGGGCCAAACGGAAATCAAATCAATCTTGCCCTTCCCGGACGGTTTTTCATCCTGAAGCCAATGGATGGTGTAGATTTTCCATTGGAAATCACTTAATGGGCCACTGACGTCACAGCGCAGTGTCTGTGGAAGCTTTGTTTCGCGTGAAGCTGCGGATGAAGCTTTATGGGCCACCACCGTACTTCAAAGGTACGATCTGGACCGTTCATCAGAGTTATACAGGTCCACTAACCATAACCTCGGTGGAATAATTCCCAGAAGTAACGAGGATCGAAATCTATCCGTTCAAACGAAGGATGAATGACAGAGCGGAAAACCATGTGAGCCACTCTGAATCTAGTCCAACACCAGTCGTTTCCAACTGATTTTTTGAGAAGAAGTTGGTGAATGGACTGGATTTCACGTCTGACATCAAGAATGGGCCCCACCAGGAAATCAGTATATGAGGATTATTCCTGCTGCGTAAAGTATGTTGCTGACTTCAGCAACAACCGACTCCAACCACACTGACCGTCCGTTGCCTATAAAAAAAGAAGAGAGAGAGAGGGCCATAAGGGGGATTCAATTCAGGGAGGACGTGCAGCTTGGCTTGGGTTTAAACGTGAAGAGAGAGAGAGAGAGAGAGAGAGAGAGAGAGAGAGAGAGAGAGAGAGAGAGAGAGAGAGAGAGAGAGAGAGAAATAGTTAGAGTATTTTTTCTTTTTCTTCTTCTTGTGTTTTCATTGTTTTAGAGAGATATAGTCCATCCATGACGAGCTAAACCTCTTAGCTAGGGCTAAGAGGTGAAGTTTGTAGCGTGATGGGAGGACTCCTTGCTTGTGCCTTTTGATTAGACTGAGTTGATATTGATTTTAGCTTAATTAATGGATGTTTTTAGTCTTTAATGGTCTGTTGTGACTGAAATTACAATGAGTCTGCAATGGCTTTGAGCATGTTCCTTTTCTTTATGCTTATGACGTCAGGAAGCCCTGTTGTTCACCATCATCTCCTGGGCATGGTCGAATGACGGTATCCTTCCTCACCTTCATAGCATGTTGATTGGTTGGTAATTAGTTTAATTTTGTTGTTTGCTTTATCTCCTGGGCATAGTTTGGTGATGGAATCCATTCTAATTCATATACCTTTCATCTCTTGAAAATTAGATCAAAGGAAGTTCAGTTTAATTTTCATGTTTACACCCTTCAAGTAGATGAAGATGGACTCTAAGTTCAGTTGAGTTTTTTATGCAGGCATAAGATCTCCCTGATCTCTACAAGTGGATCCTCTGAATCCCTAGTTTCCTATTTTTGAATTCCTTAAGTTTTAGATTAATATTGTACCATTATTCCTCAACTATATTCATTTTAGCTTTTATCTTATTCTAATTCTAGGTCTGCTTAGTTTTAGATAAAGTACAGGTATCAGTCCCCTGGGATTTGACCTCGGTCTCACCGAGTTTATTACTACATTACAACCTTGCACTTGAGGAGTGAACAAGTTTTTGGCGCCGTTGTCGGGGACTGATGGTTATGCTTTTCTGAAATTAATTGGTTTTAGAATTATATTAAGATTAGGATTGTACTAACTTTAGTTTTAGACTTTTCTTTTTATTTGATTTTCAGAACTAACTTTCCTATTTTGTAGGGTTATTGGTAGACTTTCTAAATTGGTAATCTCTTCCTAGTTTTTCTGTTTTTCTATTTTTAAAAATTTTCTAATTCTTGGATTTCTCTTATTTTTAGAATCTAACTTACTTTCTAGTTTAAGACTTTCCTAATTTATTTTTTACTTTCTTTTTTAGGAATTTCTTCTTTTTATTTAGAAATTAGTTTACTTCTAATTAGGAATTTTCTAATCTTAGACTTTCTATTTATAGAAACTAACTTTTTTTGTTTTGTTTTGTAGGTTGTTAACCTAGGACTTCGAAACTGGTAACTTCTTTCCATCTTTCCTTTTTATTTTCTAGATTTTTACTTCTTCCTTTCTCTTAGGTTTAGGTTTAGAATTTAAATCAAGGGCTGCGAGTGTTTCATGCCCAAATGGGCTCGTGACAACACTCGACGTCTCTTGACTGAAGGAGGATTAGTTGAGCAGTTAACTGTCTATCGCAGGACTAGACACCACTTGAATTTCCCTAAGTTAATTGAGGTTATGGCTGCAAATTAACCTCAAGCACTACCCTAATCTTGGGTTGAGGAAGTACATGATGAGAATGAGGTGCATCAAGCACCCCCGCCTCATACTTTACAAGATTATTTACAACCAGCGAGGGTGAGTACGCCCTTATGCATGATTTTTCCTAAGAATACAGGATATATGGACATCAAGCCAGGAGTTATCCAAATCCTTCTTAAGTTCCATGGGCTTGAGTCTGAAGAACCATATCTACATCTGAAAGAGTTCAATGAGATCATAGCCACTTTATACTTCCCTAATGTATCTGAGGATACAATTAGGCTAAAACTCTTTTCATTTTCCTTAAAAGAGAAGGCTAAGACGTGGTTACATTCACTACGTCCTAGATCCATTGGGACATGGAATGATAGGGAATTCATAAAGAAAATTTTTTCACATCATAAAATGATTACCCTCAGAAAAGCAATCATGAACTTTGCCCAAAAGGAAGATAAAACATTCTTCCAATGTTGGGAAAGGTTCAAGGATTTGGTCAGTTCATGCCCACAACACGGCTTTAAAAGGTGGCGCATTACAAATTTTTTCTACGATGGACTGACATCTTCCATGCGTCAAATGGTCGATACAATGTGTAATAGAGAATTCATTAATAAAAATGTTGACGAGGTATGGAATTACCTTGATAGTTTTGCTGAAAAAACACAATCATGGGACTATTACCCAAATCCAAACACCACGTCTAGCCCGACTCAATCTAAGGAGAAAGGTGGATTGTATCTCTTGAAAGAAGATGATGATCTCAAGTATAAAGTGACTATACTCATAAGAAAATTTGAGGCCATGGAAGGAAAGAAGGATAAGGTTAATGAAAGTGTTTGCGGCATCTGTGATTGTAACATTCACACAACTAAAAATTGTACTACAATACCTGCCTTTAGAGAAGTGTTGAATGAACAATCCAATGCTGTAAATAACTATCAAAGACCTTTCAATAACTGTCAAAGACCTTTCAATGGACCAACCTCTAATACGTACAATCCTGGTTGGAAAAATCATCCCAATTTTAGTTGGAGGAACGGACAAACTGCTAACCCTCAAGGTTTCTTCAATCAAAATCCAAATCAGGAGAGACCTCAAGAAGAACCGATTCAAAATTTCATGCAAGAGCTGGCTCAGACAATGCGAGATTTTATGTAAAAGATGGATTCAAGTATGACGACTATAGAAAAGGGGATGCTTCCTGCACAACCACTTCCCAATCCTAAACCACAATACGAAATAAGTGATCCCAGCTCTTCAAATCAAATGGGGCACGCTAAATCCATCCCCACTCTTAGGAGTGTGAAGATTATTGATAAAACTCTTTCGGTTAGGCCCGAAAAGCTTCAAGAGCCAGAAGAGGACAACAATGATGGATCTAGTGATGCCCCATAAAAATTAAAAGTGAAACTTCTAGAAAAGTCAGTTGCTCCATTTTTCGAACGGTTGGTTACACTAAAACCTCTCTCTAACTCTCAAGATATCCTAGAGGTGTTGAAATAAGTGAAAGTTAACATTCCGCTACTTAATGTCGTAAAACAGATACCTTCATATGCCAAATTCCTGAAAGACCTATGCACGACCAAAAGACGGCAGCGTATTCAAAAGAAGATCTTCTTGACTGAGAAAGTGAGTGTCATCCTAAAGCAAGACGTGCCGCAAAAATTCAAAGATCCCGGTAGCCCAACCATATCATGTGTAATTAGGAACTATCGAATTGATCACGCACTTCTTGACTTAAGAGCGAGCGTCAATCTGATTCCCTACTCGGTATATAAACAGTTAGGTCTGGGTGAATTAAAACCCACTCGGACCACACTATAACTTGTTGATCATACTATTCGTGCACCAAGAGGGATAATCAAGGATGTGTTAGTCCAGGTCGATAGATTTTACTACCCTGTAGATTTTATTATCCCGGATATCGAACCCATCAATAACATGAGCACTCAAATTCCCATCATTCTTGGTCTCCCATTCTTTACCACTTCAAAAGCAATTATCAATTGCAGGAATGGTGTCATGAATGTCTTTTGGAAATTTGACATTGGAATGAAACATCTTTTTCAATAACGGCAGCAACTCAGAGGATGATGACGATTTTCACGACATTAATATGGTTGATTATTTCGTGGAAGATGGAACGCCTCTTACCTTATCCTCTGATCCTCTAGAGACGTGCCTGGCATACTCCCATGATTTTGATTATGACATGATTAGGGAGACGTTTGCCTTTCTTGATACTACACCGGTACTTAAAGTTAATCGATAGAGGCCACAATTTGAAGAATTGTCCCAAACTGATGTAGTGCCTCTACCGTCTAACCTCAAACTGACGAAGATTGACCTAAAACCTTTATCCTCTGATTTGAAATATGTCTATTTAGGTCAAGATGAGACATACCCAATGGTGATGTCTGCCCACCTAGAGAAAGAACAGGAGAGTATGCTCATATCTACTCTCATGGAGCATAAGGGAGCTCTTGGATGGACGATAGCGGACCTCAAGGGAATCGATCCCTCAATTTGTACTCACTACATATATCTTAAGGATAATGCGAAGATTGCTCGGTAATCACAACATAGACTAAATCCAAACATGAAGGAAGTGGTTAAGGCCGAGATTCTTAAACTATTAGACATGGGTATCATATACCCCATATCCAATAGTTAATGGGTGAGTTCAAATCAGGTGGTTCCTAAGAAGTCCGGGATCACCATCGTAGCCAATGCCAATAATGAACTCGTGCCGACCAGAGTTACTACTGGTTGGAGAATGTACATTGACTACAGGAAGCTGAATACTGTCACGAGGAAGGACCACTTTCCTTTGTCCTTCATTGATCAAATTTTAGAAAGGCTAGCTGGTCATTCATATTATTGTTTCCTTGAGGGGTATTCGGGCTACAATCAGATTGTAATCACCCCTGAGGACCAGGAAAAGACTACATTTATATGTCCCTATGGCACCTTTGCTTACAGAAGGATGCCATTCTGGTTATGTAATGCCCCTGCCACCTTTTAGCGATGTATGATGAGTATCTTTTCTGATATGGTGAGAAAATATCTAGATGTCTTCATGGATGATTTCTCTATTTTCGGCTCATCTTTCATCGAGTGCTTAAAGAGTCTTAAATGTGTGTTGAAAAGATGTGAAGAAAAGAATCTGGTACTTAATTGGGAGAAGTGTCATTTCATGGTTTAGAAGAAAATTGTCCTTAAGCATATCATCTCGTTCAAGGGAATTGAGGTAGATAAGGTAAAAATTAATTTTATCTCTAACTTACCTCCATCCAAGAACATCAGAGACGTGCGATCCTTTTTAGGACACACAGGATTTTACAGACGATTCATAAAGGACTTTAGTCTCCTCTCTCGTCCTTTATGTAATCTCTTTCAAAAGGATGCACCATACAAGTGGACTAAGCAATGCCAGGAAGCTTTCACCAAGCTTAAGGGCATGTTAACCACTGCACCCATCATGCAGCCACCCGATTAGAGCCTGCTTTTTGAGCTTATGTGTGACGCTTCTGATTATACTCTTGGAGCAGTTCTAGGACAGAGAAAAGATAAGGGGCCTTACGTCATTCATTACGCAAGTAGGACTTTAAATCCTATCCAAGTGAACTACTCGACTACGAAAAAGGAACTCTTAGCCATAGTGTTTGCCTTAGACAAATTTAGGTCCTATCTAATTGGATCCAAGATCATTATCTACACAGATCATGCGGCACTTAAGTATCTTCTTTCTAAGAATGATTTTAAGCCCCACTTGATACAATGGATACTTCTACTCCAAGAATTTGACTTGAAAATTAAAGATAAAAAGGGAGTAGAGAACGTAGTGGCCTATCACCTTTCTCACCTTAATGTCTCTGATTCCCTTGAGGCAACCCATATCAATGACATGTTTCTTAATGAACAACTGTTCAGAGTCTCCCATTCACCTTGGTTTGCTGATATTGCTAATTATCTTGCCACAGGTTTCATACCAACACATTGGACTGTACAAGATAAGAAGAAATTCTTTACCAAGGTGCGTAACTTTTCTGGGACGATCCATATTTGTTTAAATATTGCCCAGACCAAATCCTAAGGAGATGTGTGCCAGATGATGAGCATCAGAGTGTCATCTCCTTCTGTCACTCACAGGCCTGTGGTGGTACTTTTCTGCTAAAAAGACCACGGCCAAGATTCTGCACTGTGGCTTTTATTGGCCCACTATGTTCAGGGACACACATAAGTTTTGCAAAGCCTGTGAGCATTATCAGAAATTGGGAGCATTGTCCCGTCGAAATATGATGCCCTTGAATCTCATCCCTATCATAGAAGCATTTAATTGTTGGGGCATTGATTTAATGGGACGTTTCCCCCAATCCTTTGAAAATTTGTATATTTTGCTCGCTGTAGACTATGTCACTAAATGGGTTGAAGCAATTCCATGCCGAAACAATGACCATCGCACGGTCATTAAAATTTTAAAATAGAACATCCATTCGCAGTTCGGAACGCCTCGAGACATCATTAGTGATGGGGGTTCACACTTTTGTAATAGATGATTCGAGAGCTTAATGAAGAAATATGGTATCTCTCATAAGGTGAGCACCCCATACCATCCACAGATAAGTGGACAAGCTGAGATTTTCAATAAGGAGATCAAACATATTCTAGAGAAAATGGTTAACCCTGATCATAAGGATTGGTCAACTCGATTAACCGATGTTTTATGGGCATACCATACTACTTTAAAACTCCTATTGGAATATCTCACTTTAAACTTGTCTATGGGAAGGCTTGTCACTTGCCTATGAAGTTGGAACATAAAGCGTACTGGGCGATCAAAATTTTGAATTTCAATCTAGACAACGCTGACTCGCTACGCAAACTTCAGTTAAATGAACTTGAAGAAATCTAGAATGATACATACGAGAACTCGAGAATTTACAAGGACAGGATGAAGGCATTTCATGATCAATATATTCTGCAGAAATCATTCACACCAGGTCAAAAAGTTCTTTTGTACAACTCTCGATTATATCTCTTTCTGGGTAAGCTTCGATCTTGTTGGACCGGCCCTTACATTGTTGTTACTACTTATCCTCATGGGGCCGTCGAGATAAGAGATCCTGACAATGGCAAGGAGTTTAAAGTAAATGGACATCAATTAAAACCATTTTTTAAGAAATTTGATTCAGACGACATGTCCATGCCTCTGACTGATCCTATTTACCAAGATTGATCTCCTAGTCTGATGGAGGTATAGGTAGGTTTATCACTTTCATAGGACTAGGGTAGTTCGCTTTATTTGTCTGTCTGAAGATGGTAAACTTTGTGTTCCTGGGAGGCAACCCAAATTTTCATTCCATTTCATTTTCCTAGTTAGTTAGTTCAATGTTTGTGGGTAACATTGCTGCAAACCCTCACGAGACTACAACTCATCCACTAGGGGCAACCTAGGGGTTTAAAGGCTTGTTGCATACACTAAATGCAATCAAGAGCACCTGCGAAAGTGTAGGTATGATTTTATTTTTGTTATTTTTTTTTACTTCTGTTGGTTTTTCTCTCGCACTGACCGGCTTTCATACTGCTATCTCTCGGAAAGTCTCTCTCTCGATTCATTATCCAGGTACTATCTTCCCATCACTTTTCCTTTACTTTCGTTGTCTCATATGTATTGCATGCTTATATCTTTTACAATGAGGATAATGTAGTTTTAGGTTGGGGGTGGCAGATTAGGTTACCTAATTAGTGTTTTCTTGGTCTTGAGCAAAAATTGTGCAAATTTTTAAAATTTTCAGGAAATTCTTGTGAATTCGATGTGATTTTAACATCCATTTGTGACTTAGAATTTTAATATACGTGATGTTGGTAATTTATGACTCTTGGATTTCGTATATGTTAGATTTCACAATTAAGTTTGAATTGTTAATCCAGAATTAAAAGTTATAAACATTGATTGAACCATGATGTCACACGTCACATCTCACTTACACGTTAAGGTTTCAATTTGATATTGAAGGGTTAACTTGGTAATCACTAAGCATGTAAGGAACCAGCTTGAAAATTTGCCTGTCATGGTCAAATTTTTTTTTAAAAAAAAAAAGAAGAAGAAAAGATACCTTTGTAAAGGGTTGGATGAATAATCTTCACCATAGGTTTGCTCCTTATAGGTGTAGATTTAATTCTCCATAAGATAATATAAGGGTTGGGTGTACAGTCTTCACCTTAGGTTTGCTCCCTATAGGTGCGGATTTGATTCCCCTTCTTAACATTACTTTTAGTGAAAAAATCAAAAGTAAAGGAATGAAAAGAGGATCTGTGAGGCAAGTTTTGGAAAAGTTTTGGTTATCATGAATTCTCTTATTGGGTACCAATACTATCCTGAAATAGAGAAGTGGATTTTAATGATGAGAAGTCGAGACTAGACTATACATCCATGGAACTCAATGCTTAGAATTGTTTTAATTGATAGATTAGTACTTCGAACTTGATTGTGAAGTTACCGGGCGCTCGAGTCTAAGAGATAGTAATGCCCAACATTCATGAATCATAGAATTCTAGGATCTGGATTGTTTTTCAAAAATCACTCGAGTTCATAGAAATTGTCCTGTAATTTTCAACTTATTTTTCGCATACTTTGCTCGGGACTAGAAAAATGGTAGTCGGGGGTTGTGTTGAGGGTCAAATATTACATATTAGACCCTAATTATTACCTGGATTTATGAACATGATACCGTTTAATGACCTGCTTTAATCATGTTTGTGATGCAGAGTGTATTTATGAGCATGGACTGAAAAGGGAGCTTAAACATGGACTTAACGCTCTGATGACACTAAAGGTAAGAGACAGACTCCAGGGGACCAAGATTGATGGAATTACACGCCAAAGATCCGAGAAAATCGAGAAACTGAAGCTAAAGTGGCCCAAAAATCATCCAGAATATAAGATCAAGGGGTTCCCACCATCCAGTTGGCTCAAAACTTCATACATGGCTTCAAGATCATAAATTAACTGTACACGTAAATTTTCAATCATTGGATCCCTCTAAAAGTGGCCCAATAGACAGATCAGCCCCATAAATCAGCGATTTAGGGTCCACCTGATATTTGGATATGCTGTAATTTTGGTCTCAACCCATTAAATAAGGTGGAACAACGGGTGGACGGAGCGAATTTCGCATATACCTCACGAGTGGACCCCACTAGCAGTGCAAGTGCACTCGACGTGCACTGAACTGAGATGGTCGGTCAAATACGCATGACCCGATCATCTTCCAAATTTCGTCCATCTTCAAATAGTGTCCGCATCACGCCAACCATTTTTGTGTAGTGGGGCCCACCCATCATCCTTTCAGATGATCTGGACCGTCCATACCTCCATAGGGGGGACAGAGCCCTCACCTAGTTGTCCTTCAATTCCCATGCATTCACACATGCGTAAATTGTAATCAAACGCACGATGGACGACGGAGTAGATAGACTTGCGGGCCACACCGAAATCAAACCAATCTTGCCCTTCCCGGACGGTTTTTCATCCTGAAGTCAATGGATGGTGTATATTTTCCATTTGAAATCACTCAATGGGCCACTGACGTCACAGTGCAGTGTCTGCGAAAGTTATGTTTCGCGTGAAGCTGCGGATGAAGCTTTATGGGCCACCACTATACTTCAGAGGTACGATCTGGACCGTTCATCGGAGTTATATAGGTCCACTAACCATAACCTCGATGGAATAATTCCCAGAAGTAACGAGGATCAAAATCTATCCATTCAAACGAAGGATGAATGACAGAGCAGAAAACCACGTGAGCCACTCTGAATCTAGTCCAAAACCAGTCGTTTCCAACTGATTTTATGAGAAGAAGCTAGTGAATGGACTGGATTTCACGTCTGACATCAAGAATGGGCCCCACTAGGAAATTAGCATACGAGGATTTTCCTGCTACGTAAAGTATGATGCTGACTTCAGCAACAACCGACTCTAACCACACCGACCGTCCATTGCCTATAAAACAAGAAGAGAGAGAGGGCTATAGGGGGGATTCAATTCAGGGAGGACGTGCAGCTTGGCTTGGGTTTGAACGTGAAGAGAGAGAGAGAGAGAGAGAGAGAGAGAGAGAGAGAGAGAGAGAGAGAAATAGTTAGAGTATTTTTTCTTTTTCTTCTTCTTGTGTTTTCATTATTTTAGAGAGATATAGTCCATCCATGATGGGCTAAACCTCTTAGCTAGGGCTAAGAGGTGAGGTTTGTAGCGTGATGGGAGGACTCCTTGCTTGTGCCTTTTGATTAGACTGAGTTGATATTGATATTGATTTTAGCTTAATTAATGGAATGTTTTTAGTCTTTAATGGTCTGTTGTGACTGAAATTACAATGGGTTTGCAATGGATTTGAGCATGTTCCTTTCCCTTATGTTTATGACGTCAGGAAGCCCTATTGTTCACCATTGTCTCCTGGGTATGGTCGGATGATGGTACCCTTCCTCACCTTTATAGCATGTTGATTGGTTGGTAATTAGTTTAATTCTGTTGTTTGCTTTGTCTCCTGGGCATGGTTTGGTGATGGAATCCATTCTAATTCATATACCTTTCATCTCTTGAAAATTAGATCAAAGGAAGTTCAGTTTAATTTTCATGGTTACACCCTTCAACTGGATGAAGATGGACTCTAAGTTCAGTTGAGTTTTTTATGCAGGCATAAGATCTCTCTGATCTCTACAAGTGGATCCTTTGAATCCCTAGTTTCCTATTTCTGAATTCCTTAAGTTTTAGATTAATATTTCACCATTATTCCTCAACTATATTCAATTTAGCTTTTATCTTATTCTAGTTCTAGGTCTGCTTAGTTTCAGATAACATACAGGTATCAGTCCCTTGCGATTCGACCTCGGTCTCACTGAGTTTATTACTACATCACAACCCTGCAATTGGGGAGTGAACAAATACATTAAAATATGTGATTATGGTGGCCCACTACGTGGGACCCACCCTGGTGTATGTACAGTATATCTACACCGTCCATCCACCTTGATGGCACGTGTGGCCCACCCAAATAGGGCCACCGTGATTTATATGTTTTTATCTTTACTGTCTAGCTTGCTGGACAATGGGAACCCACATGGATGTATATGTTTTATGTCCCTACCATTCGTGCATGGGACATGGGCTACCTTGACGTGGCTAGTGGGCCACGTGTATGTGGTCCCCACCCTGATGTACATGTTTTGGATCCTCATCGCCAAAGGTGGTGTCCACCGTGATGTATGTCTTCCATCCACATCGTTCAGATGGTGCTGCATGGTGCTGGACAATGTTTGGACGGTGCTGGACAGCATGGATGGTGCTATGCAGGGCCTCGCCACTGATGTATGTGTTACATCCAAAACGTCCATCTGATTGGTGAGCTCGTCTTAAGGCTTGAGACTAAAAGAAAAATAATAAGACAGATTTATTCATCTAGTGGACCACACTGCAATCAGTGGTGGGTTAAACGTCCACCATTGCACCCTTTACGGATCACAGAGGTTTGGATTAATGTGATATTTATTTTTCCTCTTAGTTCAGATCTTTATGCGGGGCCCATTGCAATTTTTCTAAGGCCCATTGTGATTGTTCGGGGCCCACTTTTTATGTGTTACATGAACTTTCCATCCATTGTGCCTAGCTCACGGGCCCCTGTTTAAGGCCCAATTGATGTATATGAGGTCTTTGCATAGGGCCCAATATAATGTATGTATGTGGCCCATGTGATGCAGCCCACCGTGATGTGTGTTGGGACCATGTGATGCAGCCTATCTTGATGTATATGGGGCCCATTAGTGCGGCCCATTGATGCAGCCCACTTAATATGTAAGAGGTCCATTAGTGCGGCCCGTTAATACGACTCACTTGATGTATTTGAGGCCCAATGGAGCATCCCATTAATGCGGCCTACTTGATGTATATAAGGCCCTTGTGTGAGGCCCATTGTGACATATTTGTGGCCCTAGTGGTGAGGCCCATTGAGATGTATTTTCTATCCATATGTTAATACATAGCATATGGGCCCTACACATAGGTCTTATATGCGCCTTACACATAGGTCTCATATGCATCAAATGGGCTACGACATATGGATAGAAAATACATCTCAATGGGCCTCACCACTTGGGCCACAAATATGTCACCATGTGCAGGGCCCACTTATTGTACATATGAGGCCCATAAGTGAGGCCCATTGTGATTTATTCGAGGTTGAGTATCAAGGCCGATTCTGATTTGTCGAGGCCGATTCTAATTTATCGAGGCCAATTGCATAGGCTGATTCTGATTGTCGAGGCCAAGTATCGAGGTCAATTCTGATTTGTCAAGGCCAATTGTATAGGCTGATTCTGATTGTTGAGGCCGATTCCAATTGTCGAGGGCGATTTCGATTGTCGAGGCCGATTCCGCTTGTCGAGGCCGAGTATTGAGACTGATTTTGATTGTCGAGGCTGAGTGTCGAGGCCGATTCTGATATCAAGGCCGATTGTATGGGCCGATTCCGATTATCGAGGCCGATTGTATAAAGCCGATTCCGATTGTCGAGGCCAAGTATAGAGGTCGATTCCGATTGTCGAGGCCCATTGTATAGGCCGATTCTGATTGTCAAGGCTGAATATCAAGGCCAATTCCGATTGTTGAGACCGATTTTGATTGTCGAGGCCAATTTTAAATGCCAAGCCGATTGTCAAGACCTATATGATGTATATACGACCCATAGTTGAAGCCCATGTAGTGTGTATTCGGCCTGTGTGATGTATATGCAACCCGTGTTTAAGGCCTAATGTGATTAATATAAGGTCTATGTGATGATGCCCATTGTGATGCATTTAAGGGCCAGGCGATGGAGTCCATTGTGATGTATATGAGGCCCATGTGAGAGGCCAATCGTGATGTGTATTAAGCTCTTGAGTAAGGCCCATGGTGTTGTATATTAGGTCCTTGTGTGAGGCCATGGGTCCACTATATGTTAGGCTCTATGTGGGCCATTCCTTGGGGGTAATATTGGTTAAATGTCCACATTCTCGAGGTCGATTGTTGTTGACAGTTATTGATACTGATTATGAGTATGTGACAGCATAACATCATGATATATGCCCATACGCATCATTTGCATATTTATTGTGAGATGTGATTAACCCTTGCATATGCCATAATATAAATGGATTATGAGACTCCCCGATAGGTGGAGTTATCCCACGTGAGCGCACGGTATGCGTAGGATTGATGCATGATTGGACTACATGACTCATGCATCTTACATTGTGTGATTGTGATTATTATATGCTCTAGCGACATAAGGGCTATGAGCTCCACAGGCATGTCGTGGATGGCTGGATAGGACACCGAAAATGTTTGATTCGAGCATCTAGGCACTTTGGATGTCTGTGGGTGAAAATTTTTAAACTTCCGAGGCCAGGAGACACCCCAATATCGAGACTGAGTGGATACATGAGCACCTGAGTGCTGAATACCAGGAGGTCGTGTCTCCCACTGTGTCATGGTTGGTTGGGAGGGGGTGTGGCCTTACCCGGCCGAGCGTAGGGGGCATAGGTAATCTGAGTTTAACCAGCTCATGAATGGGTCCACTATCAACGTGCCGGGTAGATATTGGTTGACTATTGGTCAGGCGGATAGTGAGGTATCTTCCACTTGCAAGGTCGCGTATCAGTGGGCAGTGATTTGCATGTAGAGTGTACTAGACCCCGGTGATAATCCTAGAGATGAACAGTACTGATATGTGGACTTATTGGGCAGGAGTTGCATACTCATTCATTCATTCATTCACTATCCACTCTGGTTGGTGGTGCGTAACTATTTGTTATGTGTGCCTTCGCAATGGCTAAGATTTTAGTTAGAGCGCGCGACTAACCTGAGATCAGTTATGGGACTGGTTTGGATAGAAGTCCCTTGTGATGGACCCCGTAGCCTGCAAAAATACGTACTTTCATCCCAAATTCACACTCTAACATGGTCATTCCATTCACACCGCATGTTGCATTGCATCCTTAGTATCTAATATTTGGCTCTTTATGACTCATCATTTGTATAGCTGATCTGTATTGCATAATCTGATATAGATTGACTCATGGACTTGTCAATATTTTCGCTTACTCTAATATAGTATGATTCATGATCTTATCAGTATTTTTGATATTGTATGATTATGGCATTGTATTGGATACTTTTCACTTATCTTGTATACGCACTTACACCACCCTCTAAGCTTTCTATAAGCTTATGCACGATAGATGCGTGTAGGTGGTATAGGGCTGCAGCAGCGTCAAGATTGGAGCATGCAGCCATCTTTTGAAGCTTTAATTTTTTATGTATGTATTTTCCTTTCAGCACTGTATTCAAATGTTTATATTAGTAGATATGTGATGATGATGTTGCCTTTGTGATTTGGGTATACTTGTGGTTTTGCTTCTTACGAGTAAAATGTACATTGAAAAATCCTCCTTATAGGCTCCCAGGATTGGAACCTGTCATATAGGCGCTGAGAGCTGAGAATGAGGTACTATGTCGGCACCAGATTAGGTGATCGGGATTTCTGTGAATCCGATTTTTGAGTTTGAGGCGCTATATAAATTGGTATCAGAGCATAACTTGGGAATACTTGAAGATAGCATCACATATCTGCTGATAGCTACCAGACACTCTATGATTGTTAAGAACTTAGAATGATTAGGTCCCCGAGTTCGAATAACTTTAAAATTTTATGACATAGTTCCCTACCGTTGAGATTGTAAGGCTACTCAGTGTTCCAGTCTTGATCATTTTTGACCGGGATCCGAGGTTCAGTAAGGGACACCATTCTGTTGAGGAGACATCTTGGAGCGCAAGGATAAGATTAGAGAACGCTATCTCCATTTATTTATAGATTAATTGTGCCTTGTATATGTTTATATCAATGTTTCCTCTTCCCTTTCCTTATCTTGCATGATAGTAAATTTCGAAGACGAAAATTTTTTTAGGTGGGGAGAGCTATAAGGCCCGCATCCTAGCTTGTACCGTTCTGTAGGCTTCCTTGGTCCTCCCGGTCGAATTCCAACAACCCACAACGTGTAATCGGCAGTTATGCGCGACCCTGAGTCGTATCCCATATTCCTGAGTTGGCTCGATCTAAGACCTATACCAGTACGGCCGCGTCGTCGCCGCGTCTCGCGCCCAAGGCGATACCCAGGTCCGGAGATGTGGGCCTGCATTTAGTTCGAGGAAAACGCCGCTTGTTGTAAATATCGAGAAAATCTCTACAACAAGTCACATCAATCAATTAAAGTACAACCCATCACTCCATCCCATCCCTAAGTACAACCACCCTCCCCAAAACTCAATACTCTCTCTTACACAAGTACACATCCATCACACCCTTCCATCACTCACCATCCCTCTCTCCAATCGCTTCTTTCCCATCACCTCTCTCTCTCATTCTCGCTCTCATTCTCCCAAGCAATCCAAGCCCCGATGTACATGCTTCTCAAGCTTCCATGGAGAAGCTAGTGTGGCCCACCTTCCTACCTTCCATCTCCACCATCCAAGTCCAATCTCAACCATTGAAGTCTATCCACTGAAGCTCTAGATCGCATCGGTGGAAGGAAGAGTCCGAGATCTTGAGGTGAGTGATTTTGTTTTGTGGATTTAGGGCTCACATGGTGGGACCCATCTTAATGTATGTATTGTATAAAGGGGCCCATAGTGGCGGGGACTTTCCTTCATCCGCTATTCCAGTCTCTCTCCCTCTCTCTCCCTCTCTCTCTCTCCCTAGGTTGGAGTGGGCCCCACCAATGTGTGTTAAATCTTCTCCGTCCATCAAACGATGTGGCCCTCCACATTCTAAGAGGGATCCACCGTCCACTGTTGGGATGGTGGGAAGACCCACACGCTGGACACATCACCCCTCCACTTTTGTATATTATATATATATATATATATATATATATATATATATATATATATATATATATATATATATATATATATATATATATATATATATATATATGTAGCGAAACGCTCACCTGCGAACCAGTTCGTACGTACTATGTACGAACTTTTTTGAGAACCCATCATAGGTGATGTAGATCCAAAATCTGAACTGTTCATGTGAAGCAGCACCTTAAGAAACCTCCTAAACAAAAGTTTTGCTTTGATCTAAAACTTTATGGGCCATGAAAAATGAAAACAGTTTCCTCCCTTGATTTGCATTTCTCTTTGCTATGGCCCACCAGAATTTTAGATTGAGGTGAAATTTTGTAACATGGGGTTTCATGGGATTCCGCATCACATGAACCGTTCAGATTAGACACCTATGGCACGTGTGCAAAGGTGCGCACGTGCTAGGTGCGCAGGGGAGCATGACTCTATATATGTATATATATATATATATATATATATATATATATATATATATATATATATATGATATATATATATATATGATATATATTATATAAGATATATTATGTAATATATACATGGTGGGCCACCACATGGTCCCACCTTGATAGTGGATGGATTATGTAACCAAACCGTCCAGCGTCCCTGCTGCTGGACGCTGGACTGGATGGCATGCATATATATATATATATATATATATATATATATATATATATATATATATATATATATATATATATATATATATATTATTATCATAATAGCATGGTGGACCACTCCTACATGGGACCAACCTTTAATTTACGTTATCTACACCGTCTAGGTGTATCTGGACGGTGGATTTGGAGGGTATATATATATATAATATTATATTATAGTATATAATATTAAATACATTAAAATATGTGATTATGGTCGCTCACTACGTGGGACGCACCCTGGTGTATGTACAGTATATCTACACCGTCCATCCACTTCGATGGCACGTGTGGCCCACCCACATGGGGCCACTGTGAATTATATGTTTTTATCTCCACCGTCCAGCTTGCTGGATGGTGGGAACCCACATGGATGTATATGTTTTACGTCCCTGCCGTCCGTGCATGGGACGTGGGCTACCTTGACGTGGCTGGTGGGCCACGTGTATGTGGTCTCCACCCTGATTTATGCATTTTAGATCCACACCGCTAGAGGTGGTGTCCACCGTGATGTATGTCTTCCATACACACCGTCCAGATGGTGCTAGACGGTGATGGACAATGTTTGGACGGTGCTGGACAGCATGGATGGTGCTACACAGGTCCTGGCCACTGATGTATGTGTTACATCCAAACCGTCCATCTGGATGGTGAGCTCGTCTTAAGGCTCGAGACTAAAAGAAAAATAATACGACAGATCTATCCATCAGGTGGACCACACTGCAATCAGTGGTGGGTTGAACATCCACCATTACACCCTTTAGGGATCACAGAGGTTTGGATTAATGTGATATTTATTTTTCCTCTTAGTTCAGATCTTTATGTGGGACCCATTGCGATTTTTCCAGGGCCCATTGTGATTGTTTAGGGCCCACTTTTATGTGTGTTACATGCACTATCCATCCATTATGCCTAACTCACGGGCCCCTGTTTAAGGCCCAAGTGACGTGTATGAGGTCTTTGCATAGGGCCCAATATGATTTATGTATGTGGCCCATGTGATGCAGCCCACCGTGACGTGTATTAGGACCATGTGATGCGGCCCATCTTGATGTATATGGTGCCCATTAGTGCGGCCCATTGATGCAGCCCACTTAATATGTAAGAGGCCCATTAGAGCAGCCCATTAATACGGCTCACTTGATGTATTTGAGGCCTAATGGAGTGGCCCGTTAATGCGGCCTACTTGATGTATATAAGGCCCTTGTGTAAGGCCCATTATGATGTATTTGTGGCCCAAGTGGTGAGGCCCATTGAGATGTATTTTCGGCCCATATGTCATAGCCCATTTGATGTATATGAGACCTATGTGTAGGGCCCACATGTTATACATTTGAGGCCCATGTGCAAGGCCCACTTGTTGTGCATATGAGGCCCATGAGTGAGGCCCATTGTGATGTGTTTGAGGCCAAGTATCAAGGTAAGTGTCAAGTATTCAATATCATGCCATAATCATACAATATCAGAATTGTTGGTAAGATCATGAATTATATGATTTCAGAGTAAGCAGTAATACTGACGAGTCTATAAAAATATCATCAACCTCATCCACAATATATGATGAAAAGACATAGTAAGCTAATTTTATATACTGAGAAAGTAATGTAAATCGGCTATGTAATACGGAAACATAATGAACCAAATATCATATATCTAGGATGCAATACAATATGAAACTCGGTAAAGCTATGAATACCATCAACCTCATCTGGATCATATAAATGCAAAAATATAGCAACCCAGGATGCCATATGTCGAGGATGTAATGCAATATGCAATATGAAATTACCAAGTTGCAGTGTGAATGCGAGATGATAGTATGTTGTATTACAAGCTATGGGGCCTATCACAAAGGACTTCTATCCAAACTAGTCTCATACCTAAATTTGGATAGATGGACTCAATATGGTAAGCTCCTAATCTCAGGTTAGTCGCGCACCCCAACCGAAATCCTGGTGTAACGTCTCAAAAAATCCCGTACTAAGACCCGAGTAATACCTCGATCAGAAATCACTTAGGAATAATTCCTTTAGAAATTTAGTGTAAGTTAACTAGTGCTACACTAGATTAGCTACGAAATCAATACTGTTCACTTTAAATACATTCTACAAGATCCAAAACTTGTGGAACTGTTAACGCTATAACGTCCTGAAACCTAGGATCAAACTCTAAACCCGTTTGCTCTCAGGAACCCTTTAAAACTTTGTATTGGATCTAGACCATGCGTCGAAAGTCCGATATCTACAATCTCAGACCATTATGACCGCTTGGTTGGACTTGACAATCGTTTCGAAAATCAGGCCCAACTGATGTACTGAGGTTATTGTACTGAGGTCGGAGTGAAGAGAGTGAGAAAAGGAAAAGGATTTGGAAAAATAATTCAAATCTGGCATGTGTCGCTGTGCGTTACTTTTAAGCGTTCTGACCGTCAGAATTCAGCCAAATTTCACCCTCGGATCAGGAAAAAATTACTCCTTCATGTCATAAAACTTGTAGTCCTGATTTAGCTTCGGTAACCATTGAATTGAAACTGGTCTGCCATGTGTGATCTGGAAGTCTGATCAAACTGAAAACTTAATACGGTTAGCATCCGACATCTATGAGCTTAAGTCCGACCGCATTCGGTCAGGGGACCTCCAAAAGTGTCCTTTTGGACCGGAAAAGACCCGATTTGGTTATAACCCAAGTATACCTTTGTTTCAAGTCTAAGTAGGTGACTTTTTAGCCTATATAAGGGCCTTGAACCCTCTCATAGCTCTCTCATCCGAATTTGCAAGAAACCCTAGAAAGAGAAGAGAGAGAAAGAGAGATTGTGAGAGAGTTGTGAGGGAAACTTCCTGCCATTCGATCCTTTTACCAAGAGTGCTTAGCCATCGCATTCAAATCATTCTTTCGGTGATTCCGACTTCATCCTAGGTATGAAAACCCTAACCTCAACCTGTTTTAGGGATTCCATAGATACAAGTAGCGAAGTAGCTGATTCATCTTATGATTTAGGTCTTCATACAGAAGTTGACGAAGCGTAGAGTTTCTACTCGATTCGTTACGCTTCTACGGCGACAGGTGAGGATTGTAGATGCTTAGGTTGACTGTTTTCAAAGCTTTCAATGTCGTTTAATAGTAGATTCTCGACATAACGTTGTTTGACATGTAGAACATGTTGTCTGATTTCCATTTCGACTGCGTACGAAGAATATGAGATTTAGGGTATTTTAGGTATTTTTAGGAAATACTGTATACGTCCGTATTTTGTCGATATGATTGTCATGAGTATTTGTCGTGTTATTATACTAGTTATATGTGTATGATCTGTTTGGCGAAGAGATTTATCCTAACGCACGGTTTGGGTCTACATACGCTATGTAGACAAAGGTGTGTAGACTAAGTGTTTGTATAAATGTTTGTATTAGTATGTATTGAGTAAATGATGCTGTAGATTAGTTTTGAGGTTGGATTCTCAAATTAACATGATGATTTATATGATTTTCCTCCATGTTTGTTATATAAAACTGATTTCCTTATGTACATGGAATACATGTATTTGGTTGATTTGCTTACGTTGTATGTTATAACATGTTGTCAACATGCCTTGATTGTTTGTATTCCATTTATGTTACTCTCATATGTTCACTGATGTAGATTACAAGTGCTTGGGGCTATATTCTAGTCCAGGCAGTCGGTAACAGATTTGAATTCGTAGTTGGCTTCTATTCGCCATGAAACACGCGCCGACAAACGTGAGTCGTGCATTAGGTTGACGGCAGTGGTTAGGCCACATGAAGTGTTTTATGCGCTTTTTGTCTTTCAGCTTGAGGTGCGCTCGTACTAGTCGAGCTCGTCAAGTAACCCGACTAACCATTGTATGTTCACCTTGTATTGGTCATAACTGCTTGAACCTAAGGTACTGAACTTACCAGTGAAAACCCTGATAACCATGGTACCTTGATCCATTAAGACTCATGAGCCGGGCATGGTGGTATGAGACACCGTGGTCGAGCTGTCGGCCTACGCTGGGGCCACAAACATCCCCGTAGTGACCAGTGAGCACCTTAGACTCGTGAGCCGATTGTGGTGGTATGGGACACTACATTCGAGCTGTCGGCCTACATTGATTGGTGACGAGCCCTTTGTAGTGACCTCGAGCGTATTCTGAGTCTACGGGAAGCGACGACCGTTCCGTAGTAACAAGAGTACATTAGGCCTGTATTGATAAGGTGATGGGGGAGCGGTGCAACGAGTGCGAGCAACAACCCTGACAGCCCTTGCAGTGACCTAGAAATATAACATCGTATGAGACTACTAGGAGTGACGACCCTAGATAGGATATGTGTTGGGATTGATATAAGGGAAGTACCTTAGTTTTCCAATCTTGCTGAATAAAAAGGACTAATAACAACTCGATAATCATTATCCATATTGCACAGCATGTGCTTGGAAGATGTGGAGCACTGAGGGAAGAAAGCATGCCGCGGACGTAAGATAGTGTCGTATGAGGGAGTATGTCGGTGAGGGCATCTATCATGTCATTTCATACTTGCATTAACAACAGTATCTAGGAATGTCTGATTGTTTGTACTACTATTATCACGTGATTGATTTGATAACATGCTAATCTTTACTCTATGATTCCACTGAGTTGATCACTCACTCCTACATTACGGGACAGTGTTTGCAATACCTACCAAACTCTGTCTTAGATGTAGGTGGCGAGGTGATCCAGGATGTGGAGCCGGACTACGACGAGGACCAGGACGAGTTCTCGTACATGCAATATTTCGACGGCTTTGCGTAGGTGGCCTGGATCGGCGGGACTTGCTAGTTGGACCACATGACATTTTGATTTTTAGTTTGTATATGTATATTGTGACTCAGAGATGTATTTATACTTTGGAGACAGATCGAGATTGTTTTATTTTACGTACAGTGATATATATATATATATATATATATATATATATATATATATATATATATCTTTTTCAGTCTTCCGCTCGTATTTTATCACTGAATCTGAAGTATGAATTGCAGTTTTGGTATAATCTTACTCATGTTAATGCACTAACTCAGACAACATCAAAATCATAAGCATATTTGTTGCATAAGTGACGTTCTGGAACTCGGGAGTGAGTTATACTCGACTCCCGATTTTCAGGGTGTTACACCTGGCCATCGCGAAAGTACACATAACAATTAATTGCGCACCACCAGCCCGAGTGGATAGTGAATGAATGAATGAATGAGTATAACGCTGAGTATACAACTCCTGCCCAATCAGTCCAAAATCAGTACTGTACATTTATGGGATCATCACCGAGGTCTAGTACACTCTACATGCAAATCGCCGCCCACTGATGCGCGACCATGCAAGTGGAAGAGACCTCATTATCCGCCTAGGCAGTATTCAGCCAATATCTACTCGGCACGTCGATAACGGACCTATTCCAGAGCTGGTCAAATTTAACCTAGCTATGCCCCTTACTCTCGTGCGGGTAATGCCTCAACTGACCATGACACAGTGGGAGACGCGGCCTCCTAGTATTCGGTACTTGGGCGCTCATGTATCTACTCGGTCTCAACGTTGGGGCATCTCCTGGCCACAGAGGTTTAGGAACTTTCATCCATGGACATCCAAAGTGTCCAGATGCTCGAACCAAATATTTTCGGTGTCCCATTTAGCCATCCATGACATGCCTGTAAAGGTCATATCCCTAATGTTACTAGGGCATACAGTAATCACAACACACAATGCAAGATGCATGAGTCATACAATCCAGTCATGCATCAATCCTGTACATACTATGTTCTCATGTGAGATAACCTCTGACTACTAGGGAGTCTCATAACAAATTTCCCAATAACATATGCAATGCTCAACCACACTTATAACAAACATGCAGATGATGCATATGGGCATGTATCATGATGCTATGTTGTCATATACTCATAATAGGTATCAATAACCGGCATCAACAATTGGCCTCGACAATGTGGACATTTAACTAACATTGCCCCCAACGAATGGCCCACATAGAGCCTAACATATAGTGGACCCATGGTCTCACACAAGGGTCTTACTCAAGAGCTTAATACACATCACGATGGGCCTCTCACATGGGCTTAATATACTTCACAATGGGCTCCATCGCCTCGCCCTCAAATGCACCACAATGGGCCTCATCACATATTCCTCATATACATCACAATGGGCCTTAAACATAGACTGAATATACATCATAATGGGCCTCAAATACGAACCACATATGCATTACATTAGGCCTCGACAATTGGAATCGGCCACGATAATCGACCTTAATAACCAGAATCGGCCTCAACAATTAGAATCGGCCTTGACAATCGAAATCGACCTCGACAATTGGCATCGAATTTGACAATTGAAATCAAAATCGGCCTTGATAATCGGCCTTGACAATCGAAATTGGCCTCGACAATTAAAATCGACCTCATCAATCGGCCTCAACAATTGGAATCAAAATCGGCCTCGACAATCGGCCTTAATAATCGGAATCGAAATTGGCCTCAACAATTAGAATTGATCACAAAAATTAGACTCAGCTTTGACAATCAGAATGAGCCTCGACAATCAGACTTAGCCTCAAAGATTGAAATCATCCTCGATAATCAGAATTGGAATCAGCCTCGACAATCGAAATCGGCCTGGTCAATCAGCCTCGACAATCGTATCAAAATCAGCCTTGATAATCGAAATCAAAATCTGCCTCGTCAATTGAAATCGACCTCGACAATCAGACTCGACCTCAACAATCAAAATGGGCCTCGATAATTGGATTCAGAATCGACCTTATCAATCTGACTTGGCCTCGACAATTGGAATCTGAATCGACTTCCTCAATCTGACTCGACCTTAACAATCGGAATCGGCCTCGATGTTGAGACTCAAATATTGTATAATTTTCTCCATTTATCTCTTGATTTTATGAATATAAATCATCCTAATATCCTATTTTACTCATGCATGTGTCGCAAGGTAAATTTAAGTGCTTGGATTGAAATGGTGCCAAAAAGTATGGATTTGATGCTCAAGATTTACCAAGGAAAGGGTTGAATCTTAGGAGACCAAGATTGAAGCATTCACATGCCAAATATCTAAGAAAATCAAGTGACGAATGAAAAGAATCGACGATTTGAAGTGAAGAATCCTGAAATCGTCCTTAAAAAGTGTATTTTGATGTTGTGAAGTTTATTCTGGAAAACTGCGCAGTAGAAAGTCTGTTTTAAATGAACTAAGCAGCGAGGAGTCTATTTTAGGAAAGTACGTATATTTGATGCGATTTCTAGGATTTTCAACTTTTTACAAAAATTGGAGTTCCCTACTTATGAATAGGGCTTCCTAGGGCATTTCAAAACACGGTTCAAGGCATCCAAGGGCAAAATTTAGGGTTTTTAAAGAGTTTTTTTAGTTTTATTAAAGATTTTAAATTATTCTTTTTATTTTAGATCTCTTCTATTTTCATTTTTTCTTTCTTGCTGATTTTATTTCTGCAATTTAATTTTATTTTTCTAAGTTCCTTTTAGCCCAAGCTAGAAGGGAAGCACATGGGTTTAATAGTTCTTTAAGATTATGATGATTGATTGTTTTAATGATGAGAAGAATGGTGTATACATGTTGTCCATTATTTAGATTTTATTTTTTTATCCTCTTGTGAGATCCATATGTTTCCATCATATGAGATCTACATTGATGGTTAGGCTTAGCCTAGATCAATCAGATTTCTTAGATAGGAGAGGTTCTCAATCTGTTATATTTCTTTGATATTCATTATCCGATAGATATTGAATACTTAAAATCACTGACGCTTGAGAATATATGTCAATGATGTAAATTCATGATTTTTTAATATTTTATATCACTTTTTAAAATATTTAAACCATCTTATTTTTCGACTAGGTTGACCATAGTGCTCAGATCCTAGTTATATTATCTAAGTCATCATGATTTTGGAACATTAACCTATGTGTGAAACTTTGAAGCGTGGGCGTTATTTTATTCAGTTGAATTACATCCATTCAAAAATCTCAAAATCAAATTATCAGTTTACTTTTTATTACTTAGTTTGTTTTGCATTTGATTTTTTTCCCTTCTCACAATTCATCTCCCTGTGGGATCGACCCCGTATTCACAGGATACTACTTACGAACCTCTGCACTTGGAGGCAATCAATCAAGTTTTTGGTGTGGTTGTCGGGGAGAGACTGAGATAGATCAGATCTGTGTAAGATACCTAAGGTAAGTTTTTTCTAAGATAAGTTCTCTTCTAAACCCTTCAAATTTTCTGTAGATTTATTATTATTTTTTCTTTTTTTTCTTTAAAAATAAATTCAGTTGGGTCTTTCAAGCATTAACTATGACATAAGGTTGTCCTGCTTGGAATTTTATCACCCAAGTGCTACAGTTGTCCTATAGTTGTTGTTTGATCACAAAGATCATCCGTTGAATCTATTTTCCATATTAACATAGTTTAATTTCTGCATTAGTTTTACTTTTATTGATTTATTTATTTATTTATTTTTTTGTGAACTGAACCCTCATGGTCGGCCCTGCCGCCTGGGTTGTTGATTTATTTTTGCTTTGTGGACTGAACCCTTATGGTCGCCCCTACCGCCTGGATAGTTGATTTATTTTTACTTTGTGGACTGAACCCTCATGGTCGGCCCTGCCGCCTGGATTTTTGGTTAAGTTTTTATTTTTATTTTAAGTATCATAATTACTATTTAATTTAGTGGTATTTATTGTGTGGTGTGGATGGTTTATGTCCCGTTGGAGTAGGGATCAAAACAATCGACTCTCCTCCAAAGGCGGACTAGTTACAGGCCTTTATCATTCAATTAGAAGAGGCAATCAATCAAGTTTTTGGACTGAATGTTTTTTTTTTCTTTGGGTTTCAGTTATTTTATCAGGTTTTAGTTTATTTTATTATTATTACTTTTTTATTTTTAAGTTTCAGTTAGGTTTACGTTTATTTTTAGGTTTATGGGGATTTTATTTTTTTTATTTTTTATTTTTTTTAACATTTTCAAAATAATACTTTTATATACAAGAATATAAACATGATATTATGTGAATTTCAAAGGCAAAGTTAATACTTAGTCTAGGTTGATAGTAGTCAGAAATCTGATAACGAAAATTTATAGACTTGAGTTTAATTATCTAATCACTAGTTTAAAATAAGTTATAATTTAATGTACTGAATTCACAATACACCCTAGCTAACTAAGTGAGGAATATGATATGTGAATTAGAATAACAACTTTTGATTCATACAGGGTTGAATGAACTAGTATCATTGATATATGATTAAAAGAGAGAATATTGAAGGAAAAAAATAATGAAATTTATTATTATTATTATAGAGCATGAATGTAATGACCATAACAATCGTGTCAGTAATCTGGAGTAAGGATGCCTAAGTATCCATTACCGTTACCATTACAAGTACGATACCTTAGGTTATGAAGCAAATCCGGTGGGAATCTTCATTTAAGGGTGGTCTATAAAAATGAAGATATAATAATAAAAGAATAAATGACATAAAAAAAATGAGATAACTAGAGATTTCATATTCTTGGAATGATTGAAAGGAGTTTGGATAGAGAACATGTATATTTCTCAAAGTTAGACTTGTGTCACGAAGCACATAAGGATATTGAATCATAACTATTCTAAATTTTGATTAGGTCTCTGAACTCAATGATGTAATGGATTAAGAAATTGAGATTCTAACTAACTTCAGACTTAGGGTAAGTATTAGTTTATTTTGGAATTCATATGATGAATGGAAGCATAATTGTATAATTTTTCGAGTGTCGAACTATTTTTCATGTTGTTAATGTTTGTGGGTAACATTTCTGAAAACCCTCACGAGACTATAACTCGTCCACTAGGGGAAACCTAGGGGTTTAAAGGCTTGTTGTATATGCTAAATGCAATCGAGATTACCTGCGAAAGTGGTGTAGTTAGAATCTTGTTTTCATTTTAATTTTGTTTCTACAATTAATTTTCATTCTTATTTTTATTCTTCTTCGCTTATTTTACTCGGGACTAGCAAAATGCTGGTTGGGGGGTGTGTTGAGACTCAAATATTGTATAATTTTCCTCATTTATCTCTTAATTTTATGAATATAAATCATTTTAATATCGTATTTTACTCATGCATGTGTTGCAAGGTTAATTTAAGTGCTTGGATTTAAATGGTGCTAAAAAGTATGGATTTGATGCTCAAGATTTACCAAGGAAAGGATTGAATCTTAGAAAATCAAGATTGAAGCATTCACATGCCAAATATCCAAGAAAATCAAGTGATGAATGAAGAGAATCGATGATTTGAAGTAAAGAATCCTGAAATCGTCCTGAAAAAGTTATTTTGAAGCTGTGAAGTTTATTCTGAAAAACTGCGCAGCAGAAAGTTTATTTTAAACGAACTAAGCAGTGAGGAGTCTATTTTGGAAAAATACGTATATTGATGGATAGGCTTAGCCTAGATCAATCAAATTTCTTAGATAGGAGAGGTTCTGAATCTGTTATATTTCTTTGATATTCATTATCCTATAGATATTTAATACTTAAAATCATTGACGCTTGAGAATATATGTTAATGATGCAAATCCATAATTTTTTAATATTTTATATCACTTTTTAAAATATTTAAACCGTCTTATTTTTCGACTAGGCTGACCATAGTGCTCAGATCCTAATTGTGTTATCCAAGTCATCATGATTTTAAAACATTAACATATATGTGAAAATTTGAAGCTTGGGTGTTATTTTATTCAGTTAAATTACATCCATTCAAAAATCCTAAAATTAAATTATCAGTTTAGTTTTTATTACTTAGTTTGTTTTGCATTTGATTTTTTTTCCTTCTCACAATTCATCTCCCTGTGGGATCGACCTCGTATTCACGGGATACTACTTACGAACCTCTGCACTTGGATGCAATCAATCAATTTTTTGGCGCCGTTGTCGGGGAGAGACTGAGATAGATCAGATCTGTGCAAGATACCTAAGGTAAGTTTTTTCTAAGGTAAGTTCTCTTCTAAACCCTCCAAATTTTCTGTAGATTTATTTTTTTTTTCTTTTTTTCCTTTGAAAATAAATTCAGTTGGGTCTTTCAAGCACTAACTATGACATAAGGTTGCCCTGCTTGAGATTTTATCACCCAAGTGCTACGGTTGTCCTACAGTTGCTGTTTGATCACAAAGATTATCTGTTGAATCTATTTTCCAGATTAGCATAGTTTAATTTCTGCATTAGTTTTACTTTTGTCGATTTATTTATTTTTTATTTTTTTTGTGAACCGAACCCTCATGGTTGGCCCTGCAGCCTGGGTTGTTGATTTATTTTTACTTTATGGACTAAACCCTCATGGTCGGCCCTACCGCCTGGGTTGTTGATTTCCTTTTGCTTTATGGACTGAACCCTCATGGTCAGCCCTGCCGCCTGGGTTTTTGGTTAAGTTTTTATTTTTATTTTAAGTATCATACTTACTATTAAATTTAGTGGTATTTATTGTGTGGTGTGAATGGTTTATGTCCCGTTGGAGTAGGGATCAAAACAATCGACTCTCCCCCGAAGGCGGACTAGTTCTAGGCCTTGATCATTTACTTAGAAGAGGCAATCAATCAAGTTTTTGGACTGAATGTTTTTGTTTCTTTGGGTTTCAGTTATTTTATTAGGTTTTAGTTTATTTTATTATTATTATTTTTTTATTTTTAAGTTTCAGTTAGGTTTACGTTTATTTTTAGGTTTATGAGGATTTTATTTTTTTTATTTTTTATTTTTTTCAACATTTTCAAAATAATACTTTTATATAAAAGAATGTAAACATGATATTATATGAATTTCAAAGGCAAAGTTAATACTTAGTCTAGGTTGATAGTAGTCAGAAATCTGATAACAAAAATTTATAGACTTAAGTTTAATTATCTAATCACTAGTTTAAAATAAGTTATAATTTAATGTACTGAATTCGCAATACACCCTAGCTAACTAAGTGAGGAATATGATATGTGAATTAGAATAACAACTTTTGATTCATAAAGGGTTGAATGAACTAGTATCATTGATATATGCTTAAAAGAGAGAATATTGAAGGAAAAAAATAATGAAATTTTTTATTATTATTATAGAGCATGAATGTAATAACCATAACAATCGTGTCAGTAATCTGGAGTAAGGATGCCTAAGCATCCATTACCGTTACATTACAAGTACGATACATTAGGTTATGAAGCAAATCCGGTGGAAATCTTCATTTAAGGGTGGTTTATAAAAATGAGGATATAATAATAAAAGAAGAAATGACATAAAAAAAATAAGATAACTAGAGATTTCATATTCTTGAAATGATTGAAAGGAGTTTGGATAGAGAACATGTATATTTCTCAAAGTTAGACTTGTGTCACGAAGCACATAAGGATATTGAATCATAACTATTCTAAATTTTGATTAAGTCTCTGAACTCAATGATGTAATGGATTAGGAAATTGAGATTCTAACTAACTTCAGACTTAGGGTAAGTATTAGTTTATTTTGAAATTCATATGATGAATGGAAGCATAATTGTATAATATTTCGAGTGTCGAACTATTTTTCATGTTGTCAATGTTTGTGGGTAACATTTCTGGAAACCCTCACGAGACTATAACTCGTCCACTAGGGAAAACCTAGGGGTTTAAAGGCTTGTTACATATGCTAAATGTAATCAAGATTACCTGCGAAAGTGGTGTAGTTAGAATCTTGTTTTCATTTTAATTTTGTTTCTAGAATTAATTTTCATTCTTATTTTTATTCTTCTTCACTTATTTTGCTCGGGACTAGCAAAATGCTGGTTGGAGGGCGTGGTGAGACTCAAATATTGTATAATTTTCCTCATTTATCTCTTAATTTTATGAATATAAATTATTTTAATATCCTATTTTACTCATGCATGTGTTGCAAGGTAAATTTAAGTGCTTGGATTTAAATGGTGCTAAAAAGTATGGATTTGATGCTCAAGATTTACCAAGGAAAGGATTGAATCTTAGAAAATCAAGATTGAAGCATTCACATGCCAAATATCTAAGAAAATCAAGTGAAGAATGAAGAGAATCGATGATTTGAAGTGAAGAATTCTGAAATCGTCCTGAAAAAGTTATTTTGAAGCTGTGAAGTTTATTCTGAAAAACTGCGCAGCAGAAAGTCAATTTTAAACGAACTAAGCAGTGAGGAGTCTATTTTGGAAAAATACGTATATTTGATGTGGTTTCTAAGGTTTTCAACTTTTTATAAAAATTGGAGTTCCCTACTTATAAATAGGGCTTCCTAGGGCATTCCAAAACATGACTCGAGGCATCCCAAGGAAAAATTTGGAGTTTTTAAAGAGTTTTTTTAGTTTTATTGAAGCTTTTAAGTTGTTCTTTTCATTTTAGATCTCTTCTATTTTCATTTTTTCTTTCTTACTGCTTTTATTTCTACAATTTAATTATATTTTTCTAAGTTCCTTTTAGCCCAAGTTAGAAGGGAAGCACATGAGTTGAATAGTTCTTTAAGATTATGATGATTGATTATTTTAATGATGAGAAGAATTGTGTATGCATGTTGTCTATTATTTAGGTTTTATTTTTTTATCCTCTTGTGAGATCCATATTTTTCATCATATGAAATCTACATTGATGGATAGGCTTAGTCTAGATCAATCAGATTTCTTAGATAGGAGAGGTTCTCAATCTGTTATATTTCTTTGATATTCATTATCCTATAGATATTGAATACTTAAAATCACTGACGCTTGAGAATATATGTTAATGATGTAAATTTATAATTTTTTAATATTTTATATCACTTTATAAAATATTTAAACCGTCGTATTTTCCGACTAAGCTGACCATAGTGCTCAGATCCTAGTTGTGTTATCCAAGTCATCATAATTTTAGAACATTAACCTATGTGTGGAACTTTGAAGCTTGGGTGTTATTTTATTCAGTTGAATTACATCTATTCAAAAATTCCAAAATCAAATTATCAGTTTAGTTTTTATTACTTAGTTTATTTTGCATTTGATTTTTTTCCCTTCTCAGAATTCATCTCCCTGTGGGATCGACCCTGTATTCACGAGATACTACTTATGAACCTTTGTACTTGGAGGCAATCAATCACTCGACAATCAGAATCGGCCTCGATAATCGGAATCGTCCTCGTCAATCGGCCTCAACAATCGAAATCGGAATCGACCGCGACAATCAAACTCGGTCTCGACAATCAGAATCGGCCTCCATAATCGGAATCCGCCTCGACAATTGTAATCGAAATCGGCCTCGATAATCGAAATCAGAATCGATCACGACAATTAGAATCGATCTCAATAATCGAACTCGGCCTCGACAATAGGAATCAGAATCAGCTTCATCAATCTAACTCGGCCTCGACAATTGGAATCAGAATCGGCCTCATCAATCTGACTGGCCTCGACATTCAGAATTGGCCTTGACAATCGGACTCGACCTCGACAATCAAAATCAGCCTCGACAATCAAAATCGAAATCCGCCTTAACAATTGGCCTTAACAATCAGAATTGACCTCGACAATCGATATCGACTTCGACAATCGGAATCGGAATTGGCCTCGTCAATTGACTTGGCCTCGACAATCAGAATTAACTTCATCAATTGACCTCGATAATCTGAATCGGCCTCGACCAAACGGAATCGGCTTCGACTAAACGGAATCAGACTCGACGCAACAGAATCGGCCTTGGTAATCAAATTCGGCCTCGACAACGGAATTGACAATCGAAATCGGCCTAACAAAGGGAAGGTTACAACCATCATTGCCCATCAATGTAGACATTCAACCAACATTACTCCCAAGCGGTGGCCCACATAGAGCTAAACATAAAGTGGGCCCATGGCCTCACACAAAGGCCTATTATACATTACAATGGGCCACTTATATACATCACCCTACACATCATAATGGGCCTCATACATGGGCCGAAAACACATCGCAATAGGCCGCATCCATGGGCTAGAAATACATCATAATGGGCCTCATCATATGGGCCATAAATACATCACATCAGGCCTAGCCTATTGGGCTCGAATACATCACAATGGGCATCGCCCATGGGTCTCAAATACACAATAGGTGGGCCCTATACATGGACCATAAATACATTATATATTAGACCTCATTAGATGGGCCTCATCATATTTATAGTGAGCATGATGGGGCAGCCCATGGTCCAACAAAAGAGATGGGTATACATCATGGTGGCCCTACACATATAACAGGTGAGCCTGCACCTCCAAATGGGCCCACCAGATGAACAACTTGGATATACAACACATATATCAAGTGGGCCGCATGTCTAGTAAACTAGACGGCGTGGAATACAAAACATACATTGCAGCAGGTTTTCAACAGATGGCCAACTTGATATACACAAGCATTAAGGTGGGCCACTGCACAGATGGTGCAAATCCAACACTGCATCATGGTGGGGCAGTACACGGCACCGTCCAGCTAGACGGTGCAGATGAAACACATACTATTAAGGTGGGTCGCACAGAATTTTGTGAAGTCATTACACAGCTACATAGCTGGTGTGGGGATCCTAACTAGTCCGTCCAGCAGGTGGTTCTCACATGGGGCCCACCACACACCTATATATTATAATATATTATATATATTATTTTATATACATATATTTATTATTATTATTATTATTATTATTATTATATTTTCTTTAAAAAAATATACAAAGCTACTGTCCAGAAGCTTGGTTGAATGGACGGTTTGGGTGTAAGGCACGTACACCAAGTTGGGTCCTCATTGATGGATGGTGTGTGTAGCACATACATCACCGAGGGGTCCACAGTCCTGGACAAGGACAGAGTGGAGATAGAATAAATACATCGTGGTGAGCCATACCTGTCCAGCAAGTAGGGTGAATGCCATTGTTGAAATCACATACATTAGGGTGTGCTCCACGGTATATCGTCCGGGGATAGACAGCTTGGATATAAATGCATAAATCAAGGTGGGTCCCACCTACCCACACGTGTCACATGTGTGGGGTGGGCCCACTCCATCAACGGATGGACGGCATAAATACACAACATTCATCATAGTGGCCCTCAGCACACCGTCCAGATGGACAATGTGAACAAATACATCACGGTGGTCCCTTAGTAGCGTTTAGATTTCTCTGAATGGTGGGGCTCTTAGCATGGCATGCGGATCAAGGTAGGTCCCATGTGGGCCTAATAGATATGATATTAAATATATATTATATTAGATATATATTAAATCTATGAATATTTTGTTATTATTATTAGGACAGTCCAGTGTCCAGGATAGTCCAGCGTCCAGGTCGTCCAGTAATGGACGGATGGCTGGATGCGTGGCTTGGTAGGTGGAGTATCATCGTCCCTAAAGGATGGTGGATAGAAAACATACAGCAGGGTGGTGCCACGTCAGTGTGGCCCATCCGATTGGGGTCAAGCTGAGATTTATGTCTCCCTTCATTAAGCAGTTAATAGCACTTATTACTGCTATGGCACAGCCCACAAGAGTTTTGGATCTGCACTGTTATAGATGGACGAAATGGGTATAATACACCCATCAAGGTGGGCCCCATAGATGGCTATGAAGTTGGAATTTATCTGATATTTATTCATTTCCACCATCCAGACAAGCCAAGTGGACAGTCAGTCCAGAAGGGTGGACAGCAAAACTGTCCCACCTGCTGGATGGTTTGGATTGTCCATGCATGTATCCAATAGTTAGGCCACACATCATCAAAGAATAGAGGGAGAGAGAGAAATAGAGGCACCCACTTTACTCTTCTTCTTCTTCCCATATACTCCAATGCTTCTATGAAGCTCTTTCAACAGTGAAGATGACGATCTAGAGGTTGGATTGGTGGGATCTAAGGTGGGAGAGGGCTGAATTTTTTTGGGATGGGTTGGACGTCCATGGCTCTAGCAATGGAGAATGAAAAGGAAAGGAGGGAGAGAGAGAGATAGGAGAGAGAGAGAGAGAGGCAAAGTCATGGCTTGAAATAATGATGTAAGGCCATCATTAATTTCTTGGTAAGGGAGGGTGTTGACTTTTGAAAAAATGAGAGGAAATGATTACCTAGCACATCATCCTATGATGGCTTAGAAATTTATGTCATTACAATAGGTAGGTCCCGCAACATGAAGTATACATTCATTACAATGCACGGGCCACAACTTATGATTTAAGTGTTGCATTGATGCACGAGATGCGGTGTTGGAACCACACCAACGACGTGATTACTAGGGTACAAGTTTCGAGTCGAGCCAACTCTTATATACAAGACACGACTTAGAATCACGCGTAAATGCTTATAATAGATCGCGGGTCACTGAAATTCGACCGAGAGGACCGCGAAAGCCTATGGAATGGTACGGGCTAGGATACGGGTCTCATAGTCCTAGGTGGGAGTGAGTAGCTAACTTAGTGATTCCATTAGTTCTAAGTTACACATGCTATCGACACAATCAGCGCAGTTAATGATAAACAAGAAATCAAACAATTCTTAAATACTCTTGTTAAATGTGCATATGAAGATATGACATGATGTATGCCCTTTCTAAACAACACTCCCTCACAAGCGACTCCGACCACCTATTTTGCAAATGACAACACTTCCTCATCACGCAACAACCATGCCTGTTCGCCACATCATAATCTAATGCAATGCGGTGAATGATCATGTTAGCTGAGTAATTATTAAGTTCAATTCATCCAGCATATTAGCGAAGGTAGGATATCAACATTATATCACGAGTCCTTATCTGGATCATGTGTCTCGTTGCCATGCACAGTGGCTCCTTACCAGTGTCTCTTAATCCAAATGTAAGTATCACTTGTTTATATCATAAATTAATAATTCTAAAGATACGGTATGATACCTAAATATATGAGGATCAACCCAATATGAATCATCACCCAATACAGGATATGATCACTAAGTTTCGAGATGCGAGCTTGTCATAAAAAATAAAAAATAAATAAAGGAAAGGGCTCGTCACTCAATTCCATTCATACCCAGGTCGTTCAAACGGTACTCTAGCACGTAACCATTGGCCGGATAATTTAACCGGGGTCGTTCGAACAATGGTCTATCACCTCCATCAGTGCTCACTGGTCACTATGGGAAGGCTCGTCACCCCAGCATAGGCCCACAGTTAGGACATGGTGTTCCATACCACCATGCTCGGCTCATGAGTCTTAGTTGCTCACTAGTCACTACCGGGAGGCTCATCACCCCAGCGTAAGCCGACAACTCAGACACAGTGTCCCATACCACCATACCCGGCTCATGAGTCTTAGTAGGATCAATCGCACTAACGGTTATGAGTGGACACATCCATTGAAAATGGGGTATCATAGATTCTATTTAATCGTGTCATACATTGTGAACATACATGATCAGTCAGCTAGTGGCCTAATTTGATTGACCTGGGAGAACCATGATGCAACCGGCATTGGGTGCAAGCATCCCATGTAGTCCAGCTACTATTGGTCATCCGTGTCTAACCCGAGTCGATCAAACAAGCCTAGGGTGGCCACCATAACTTGGGCCTCCCTTTTATTTCAGGCGGTTAGCCAACTGACCCAACATCATAACAATCCTAAGTATCACTATGGACTAACATTATATCACATAATTATAGCATAAATTTTACTATGTAACTACTTTGGTATTTCATCGAACACATGAGCATCCATAGGGTATTACATTCACTAAAGCATTAAATCAAATATGTGGGCATGCATAAGGTAATACAATCACTTAGATAATAAATTAAGCATGTGAACATTGACAAATCAATACATTTTTCATCGAACATGTGAGCATCCATATCCAACCAATAATATATAATACAATCAAACATGAAATAAGAACATGCTAGCTATTACAACCTATTCAATATAAGATATCATTAACTGAGACCCTCAAGGGTTGATAAATAGAAATCTAGTAATAATGGTCTGCACCTTGTGACGTTTCGCCCAACTCATGGCGCTCCATGGGTTAGTGTTTTGAGAAAGATCATTAAAATACCTAAGCGGTATACAAGCTTAAGAGAATGGGGATAAACAAGTATTGAAATCCTAGATTATAAGTGGAATTCAACACTTACTTCCATTTATTATCGGGAAAACTTTGGCGATGACTTTTGTTACGGCGAGGCGGCTAGATATGGGATGTGAGGGCGGAGGTGCACCAACACCCACAACCCAAGTTCTCTCTTATCCTTTCTCCTCTTTCTCTTCTCCCTTTCTCCCTTTTTTCCTTTTCTCTAGGGCATGAAATTTGTATGGGAGGAGAGGGTGCCCAAATAAGGCCTTTATATAGTGTCAGATTTAGTGTAAATGGCCCTATGGGCTGAGTTTTTGCTATACTAGCCCTAAGGGAGTATTTTTCTACCATTTAGGGACCATTATGGGGCGTAGCAGTTAACACCCACCATTGGATAATTGGCCCTAGCGATGATCTACTCATAGACACAATCGACCTGTCATTTGGATGCGTCGATCGACGGGTATGATTAGAAGTCTGTTCAACGGTCACCAATAGTCGATCAGGGCTGCGGCTATACGGATATGTGTGGAGAAATATGTTTAGTTGATACCCCGAATTTGACCATGAACCGACGGTCCGAAAGTTACAACTTTACGAAAGAAGAATGGACTTATTTCACTTAAGTCTCAGATTTTTATATAAGGTATTCGCATAACTCAAGCACTCGTCTTGCGAGTCCAAGTTGAATGATTCGAGACGCGATCTCAGCTCGATATCCCGCAATGGACGTCAAGCCGACTAAGACGAATATATTTCTATGGCCTTAGGTTTAGTGGCCCACTAACGAGTGGTCTAGAGTTTGTTTGGATAATCGGGGCATTTTTAGAATGAATTAGGTAATAAGATTTCTCGTGCGTAATAATTAGGATCTAAATTAGCTAAGCTTGTAGTGTGGCCTATCGCAATTAGTGAAAATGTCAATTTGGTCAAAGTCTAAGCCGTTGGTTTTTAGGCAAAAGGGGTAACTGATTGATTTAATTTGTTAATTAAGATCTGACCCCTACTTATCTTGGCTTTGGGTAGATCTTTATTTAGTTACGGTTGTCTCGATTAGCCAGTGATAGGTTGACTAGATTTAGACCCTACGTGAACAAATCTCAAGGCTAAGTTCGATGTTTAAGTGATTGGACAGATTTGTTGGCTTCCTATGGTTGATTGATCAGATTTGTGCTGTTCTTTACTGGTACTACCCATATATAGGCTCACTTTGAGCTTTAAGGACCAATAAACGACAACATAAGCTAATTATAATGAAAATTTTCAAGGATTTTTCGAAATTCAAAATAGTGAAAATCCAGGATGTTACACCTAAAACCGATCCCGAACCCAAAACCAAACCTGAATCCTTAAACCTAAACTTAAACCTAGTCTCAAATCCCTAAACCTAAACCTACACCTAAACCTAAACCTATAACCCTAACCTAAACCTAAACCTATTCTTAAATCCCTAAACCTAAACCTAAACTTGAAAACTTAATCCTAAACCCAATTCCAAACCCGAAACTGAACCTGAATCCCTAAACCTAAATTTAAACCTAATCTCAAATCCCTAAACCTAAACCTAAACCTATAACCCTAACCTAAACCTAAAACTAAACCTAAACTTGAAAACCTAATCATAAACCCGATCTCGAACCCGAAACCAAACCCAAATCCCTAAACCTAAACTTAAACCTAATCTCAAATCCCTAAACCCAAACCTACACCTAAACCTAAACCTAAACCTATTCTCAAATCCCTAAACCTATAACCTTAACCTAAACTTAAAAACTTAATCCTAAACCCGATCTCGAACCCGAAACCGAACCTGAATCCCTGAACCTAAACTTAAACCTAATCTCAAATCCCTAATCCTAAACCTAAACCTATAACGCTAATCTAAACCTAAACCTAAACCTATTCTCAAATCCCTAAACCTATAACCATAACCTAAACCTAAACCTAAGTTTGAAAACCTAATCCTAAACCCGATCCTGAACCTGAATCCCTAAACCTAAACTTAAACCTAAAGCTAAACCTATAACCCTAACCTAAATCTAAACTTGAAAACCTAATCCTAAACCTGATCCCAAACCCAAAACTGAACCTAAATCCCTAAACCTAAACTTAAACCTAATCTCAAATCCCTACACCTAAACCTAAACCTATAACCCTAATCTAAACCTAAACCTATTCTCAAATGCCTAAACCTAAACCTAAACCTAAACGTAAACCTAAACTTAAACCTAAACTTGAAAACTTAATCCTAAACCCGATCCCTAACCCGAAACCGAACCTGAATCCCTAAACCTAATCTCAAATCCCTAATCCTAAACCTACACCTAAACCTATTCTTAAATCCCTAAACCTAAACCTACACCTAATCCTAAACCTATAACCCTAACCTAAACCTAAACCTAAACTTAAAAACTTAATCCTGAACCCGATCCCGAACTCGATACCGAACCTGAATCCCTAAACCTAAACCTAAACCTGCACCTAATCCCTAAACCCTTAACCTAAACCTACACCTAATCTTAAACCTATTTTCATAAACTGACTTTCATCTTTTCATGGTAGAGATGGATTAGAGTTGGATGTGAGCTAAGAACAGGTTTGGCCAAGAGTATAAATAAAGGATTCAAGAGTTCATGAAATTTGTACGATATCGGGCAGATTCGGGCAATAGGATTAGATGTCCATGTTGAAAATGCAAGAACATGATTCATAAGACTTTAGACAAAGTAGAAGATGATTTGTTCATAGTTGGGATTGACTAGGGTTACACTTGGTGGATCCATCATGGTGAAAAGTTCCACCTAAGAGTTGCTACTGAAGTCCTTATTGATCCAATTGTACTGGATGACTGTAACGCCCGTGAAAAATCCGTACTTGGGCTCGAGTACCAACTCGACCCGAAATCGCGTAGAAATAATTTCCATGGAAATTAAGCGTAAGTTAGCTAGCGCAACGCTAGAGTAGCTGGGAAATAGTCCCTAATCACTTTAAATACGTTTTGCAAGACCCAAATCGAGTAGAACAAACAACTGTACAATACTCTATAACCTCGGATCAAACTCTAAGCGGGTTTGTCCTCTGGACCACATTGAATTTTTGTATTGGATTTAGACCGCGCGTCGAAGGTCCGATACCTCCTATCTTAGACCGTTAGAACCGCCCAGCTGGACTTGACAATCATCTCGAAAATCAAGTCAAACCGATAATCACAGACTATTTCATTGAACCCGGACTGAAGCGACCGCGAATAGGGACAGAATTGGAATTTCAAATTCAAATCTGGCACACGACTTGACGCGTCAGTATTAAGCGTTCTGACCGTCAGAATTCATCCAGATTACACCCTCGGATCAGGAAAAATTTCTATTTATTATCATGAGACTTTCAGCCCTGATCTACGTGCGGTGACCGCTGAACTGAAACTGGTCCGCCACGTGCGATCTGCGAACCCTGCCAGACTGAAAACTTAATACGAGCTACATCTGGTACACATGAGCTTAAGTCCGATCGCAATCGACCAGGGGACCACCAGAAAGCAGCTTTTGAATCGAAACAGCCCCGAAATGGATAGGCACCAAGTAAACTTCGTTCCGGAGCCTATTTTCGGCATTTTTAAGCTTATAAAAGGGGTTGAAACCCTCATTTCTCTCTCCCATCCGAAAATTTCAAACCCTAGGAAAAGGAGAGAGAGTTTGAGAGAGAGATTGGAAGGGATTTTTCTCGCTTCCGAGCCGCCGATTGCTGCTGCTTCAGCACCTCTTCCCAATCACCTGGCTGGTGATTTCTCCGTTCTTTCAGGTACAAAACAACCCTAGAACTTGCTGATTTAGGGTTTATCCAGATTTTGGGCGTGTTAGCTAACGTATTCCATAAATCAGGTTCTCCTACTGCCATAGACGAAGCGTACACGCTCCGTTCAAAATCACGCTTCCGTAAGAGACTAGGTGAGGATTTTAGACGCTTTGATTGACGGTTTACAACGCTTTCAATGTCGTTTAATAGTAGATTATCGACGGCATCACCGTTTGACATGTACAACATGCTCTCCGTTTCCTGTTTCATAAATTAACGAAGAATATGAGATTTAGGGCATTTTAGTCATTTGTAGGAAGTACGGTCTACATGCATATTTTGCTGACGTGATTGACATGGTTTGTTGTCGCATTAGGGAGTTAGGAATGCTTGTATAATCAGTTTGGTGAAGAGATTCGCCTAGTTGCGCACTTCGGGTCGACATACTATATGTAGACTTAAGTGTGTAGTGTATGTGTTTGTATAAATGCTTGTATTAGTATGTATTGAATTAAATGATGTTATGTAGTAGTTTGAGATTGATTTCTTGGTTAATATGCTGACCTAAATGATTTCCTACATGTTGACCATATGCATGATTCCATTACATGCATGGAATGTATGTGTTTGAAGATTTGCTTAAGTTGAATGTTATAACATGTGTTAACATGCTCACATGATTGTATCTAAATTCCAATACCTTTACATATATTGCTAATGTGATTCCATAGATGTGTGGGACTAGACTTAGTTCAGGCAGTCGGTAACCGAGCGAATTCGTGGCTGACTGGTCATAGCCACGAACGACGCGTCGATGAACGTGATTCGTGTTTAGAGTTGGCGGCAGTGGTTAGGCCACGCGAAGTTTTTTACGCACTTCATGTCGTTCGACTTGAGATGCGATCGCGCTAGTCGAGCCCGTCAAGTAACCCGACTGGCCGATGTATGTTCACCTTGTATGAGTCATAACTGCTTGAACCTAGGGTACTGAACTTACCATTGTAAACCCTATTAACCATGGCACCTTGATCCACGAAGACTCATGAGCCGGGCATGGTGGTATGGGACACGTGGTCGAGCTGTCGGCCTACGCTGGGGCCACAAACCTCCCCGTAGTGACCAGTGAGCACCTAGACTCGTGAGCAGATTATGGTGGTATGGGACACTATATTCTAGCTGTCGGCCTACACTGATCAGGCGACGAGCCCTTTGTAGTGACCGCGAGCGTATTCTGAGTCCACAGGAGGCGACGACCCTTCCGTTGCAGTAGAGCACGGTAGGCCTGTATTGATAAGGTGATGGGGGAGCGGTGCAACGAGTGCGAGCAACAGCCCTGGCAGCCCTTGCAGTGACCTACGAAATACACATCGTATGAGATTACTAGGAGTGACGACCCTAGACAGGATCTGTGTTGGGATTGATACAAGGGAAGTACCTTAGTTTCCCAATCCTGCTGTTTGAATGGACTAATAACCACTTGAAAATCATATCACCATAGCATTGCATGTGCCTGGAAGATGTGGAGCACTCTAGGGAGTGTGGCATGCCGCGGTCGTAAGATGTTACCGCATGAGGGTGATCGTCGGTGAGGGCATACATCACGTCATATCATCTTGCATTAACAACAGTATTAGGATTGTCTGATTTACTGCTTTACTATTATCGCGTGATTGAATTGTGAACATGCTAATCTTTGCTCTATGATTCCACTGAGTTGATCACTCATTACCACGTTACGGGATGGTGTTTGCAACACCCACCAGACCCTGTTGTAGATGCAGGTGAGGCCGAGATCCAGGAGGTGGAGCCAGAGATCGACGAGGACCAGGATGAGTTCTCGTATATGCAGTATCACGACGGCTTCCCGTAGGCGACCTAGATCGAGGGGACATCAGTGGGATTTTTTTTTTAACATTATTCTTTTGTTTATGTACATGTATATGAGACTCAGAGATGTAGTCATACTTTGGAGACAGATGAGATTTACTTTATTTTTCCATACAGTGATATATATATATATATATATATATTGTTTAGTCTTCCGCTTGCTTTTATCACTGGATCTGAAGTATGAATTGCAGTTTTGGTATACTTTTACTTATGTGAATGCTTTAAATCAGACAACAATGAATCATAACCATTTTTAATGCATAAGTGACGGTCTGGAACTTGGGAGTTGAGTTTATACACGACCCCCGATTTTCAGGGTGTTACGAGTTGGTATCAGAGCATGAATGAGAGTATACTGGGCCTGGGTTATGGTCTTGCGACGTACGTTGTCACTTTCTTTGACTTAGGTGGGTGCGAGAAGGGTCTAGAAACACTTCTAGGATCGCAGATTCGCCGATAGGCGAAGTCTATTAGAATCGATCGCAAGATTGAGTCTGTAACGCATCTCGGGTCGCGTAAGGCAACCCGAATCGCTTCTAAGCTGTAGGAAGTCAGGTTGAGACGACCTATGGGCGGTTTTAAATAGCAAAAGTGAATCCTTGGGCCGTGGGATGACCACGACTCCTGTAATCAATCGCCAGGGCTTAAAAACCCCGTTTCGCCAAAAATCTTCAAAATTCCTCCTCTAAACACTCCAAACTTTATTTCTTTCTTATCTATTTCATGTTAGGCATCAAACATAATATGAAAATAATAAAAATTAGTACTTTCACAAAATTTTACAGTGAATAGTAAAATTTCATGAAAAATGGCCATAAGGCCATTCTAATTTTACTTTCTTTAGCAACTAAGGATCTAGATAGATGTACTGGCTCCTTATACCCCAAATTCATATGCTGCATCATATGGTTTGGTATTCAGGATTGTGATGTGAACTTGAAAATCCCCGAACACATATTTGGGCCCATACAGATCAAAATACGATGAACTAGGGGGTGGGACATACATTTTTGGAACCCCTAGACCATGGGGGACCATCCTCATGTGGTCCCACCGGCCAACTTGGAAGTTGTCCTGCGATGCATTGCCGACCGGTGGGGTCCATTGGTGCTGTTTTTCGGGCGCACGCCCTTAAATGAGATGTACATCCTCCCTAGGTAGCTCCCATCTCACGAAAACTCCTAAATCATACCCCTCCTTCACAAACAGCCCTCCCCATAGCCCTATTTTCGATTTTCAACAACCATCTCCAAATTTTGGCATCCCAAATCACTCCTAGGTCCCTCTTTGGCCAAAACCGACCACCACCCATCACTTATTGGGTGTTGGCAGCCCCTCTTCTTTAAGATCTCACCATTTGGAGCTCCAAAAATTCTCAAATAGAGCTGAAATCGTGAGGTGCTCCATTCTATCTTTTTGTTTGTATTTCTCCTTGAAAGTACAGCCTTAGGAAGCTTGAAGCATCCCTCTACGACGCCTATATTTCCTTTTTCCAGATTGGGCATCCATTTCTCCGCATTTTCATCGTTTTTCATGGCTTTTGTAGAAGCCATTTTGGGCCTTTTATCACTCTCATCCATCATATCTTTGATGGGTAAGAGGAAAACTGCAACAGACGAGGCTGGGCCAAGCCGCCCTGCTCAATCGAGAAGACCGCGGGGTGGTGCCGCAAGTTCAAGCACCGCCGCAGGTCCAGCTGCAGTCCTGGAGTGCCGTACAAAGCGGGATTTGGATCCCCATGCACACCTTGGGCGAACAATTCTATCGGAGATGCCTCATGGCCAATACACTGATCGCAAAGTGTTATTTGAGGCGGACGTAGATGGACGATTGTTCGGTGAGTATTTGTTGTTCGAACGCATTGAAGCTGCGCATTGGGGTCCGATCTTTGAAGCTCGTGCTCGTGCTAATGTGAGTACCGTTCGTGCCTTCTACGCAAGTATCCAGAATCCTACCTTGGAGCCTTTGCAGTTCAAAATCCCTTTTGGTAGAGATCGGATGGCTACGATTGACGTTCGGTTGATTGCGCGACTTCTCAACGTGCCTCTAGGTGATGTGCATCCTAGTGAGAAGAATCTGAGGACTAGACGTGAACGAGATCGCCGCACCAGGTTTCTGTGCGGTAAGTTGGTTCCATGGCAGCCTAATAATAGCCTCAAGGTGACGTATATGTCTGAGGATTTGCGCCTGCTGCATCATATCTGCACGTTCAATGTTTATCCCAGGTCGACGAACCGCATTGAATGTACACGTCTTATGGTCGATTTCTTATTTCTGGTGGCCCAGGGAGAGAACGTATGTATGGCCACTTTCATCTTACGGCAGATAGTTCTCATAGCCAGGTCAAGAAGAACATCCGAATCGCTTCCCTTTGGCCGACTTATTTGCAAGATTGCGCTTGAGTTTGCCTATAGACTTGGGCCGGAATTGCCGGTATCGATTCACACCATCGATGAGTCGACAATGGTCAAGATGAAGATTGGGTCACAATACCGTGAAAATCAACTTGAAAGGGATAGTGGGGATGACTTTGATGATGAGGAAGATCAAAGTGAAGAAGAACCTAGAGCAGAAGCTCAGGAAGAAGCAGAAGAGGAGGCTCAGGATACTGATGAGAGCCCTCCTCCTTCTACGCAGGCTACTATCGACGATCGCATTGCTCGGATGGAGGAGAGTCAGACCGCTTTGCGAAGGGAAGTCCAAGAACTTCGCGCAGAAGTCGCTGATGCCAAGGCCGTTACAAAGAAGAAATTTGGCAAGGTGACTCGTACCTTGAAGGCGATCCTGTGTTGCTTACAGGATAAGGGTGCTCCTCCTCCGTCACCAGACTCCGACTAGCGATGCGATCTTTGATGTTATTATCAGTAGTTAGTCATTTCCTGTTTTATGTGTGTAAGCCTGTTAGGGCTACTGCTTTGCTTATGTTGCTGTTGCTTAATTGTCTTAATTTTCATGTAATTCTAGTCATGATGCTTGTAAGGATATATCCCTTATATTGTGACAATTTTGATTAATTGAAATGCATGGAATGCCTTTGACTCTTTATGTGGATGATTGTGGTGTATTTGTGCAATTGAGACTGACAAGGTTGCGCCCTATTTTGAATATAGGGAATGCCACCTAAGACTACGCGGAGCACGGTTCAGCTTGCATTGTCAGAGCATATGGATCAGACTCCTTCGCAGTCTGGCACCCATGCGGACCCTGCTGTGGGCCCGATTCCTGAGGCGGTTCGATCGTCTCAGCCTGCCGCTGGTCCTACAGATGAACCACCGCCATTTACGCCATCAGTCAGAGAGCCACATCGCGCATCTACTTCCACACCGCATCCACCACAGCCTGCTCCACCCCCTGACAGATTCGAGCAGATGATGGCTATGATGCTGCTGCAGCAGCAGCTTCTGACCACCATAGTGGGGACATTAGCCCAAGGTGGGGGTGCGACTACATCTACTCCACCTGCACCACCTGCGCATCCAGCTGAGGATGCCTATATATACGCCCAGGATGAGGGCATGGCTCATCCTGCGCCGCCTGCTTTCCCTGCGGGGAATCCTGCCAACACACGGGGCCTTTTGGAGCGATTTCAGCGCTTGCGGCCTCCTACTTTCACGGGTTCTCACAGACCCGAGGAGGCTGAGTACTGGCTCGACCGGGTGTCGAAGATCTTACGGATGTTGCACTGCACCGAGGCTGAGCAGGTAGAGCTGGCTACCTTCCTGTTTGAGAGAGAGGCCAGCATGTGGTGGGATAGCGTACTGCGGACTGTTGCCGCAGACTTTGTATGGACGTGGGCAGCATTTGAGTTCCGCTTCCATGAGAAGTATTATCCCCAAACCTACAGGCACGACGGGGAGAATGAGTTTCTCCGTCTCAGACAGGCAGCGATGACAGTTACCGAGTATGAGCATCGGTTCACAGAGTTGGGCAGGTACGTCCCGACGATCCTAGCTGATGAGCATATGCGCATACGGCGCTTTTTGGAGGATTTGCGACCGGATATTCGGTCGAAGATGTGCTGTGTTAGCATTTCCTCCTATGCGGAGTTGATTCACATGTCCATGCGGGCAGAGCAGGACGTGGATCGACTTGTGCGATCTCGAGGCCCAGCTGCTTCTAGGCCACGACCGGATTTGCCAGACAGGCCCTTCGCGGGCAAGAGGCCTCGCATTGATCCTCCTACTAGGACTACGGCGCCTGTACCACCGTTTCGGCGCCCTGATTTGACATGTACATACTGTGGGAGGACGGGCCACTTGGCGCAGAGCTGCTTTTCGAGGATGCGGGACAGTGGGTTCTCGCCGCCGCAGAAGATTGACCGTGTACGTCCATAGGCGATATCAGCACCGCCTATACGGTCAGCTCCTGCGCATCCTTCTTTCAGACCTACGGTATCGCAGATCCGACAGCCTCCACGGCCCTTGACACAGCGGGCGAACCGGCCACAGCAGGCTCGGGTTCATGCATTGACAGCTGAGGCAGCTGCGACGCCGACTTTTCAGCATTCAGCCTTTGAGGTCACGGCCCATATTGGAGGTACTCCCGTTCTTGTCATGGTGGACACTGGTTCCACGATTTCTTTGATATCACGTGCCGTAGTCAGACGTCTTGGGTTACAGACTATCACTATGGATAGCGTGCGAGTCTTTGCAGCTCATGGAGATTATTCGGATGTCACCCAGATGTGTGAGGGTTGTTTGGTTGATCTAGGAGGCAGGACGATGACTCTTGATCTGGTCGTCGATCTCTCGCTCGTTTATCTCGACGTCATTCTTGGCATGGACTGGTTGACTGCAGCAAGAGCCGAGATTGACTGCGAGACTCATATAGTCACAGCGTACGAGCCAAAGGGTGCATCCTTCACATTTCCCGTGCGGGTAAATCTTCCTTTCCGCATACTTAGCTACGCCACTCTATTGCGCGACGCTGGTGCCCAGGTACTTGAGCAGACGCCAGTTGTTTCCGAGTTCGGGGATCTGTTCAGGAAGATCCCTGGTTTGCCGCCCCGACGTGAGATCGATTTCACTATCAATCTGGTTCCTGGTTTTACACCCGTCTCACTGCCGATGTATCGCATGGCACCATGTGAGATGGAGGAGTTGAGGACGCAGATTGATGGTCAGCTAGAGCTTGGCCTTATACGGCCTAGCGTGTCTTCTTGGGGAGCACCGGTCTTGTTCGTGAGGAAGAAGGATGGTTCGATGCGATTGTGTATTGATTATCGCAGGCTGAACCAGCTCACAGTGAAGAACAAGTACCCTTTGCCCAGGATCGATGACTTGTTCGATCAGCTGAGAGGAGCGCAGTACTTCTCGAAGATTGATCTTCAGTCAGGATATCATCAGCTGCGCGTCAGGGATGAGGACGTGCAGAAGACAGCATTCAGGACCAGTTTTGGCCACTACGAGTTCCTCGTGATGTCGTTCGGTCTTACGAACGCACCGGCCGTGTTCATGGATCTGATGAACCGGATATTTCGGCCTTTCCTTTATCGATTCGTCGTTGTCTTCATTGACGACATTTTGGTGTACTCTAGGAGTCGAGAGGAGCATGGGGAGCACTTGCGTTTGGTCCTTGATACGCTCAGACGGCATCAGTTGTTCGCACAGTACAAGAAGTGCGACTTCTGGAAGCAGGAGGTGAAGTTTCTGGGACACGTGGTGTCCAAGGATGGCATGACAGTTGACCTGTCTAAGGTAGCTGCGGTACAGGACTGGGAGCAGCCTGGTTCTGTCACTGAGGTGAGGAGTTTCTTGGGTCTCGCTAGCTACTATCGGCGCTTCATTCAGGACTTCTCGAAGATCGCGAGACCCTTATCTCAGTTGACACGGAAGGACGTGAAGTTCGCCTGGAATGATAAGGCGGAGTCAGCTTTTCAGGAGCTGAAGGACAGACTTACGTCCGCCCCTGTGCTAGTATTGCCAGAACAAGGGGTTAGATACACTATATACACTGACGCGTCTAGCGTTGGTTTGGGTTGTGTCCTTATGCAGAGGGACAGGGTAATTTCGTATGCCTCAAGACAATTAAGGAAGCACGAGGAGAATTACCCTACACACGACCTAGAGTTGGCAGCCGTTATATTCGCACTGAGACTCTGGAGACATTACCTCTACGGAGAGGAGTTCGAGCTCTTTTGCGACCACAAGAGCCTCAAGTACATATTCACGCAGCGAGACTTGAATATGAGGCAGCGGCGATGGATGGAGACGCTGAAGGACTTCAAGTTTGAAGTCTCTTACCATCCTGGGAAGGCAAACCTTGTGGCTGATGCGTTGAGCCGCAAGAAGGCGATAGAGTTTGCGGCCCCGCTGATGGTTGCCGAGTGGGATATGGTTGAGTTTTTACGAGACTTTGAGCAGAAACTCACCGTAGAGGAGCCATTTGAGTTCATCGCACACGTACAGGTGCGATCTCAGATCGATGACCGAGTCAGCGAGGCGCAGAGGGACGATGCGCATCTTACTGAGCTTCGAGAGCAGGCCAGTGATGATGTTGACGCCGACTGGCGAGTTGGTATGGATGGGGGCTTACGTTACCGTGGCCGCCTATGCATCCCAGATGTCCCTGACTTGAGACGAGAGATTCTCGAGGCTGCGCATTCTACTAGACTCGCGATGCATCCAGGCAGTACAAAGATGTATCGTGACGTGAAGAGGACGTATTGGTGGGAAGGTATGAAGACCCACATAGCTGAGTTCGTGTCCCATTGTCTCACTTGTCAGCAGGTGAAGGCAGAGCATCGCCGACCACCTGGACTTTTGCAGCCTATGCCGATTGCAGAGTGGAAGTGGGATTTCATTTTCATAGACTTCATTTCTGGGTTGCCGAAGACGAGGAAGGGACATGATTCCATTTGGGTGATCGTCGAAGTCGGTGCACTTCCTACCGATCAGAGTTACGAACTCTGCAGACGAGCTGGCTAGATTGTACATCCGAGAGATTGTGCGTCTGCATGGAGTTCCGTTGGAGATCGTGTCGGACAGAGACACGCGGTTCACTTCTATTTTCTGGACTCGCATTCAGGAGGCTATGGGTGTGAAGTTGAAGTTCAGAACTGCCTTCCACCCACAGACGGACGGACAGACGGAGCGAGTGAACCAGATCCTGGAGGACATGTTGCGAGCTTGCGCATTGGACTTCAAGGACAGTTGGGATGACTGTCTTGCATATGCAGAGTTTGCGTACAACAATAGCTTCCAGGCGAGTATCGGCATGGCACCTTATGAGGCGCTGTATGGGCGACCTTGTCGCGCACCGCATTGCTGGTTAGAGGTCGGTGAGCGTAGCTTGATTGGCCCAGAGTTGGCGCAGGCGACGTCAGAGAACATTGATATTATTCGACGTCGGCTTCTTACAGCGCAGAGCAGACAGAAGAGCTACGCCGATACGAGACGACGGCCACTAGAGTGCACAGTCGGGGATCACGTGTTTTTGCGAGTTTCCCCTACGAAGGGAGTCCTTCGGTTCGGGAAGAAGGGGAAGCTGGCACCGCGATTCATTGGTCCATTCCAGATCCTCGATCGTGTGGGAGCAGTGACTTACCGATTGGCTTTACCCACGCCCCTCGTGAGCGTCCACAACGTATTTCATGTTTCTATGCTGAAGAAGTACGTTGCTGATCCTTCCCATATCATCAGATGGGAGCAGGTGCAGTTAGGAGAGGATGTTACTTATATCCTGCGACCGACACGCATCTTAGACAGGAAGGACCAGGTACTGCGTAGCAAGGTGATTCCCCTTGTGAAGGTACTATGGACGCATCACTCTGAGGAGGAGGCTACTTGGGAGACAGAAGTCGAGATCAGAAAGAACTACCCACAGCTTCTCGAGGAGTACGAAAAGGTATAAATTTCGAGGACGAAATTATTTGTTAAGGGGGGTAGATTGTAACGCCCGTGAAAAATCCGTACTTGGGCTCGAGTACCAACTCGACCCGAAATCGCGTAGAAATAATTTCCATGGAAATTAAGCGTAAGTTAGCTAGCGCAACGCTAGAGTAGCTGGGAAATAGTCCCTGATCACTTTAAATACGTTCTGCAAGACCCAAATCGAGTAGAACAAACAACTGTACAATACTCTATAACCTCGGATCAAACTCTAAGCGGGTTTGTCCTCTGGACCACATTGAATTTTTGTATTGGATTTAGACCGCGCGTCGAAGGTCCGATACCTCCTATCTTAGACCGTTAGAACCGCCCAGCTGGACTTGACAATCATCTTGAAAATCAAGTCAAACCGATAATCACAAACTATTTCATTGAACCCGGACTGAAGCGACCGCGAATAGGGACAGAATTGGAATTTCAAATTCAAATCTGGCACACGACTTGACGCGTCAGTATTAAGCGTTCTGACCATCAGAATTCATCCAGATTACACCCTCGGATCAGGAAAAATTTCTATTTATTATCATGAGACTTTCAGCCCTGATCTACGTGCGGTGACCGCTGAACTGAAACTGGTCCGCCACGTGCGATCTGCGAACCTTGCCAGACTGAAAACTTAATACGAGCTACATCTGGTACACATGAGCTTAAGTCCGATCGCAATCGACCAGGGGACCACCAGAAAGCAGCTTTTGAATAGAAACAGCCCCGAAATGGATAGGCACCAAGTAAACTTCGTTCCGGAGCCTATTTCCGGCGTTTTTAAGCTTATAAAAGGGGTTGAAACCCTCATTTCTCTCTCCCATTCGAAAATTGCAAACCCTAGGAAAAGGAGAGAGAGTTTGAGAGAGAGATTGGAAGAGATTTTTTCCGCTTCCGAGCCGCCGATTGCTGCTGCTTCAGCACCTCTTCCCAATCACCTGGTTGGTGATTTCTCCGTTCTTTCAGGTACAAAACAACCCTAGAACTTGCTGATTTAGGGTTTATCCAGATTTTGGGCGTGTTAGCTAACGTATTCCATAAATCAGGTTCTCCTACTGCCATAGACGAAGCGTACACGCTCCGTTCAAAATCACGCTTCCGTAAGAGACCAGATGAGGATTTTAGACGCTTTGATTGACGGTTTACAACGCTTTCAATGTCATTTAATAGTAGATTATCGACGGCATTGCCGTTTGACATGTACAACATGCTCTCCGTTTCCTGTTTCGTAAATTAACGAAGAATATGAGATTTAGGGCATTTTAGTCATTTGTAGGAAGTACGGTCTACATGCATATTTTGCTGACGTGATTGACATGGTTTGTTGTCGCATTAGGGAGTTAGGAATGCTTGCATAATCAGTTTGGCGAAGAGATTCGTCTAGTTGCGCACTTCGGGTCGACATACTATATGTAGACTTAAGTGTGTAGTGTATGTGTTTGTATAAATGCTTGTATTAGTATGTATTGAATTAAATGATGTTATGTAGTAGTTTGAGATTGATTTCTTGATTAATATGCTGACCTAAATGATTTCCTACATGTTTACCTTATGCATGATTGCATTACATGCATGGAAAGTATGCCTTGAAGATTTGCTTAAGTTAAATGTTATAACATGTGTTAACATGCTCACATGATGTATTTCAATTCCAATACCTTTGCATATAGTGCTAATGTGATTTCATAGGTGTGTGGGACTAGACTTAGTCCAGGCAGTCGGTAACCGAGCGAATTCGTGGCTGACTGGTCATAGCCACGAACGACGCGTCGATGAACGTGATTCGTGTTTAGAGTTGGCGGCAGTGGTTAGGCCACGCGAAGTGTTTTACGCACTTCATGTCATTCGACTTGAGATGCGATCGCTCTAGTCGAGCCCGTCAAGTAACCCGACTGGCCGATGTATGTTCACCTTGTATGAGTTATAACTGCTTGAACCTAGGGTACTGAACTTACCATTGTAAACCCTATTAACCATGGCACCTTGATCCACGAAGACTCATGAGCCAGGCATGGTGGTATGGGACACCGTGGTCGAGCTGTCGGCCTATGCTGGGGCCACAAACCTCCCCGTAGTGACCAGTGAGCACCTAGACTCGTGAGCAGATTATGGTGGTATGGGACACTATATTCTAGCTGTCGGCCTACACTGATCAGGCGACGAGCCCTTTGTAGTGACCGCGAGCGTATTCTGAGTCCACAGGAGGCGACGACCCTTCCGTTGCAGTAGAGCACGGTAGGCCTGTATTGATAAGGTGATGGGGGAGCGGTGCAACGAGTGCGAGCAACAGCCCTGGCAGCCCTTGCAGTGACCTACGAAATACACATCGTATGAGATTACTAGGAGTGACGACCCTAGACAGGATCTGTGTTGGGATTGATACAAGGGAAGTACCTTAGTTTCCCAATCCTGCTGTTTGAATGGACTAATAACCACTTGAAAATCATATCACCATAGCATTGCATGTGCCTGGAAGATGTGGAGCACTCTAGGGAGTGTGGCATGCCGCGGTCGTAAGATGTTACCGCATGAGGGTGATCGTCGGTGAGGGCATACATCACGTCATATCATCTTGCATTAACAACAGTATTAGGATTGTCTGATTTACTGCTTTACTATTATCGCGTGATTGAATTGTGAACATGCTAATCTTTGCTCTATGATTCCACTGAGTTGATCACTCATTACCACGTTACGGGATGGTGTTTGCAACACCCACCAGACCCTGTTGTAGATGCAGGTGAGGCCGAGATCCAGGAGGTGGAGCCAGAGATCGACGAGGACCAGGATGAGTTCTCGTATATGCAGTATCACGACGGCTTCCCGTAGGCGACCTAGATCGAGGGGACATCAGTGGAATTTTTTTTTTAACATTATTCTTTTGTTTATGTACATGTATATGAGACTCAGAGATGTAGTCATACTTTGGAGACAGATGAGATTTACTTTGTTTTTCCATACAGTGATATATATATTGTTTAGTCTTCCGCTTGCTTTTATCACTGGATCTGAAGTATGAATTGCAGTTTTGGTATACTTTTACTCATGTGAATGCTTTAAATCAGACAACAATGAATCATAACCATTTTTGTTGCATAAGTGACGGTCTGAACTTGGGAGTTGAGTTTATACACGACCCCCGATTTTCAGGGTGTTACAATGACGAGGATGAAGACATTAATGAAATGCAAGATATCATAGGGGATGTGTTCAGGGAAACAATTACGGATACTGATTTTACACCGATAAGTAGTAGCCAAGATATTCCTCGTATGGGTGATGTCGAATCAGAAAAGTTTATTAGGTTGTTGAGGGATGTGCAACGTCCACTTTATCCGAGGTGTAAGAACTTCTCCCAGTTGAATTTTCTTACAAGGTTACTTCATTTGAAGACAATAAATCGTTGGAGAAATAAATCGTTCGACATGTTGCTTGACTAGTTGAAAGAAGCATTATTAGACGGTGAGACATTGCTTAAGTCTCATTACGAGACAAAATCCTTGATGCGAGACTTGGGCCTTGGTTACATCCTCATACATGCATGTATAAATGATTGTGTATTGTATTGAAAAGAGCATAAAAATGTTGAAGAGTGTCCACAATATGAAAAGTCTAGGTGGAAGTATGGCGAAGCTAAGCATAAGAAAATCCCGTAAAAGGTGTTAAGGTACTTTCCATTGAAACCTAGAATGCAAAGATTATTTACGTCTCGCAAGACTGCTAAAGATATGAGGTGGCATAAGGAGAAACGTATTCTTGATGATAGTATACTATGACACCCTGCGGACTCTGAAGCTTGGCAAAATTTTGACAAGTAATATGACCAGTTTGCAGAGAATTCTCATAATATTTGACTAGGTCTTGCAAATGATGGTTTTAATCCATTTGGTAATATGAGTAGCTTTTATAGTATTGGCCAGTGGTATTTATGCCCTACAATTTACCTCCTTGGTTGTGTATGAAGAAGTTATTTTTCATGATTCATTATTTTTTCCTTGACCTAGATCACCCTAAAATGACATTGATGCATATTTATGACCGTTAGTAGATGAGTTAAATGAGTTGTGGTGTCAAGGTGTATAGACATATGACACATTTGTAAGACAGACATTTCGATTGCATGCAGCGGTTTTGTGGACAATAAATGACTTCCCCCCGTATGGGAATTTGTCTAAGTGGAGCACGAAGGGAAAGTTGGCTTGTCCTACATATAGTATTGAGATTTGTTCATTGTCATTGAAGCATGGTAAAAAAAATATGTTATATGGGCCATTGTCGCTTCCTTCCAAGAGATAATAGTTGACGCAGGAAAACGATGATCTTTGATGGCAAACAAGATCATAGGCTACCATTGAAAGAGCTATTTGGAGAAGATGTGATAAAACAACTGAGTAACATTGGAGAAGTTAGATTTGTTAAGGCACCGCACTTGAAGAAGAGGAAATGTACAGTATTGGACTATAATTAGAGGAAGAAGAGCATTTTTTTAGTCGCCCTATTAGAGTGATATGAAATTACAACATAACTTCGATGTCATGCATATTGAGAAGAATATATGTGACAATGTCTTCAGAATGTTGATGAACATAGAGAAGAAAATAAAAGATAGTTTTAAGGCTCAATTGGATTTACAAGCAATGAATTTAAGGAATGAGTTGCACTTGCAACCACATAAAAATTCATATACTATACCAATAGCCTGCTACACATTGATAAAACTAGAGAAAAGGCGTTTATGTGAATGGTTAAGATCGGTGAAGTTTTTCGATGGGTATGTGTCAAATATTTCTCGACGCGTAAACATTACAGACTTTAAAGTAACAGGAATGAAAAGTCATGATTATCACGTCCTTCTTCAACGTCTATTACTGATTGCAATTCGTGGATTCCTGAGTAAGGATCAGTGCAACACTGATTGAGTTAGGGATATTCTTTAAGTATTTGTGTTCGAAATCATTGAATGTAGAGGTTATTAAACGACTGGAGAGAAACATTGTCATAATTCTTTAAAAACTAAAAGAAATATTTTTACCTATATTTTTTTATGTCATGGTACACCTAGCGATTCACTTACCGCAATAGGTGAAGCTTGCAGGCCCAATGTAATATCGTTGGATGTATCCGATCGAAAAGTGATAGACATATTAAAATTTTTATTCATTCCATAAACTACATATATTCATGTTTTCATACGTATAACATATTAGTTTTGTGTACTACCTTCACACACTAAAATGATTTGTGAGGAATAAGGCACGTCCAGAGGGATCCATTGCTGAGGTGTACATTGATAATGAATGCCTGATATTTTGCTCCATGTATCTTCTTGGCATAAAGACTAGATTCAATCAAGAAGATCGAAATGCCGATGAAGGGTAGGAGCATGAACAAGGACTCATATCTATATTCGCATATAACATTCATCCTTTAAGATCTCCAATGTTTCAGGATATAGACCTTGAGGATCAAGCAATGGCGCGATGGTATGTGTTGCATAATTTTGAAGAACTAGAGTCATACTTAGAGTAATTCTTCCCTCGATAATTGTATCTCTACATACGATGATCTTAATGTTTCTTGCTGATGGCATGCCAATTATGTGTAGTGAACACATCGAGGAGATGAAGTTATAATACCCGACAAATCATGATCGAATGCATCAGGATCAGTTTGCAGAATTATTTGCAAAACATGTAAGATTTCACCTTGTATCTCACCACACTTAGAATTTTATTGTATTGCACAATATTTAAACCTAAGAAAATTCTAAAATAATTACATTATGTACATGATAATAGATAAAGACGTTGCGTGCTAGCAACTCTGCAGATGTGTCTGATGCACTCTACTCATTAGCGTGTAGCCCTGATAGATGTATATCTAGATATATAGGTTGTATTGTAAACGGGATTCGATTCCACACTGAAGAGCATGAGAAATATAAGACTACACAAAATAGTGAGGTGGTTGTGAAAGGAACGTATGAGGAGGTAAAAATTGACTTTTATGAAACGTCTAGGGTTGAACAAACATATCAAGAAGACATGTCATCTAGGGATAGAGGGACTGATCCAAATGTTGATATTGATGTGGTACAATTGTACAGAGATGATGTGCCACCTAATCATGTTAACACCTCAATAATACATGACATTGTTAGAAATGATAGTGGTTTCATTAATGACGAGGTCGCAGACAATGAAGAGGAAATACTGATTGGCGATAGTGATGGTAAAGAAGAAATAGTTCTAAGCGATAGTGATACAAACGACAATTATTAAATGTCCACATGATTTATATGTCATTTTTCAATTCGAATAATTTGATTATTATATATAAACATGTTTTACAAGTCATGATTTATTCCATTAATTGACTTGTTTATAATCCACATTTGCAGTTGAATCAATTTCTAGTTATGTCATCTTCAAACCGGAGCGTAGTGGAAGCACGCGACATACTTTATCAGCTGTTGCGGATGGACTTTTCGACCCCATCTTCCTCTGGTAGGGCCAAAGAGATACCCGGTCTAGTTGATGAGTGTAGGGAGGAATATATTGACAATGACTTAGATGAAAGATTATACAATCTCAAAGAAATTCTGGACCTGATGGATGAATATAACCACAGGAAAGTTTGTATGGAAGATGCGGTTTTGTCACGTACACATCTGAATAGAATCTTGAGAGACCAGATTTCTCCTATTATGACTGACATGTTGGCTGTAACAATGTCGAGTGCTTCACACGACTTGACATATACTTATGCAGCGTACGATAACTTACGCAGGGAGTACTTCGAATAGTTAGTCCAAAGTTGTTTTGTATTATAATGAAATATATGTATTTAATATGGAATGACAATGTGTAATGAAATTTTTAAATTTTACTAAAATGTTTACGAGTTTATTATATTTTACTTGCATTATCGTGCAATGGTCTAAACATATTTTAATCATCTCTCTAAGCATAAGCACAAATTCATTCTACCATCAACACTACTTGTACAATGTTTTAGTATATTTCACTTACATTGTAAAGTTTAATGTGTTTATTATATTGATGTTCATACACTTACACAACAATGTTTAAATTTATAAGTTTGTAGTTCGTACATATTCAATTATAGCACTAGGTGGGAGATTAGGTCGTTCGCACACTGGATGTACCCCTTTCACTTGTGATGTGATAGAGATAGCATCGACGTCACATGCTACATCACAGGCATCTGATCTCTCGATTGCGCATACACCGGGCACTACATGTAAGTTTAGACATATATTTCTTTTAGTGACTTCTATTTATATTTAGACTTATATATTTCTTTTACGACAGTATCGTCGACCAGCCGACAAGAACGTGGACCCACGCGTGGGCTAGTTTTAGAGCGACTTACGCATGAGGTTAGGTGATGGTAGAGTTCCCGCAGGACTACCTTAGACCTGTTAGGGATAATGTCAGGTTGTTTACATCGGAGGTCAGTGTCCTATGTCGATCTCTGATCCCCTCCACCACCCCTCGTTGGGCAGACATAATAAATGATGTGGGGCAGATCATCCGTCAGAGCCTTATAGTAAATTTTAGTAAATTAAATTTTCTTTTGTGAAAGTTTATTTACGGTTAAGTTATTTTCTTAATAAGTTTATTACCTTAATCTATTATTTATGAAACTGCAGGATAAATTTGTCTTAGATTTGAGTGTTCTGTACATTTCTCATGTCGCCAACGACATGGTTAGGGAGTGGTTCAAGGAGTACCACGGAGAGTTACACCAGCGATACAAGCAGTGCAAGACCCACAATGAGGCCGTACTGTCCGCACCACCGCACATGAATATAGATGACTGATGGATACTCTGTGAGAGATTTTCGTCTTAGACTTTTCAGGTAATATTTACATATTTACGATATCATAAAGTAACAATTAAATTCGTAATTAATAATAATGTATTATGAATATTGTGTTAAGGAGAGGAACAGAATAAATTCTACGAATAGGGAAAAGTTAGAAGCGAACCATGTAACTGGTTCAGAGTCATTTGTACGATATTGTTATGACATGGTAAGAAATTACTGGTGATTATTAAGTTGATATATTCTTTCCATGCATTTATATTAACTCTATTGTCCTTTCGATTGCGTAGAAAGATTCCTTCACCGGCCAGGAGCTTGGACCAGTAGACCTTTATAGAGGGACTCACTGCCGGCAGGCAACGGGATCTTAGGTTCATCCTAGAGCCAGCGAGAATTGGGTAAAAATCCTTACATTGTAAAATTTAATTGCATTGATTTATAATAATTTCATTCATTATGAAATTTTATATGTTTTCATTACAGGCAGAGATGAACACCATAAGCATTCAGCCCACTCCTGATGGTAGTCAGCGGAGTGAGCTAGATATCTTGAGCGAGGTGCTTGGCACTCGTTCTGGATATGTACGTGGGCTTGGTCATGGTGTCAAGCTTATGACATCCGCTAGAGCTGCCTCCAGCCGATTCGTCGCTGAGGAAAGCATCCTATGCCAAGCTGATATGGCAAAGAGAGGTTCAGCAGCTACGATCGTCGATGAGATTAGAGAGTAGTTGGAGAGGCAGAGGGGGGAGGAGCAGAGACGTAAGGAGAAGGAGGAGTAAAGGCGAAGAGAGGAGGAGTAGAGGCATAGGGATGAGGAGGAACAGAGGCGGAGAGAGGAGGAGAGACGACGGGAGGAGCAGGAGAGGAGGATCAAGAAGATACGGGTGGAGCATAAGCGACGGATGCAGGAGATGTTTCAGGCTCTCGCTGCACGCTTAGCCACCGATGCCCCCACCACCTCCGCCTTCATCTTCGTATTTTTTTATTTTATTTATTAATTATTTTATAAACGAATGTTAAACTTATATGTATTTTTACGTGGATGAATGTGGGTTGTATGTGGCTGTGGATAGGATTGTTTGTGTATGGATGGATGTGGTTTGTGTTTGGATGGATGTAGTTTGTGTTTGGATGGATGTGGATGTGAATATGATGAAAATGTATTGTAACAGGTGTATATCAGGAATTTTTTGAAATAAAAAAGTGACTATTACTGACGAAATATTTCTTCGGTATAAGTTTTCAACCTACTATTACCAACGAAATATTTCGTAGGTACATATTAATACATAAATTTATACTAACAATTTATATATAAGATATACCGACGAATTATTTTGTCAATAATAGCTACTATGCCGACGAACATTCTTGTCGGTATTACTGTTTAATCGACGAACGTACTCATTGGTAATGTCATTAATCCACAGTTTTACCGACGACGATATTCGTCAGTATAAGCTGTGTTTACCGATGAAATATATTGTCTTTTCCTACCAAAAGTAACATGTTTTGCCAACGATTTTAGTGGTCGATATTTGTTTTACCATTGCCAACGAAGTCATATTTCGTTAGAAAAAGCCTTTAGCCACGGTCTTATTGTGACGATCTTTCTGACGATAGATTTAGTTGGTAATAATAATTACCAACGAAAAAAGATAAAATAACGACGACTTATTTCGTCAGTAAAAGAGTAATTTCCTGTAGTGGCTTACTCTCACCCCTTTCATGCTCAGCTACCTTTACCGCGACATGTTTAAAACAACTATAAATGGATTTTACCACTCTATTGGGTTTATCTAACTTATCCAAATGTGGTTGTATGAATATTTTGGAGTAAATTTCATTAAATCCATTTCAGCTTATATGTATTTTACGTCCTTCGGTCATCGCAACATCCTCTGTCCCAAAATTAATTATTCTTTTACTGAATATATTTATTTTTTACTTTCTTTCACCTTTAAGAAGCCCAACCACTCTTTCTGCCCCTTTAAAGATAAAAAGTTCAGTCCGACCTGGTTCATTGAAGACTACGAGTCAACCGATACTGATAAGTGTTTGTGGCACTAGCTAGCCTAGTGGTACATGTGCCAGATTCCCAATAGAACTTGTATCAATCTATTGCTGAGGTGCAACAGTAGCTCTTTCAGCAAATAAAGCCACTAACCGATTCATGCTCTCGGTGTAGTTGACCGTCCAGCTATTAAATGCCTCAATCTGAACTCATGAGTGTTTATCCTGAAATCGCAACAATTCTGCGATGTATTGAATCCTCCCTTGTATATCAACCAACTTGACTAACATAATCTCCAGGGGTTCAACCCGAGATGTCAATGGTATATCTAAATTTAGAAGAATAGGCATCAGACTTGGTGGTGGATTTCCTTGCTTAGGCACTTGTTGAACATGTAACTCTTCCTCGTGAGTTGGAGGCTCGCTGGCTACATTAGCATTTGTAGCGATTGTTGAAACATTACGACCACCTCTTCAGCTCATACTTCCATGAAATTATTACATCGGTAAGTGTACTTTTGTCAAAAGTGTCCTTTTTGAACAGTCAATGCTAAAGAAAAATTGATGACAGCTAAGTACTATATCAAGTCCCACCAGGTGTGCTAAAAATGTTGAATGCTCGGTTTATTTTCTGTCATGCATAGTGTCCATAAGTGTGTTAGAATCGATAAAGCGACTCAATCCAAACCAATGAATTTTAACCCCAAGTGCCAAAATAAGTAAAAATGTCCAATACAAACTTATATGATTGGATTTTGAGAAGATTGGCCGCCTACTCAACTACTTACAAAATTTTATAACAATCATGTGATAATTAGATGGTGGAGTTTTTCCTCCAGAGATGGGTTGCTTTGTGCCTTCCTCAAGAAATGACTTTTCATAATACCAGTGTAATCAAATAAAAAGAAAAACTCACAATCGGTCACTAAGAGCAACTATAAGAAAGCGTCTCTTGAAAGAACTACATGATATTGGATATAGAACAAATCCAACATATAAGCATAAATTCAAATTACAACTAAAGATTATAGAAAAGAATTACCGCTACTTCTAGGATAAGAGATAAAAGATAAATTGATAGATTGGTTGTTTTTTATTTGATTGTGTTGGATTTTATATTGATTCTGGCTTTACTCTGCAGATTTCCTCTCCTTTTATAGATTTCTCATGTAACTTATTCCTCCAAGTGCTTCTTCCATTACTCAAGTGGTTACAGTAGTTAAAAAGCCTTTTCTAGATCCTTCTCTCGTTGCGTTTCCTTTTTGTGAGTGTTCCTCTTCTATCAATCAAACTTTATTCCTCTCAATTGCCTTTTATAACTTAAATTGCTCGACCATGTTTCTCTTCACTCGTTAGACTTTTGAGTAACTTGGCCACATCACTCTGTCAACCATCCACTTACATTTAAAATTGAATTCACGCTAGCTATGATATGTAAAACTAAATTTGTGCGTTCAAGTATCTTGAAGATCTTTTCATCCACCTCATATTTCTTATGCAATGCCGCATGTCTTCCTCCTATTTACTTAACCCTGACCGAAAATAGGGTACAACAAAAATCTTTCAATTTTGTCCCTTTTTTAAAAAGTTAACTAATCAATGGTTAGGATCATTTGATTGTATTTTTTAACCAGTTTTCAAATCATTGTATTATCGTTACATAGATGGTTTTGTGTGTTTTATCCATGCCATGCATCCATTTTTCCTGTTCATTTTAGGGCACGAGTCCAAAAACAAGTCGGATCCAAATCTCAATGCCTACTATTAAAAAAATTTTGAAGACCACAGAAGTTCTAGATCAAGTTGATATTTGTGTTTTCCCTTCATCCATGTATGTGTGACCTTATCAACAAGTTGAATGACAAATAAAATTTATAGTGGCCCTTAAGAATTTTTTAATGGTGGATGTTCAATCGATACTGCTTTCTTATGTTGTGGTCCACTTGTGATTTGGATTTGTCTCGTGTTTTGAATCACGCCCTAAAATAAGATGTCAAAATGAATGAACGGAGTCAATAAAACGGTTACATCACGGTGAGGCCCATGAAGCTTTAACATTAGCTAGCTAGCTAGTGTTGGGGCATTAGCCTAACTGCGTCCCCGCAAAATGCATACATCATGGTAGGTCCCACGAAACTCGGGATATCCATGGTGGCAAGTGCTACATACAATGTGCTTGGCTTGTGGTTCCCTATGCATCCAATCGTGGTGAGAGAATCAAAAGGGTAATCTCCAGTAGACGTGGTTTGAGTACTACCCTGGCTGGGCCTCTAAGTGGCCATCATGGGGTATGTATTTTATCCACACCGTTCATCCATTTTTTATTCAATTTTAAATTATCAATAGATATATCCAAGGATCAAGTGGACCATATAGTGGAGATTAAACGCCTACAGTTGAAAACTTCTTGGGAGTCATGGAAGTTTTAGATTAAGCTGATATTTTTATTTTTTCTTTATCCATTATATATAACCTTATGAACCAATTTGATGGCAAATAAACATCAAGACAGATTCTAAAAAGGTATCAACGGTAGGCATCATTAGCAACGCGACTTCCTGTGGTGTGGTCCAGTGAGCTTTTAATATGCTTGGCTTTTGGGCTCATGACCAAAAATAATATGGAAAAAATGCATGGAGGATGTGGATAAAAGCCATAAATCACAGTGGCCCCTTCAAGCCAAGTTGTCCCCAGCTTTGAACAGGGTGGTACCTTATCTGCGTCCATCTTGGCTAGCCCGATGTGATGGGACATGCTTGATTCACGTGATGTTGTCACAGATGAAGCGTGCACAAAACATGTTTGAAAGTTTGTAGAGTATATGGTCTACCAAGTTCCATCACTAGCACATGACTTAATCAAATACCGTTCAGCTTCGGGTCAGGTCACCACCAAGGCATGACTAGAGACGGATGATCAAGGGCTCTGTGGGTTCCACCATGATGCATGTGTTTTATCCATGTTGTCCGTATATTTTGATGGATCATATCATTTTAGCGTATGGGCCTCAAAAGGAGGCATATTGAAGGCTTGGGTGGACCACATCATAGGAAGCAGTGGTGATAATGACACCCACAGTTAAAACCTTCTTAAGGCCCACCGTAATGCTTATTTGTTATCCAACTTGTTGACAAGCTTAAAACGACCTAGATGAAGGGAAAACATAAATATCATTTGTCTAAAACTTATCCAACCTTCGAGAGGTTTTCAATGGTAGGAGCTCCATCCCACTATTATTGTGTGGTGTGGTGTTGTTTCATCCCCACTGTTTTGTGTGGTTTGGTATGAAATTTTTCTCCTTTTTTAGATCATGGCTTAAATTAATTTGTTAGAATAGATGAACAACAGGGATAAAACATATGTCAAGGTGTACACCACGAAGCCTCTGCTATGACTGTCCTTTTGTAGCTAGGTCTAGTAGGGAAGTACGAATGCCGGAATGATTAATTAGTGACCCCTCAATGCCAAGGTAGGTATTGGTCATTGTTGTCAAAGTTACGTGGCCCTGTTGTATTATATTTTCAGGTCATCGTAGGAAAATTGAACATGTGGGTTACACGTGGCAGTATATAAGAAACAGGAGGCCGATAAAAATATCTATAAGATATTTGGAGTGCTTTTTGAAAGTCATAACTTTGATAATTTCAGTTTTAAAAGTCAATGGATAATTGATGAAGTGATACGGTTGAGTTATCGAAAGTTTTATGAGCTAAGAAAGAAAAGTAGTTTAGCACATCAAGGTACTAAAAGCAAACCAAGAGACATAAAATTTGACCCATATAAGAAGAACAGTCACAAAAGGGAAACATAAACAAAAAGAAAGATCTAAATAAAGACTTTTCAATTACTGTAACCATTAAATTACTGGAAGAAGGATACAGAAGAACAAGCTATAACAGAACTCTATAATTAATAGAAGAATTCAACAAAGCAAAAACCCAACAACAACCAATCATCTACAAATCCAATCAAACAAATTAATTTTTTTTATTATCTTAGCTTATCCCAGTAGTGATAATCAACTAGTGGTAATTCTTAATTATAGTCTTTAATTACAAGCCAAATCTATGCTTATACATTGGAATTGTTCTCTATCCAACATCAAGTAGTTCTTTCAAGAGATGCATTCTTGCGGTTGCTCTTAATGACCAATTGTGAGTATTTTCTTTTATTTAATTACATTGGTATTATAAAAAGTCCTTTATTATGGAAGGTACAAAGTAACCGATATTTGAATGAATAACACCACCCTCTGATTATCGCCTAATCGTTATAAAATTCTGCAAGTGGCTAAGTAAGAAACTGATCTTCTCAGAATATGATCATATACGTTCATATTGGATGTATCTACTTATTTCGGAACTTGGGGTCGAAGTTCATCAAGTTGGATCGAGCCGCTTTATTAATTCTATCATGCCTGCGTACACTACACGTGACGGGAAACAAAGCCCTAAACATTTTTGGCATGTTTAGTGGGATTATAAACTACTAAGTTACTATAAATATTCATTGTGCATTGTTGAGACTCAAATAATGCATAACTTTTCCTATTTATATCTTGGTTTTATGAACATGAATCAGCTTAATGCTCTATTTTACTCATATATGTGTTGCAAGGTGAATTTAAGAGCCTCAATTGAAAAAGGGTGCTAAAAGCATGGATTTGATGCTCAAAAATTACCAAGGTAAGGGATGAATCTTAGGAGACCAATATTGAAGAATTCACATGCCAAAAATTCAAGAAAACCGAGTAAGAAATGAAAAGAATCAAATATTTGAAGTGAAGAATCCTGAAATCGTCCTAAAAAGTGTCTTCTGAAGCTCTGAAGTATATTTTGAGAAACTGTACAAAGTAGAGTCTGTTTTAATAAACTGGGCAACAAGAAGTCTATTTTGAAAAACTGCGTAAATTTGAGACAGTTTCTAGAGTTTTCAAACTTTGTACAAAAATTAAAGTTCTCCACTTATAAATAGGGCTTCCTAGGGCATTCCTAAGCATCCAAGGGCATTCCTAGGGCACAGAGTAGAGTTCTTTTTTATCCTTTCTACTTGCATTTATTTCTTTTTTATTGCTTTCTTTCTCTATTTTAATTATATTTTTCTAAGTTTCTTCTAGTTCAAGCTAGAAGGGAAATACATGGGTTTAATAATTCTTTAAGTTATGATGATTGATTGTTTTAATAATGAGAAGAATGGTGTATGCATGTTATCTATTATTTAGGTTTAGTTTTTTAATCCTAATATGAGATCTATATGTTTCCATTATATGAGATCCACATTGATGGATAGGTTTACCGTATATCAATTAGATTTCCTAGATAGGAGAGGTTCTCAACATGTTATATTTCTTTGATTTTCATTATCTCGTTGATATTGAATTCTTAAAACCACTGGCGCTTGAGAATATATATCAATGGTGCAAATCCATGATTTTTTAATTTTTATATCATTTTTTAAAATATTTAAACTATTTTATTTTCGATTAGGCTGACCATAGTGCTCAAATCCTAGTTATGTTATCCAAGTCATCATGATTTTGGAACATTAACCGATGTGTGGAACTTTGAAGCTTGGGTGTTATTTTAATTCAATTGAATTACATCCATTCAAAAATTCCAAAATCAAATCAACAGTTTAGTTTTTATTACTTAGTTTGTTTTGCATTTGACTTTCTCCTTCTCGCAATTCATCTCCCTGTGAGACCATCCCTGTATTCACGGGATACTACTTACAAACCTCTGCACTTGGAGGCAAGCAATTAATTTTTTGGCGCCGTTGCCGAAGAGAGACTGAGATAGATCAGATCTGTGTAAATTAGCTAAAGTAAGTTCTCTTTTAAACCCTCCAAAATTTTTTGTAGATTTTTTTTCTTTGAAAGTAAATTCAGTGGGGTCTTTCAAGCACTAACTATGACATAAGGTTATCCTACTTGGGATTTTATCACCTAAGTGCTATGGTTGTCCTACAGTTGCTGTTTGATCACAAAGATCATCCACTGAATTTATTTTCCAGATTAGTATAGTTTAATTTCTGTATTAGTTTTACTTTTGTTGATTTATTTTTTATTTTTACTTTATGGTTTGAACTCCCATGGTCGGCTCTGTCGCTTGGGTTGTTGATTTATTTTTGCTTTATGGATTAAACCCTCATGGTCGGCCCTACCGCTTAGGTTGTTGATTTATTTTTTCTTTGTAGATTGAACCCTCATGGTCGTCCCTGTTGCCTGGGCTGTTGATTTATTTTTACTTTATGGATTGAACCCTCATGGTCAGCCCTGCCGCTTGGGTTGTTGATTTATTTTGCTTTGTGGATTAAACCCTTATGGTCGGCCTTACCACCTAGGTTGTTGGTTATGTTTTTATTTTTATTTTAGGTATCATACTTACTATTTCAATTAGTGGTATTTGTTGTGTGGTGTGGATGGTTTATATCCCGTTAGAGTAAAGATAAAAAAAATTGACTCTCCTCCAAAGGTGAACTAGTTTCATGCCTTGATCATTCACTTAGAAGAGGCACTCAACATCACTTAGATTCCATAGCAAACCTAATTGATAATCCAAACCCAAATCTGCCAGATCCAACTCTAAATCAAAATAAAGAAAATCAACTTAATCCTCCTCTTAAGGATGAAAATGAAGTTCATATAAATGTGTTAAACCAACCACGGACTTTACATGAACATTTACACCCTGAGAGATCAACTTTACCATCTTACATAGTGTTCCCTGCTCACACAGGGAACATTGATTTTAAACCAGGTGTGATTCAATTGATCCCTAAACATCTAGTCAGTTGTGTCCAATATACTGCAAAGGTAAAACATGTTATTATCGATATATCGAAGAGTGCCTCGATATCCTTGAATTTCAAACCTCAATGATATCGATAGACCTTCGATGATATCGGATTGGGACACTAAACTACCCAGCAAGTTTTTAGGTAAAAATTTTCACATATCGAGGATCACTCGATAAAATCGATATTCAAATATCGATCACATCGATACAAGGTCGATGTCATCGAAACTGGACAAAAATCATTCAGCAAGCTTATAGAAAAATTCTTAAAATTTTCAATGAATCGATACCATCATCGATACCATCGATATTCAAATTCCGATGATATCGAAGGATCCTCGATCATATCATATACCTGATAAGTTTCAAAGGCATCTACTCTCTCATTTTCAAATGTCGAGGAATTAAACCTCGTTTCGATGAAATCGGAGTTCAAAATCCGATGACATCGAAGTATGTTCGATCCCCTCATCCTGTTGGCAAAAAGGGTCAAAAGCATTTAACAGTTTGAGTTCGTATCATCGAGCGGCCATTCGATGCTATCAAGAGTATACGCTCGATGATATCGAACTCGGCTCAATGATATCGAACTCTATTAAAAATATGATTGTTTTATATCCGTTGGAACTTTTTGCCTATTTAATGAGAGCTTACCTTCGATTGTTTGTAGAGAAAATAGAGAGTGTTTTTAAGTGTTTAAACCCAGATCATATACCCTAAGCTTTTTCTCTCATGAGAGTTTATCCTCCAATCCACCCTCATCATTAATATTCAATAGAGTGGATTGGGGAATGAACTTCCATATTAAAGGATCCTACATCTACCACCTTAATGAAAAATCATTAAGCTGGGATACCTTGAATGCATAGATGATCGAAATCACTTTGTCTCCTTTATAGGAAAATATTTAATAGAATAGGATTCCATCATAACCTTGACCCAACCCGGTACCTTACATTGAAACATCATCTGAGTTGCGGTTCAAGGGAGCTGAAGATTCTTCGTCATCAAAGGAGGAGATCTTCATCAACGTGCTTAATGGGGCTCATCTACTTATCTGTAAGTCATTATAATCCAGAGAATCCTTATGATCATTCTTTTTGTAGGATTGGGTCAAAAGTGTTTCTCACCCCTTTTAAATCCTCATAGGAGGCCTCCAATGGGAGTGTACGTAGGGTGCTTTATGTTGACCCTTGCTCTGTGGAGAGCATAAACTGTTAGGTCATTGACCTGTGTGGTCTAAAACCTGGGTGCTGTGTGTTGACCCTTGCTCATGAGAGCATAAACTGGTAGGTTTCTTGTATGGATCCTTAGCCTGTGTGGCCTAAAATTTGGGTGTTGTGTGTTGACCCTTACTCCTATGTGGGGCATAAACTTGTGTCATGTAGACACATTAGAGTCAAGCTAGTGTAGGTTGTACTGATTTGAGGTGAACCTGATTTGAAACCTCCGTTAGTGAGATCCGGTACACTTAAGGGTTGAGTGCATTTGCCGAAAGTGGAGTAGTCACGTAGTCGAACCACTATAAAAAAGACTATGTTTGAGATTGCCATTTACTTCTACTATTTGTGTGATTTCTCTGATTATTTTTATATTGCATATGCACATGATTTTCTAGAACTAAGTAGAATCACACCTCACACACAGTCACATCCATCATGAACTATGTTATGCATCTTGTTTATCTTTTAAATAATTTTGTGATTGGATCCTCTATTTGGCTTGGAAGCCATTATAGTTATTTTGAAGAAATCTTGATACTTGCATATTTATTCAGGATAGGGTTGATATGTTTTAAATTATCATAAAATATTAAAAAGTCCTATTCACCCCTCTCTAAGACATCTTGGCATATTCCAACTTCAAATTAAGCAATCATTATCGCAATTTCAATCTCCTCATGTTTAAACAGGGATTAAGAGATTAAAATATTGAATGTTCTAAGGGACCACAAAGGAGCCTTGAGCTAGACCATTTCTGACATCAAGGGTATAAACCCTTCCATATGCACCTATCGAATCCACCTTGACGAGGACGCAAAACCAATTAGATAACCCCAAAGGCGTCTTAATCCAAACATGATGGAAGTTGTAAAAAATAATGTAATCAAATTATTGGATGTGAGAATCATCAACCCAATATTCAATAGTGTTTGAGTGAGTCCAACTCAAGTAGTCCCAAAGAAATCCAGAATAACTATTAGATATAATTCTAACAATGAATTCATACCAGCATGTGTCACCACTGGTTGGCGTGTTTGCATTGACTAAAGAAAATTGAACTAGGTCATAAAGAAAGACCATTTTTCTCTACCATTCATTGATTAAGTTTTAGAGAGGGTGGCAGGTCACCCCTTCTATGGTTTTCTTGATGGATATTCCGGATATAACCAAATAGATATAACTATGGAAGACCAAGAGAAAACCATGTTCACGTGTCCATTTGTCACGTTTGCTTTCAAACGGATGCCATTTGCATTGTATAACGCCCCAGCAACTTTTCAACGGTGTATGTTAAGTATTTTTTCAAATATGGTTGGAAAGTTTCTTAAGGTTTTCATGGACGACTTCTCTGTATTTGGGAGTAGTTTTGAGGAATGTCTCAATAATTTATCTCTTATCTTATCTAGGTGTGAAGAGAAGTATCTTGTCTTAAATTGGGAGAAATGTCATTTCATGGTTCAAAAGGGAATTGTTTTGGGCCAAATTATCTTCGAAAATGGAATCGAGGTAGATCGCTCAAAACTCGACATTATAGTTAATCTACCTATCCCTCGAACTTTTAGAGAAATTAGGTCACTTTTAGGGCACGCTGGTTTCTATAGAAGATTCATTAAGGATTTTAGTGTCATTACTAGGTCGTGCAACAACTTTAGCGAGCGTCAAACATTCTTGGTACATCTGATGGGACATAAGTACAATTACTAATGCCGTAATTTTTAGGAATTATGAGCCGAAAGAGTGGTCATAATACTTCAACAACCACCGCTAATGCTGTTCTAGTCAACGAGCCTCCTTCTCACGAGAATGAGTTGTAATTTCAATAGGTTCCTAAGCAAGAAAATCTACCACCCATTTTGGGGCCTATTCCACCAAATACAAATAGACTATCGATATCCAAAGTTGAACCTCTCGAGATTGTGTCAGCCGGGATGGTTGATATGCAAAGGAGGATTTAGCATATCACAGAATTGTCGCACGTGCAAGCTGAACACTCACAAGCTTAAATTGAAGCCTTTAATAGGTGGATGGTTAGACATACCGAGAGCATAAATCGGTTGGTGGCTTTATTTGCTAAAAGAGCACGTATTGCACTTCAGCAACAGTTTGATACTATTTTGGGCATCTGACACCTGTACTATTAGCCCAGCCAATGCGACAAACACTTTCTTTATGGTGAAATACACCACCTATTTATATCCTTGGTCTAATCTAGGACATATGAAATTTACCAATACCTAGTAGATTTCAGATGTCCTAAATGTATTCATGTATAAAATGTGTGAAATTTACTGCCATCTTTATATTTCAGATGTCTTGAACATGAGAATAGGAACTTAATCTCTAAAGCTAAGAATCAAGAGATACCTGGGGGTGGAGACGATCATTTACATAAAAATCAACCATATAATGAAGAGGAATATCAGATTTGTCCAAAAGTATCTCCATTTTCTTCACAATAATACTAGGAGCGTAATTTAATTATTCAACTGGTTCAAGAAGTAGCAAGCCAAGTTCTCAGCTCTCGGTTAAACTACTACTCCAGTTTATCATAAGCCATATCCTGACTAGATCGACCATTGATATCCATTGCCATTGAATTATTAACTTGATTTTATATTGTTTACAAGTGATACAGGTCAATCGACCATAGAACGCATAAGTTGATTTACCATATAATGTGGAGAGTTGGCCAATAACGAGTATTATAAATTATAACTATTTGTTCATTCGCTCATTGGGGTAGCTTTCACCTGATATTCCAATTTCCTACCAAATTCCATGCAGAATTGACAAAAAATTGAATGAAAGTTTCATGCTCATTTCTTCTATAAGGACAAAGAAATTTTTTTGGTCATTTGTGCTCACTTTTCAGCAATTGTCAGGGAAATTGGTTGAAAATTACATTACTCAGTTTAAAAGAGCAAAACGCTGATGCAGGGTAGGCATGACCAAATCAGAATTTGTCCAGTTAACTTAAGACAAGCTAGAATTCAAGCTTTAAAAGAAGTTCATCGAGACAGAATTTATAGATCTTTATGATTTGACCTGTAACACCCTGGTTCTCGAAACCCGAGGATAGTCGCTCGAGTAAGGGAACCTGAGCATTATGTTATCAAGTGGACTAATATACATCTAAATAATAACAAATTTCCTAACATGAAGTGAGGCGACCCAACTATTAAGCTATAGAATGGACCATCATACGTCTTATTATTAGTAAATTTAATATTATAAAGTAAAGCAATCACTACCTAAGACAGGGATATCAAGAGTAACAAAAAGAAAGTTTAATACATGTAAATGGGAGAAAAATGAAATTCCATAACAAGAGAAATAATTTATTACATTACAAACAAAACACAAAATCTAAAATATGAAAGCAAGTAAATGTTAAATGATCAGTCGAGCTCCAACGGCCCAACTGCAATAGCATGGGAGCCCTCCTTGCCTAACTCCACTCAGTCGTCCCTAGAATCCCGTCATAGGTGTCTCCACCTGTCCTCAATCCTGCATCTATTTGGTGCAACCGTACTATGGGTGACTGAAAACTCAGTGGAAACTTCCCGCAAGGATTCATGCATACATGTTATTCTAAAACAGTTTAAGCCAATCATATTCAATCACAATGAGGATGATATAAACTCGGATGTACATGTATGTATATATGAATGTATGCTCAAGTCATAGATCTAAGGATGCACATCCACCTGTCAAAATAAAGGGTCGCCCGCGGTAGTAGACTACCTGGAAAAGACCATTCAGATGAGTGCACCCAAGGATATCTCCTAGAAAAATACACAGGGTATGCCCAAGGAGAGTCTAATTCCAAAAAAGCCTCATGTAAAGAAAGAGCGCCCAAAGTAGTACAAATGCACATGCTCTGTGAGTTTAACTAAAGTGTTAGAGCCTTCAGGAATTCAATCAGAGTGTGGCTTATATCGAGCACTTAGAAAAGCTCATATGTCATGTGTGAATGTTATGTACCATGATGCTCATGCACATTTCATAGGATTAACAAGATTACCCTCATAAGCATGATTAAGACTTGTAGTCCTTTAATAGGATATCTAGCATTCAAATATGAGCTCCATATAAATTCATTTACTTTCCTAAGGTCCAAAGGAAGGCCCAAATATGACATTTGAAACACATTAGGATAGTAACAGGATTACTACACATCTTAAGAAAAGAGATATTCATATGTATCAAATTATAACAATTCTAACACATAATGAGAAATGGAGCAAGCTTATCATTGTAGTGGAAACAAGAACTCTTATAATTAACGTAACTAGAAGATGTATATATGTACTCAAGTAATTTCAAATGTGGCATAATAAATGTGCAACAAGGAGGAATGTATGGGTACATAAGCAATTCCAAATATGGCATGGTGATATTAAAACAATTTTTATAAGATATGTCAAGGTAGCATAAATTGAGGCATACCTACATGTTTATTCATGTCAATTCAAAGTTAAAGAAACACAACTACTATTTGCACAATTATAATATCTTTCTACAATTATTTTAAAATTCCATGAAATGGTGAAGCCATGTGGGATATCCCTCACCTCGATTGGATGAAGTGCATCTATAACACCTAGTTTGAGACTGATTGAAGGAAAAGGTCTTTCAACTATATCTGATGGAAACAGTCCCTGACTCGGTGGGACAAGAACCGAGTTGACTTGGCACAACTCAACATGCCACCATACTCTCTCACTTTCTCTTTTTCTTTTTCTTCCTTTCTTCTTCTCCTATCTTTCTCTTTCTTTCTCATCTCAATCATCTTTGCCCAGGAATGGACATAGGACCTACGAATCACCCACACCAGTCTGACTCAGTTGAGTCGCTCAAACTCGGCAGTACCCACTTCTCATCCTTCACCCATTCCTCTTCTTCCTACCATCTTTCCTCTCTACTCCTTCCTTGTTCTTTCGCTCTCTCTAGCCCCATAGAAATCCAGCTATAACAGGGCCAAACCCAACCCTAGACTCGACCTATGACTCGGCAGCGAGTCAAACTCCCAAACCCGCCAATGGCTCGCCATCAGACTCGCCCATGCCCTCACTTCTCTTATTCTTCTCCTCTAGCTTCTCTCTCTTCCTGTTTCTCTGACCTTCTTCATTCTTCTTCAAGTTCGAGGAGATCAACACCCAAAAGCTCAGAATGAGCCGGTCATTACAGCATCCATTAGAGGGTGAGTCGATTCAATGTTCGACACGGTGGCTGGAATGAAAGAATGGCCACGCCACCCCTCTATTTCCTCTTTCTTTCCCTCTTCTTTATCTTCTTTCTCAGCTCCCTACCTCTGCTTCTCCTCATCATGACCAGATCTGAGTTTTTTTTTCCACCTAGAAATGCAGCTGAGTCACTCAACCTGTGACTGATCTGAGATGATTATGAATACTATTAGCTAAGTAGATTGAACTTTACAGTAACTGAGAGCGAGTTAACGTGGATTACCTGATCTGAGACATTTGGATGTCAAAATGGGGTTCTAAGACGACCGGTTTCACAACAGATGAAGCAGCTGGACGATGGTTGAGGTCCCAACTTGGTTGACTCGGGATGGATTAAAATGACAGCTGCAAACCGAGTCCAGTAGCCGCTTCCCCACCTATTCCTCTCTATTCTCCCTCACTATCTTCTTCTTCTCTGTCAGTTTTCTCTCCTCTCCCTGTAACGCCCGTGAAAAATCCGTACTTGGGTTCGAGTACCGATTTGACCCGAAATCACGTATAAATAATTTTCATGGAAATTAAACGTAAGTTAGCTAGCGCAATGCTAGAGTAGCTGGGGAATAGTCCCTGATCACTTTAAATACGTTCTACAAGACCCAAATCGAGGAGAACAGACAACTCTACAATACTCTATAACCTTGAATCAAACTCTAAGCAGGTTTGTCCTCTGGACCACATTGAACTTTTGTATTGGATTTAGACCGCACGTCGAAGGTCCGATACCTCCTATCTTAGACCGTTAGAACCGCCCAGCTGGACTTGACAATCATCTCGAAAATCAAGTCAAACCGATAATCACAGAGTATTTCGTTGAACCCGGACTGAAGCGACCGCGAATAGGGATGAATTGGGAATTTCAAATTCAAATCTGGCACACGACTTGACGCGTCAGTATTAAGCGTTCAGACCGTCAGAATTCATCCAGATTACACCCTCGGATCAGGAAAAATTTCTATTTATTATCATGAGACTTTCAGCCCTGATCTATGTGCAGTGACCGCTGAACTGAAACTGGTCCGCCACGTGCGATCTGCGAACCCTGCCAGACTGAAAACTTAATACGAGGTACATCTGGTACCCATGAGCTTAAGTCTGATCGCAATCGACCAGGGGACCACCAGAAAGCAGTTTTTGGACCGAAACAGCCCCGAAATGGATAGGCATTAAGTAAACTTCGTCCCGGAGCCTATTTTCGGCGTTTTCAAGCTTATAAAAGGGGTTGAAACCCTCATTTCTCCTTCACATCCGAATTTCACTAAACCCTAGAAAAGAGAGAGAGAGTTTGAGAGAAAGGGAAGAGGAGATTTTTCCCGCTTCCGAGCCATCAACGGTTGCTGCATCAGCACTTCCTTCCAATCACCTGGCTGGTGATTTCTACACTTTTTCAGGTATGAAATAATTTCAAAAATTTACTGATTGAGGGTTTGCTTAGATGCACAACATGTTAGCTAACGTAATCCATAAATCAGGTTCTCTTACAGCCGTAGACGAAGCGTACACGCTCCGTTCAAAATCCCGCGACCGTAAGAGACTAGGTGAGGATTTTAGACGCTTTGATTGACGGTTTACAACGCTTTCAATGTCGTTTAATAGTAGATTATCGACGGCATCGCCGTTTGACATGTACAACATGCTCTCCGTTTCCTGTTTCGTAAATTAACGAAGAATATGAGATTTAGGGTATTTTAGTCATTTATAGGAAGTATGGTCTACGTGCATATTTTGCTGACATGATTGACATGGTTTTTCGCCGCATTAGAGAGTTAGGAATGCTTGCATAATCAGTTTGGCGAAGAGATTCGCCAAGTTGCGCACTTTGGGTCGACATACTATATGTGGACTTAAGTGTGTAGTGTATGTGTTTGTATAAATGTTTGTACTAGTATGTATTGTATTGAATGATGTTATGTAGTAGTTTGAGATTGATTTCATGATTTAAATGCTGACCTAAATGATTTCCTACATGCTTACCTTATGCATGATTGTACTACATGCATAGAAAGTATGCCTTGAAGATTTGCTTAAGTTGAATGTGCATAGAAAGTATGCCTTGAAGATTTGCTTAAGTTGAATGTTATAACGTGTGCTAACATGCTCACATGATGTATTTCAATTTCAATACCTTTGTATATAGTGTTAACGAAATTCCATAGATGTGTGGGACTTGACCTAGTCCAGGCAGTCGGTAACCGAGCGAATTCGTGGCTGACTGGTCATAGCCACGAACGACGCGTCGATGAATGTGATTCGTGTTGAGAGTTGGCGGCAGTGGTTAGGCCACGCGAAGTGTTTTACGCACTTCATGTCGTTCAATTCGAGATGCGATCACGCTAGTCGAGCCCGTCAAGTAACCCGACTGGCCGATGTTTGTTCACCTTGTATGTATCATAACTGCTTGAACCTAGGGTACTGAACTTACCATTGTAAACCCTATTAACCGTGGTACCTTGATCCACGAAGACTCATGAGCCGGGCATGGTGGTATGGGACACCGTGGTCGAGCTGTCGGCCTACGCTGGGGCCACAAACCTCCCCGTAGTGACCAGTGAGCACCTTGACTCGTGAGCAGATTATGGTGGTATGGGACACTATATTCTAGCTGTCGGCCTACACTGATCAGGCGACGAGCCCTTTGTAGTGACCTCGAGCGTATTCTGAGTCCACGGGAGGCGACGACCCTTCCGTGCAGTAGAGTACAGTAGGCCTGTATTGATAAGGTGATGGGGGAGCGGTGCAACGAGTGCGAGCAACAGCCCTGGCAGCCCTTGCAGTGACCTATGAAATATACAGCGTATGAGATTACTAGGAGTGACGACCCTAGACAGGATCCGTGTTGGGATTGATACAAGGGAAGTACCTTAGTTTCCCAATCCTGCTGTTTGAATGGACTAATAACAACTTGGAAAGCATATCACCATAGCATTGCATGTGCCTGGAAGATGTGGAGCACTCTAGGGAGTGTGGCATGCCGCGGTCGTAAGATGTTGCCGCATGAGGGTGATCATCGGTGAGGGCATACATCACGTCATATCATCTTGCATTAACAACAGTATTAGGATTGTCTGATTTACTGCTTTACTATTATCGCGTGATTGAATTGTGAACATGCTAATCTTTGCTCTATGATTCCACTGAGTTGATCACTCATTCCCACGTTACGGGATGGTGTTTGCAACACCCACCAGACCCTGTTGTAGCTGCAGGTGAGGACGAGATCCAGGAGGTGGAGCCGGAGATTGACGAGGACCAGGATGAGTTCTCGTATATGCAGTACCACGACGGCTTCCCGTAGGTGACCTGGATCAAGGGGACTTCAGTGGGACTATTTTAAACTTTATTCTTTTATTTATTTACATGTATATGAGACTCAGAGATGTAGTCATACTTTGGAGACAGATGAGATTACTTTGTTTTTCCATACAGTGATATATACATTGTTTAGTCTTCCGCTTGCTTTTATCACTGGATCTGAAGTATGAATTGCAGTTTTGGTATACTTTTACTCATGTGAATGCTTTAAGTCAGACAACATTGAATCATAACCATTTTTGTTGCATAAGTGACGGTCTGGAACTCGGGAGTTGAGTTTATACACGACCCCCGATTTTCAGGGTGTTACAAGTTGGTATCAGAGCATGAAGGAGAGTATACTGGGCCTGGGTTATGGTCTTGCGACGTATGCTGTCGCTTCCTTTGACTTAGGTGGGTGCGAGAAGGGTCTAGAAACACTTCTAGGATCGCAGATTCGCCGATAGGCGAAGTCTAGTAGGATCGATCGCAAGATCGAGTCTGTAACGCATCTCGGGTCGCGTAAAGCAACCTGAATCACTTCTAAGCTGTAGGAAGTCGGGTGGAGACGTCCTATGAGCGCTTTTAAACCAAAAAGGTGAATCCTTGGGCCGTGGGATGACCACGACTCCAGTAATCAATCGCCAGGGCTTAAAAACCCCGTTTTGCCAAAAATTCTCAAAATTCCTCCTCTAAACACTTCAACCTTCAGTTTTTTATTATCCATTTCATGTTAGACATCAAACCTAATGTGAAAATAACACAAATTAGTACATTCACCAAATTTTATAGTGAATAGTAAAATTTCATGAAAAATGGCCATAAGGCCATTCTAAATTTACTTTCTTTAGAAACTAAGGAGCTAGATAGGTGTACTGGCTCCTTCTACCCCAAATTCATATGCTGCATCATATGGTTTGGTATTCGGGATTATGATGTGGACCCAGAAAACCCTGAACACATGTTTGGGTTCATACAGACCAAATTATTATGAACCAAGGGGTGGGACCTAACTTTTTGGGACCCTGGGACCATGGGGGACCAGACCCATGGGGTCCCACCGGCCAACTTCAAAGTTGGCCGGCGATGCCATCGCCGGTCGGGCGATGCATCGCCGGCCGGCGATCTCCGATGGGGCCGTCCTTCGGGCGCACCCCCTTAAATAGGGTCCACATCACCCCTATCCACTTCCCACCTCACAAAAACCCCCAAATCCCACCTCTCCTTCACAAACAGCCCCCTACATAGCCCTAGATTTGATTTTCAGCAACCCATTCCAAACCCCGGCGTCCCAAACCACTCCTAAAACCTTCCTTGGCCAAAACCAACCACCACCCATCATTTATTGGGTGTTAACAGCCTCTTTCCTTGAAGATATCACCATTTGGAGCTCTAAAATTCCCCAAATATAGCTGAAATCTTGAGGTGCTCCATCCCATCTTTTTATTTGTATTTCTCTTTGAAACTACAGCCTTGGAAAGCTTGAAGCATCCCTCTACGATGCCCAGATTTCCTTTTGTCAGATTGGGCAGCCATTTCTCCGCATTTTTGGCATTTTCTATGGCTTTTGTGGAAGCCATTTTGGGCCTTTTGTCACTCTCATCCATCATCTCTTTGATGGGTAAGAGGAAAACCGTGACAGATGAGGCTGGGCCGAGCCGCCCTGCTCGATCGAGAAGACCGCGGGGTGGTGCCGCAAGTTCAAGCACCGCCTCAGGTCCGACTGCAGTCCTGGAGTGCCGTACAAAGCGGGATTTGGATCCCCATGCACACCTTGGACGAACCATTCTATCAGAGATGCCTCATGGTGAATACACTGACCGTAGAGTGTTATTTGAGGCGGACGTAGATGGGCGATTGTTCGGCGAATATCTGTTGTTCGAATGCATTGAAGCTGCGCACTGGGGACCGATCTTTGAAGCTCGCGCTCGTGCTAATGTGAGCACTGTTCGTGCCTTCTATGCTAGCATCCAGAGTCCTACCTTGGAGCCCTTGCAATTCAAAATCCCTTTTGGTAGAGATCGGATGGCTACGATCGACGTCCGATTGATTGCGCGACTTCTCAACGTGCCTCTAGGTGATGTGCATCCAAGTGAGAAGAATTTGAGGACTAGACGTGAACGAGATCGTCGCACCAGGTTTCTGTGCGGTAAGTTGGTTCCATGGCAGCCTAATAATAGCCTCAAGGCGACGTACATGTCTGAGGATTTACGCCTGCTACACCATATCTGCACGTTCAATGTCTATCCCAGGTCGACGAACCGCATTGAATGCACACGTCTTATGGTCGATTTCTTATTTCTGGTGGCCCAGGGAGAGAACGTATGTATGGCCACTTTCATCTTACGACAGATAGTTCTCATAGCCAGGTCGAGAAGAACATCCGAATCGCTTCCCTTTGGCCGACTCATTTGCAAGATTGCACTTGAGTTTGCCTATAGACTTGGGCCCGAATTGCCGGTATCGATTCACACCATCGATGAGTCGACAATGGTTAAGATGAAGATTGGGTCGCAATATCGTGAAAATCAACTTGAAAGGGATAGTGGGGATGACTTTGATGAAGAGGAAGATCAAAGCAAAGACGAACCTCGAGCAGAGGTTCAGGAAGAGGTTCAGGAAGAAGCAGAAGAGGAGGCTCAGGATACTGATGAGAGCCCTCCTCCTTCTGCGCAGACTACTATCGACGACCGCATTGCTCGGATGGAGGAGAGTCAGACCGCTTTACGAAGGAAAGTCCAAGAACTTCGAGCAGAGGTCGCTGATGCCAAAGCTGTTACAAAGAAGAAGTTTGGCAAGGTGACTCGCACCTTGAAGGCAATCCTGTGTTGCTTACAGGATAAGGGTGCTCCTCCTCCGTCACCAGACTCCGACTAGCGATGCGATCTTGATGTTGTTATTAGTAGTTAGCCATTTCCTGTTTTATGTGTGTAGTTCGGTTAGGGCTAGTGCTTTGCTTATGTTGCTGTTGCTTAACTGTCTTAATTTTCATATAATTCTAGTCATGATGCTTGTAAGGATATATCCCTTGTATTGTGACAATTTTGATTAATTGAAATGCATGGAATGCCTTTGACTCTTTAAGTGAATGATTATGGTGTATTTGTGCAATTGAGACTGACAAGGTTGCACCCTATTTTGAATATAGGGAATGCCACCTAAGACTACGAGGAGCGCGGATCGGCTTTCATTGTCAGAGCAGATGGATCAGACTCCCTCTCAGTCTGGCACTCGTCCGGACCCTGCTGTGGGCCCGATTCCTGAGACGGTTCGATCGTCTCAGCCTGCTGTTGGTCCTACAGATGGACCACCGCCATTTACACCATCAGTTAGAGAGCCACAGCGCGCATCTACTTCCGCACCTCATCCGCCACAGCCTGCTCCACCCCCTGATAGATTCGAGCAGATGATGGCTATGATGATACAGCAGCAGCAGTTTCTGACCACCATAGTGGGGACTTTAGCCCAGGGAGGGGGTGCGACTACATCTACTCCACCTGCACCACCTGCGCATCCAGCTGAGGATGCCTATACTTACGCCCAGGATGAGGGCATAGCACATCCTGCGCAGCCTGCTTTCCCTGCGGGGAATCCTGCCGACACTCGGGGCCTTCTGGAGCGATTTCAGCGCTTGCGGCCTCCTACTTTCACGGGTTCTCACAGACCCGAGGAGGCTGAGTTCTGGCTCGACCGAGTGTCGAAGATTCTACGGATGTTGCACTGTACCGAGGCTGAGCAGGTAGAGCTGGCTACCTTCCTGTTTGAGAGAGAGGCCAGTATGTGGTGGGATAGCATATTGCGGACTGTTGCCGCAGATTTCGTATGGACGTGGGCAGCATTCGAGTTCCGCTTCCATGAGAAGTATTATCCCCAGACCTACAGGCACGAGAGGGAGAATGAGTTTCTCCGTCTCAGGCAGGCAGCGATGACGGTTACCGAGTATGAGCATCGGTTCACAGAGTTGGGCAGGTACGTCCCGACGATTCTAGCTGATGAGCAGATGCGCATACGGTGCTTTTTGGAGGGCTTGCGACCGGATATTCGGTCGAAGATGTGCTGTGTCAGTTTCCCCTCCTATGCGGAGTTGGTTCACATGTCCATACGGGCAGAGCAGGACGTGGATCGACTTGCGCGATCTCGAGGCCCGGCTACTTCTAGGCCGCTACCGGATTTGCCAGACAGGCCCATCGCGGGCAAGAGGCCTCGCATTGATCCTCCTACCAGGACCACGGCGCCTGTACGACCGTTTCGGCGCCTTGAGTTATCATGCACATACTGTGGGAGGACGGGCCATTTAGAGCAGAGTTGCTTTTTCAGGATGCGGGACAGTGGGTTCTCGCCGCCGCAGAAGATTGATCGTGTATGTCCGCAGGCGATATCAGCACCGCCTATACGGTCAGCTCCTGCGCATCCTTCTTTCCGACCTACGGTATCGCAGATTCGACAGCCTCCACGGCCCTTGACACAGCGGCCTAACCGGCCACAGCAGGCACGAGTTCATGCACTGACCGCTGAGGCAGCTACGACGTCGACTTTCCAGCATTCAGCCTTCGAGGTCACGGGCCATATCGGAGGTACTCCCGTTCTTATCATGGTGGACACTGGTTCCACGATTTCTTTGATATCGCGTGCCGTAGTCAGACGTCTTGGGTTGCAGACTATCACTATGGATAGCGTGCGAGTCTTTGCAGCTCATGGAGATTTTTCGGATGTCACCCAGATGTGTGAGGGTTGTTTGATTGATATGGGAGGCAGGACGATGACTCTTGATCTGGTCGTCGATCCCTCGCTCGTTTATCTCGACGTCATTCTTGGCATGGACTGGTTGACTGCAGCGAGAGCCGAGATTGACTGCGAGGCTCGTGTGGTGACGGTGTACGAGCCTGAGGGCACGCCTTTCACATTTCCAGTGCGGGTAAATCTTCCTTTCCACATTCTTAGCTACGCCACTCTACTGCGAGACGCTGGTGTCCAGGTACTTGAGCAGACGCCAGTTGTTTCTGAGTTCGGGGATCTGTTCAGGAAGATCCCTGGTTTGCCGCCCCGACGTGAGATCAATTTCACTATCGATCTAGTTCCTGGCTCTACACCCGTCTCACTGCCGACGTATCGCATGGCACCTTGTGAGATGGAGGAGTTGCGGACGCAGATTGATGGTCTGCTAGAGCTTGGCTTTATACGGCCTAGCGTGTCTCCTTGGGGAGCACCGGTCTTGTTCGTGAAGAAGAAGGATGGTTCGCTGCGATTGTGTATTGATTATCGCAGGCTGAACCAGCTCACGGTGAAGAACAAGTACCCTTTGCCCAGGATCGATGACTTGTTTGATCAGTTGAGAGGAGCGCAGTACTTCTCGAAGATTGATCTTCAGTCAGGATATCATCAGCTGTGCGTCAGGGATGAGGACGTGCAGAAGACAGCATTCAGGACCAGTTTTGGCCACTACGAGTTCCTCGTGATGTCGTTCGGACTCAGGAACGCACCGGCCGTGTTCATGGATCTGATGAACAGGGTATTTCGGCCTTTCCTCTATCGATTCGTCGTTGTCTTCATCGACGACATTTTGGTCTACTCTAGGAGTCGAGAGGAGCATGAGGAGCACTTGCGTTTGGTCCTTGATACGCTCAGACGACATCAGTTGTTCGCACAGTATAAGAAGTGCGACTTCTGGAAGCAGGAGGTGAAGTTTCTGGGACACGTGGTGTCCAAGGATGGCATGGCAGTTGACCTGTCTAAGGTAGTTGCGGTGCAGGACTGGGAGCAGCCTGGTTCTGTCACTGAGGTGAGGAGTTTCTTGGGTCTCGCTGGCTACTATCGACGCTTCATTCAGGATTTCTCGAAGATCGCGAGACCCTTATCTCAGTTGACACGGAAGGACGTGAAGTTCGCCTGGAATGATAAGGCGGAGTCAGCTTTTCAGGAGCTGAAGGACAGACTTACGTCGGCCCCTGTGCTAGTATTGCCAGAGCAAGGGGTTAGATACACTATATACACTGACGCGTCTAGCGTTGGTTTGGGTTGTGTCCTTATGCAGAGGGACAGGGTAATTTCGTATGCCTCGTGACAATTAAGGAAGCACGAGGAGAATTACCCTACACACGACCTGGAGTTGGCAGCCGTTATATTCGCACTGAGACTCTGGAGACATTACCTCTACGGAGAGGAGTTCGAGCTCTTTTACGACCACAAGAGCCTCAAGTACATATTCACGCAGCGAGACTTGAATATGAGGCAGCGGCGATGGATGGAGACGTTGAAGGACTTCAAGTTTGAAGTCTCTTACCATCCTGGGAAGGCGAACCTTGTGGCTGATGCGTTGAGCCGTAAGAAGGCGATAGAGTTTGCGGCTCCGCTGATGGTTGCTGAGTGGGATATGGTGGAGTTTTTGCGAGACTTTGAGCAGAAACTCACCGTAGAGGAACCATTTGAGTTCATCGCACATGTACAGGTGCGATCCCAGATCGATGACCGAGTCATCGAGGCGCAGAGGGACGACGCGCATCTTACTGAGCTTCGAGAGCAGGCCAGTGATGATGCTGACGCCGACTGGCGAGTTGGTATGGATGGAGGCTTACGTTATCGTGGCCGCCTATGCGTCCCAGATGTCCCTGACTTGAGACGAGAGATTCTCGAGGCTGCGCATTCTACTAGACTCGCGATGCATCCAGGCAGCATGAAGATGTATCGTGACGTGAAGAGGACGTATTGGTGGGAAGGTATGAAGACCCACATAGCTGAGTTCGTGTCCCGTTGTCTCACTTGTCAGCAGGTGAAGGCAGAGCATCGCCGACCACCTGGACTTTTGCAGCCTATGCCGATTGCAGAGTGGAAGTGGGATTTCATTTCCATGGACTTCATTTCTGGGTTGCCGAAGACGAGGAAGGGGCATGATTCCATTTGGGTGATCGTCGACCGATTGACGAAGTCGGCGCACTTCCTACCGATCAGAGTTACGAACTCTGCAGACGAGCTGGCTAGATTGTACATCCGAGAGATAGTGCGTCTGCATGGAGTTTCGTTGGAGATCGTGTCGGACAGAGACACGCGGTTCACTTCTATTTTCTGGACTCGCATTCAGGAGGCTATGGGTGTGAAGTTGAAGTTCAGTACTGCCTTCCACCCACAGACGGACGGACAGACGGAGCGAGTGAACCAGATCTTGGAGGACATGTTGCGGGCTTGCGCATTGGACTTCAAGGACAGTTGGGATGACTGTCTTGCATATGCGGAGTTTGCGTACAACAATAGCTTCCAGGCGAGTATCGGCATGGCACCTTATGAGGCGCTGTATGGGCAACCTTGTCGCGCACCGCATTGCTGGTTAGAGGTCGGTGAGCGCAGCTTGATTGGCCCAGAGTTGGTGCAGGCGACGTCAGAGAAGATTGATATTATTCGACGTCGACTTCTTACAGCGCAGAGCAGACAGAAGAGCTACGCCGATACGAGACGGAGGCCACTAGAGTTCACAGTCGGGGATCATGTGTTTTTGCGAGTTTCCCCTATGAAGGGAGTCCTTCGGTTCGGGAAGAAGGGGAAGCTGGCACCGCCATTCATTGGTCCATTTCAGATCATCGATCGTGTGGGAGCAGTGGCTTACCGATTGGCTTTACCCACGCCCCTCGCGAGCGTCCACAACGTATTTCATGTTTCTATGCTGAAGAAGTACGTTGCTGATCCTTCTCATATCATCAGATGGGAGCAGGTGCAGTTAGGAGAGGATGTTACTTAGATCCTGCGACCGACACGCATCTTAGACCGGAAGGAGCAGGTACTGCGTAGCAAGGTGATTCCCCTTGTCAAGGTACTATGGACGCATCACTCTGAGGAGGAGGCTACTTGGGAGACAGAAGCCGAGATCAGAAAGAACTACCCACAGCTTCTCGAGGAGTACGAACAGGTACAAATTTTGAGGACGAAATTATTTGTTAAGGGGGATAGATTGTAACGCCCGTGAAAAATTCGTACTTGGGTTCGAGTACCGATTTGACCCGAAATCGCGTATAAATAATTTCCATGGAAATTAAACGTAAGTTAGCTAGCGCAACGCTAGAGTAGCTGGGAAATAGTCCCTGATCACTTTAAATACGTTTTACAAGACCCAAATCGAGGAGAACAGACAACTCTACAATACTCTATAACCTTGAATCAAACTCTAAGCAGGTTTGTCCTCTGGACCACATTGAACTTTTGTATTGGATTTAGACCGCACGTCGAAGGTCCGATACCTCCTATCTTAGACCGTTAGAACCGCCCAGCTGGACTTGACAATCATCTCGAAAATCAAGTCAAACCGATAATCACAGAGTATTTCGTTGAACCCGGACTGAAGCGACCGCGAATAGGGATGAATTGAGAATTTCAAATTCAAATCTGGCACACGACTTGACGCGTCAGTATTAAGCGTTCTGACCGTCAGAATTCATCCAGATTACACCCTCGGATCAGGAAAAATTTCTATTTATTATCATGAGACTTTCAGCCCTGATCTATGTGCAGTGACCGCTGAACTGAAACTGGTCCGCCACGTGCGATCTGCGAACCCTGCCAGACTGAAAACTTAATACGAGGTACATCTGGTACCCATGAGCTTAAGTCTGATCGCAATCGACCAGGGGACCACCAGAAAGCAGTTTTTGGACCGAAACAGCTCTGAAATGGATAGGCATTAAGTAAACTTCGTCCCGGAGCCTATTTTCGGCATTTTCAAGCTTATAAAAGGGGTTGAAACCCTCATTTCTCCTTCACATCCGAATTTCACTAAACCCTAGAAAAGAGAGAGAGAGTTTGAGAGAAAGGGAAGAGGAGATTTTTCCCGCTTCCGAGCATCAACGGTTGCTGCATCAGCACTTCCTTCCAATCACCTGGCTGGTGATTTCTACACTTATTCAGGTATAAAATAATCCCAAAAACTTGCTGATTTAGGGTTTGCTTAGATGCACAACATGTTAGCTAACGTAATCCATAAATCAGGTTCTCTTACAGCTGTAGACGAAGCGTACACGCTCCGTTCAAAATCCCGCGACCGTAAGAGACTAGGTGAGGATTTTAGACGCTTTGATTGACGGTTTACAACGCTTTCAATGTCGTTTAATAGTAGATTATCGACGGCATCGCCGTTTGACATGTACAACATGCTCTCCGTTTCCTGTTTCGTAAATTAACGAAGAATATGAGATTTAGGGTATTTTAGTCATTTATAGGAAGTATGGTCTACGTGCATATTTTGCTGACATGATTGACATGGTTTGTCGCCGCATTAGAGAGTTAGGAATGCTTGCATAATCAGTTTGGCGAAGAGATTCGCCAAGTTGCGCACTTTGGGTCGACATACTATATGTGGACTTAAGTGTGTAGTGTATGTGTTTGTATAAATGTTTGTACTAGTATGTATTGTATTGAATGATGTTATGTAGTAGTTTGAGATTGATTTCATGATTTAAATGCTGACCTAAATGATTTCCTACATGCTTACCTTATGCATGATTGTACTACATGCATAGAAAGTATGCCTTGAAGATTTGCTTAAGTTGAATGTGCATAGAAAGTATGCCTTGAAGATTTGCTTAAGTTGAATGTTATAACGTGTGCTAACATGCTCACATGATGTATTTCAATTCCAATACCTTTGTATATAGTGTTAACGAAATTTCATAGATGTGTGGGACTTGACCTAGTCCAGGCAGTCGGTAACCGAGCGAATTCGTGGCTGACTGGTCATAGCCACGAACGACGCGTCGATGAATGTGATTCTTATTGAGAGTTGGCAGCAGTGGTTAGGCCACGCGAAGTGTTTTACGCACTTCATGTCGTTCAATTCGAGATGCGATCGCGCTAGTCGAGCCCGTCAAGTAACCCGACTGGCCGATGTTTGTTCACCTTGTATGTATCATAACTGCTTGAACCTAGGGTACTGAACTTACCATTGTAAATCCTATTAACCGTGGTACCTTGATCCACGAAGACTCATGAGCCGGGCATGGTGGTATGGGACACCGTGGTCGAGCTGTCGGCCTACGCTGGGGCCACAACCCTCCCCGTAGTGACCAGTGAGCACCTTGACTCGTGAGCAGATTATGGTGGTATGGGACACTATATTCTAGCTGTCGGCCTACACTGATCAGGCGACGAGCCCTTTGTAGTGACCGCGAGCGTATTCTGAGTCCACGGGAGGCGACGACCCTTCCGTGCAGTAGAGTACAGTAGGCCTGTATTGATAAGGTGATGGGGGAGCGGTGCAACGAGTGCGAGCAACAGCCCTGACAGCCCTTGCAGTGACCTACGAAATATACATCGTATGAGATTACTAGGAGTGACGACCCTAGACAGGATCCGTGTTGGGATTGATACAAGGGAAGTACCTTAGTTTCCCAATCCTGCTGTTTGAATGGACTAATAACAACTTGGAAAGCATATCACCATAGCATTGCATGTGCCTGGAAGATGTGGAGCACTCTAGGGAGTGTGGCATGCCGCGGTCATAAGATGTTGCCGCATGAGGGTGATCGTCGGTGAGGGCATACATCACGTCATATCATCTTGCATTAACAACAGTATTAGGATTGTCTGATTTACTGCTTTACTATTATCGCGTGATTGAATTGTGAACATGCTAATCTTTGCTCTATGATTCCACTGAGTTGATCACTCATTCCCACGTTACGGGATGGTGTTTGCAACACCCACCAGACCCTGTTGTAGCTGCAGGTGAGGACGAGATCCAGGAGGTGGAGCCGGAGATTGACGAGGACCAGGATGAGTTCTCGTATATGCAGTACCACGACGGCTTCCCGTAGGTGACCTGGATCGAGGGGACTTCAGTGGGACTATTTTAAACTTTATTCTTTTGTTTATTTACATGTATATGAGACTCAGAGATGTAGTCATACTTTGGAGACAGATGAGATTACTTTGTTTTTCCATACAGTGATATATACATTGTTTAGTCTTCCGCTTGCTTTTATCACTGGATCTGAAGTATAAATTGCAGTTTTGGTATACTTTTACTCATGTGAATGCTTTAAGTCAGACAACATTGAATCATAACCATTTTTGTTGCATAAGTGACGGTCTGGAACTCGGGAGTTGAGTTTATACACGACCCCCGATTTTCAGGGTGTTACACTCCCTCAGCCTCTTCTCAGAACTGACCGACTCGAGTTGAGTTGAGCTACAATCAGACTCGTAACTCACTCCAGCGGCAGCAGACACTCCATCTTTTTCTCTATCAATTTTTTTCTTTAATTTACCTAGGGATTCGCCCTAATACAATGCTTTTTATAGTCGTTCTGATTCTGGAAATGTCCAGGACTAATCACAGAGATTAACGCGGAGGAAACACATGTTTAGCTGAGTACGGCCAGCCATCAGAGTCTTTCAATGTATTGGGTCTAGTGCAGGGTGTTAAAGAGACTGTCCAGATAGATATTAGATGGGGTGAGTTGCACGATGAATGGCCTGGATCAGTGAATGGGCCCATTTTTTATCGAATGTGGGTTTCACAGTCGGTTTGAGGGAAATGGAAGATGATAATGGCATTTTTCAACTGGGCAGTTTATCCACAGATCAGTGCTGTTTAGATGGTCCTGATGTGTCCTAACAGCAATGTGTGGTCCACCTTATGGTGCAAGGAGCATCGTTGATTAAGACAACCCAATGTTGCCGAAAATCGTGGTGCCGTTACAGTTTCTCGTCATTCTCTTGGTGCTAAGAAAAAACATTTGCTAACCCTATTTTGGACGTCTAAGATTGCCTAAAAGAAGCTTCTAGGCACCAATGAACGAACGAGATACACTGTTACTAAAAGTGGAAAGATTCTTTCCGCTTTTCGACGTGTAGGTGGGTATTTTAAGAAATGGTAGGGCTAACTGGGCGTTGGTTGCATGCATGGATCCCGTCCAACCATTTCCAACGATCGGATCTGCCAGAGTGGAGGTGAACGTGGCTTTATCTCCTTTGTCAATGTCCTCCTTGTGCGTTGCCGGATCAGTCGCTGAAAGAGGTGGCACAAGTCACTTTCAATTGTAAATAACTATATGATTAAGGTCGGTAAAGGCCAATCTATCAAATGGACGGTGTGGATTTTGCTTTTGTATTCGGATAGATGGCCGAATGTGTCGACGAACGAACGGTCATGTTCGAATGCGCGTTGGGCAGGAAACTCTAGAGGAGATTTTGAAATTTTAGGAATTATCAGGTCAACGTGGTCAAAGCTGCATGCACAGCTCTGGTGCTATGCAGGTGCACGCACAGAAGGTGCACACGTACTTACAAGGTGGGGTCCACATGGTGTATTTAACAAATCTACTCCATCCAATGGATACACCAGACCCTAAAATGGTATATGGCCCAAGATGAGGAAAATTAGAAACTCAAGCGGGCCATATCAAGGAATTGTGGTCCTTTTGTGTTGATTTCTATTAATCTAATGGTCAGATCGATTTCAATCTGAACCCTAACAGCTAAAAGAGCCTTAGGAATTTGTTTGGATGATTAGGACATTTCATGGCCTACGAAGGATGGTTAGATGATTTAGGTTACCCTTCAAATATATTTTAATACTAGTAGTATCCCCTAATGGTTACCCAAGTTACCACAAAATTTCATGATCCCCAAATGAATGATTCAATGAACTATCTTGAAAACTAACCGATGGATGGTCTACTCGGTGGATGACAACTATTCTTGATTGTTAGGTTGATGTATGATTGAGTTCATAGGTTGATCTTGAGATGTTTATTACACCTAGTGGTCAGATTTAGACTTGAGTGACGCTAAATGTTCAAATACAAGATGCCAAGTTAAGTTACATAGTAACACCCGAGTACTGAAAAGTACGGGGTGTTACTTGACCTGAAAGGTGTCTCGGTATGAGGCCCTGCTTCAAGAGTCAATGCGACAAAAGAACTTGTCAACAAGAAAATACTATTATGACCCTAATTATGATATTGCAATGATTGAAGTAGTGACTAAACAACCATTCATATGCTCGGCCTTAGTAAAAGCAGATGCAATGACATCTTCTAGTCAGAAAGTTCAAAGAACATACACCTTTAATATTACTCGTGTTAACGAAATCTTTGATATCATGTTAGCCGACAAATTTATCGAAATTCCTATTAACCATAAGATACTCACAAAAAGAAGAGCTAAAGAAAATTAATTACTATAAATGGCTGGAACTCAATCACATTCCACTAACAAATGTATTTTTTTCAGAAATGTTATTCAAGACAACATCGATAAAGGGTTGTTGAAGTTCTCTGAAAAGGAAAAAAATGACGTTGATGGATACTGATCCATTTTCGTCCAATATGGAGATCAATATGGCTATCATTAATTCTTAAAGGTTGGTTCAGTCATGACAAAAAATCGATCTTGAAACTCAAATGGGTTAATCCGAGGAGCGAAAGGATGATAAAAGGAGTATGAGATTTAAGCCTATAGTCAACCAAACCAAAGCACATTCGGAGGTAATAATTTCAAATTAGTAGCACCTTTGTGAGAAATGTGCGAGGCCGATTCGATCAACGAGAGATTTTATTGGCTGAAATATCAGGCAAAACAATCAGTTAATTGAAGATATGAGGAAGAAAATTCCTTTTACCCACGAAAGGTAAAATATGTTAGCTATCACCCTATGTTTCTCATAGGACAAAAGATGGTTAAACCTCGACTTGTCCGAGAAGGAGTTTTGAAATGTCCGAGTTATCCAAAATTCTCAACATTACCGGAAGGGATGACTTGTACTTGGAGATGATGCTGGAAAAGGCAGCAGGCAACAAAAAGAAGACAATTAGCAGTTGTATGTGATGAATCTCAAATGAAGTACCTGCCAACCCGATCGAGTTTAACAATACCTAAGGTAGAAGAAGAGGAAAAGATATCGGTTAATATGTCTAAGCTTTATGTGGGGCTTAACTCAGTCAAAATCAGAATTACGATAAGGTAGTAATGGATATAGAAGGATCAACTGAATATTCAAGCAATGAAGAGTTTTCATATGATCTTTTGATTGAAGAATTGCTTGCTAACGTAAGAACATTAGAACCAATTTCTTCTAAACCGAATTAAAGAATAAAAAAATGAAGTTGAAAATGATGTGGATAAGCAACCGAATTTGAATATACCTTGAGGGCAATGTCCGAATTTGGTAATACAGTTTGCCTCATTCCCATCGATTATATTGGATTGTAATATAATGTTAACACTGCCATTGAGTTTTCAGGCCAAACCATCTCAACCAAATAGGATGGAGGGAGATGTGGAAGAGTTAGGCCCTCCTATAATTATACAGTATGGTTCCTTTGACTTCGAAGATGAAGCCAAAAAAGTGTCAAACATTACGGTCGAACTAGGATCCCCTTCTGAAAAAATAATTATTGAAAGGGTAACTCTTACAATGACCCAACATTTGAAACCATTTTTTATCTCCATACACTTGGAATGGTGTCTTATCAGTCGAGTTTCAGTCGATAATAAAGTTGTTATTAACATTCTCCTAACCAAAATGATGACTAAATTAAGAAAGACTTAGGATAACCTTATTCCGACTGAGGTCATAATGAATAATTTTGCTGGAAGAGTAACGTAAACGTAATGTGTTTTACTAGTCAAACTAATAATGGGAACTAATAAGGTGATATTTGCTTTCCTTATGTTCGACACTTCATCAAATTACAATGTTTTACTTTGACAATATTATATTAATTCATTCTCGTGCATTCCATCATCACTATACCAATATATTTTGGAATCAAGACAGAGTAGAATTGGTTTTAGTTGATAACAAACCATTTTTAACCATGTTTAATATGTCTGAAGCTTATTTCTTTGGAAATGAGATCAGTCCGATATGATTTACAAGACAAGATAAGAATGACAAACTGACTGGAATTGATGTCAAACTCAACTCTTATCACATCGTACATAATATTACTACCATGACTTAACTAAATGAAGAGTTATTAAAGAATATAATTCCCTTCCATACAACTATAAGCTGTACAATAGAAGAAATGATGAACCAATCGTCGATCAAGGCCAAGTTTATGGTCGGAGTACAACAAATTGAAGAAAGTTTATGGAAATATGATAACGGATGTTTTTTTAATATGGTCGAGATAGAAATACCGACCGATCATATAACTGAAGATGGTATTGAAATGAATGATTTGAAACTAGCCCCAAAGAAATTAGAGGATTCTCGAGTTCAGGTTCAAAATCTTCTAAAATAAGCAAATTTGGGGATGAAACAACATCCCAAGCCTATTTTTATTAGTGGATTGTTGGATCCCCAAATATAGACCAATCTTATTAACTTGAAGAGTTCACTAATTATTTTACTTAGGATTATCATGAGTTGCTTGGATTAAACTGAAATTTGGTTAAATACGAGTTACCCATGAAGGAAGTTATCGGCCACATAAATAGCCCAATAGGTGGATGATAGCTGAAGTGACACAAAAGATAAAGGAAGAAATTGAACGACTTTTTAAAGTAAGTTTTATCAAACCTATCAAATATGTCGAATGAATTTTGAATATAGTACCTATTATCAAGAAAAATGTAAGCCCAGAGTATGCATTGATTTTTAAAATTTAAATCGAGCCACACCAAAGGATGAGTATCATATGCCTATAGTCGCTCAACTGATCGATCGAGCTAGTGGACATCAAATGGTATCCTTTATAGATGATCATTCATGATATAATCATATAAACATTGCTGTGAAAGATGCCCCAAAAATAGCTTTCAAATGTCTTGGTCCTTTAGGTATGTTTTGTTGGGTCATATGCCATTTGAGTTTTAAAAAATACATGAGCTACTTATCAAAGAGTCATAAATGCCATATTTCATAATATGATTGGTTGATTCATGGAAATATATATCGATGATGTGCTGGTCAAATCGGTCAATTCAACTGAACATTTTGATCACTTAGTAAAGTCATTTGAAAGAATGAGGATTCATAAATTAAAGATGAACCCTCTTAATTATGCTTTTGGTATATCAGCCAAATTTTGTTTGGAATTCATGGTACATCAAAGAGGATTGAAATCAATTAGTATATGGCACGATCAATAATAGAAGCTTGGCCGTTAAGAATCAAAACTGAGTTCTAGAGGTTTCTTGACAAGATTAACTTTATGCGACGATCTATTTCTAACTACACTGGAAAAACTAATGTATGTTTTCCTTTATTGAAGATTAAATAAGGAGATGAATTCAGATAGGAGGTAGAGTATAAGGCTCGTATCCTAACCCATACCATTCTGTAGGCTTCCGCGGTCCTCCCGGTCAAATTTCGGCAACCCTTGACCTGTATCCGACGTTTGTGCACAATCCTAAGCAGAGTCCTACATACTAAAGTCAGCTCAACCCGAAACTTGTACTCTAGTGACTGCGCCGTCACCACCGTTCCAACACCGTGACTCACGCACCGATCCGATACCCAGGCCAGGAGATGTGAACCCAAATTCAGTTCAAGAAAAACGCCACGTGTTGCAAATCTCTAGAGAATGTCTCATCAATCACATCAATCCATCAATCAAAGTCAAGTACAAGCAACCCATACCCTACCCTTACCTCTCTCTTACACAAGTACCCTAAAGTCAACAAGTACCTTACCTCTCATGTCACTCCATCATCCCTCTTTCCCATCACCTCTCTCTCTCTCATTAACCAAGCAAGAAACCGTCCAAGCAAGAGAGCCTCCCATATAGAGAAGCTACTGTGGCCCACTTCCTACCACCAAATCCCACCTTCCATAGCTAAGATGAGGAGGAGCCCAAGAAGAAGCAAGAACGGTGGGTGATCCACCGTTTAAGGGCCCACTTATTGTGGGACCCACTTAATGTATGCATTGTATTTGGGAGGGCCCAATAGTAGCAGGGTCCCTCTCTCTCTCGCCCTTTCTTTTATTTTTTTACGTATGTGGCCCACCTAATCTAGGTCATCCATGTGTTGGGCCCACCTCACTGTCGGTCCAATGGACGGGCCTGGACTAGATGAAGCAAAAACACAAATATCAACATATCCAAAGCTCTGGTGGGCCACCACGTGGGCCCCATTCATTGTATGCATGCAACCATCCATTCATGTGGGGCCTACCATGATGGATGTGTATGACATCCAGACCTTCCATTCAGGTGGGGCCTACCATGATGGATGTGTTTCATCGGGTTGTCCGTCCAGCATCTCTGGACGCTGGATGCTGACAATCCCACCCTCTCACACACTCACGTATACATATGTATATGATATACACACACACACACACACACACACACACACATATATAATATTTTATAAAACTTTATGGTGGGCCACTCCCATGTGGGATCCATGTGAATCAACATCATCCAGATGGATCTGGACGGTGGATCTATATAAGGGGAGCCAGATCCACCGTCCAGATCCATCTGGATGATGTTGATTCACATGGATCCCACATGGGAGTGGCCCACCATAAATTTTTATAAAATATTATATATGTGTGTGTGTGTGTGTGTTGTGTGTGTATATATATATATATATATAATATTTAAGTATATAATATATTATATTATATTATATTATATAATATGGTGGGCCCCACGTGGGACCCACCAAATGTGTATATATGTATATTGTCAGATGTGTATGTATGTATATTGTGGTGGGGCCACATCCACGTGGGAGCCCACCTTACTGCATTATTCAGAGCCGTCCATCCATTAACATGCTTGGCCACGCTCCTGGACCCCACCATGATGCATGTGTAGTATCCATACCATCCACCTATCTGGCGTGCCAAGCACAGCCCCACCATGATGCATGTGTTATATCCCAACCATCCACCTATCTGGCATGCCAGGAACAGCCCCACCATGATGGATGTTTTCCATCCAAACCGTTCATTCATTTGGTGGACAACCACGTGAGTGGACCCCACCACGATGTATGGGATTTATCCATGCCGCCCATCAATGGGCCCCATGACGTCAACAATCCTGTGGGGCCTGCTGCTGTATGTGTTGCATTTAAACCACCCATCCATTTGGCAAGTCTGTCTCAAGGATTAAGACTAAAAATAAGGCAGATCTAGTTATCAGGCGGACCACACTACAAAAAGCAGTGGGTTTGAACATCTATCGCTGAAATCCCATTTTGGGTTACAGAAGTTTTGAATTAATATGATATTTGTTCCTTCCCCCTATCCAGGTCTTTGTGACCTTGGGAACAGATTGGATGGAGAATATGGTGGGCCCTACCTTGATGTAATTATGGCCCATCCATGGGGCCCACCCGAATGTATTTGTGGCCTATTGATACGGCCCACTTATAGTTGGTGCAACCCATTGGTGCGGTCCGTATATGCGGCCCACCTTGAGGTATCTATGGCCCATCCATGAGGCCCACCTTGATGTATTGGTAGCCCATCTGTTAAGGCCCACTTGATGTGTATGAAGCCCATTAGTGTGTCTCATTGATGCAGCCCACTTGATGTGTATCAGGCCCATGTGTAGGGCTTACTTATTGTGTATTTGAAGCACATAAGTAAGGCCCATTGTGATATATCTGAGGCCCATGAGTTGTGGTCCATCATGATGTATTTGAGGCCCAGTTATAAGGCCCATGGTGATGTATATGTGGCACAGATACGAGGCCCATTATGATGTGTTTGTGGCCCATTTGGTGAGGCCCATTAATGTATATATGGCCCACGTGAGGAGGCCCACTGTGATGTGTTCATGACCTTTGGCGAGGCCCGACATGATGTATATGAGAAGTCCATGTGATGTATTTTAGGCCCAGGTGTAGGGCCCACCTGTTATGTATTCAAGGCCCGATGTGATGTATGATTTTGCCATAATGTTTATGTGGGACACTCCTTGGAAACAATGTTGGTTAAATGTCCACATTGATGAGCAATGATGGTTGAATGTCCACATTATAACATTCCATTAGGCCTTGTTAGGCCCATTCTCACTGATTCTGATTATCGAGGCCGATTTTGATTGTTAAGGCCGATTATTGAGGATAATTCTTATTGTTGAGGCTGATTGTTGAGGACGATTCCGATTGTCGAGGCTGATTCTGATTGTTGAGGTCGATTCCGATTCTGATTATTAAGGTCGATTTCGATTGTTGATACTGAGTTCAATTATTGAGGTTGATTCTAATTCTGATTATCGAGGCGCATTCCAATTTTCAATACTGATTTCGATTATTGAGGCCAATTTTAATTTTAATTGTTGAGACCGATTCTAATTGTTGAGACCGATTCTAATTGTCTAGGATGATAGTTCAGTCCGATTTTATTTCTGATTATCAAGGTCGATTCCAATTATTGATACTGATTCTAATTGTTGAGGCCGATTTCAATTTTGATTATAGAGGCCGATTCTGATTGTCGATACTGATTCCGATTGTTAAGGCCGATTGTCAAAGCTGATTCTGATTGTCGAGGCCGATTGCAAAGGTCAATTCTGATTATCGAGGTCGATTGTTGAGGCCAATTTTAATTTTGATTATCGAGGCTGATTCTGATTGTCGATACTGATTCCAATTGTTGAGGTCGATTCTGATTTCGATTATCGAGGCCGATTCTGATTGTCGATACTGATTTTGATTGTTGAGGCTAATTCCGATTCCGATTGTTGAGGTTGATTCTGATTCTGATTGTCGAGGCTGATTCTGATTGTTGAGGCTGATTGTCGAGGTCAATTTCGATTATCGAGGCCGATTCTGATTGTCGAGGCCAATTTCGATTCTGATTATCGAGGCTGATTTCGATTGTCAATACTGATTTCGATTGTTAAGGCTGATTCCAAGTCCGATTGTTGAGGCCGATTCTGATTGTCGAGGCTGATTATGATTGTCAAGGCCGATTATTGAGGCTGATTTTGATTGTCGAGGCTGATTCTGATTTTCAAGGCTGACTGTCGAGGTCGATTCTGATTGTTGAGGCCGATTATCGAGACTAATTTCGATTGTCAAGGCCATTTCCAATTGTCGAGGCCGATTGTTGAGACCCATATGATGTATATGCATCCCATAGTTGAGGCCCATTGTGATGTGTATTCGGCCTTTGTTTGAGGCCCAATGTGATGTATATACGGCCTGTATTTGAGGCCCATTATGATGTGTATTCAGCCCGTATTTAAGGCCCAATGTTATGTATATGAGGCCTATGTGATGAGGTGCATCGTGGTGCATTTGAGGACCAGGCGATGGAGCATGTTATTTGGTTTTAACTTCTAAGCATGTTATCTAACTAATCAGTGGAGTGTGCTCTTGCATATAGGCACCCAATTGATTGATTTCAGCAATTTTAATTTATCATCTATAACTAAGATTTGAGCTTTCAGATCGATCAAGATTGCATCCGACTCCTTTAGGTTTGTATACAACAACAAGTTATTCTCTGGCAGTCACAATCTCAGTCCTTCTAAGGGAGAAGACTGAATGCTCAACTTAAAGTCTATTAACTGTAGCAATTATTTCCTAATTCTCATGAATTAAGCTAAGAAATTCATAGAGTGCAAGCAGTTTTGTTGAAAGAGACTTGTTTGATCGAGTGAGAGTTTGATACTCACGAATGAGGAAGTTGAGTCTCTCGATCAATTCTAATGCAATGATGTCAACGGCACCAAAGCAAATGAGAAATCATAATTTCTCTTGAAGCTACTGGATCTTTGATGAATGTGTAGGAGATTTGTCTATAAGAATATTACAAGGGAAGGCTTAGTCAAAGGAAGATAAGATGTTTTCAATGGAAAACAACTCCTCAGAAGAAGAAGACAATGCATGAGAAATATTACCTGATGGGGCCAGAGAAGCAGAGACATCAATGAAGAGGCTTCAGTTGGTCGAGAGGGTTCTTCTTCCAGTATTTTTGTTTCATCCAAAGGCATCAACATGTGTTCATTGATTAGGGAAAGGAGTACTGGTCAGTCAGTTCCATGAATGGTACATGCTAAATGGAAGATATGGTTGTCAGCGCGATTGATTCCATAACTCCTTGATCCTGATCAGGCGCGAGAGATGCAGTTATAAATTATAAAAGAAGACTGAAGGACTCCACAAGCTGTTATATTATTACATCCTCTTGAGTTGGACCATTTGTCTAATTTCCTAACCGACAGAATCTCACTCATAGTCTCTTCCAAGTAAAAAAAACTTCAAGTCTTTATGTAGGAAACAGAACAGCATTAACTGAATTGTCTGGAATAGAGGTCAACTTTTCAGAGGCCGAGAGCTCTCTAGTCCCTATAAGAAAGGAAGAAAGTAAGTAAGAAGGATTGTAAAATAATTAAATGGAAGATAATAAAATGTAAAAGCAACATCCACCTAAATATGACTAAACAACAACAATGGTAAATGAGTCGACCGCTAGTGAAATTTTGGTGGGTTGACAACCAAAGCCAAAACTTGGTTAGAACAAGGAAAAGGAGGAGGATTAAGATGATATGTGTAAGTGCTTATATTTAAAGCACACTTAGTGTTGTCAAATTTTGTAGTTCCGGATGGATCATAAGCATACTTCACCATTCTTCGACAACTTGTAAAGATCACTTAAGGACAGGCTCAATATCTCAAGGTCGACTCAACATCTAAAGCCTTAAAGACTTTGCATGGTTCAAGACTAAAGCACTCTGTATGTGTCAACCATCTGTTGGTATAAACTTAGAATGACCATAGGTTAGGTGATCTTAAATTATGACCATAAAAATAATGTATACAATGTAAAAACATTAAAGTTCAACTAGCCCAACTTTAGGTTTGGCCAGCCTAACTATATTCAGCTAACCCAATATAATTTGGGCAAGTTTACAATAATGATTGAATTTTCTATGGCAAGTTTGGCCAGCCCGACTCTGGGTTCAGCCAGTCGAACTTAACAATTAGCTAGCCCGAGTTTTATTTTGTCAAGTTTCCAACAATGCAGCTTTTTGGATTTCAAGCAAATTGGACCAGCCAGACCTGCTTGTATTCAGCCAGATGAATTTTGTCTTGGACCAAGCAAAAATTTGATTTCTCTTATCCCACGGAATTCAAGAGTCATTAGATCGCAATATTTAAAATTTAAAGTGCGGAATATAGCGGAGCTATAGAATGTAAACTAAGTCCTAGAAGGGGGCGGATTAGGACCAATTAAAAATTATGTCAATTTAAAACTTAATTACCTAATTTAAACTAATTGTCAATTAAATTAAACTAAGCAATGTAACTCTAAGGCTTCCAAGCTAATAGAGGGTCCAATCACATAGGCTACAATAGATATGCAAGTTAAGCAACTATCCTATAGCATATTCTCACGCATTGGGGAGTCTTGGCCTCGCAACCGGCTTAGGACATTGATACGTGGGGTGCATCAGAGTCCCCAACTTGCTGGATGAATAGACTAAATTAATAACTCAGCTAACACGATCGCATTGCATCGCATTAGTTAGGGTGGCAACTCGGAAGTTGAGATCGCTCTGAGGGAGTGTTGACATACACGACCGTTAGATAGAGTCGCTCGAGGAAGCATTGTGGCGAGGGCATGCATCATATCATTCCGCATACATGCATTTCAGTAAGAGTTGCTAGGTATTGATGATTGACTGTGTTTCATTAAATTCATATTAAAATTGATACCTGTTATAACTTAAGATTAATAGCACCCACTGAGTTGATCACTCACTCTCACTTTGCGATGGTATTTTAAAACACCAACCAGACTCTTTACTAGATGTAGGTGAGGCGGAGCTCGATGAGTCGAGTAAGGTGAGCAAGGATAGGGAAGAGGAGCTTTCCTGCTTCCAGACTTTCGGCGGATCTTTTTAGTTGAGTTCGGGCCGCCACAGGGTATGGATCAGGGCCCTAATCGCCTTGGGTCATGTATGGGTGGGACTAGTTCCCTATTTAGATGATTTTGAATTCATCGTTTAGATATTTTTAATTTAATAGCAATTGATACTACTTTATGATGTATTTATACTTCATGCCTTATTAAATCCTTCATTGTTTATAAGATCATTCAAATATAATCAAAATATAAAGCCCATTAGGGAACCCATGACACCTGGGAATTCGGGAGCCGAGTTCTTATACAGCCCCTGAAAACCCGGGGTGTTACAGTAACAGATAAGAGATGGCAGACATACAGTGACAAAAGTAACAATAGAGTAAAGGATGCGAGCCATGAAAATAGTAAGCTCAGTCTTGTTGCCAGACCTAAGATAGATATTAAAAATGAAAATACAATGGAGAATCTTATATCTGGGTAACATAAATTTGGAACTAAGCGCATTCCTAGAACTCCATTCCGCTTCATGTTGCATAACACTCTAGTGACCATTCTTTTCTCAGACTTAAATGGTTTTACTACAAGAGTAGAAATAGGAATACTGTCATCATTAACTGGAAGATTCATCAATCCAGAAATTAAGTGATGGTCCACATCAATTGGACCTTCTCTTTTTGTAATAGTAAATGTCAGATTCTCAATAGAGAAGTCACTAATGTAAGCAAACATGGCTTACACAATAGAACAGTATACCGAACCACCCCAATGTAAAATGTTATCCCATTCTACAGATTGAATGAGTGAAATAATACCAAAAGGTGCTAAATGATCAAAGTTGATCGTCCGTTCAACAATCACGTTGCGTAATCAAATATCCCACACATACTCGCAATCTTCTTCGAGTAACCAAAGATGACACACCGTGATTGGAGCAAAATGAGAAGAAGAAGGACCACGAGAACCTTTCTTATTATTTCTACTCTCCATTGCAATAACAAGAAAAATCAAGGAATACGAGCAATGCAAGAGAGGAAAGAAGGGTTTCAAGTAAATCAAATTTGTAGCTAGAAAACCCAACAAACTACCATAAACCTTGAAATAAATAACAAAAATAAGAAAATGGAAGTGCAAAGAACTCAAATCTATAAGAAAAATGAAAAAGATGCACTAACCATTGAAGAATCGAAGGTAAGTTCAACTGGTCATGCTAAGGCTGGTTGGGAAAATGAAGCAAATGAAAAAAATACTTTTTAGGTAATAAAAACTCCCAAACCCAAGCAGGTCAACTAGTCGAGTACATACTTGACCGGTCGAGCCACAACTGGTCAAGTGTGTACTCGACTGGTCTTGCACCTCAAAAATTCTGCATTTTTCATATTTTTAAAATTTTAAAACTTTATAAAAATAAATAAAATAAAAGCATGCAATATAGTACAAATAAACACATGCAATTTAGATCATATTGCATATATCCATATCCAATTTTAACTTAGCAAACCTGTTTCTATCAATCAATTTTGTAAACATGTCTGCAAGTTGATTTTCAGTCTGAATATAATCCACAAAAATAATCTTATCTTCTACCAATTCACAAATATAATGATATCTAATGTCAATATGCTTAGTTCGTGAATGTTGAATTAGATTTTTAAAAATATTAATTGCGCTAGAATTATCACAATACAAAACCATAGTATTTTACGCAAATCTATAATCACTTAACATCATTTTCATCCACATAAGCTGGGTGCAAGCATTATCAGCTACAATATACTCAGCCTCAGTTGTGTAAAGTGATATGGAACTCTGTTTCTTACTATGTCATGAAACTAGACAGTTCCCGACATAAAAACATCCACTGCTAGTTAATTTGCGGTCATCAATATTACCAACCGAATCAGCATCCGAATAACTGGCTAATTGAACATTAGTATCATGAGGATACCAAAGGCCAAGTTTGGCCAAACTTACAACATATCGTAAAATGTGCTTTACAGCAATCAGGTGGGACTCTTTACGGGTCCAATTGATATCTAACACAGATTCCTACATTGAATGCAATATTAGGTCGACTCACAGCTAAATATAATAAACTACCTATCATACTGCGATACAACTTAGGATCTACACTTTTACGTGTCGAATTCTTAGAGAGTTTAAATGTCATACTTATAGGAGTATCGAAATTTTTACTGCTCTCAAAGCCAAACTTTTTAACAAAATTTAGAGCGTATTTGGTTTGCGAGATAAAGAACCCATCATGAAGTCGTTTTACTTATAAACCTAAGAAATAGTTCAGCTCTCCAACCATGCTCATTTAAGATTTGGACTTCATTAAATCTATAAACTCAACTGTCATGTCAGAACAGATAGATCCATAGATAATGTCATCAACATAAATCTGTGCTATCAGTATGTGATCATTGTGTTTCTTAACAAAAAGTGTCTTATCAAAACTCTCCATTATAGAGTTATGACTTGGTAAAAACTTAGTCAATTTCTCGTACCATACCCTGGGAGCTTTTTTCAATCCATAGAGTGCCTTTTTCAAGCAATAAATATGGTCAGTATGTTTAGGATCTTCAAAACCCTTAGGTTGTTCAACATATACTTCCTCATAGAAATCATCATTTAAGAATGCACTCTTAACATCCATTTGATAAATTTTAAATTTTTTGTAACAAGCAATAGATATAAACAGTCTGATAGATTCAAGACAAGGTACTGGGGTAAAGGTTTCATCATAATCAATATCTTCTATCTGAATGTATCCTTGTATGACCAGTCTAGCTTTGTTTCTTATAATATTACCAAGTTCATCAGACTTATTTTTAAAGATCCATTTAGTTTCAATAATGTTTTTATCATTATGCCTAGGAACTAAGTACCATACAGCATTCCTTACGAATTGCTTAAGTTTATCTTGCATAGCTACAATCCAATTTTCATCAGCAAGAGCTTCTTTCACATTGGCCGACTCAATCTAGGATACGAAGCACACATAATTATAAATGTTTTCTAATTATCCACGGGTACGCACACCAGTGAGAGGATTTCCAAGAATTTGATCAGTTGGATGGTCTTTAACTGATCGTAGTTCAGTGTCATTTTGACTAGATGAAGAGTCGGGTTTATCAAATAAGAGACTCCATCATCTTCTGAACTTAAGACAAGTGTATTCAAGTAATCATGTATAACCACATTAATGGATTCTTAAATTACACCGGTCCTCTTATTGAGAACACGATACGCTTGACTATTTAGTGCATATCATAGGAAAATACCCTTATCACTTTTAGTGTCAAATTTTTCTAAATTTTTCCGATCACATAAAATATAGTACTTACTTCCAAAAACTCGAAAGTATTTAACAGTAGGCTTCTTATTGAACCATAGTTCATATGTAGTCTTATTATTGGACTTTCTAGTATAAACATGGTTAGTGATATAACATGTCATGTTCACAGCTTCAGCCCAAAGATTTTTAGAAAGTTTCATACTATTTAACATTATATTAGTCATTTCTTGAAGTATTTTATTTTTCTTTTCAACAACTCCATTTTGTTGAGATGTTTTAGGTGAAGAATACTCATGCGATATTCCATGATCACTACAGAACTTCTCAAAACTGCTATTATTGAATTCGGAACCATAATCACTACGAATTTTGGTGACATGTGATTGCTTCTTAGTTTGGATACGCTTGAGTACCCTTTTCACTTTATCAAGAGTCTTAGATTTCTCTCTCATGAAAACTACCCATGTATACCTGGTAAAGTCATTTACAATTATCAGAATATACTTCTTACCGCCTCGACTCTTTGTTCTAGTTGGTCCAATGAGATCCATGTGGAGGAGTTCAAGAGGTTTGGATGTGGCATTAGAGTTCACCTTTTGTGAGCACTCCTTATTTATTTTCCAATCTAACATTTGTCATAAATTTTATCCAATTTCTTTAACTTGGGTAGACCTCTAATTACTTCATTTTTGCTCAGTCTATAAAGATTACAGTAGTACACGTCGTAGGTGTTTATGCCACAGTTCAGTCTCATCGGTTTGGACCATGTAACATAAGAATTTAGACGAGCTTAAATCACTAACTATATAGCACTTATCAAATGATCTACGAGTAATTAATATCACAGAACCATTCTTATTAGAAATCTCACACCCTTGGTTAGTGAATTTTATGTTATGTTTATTATCGCAAATTTGAGAAATGTTTAAGAGATTATGCTTAAGGCCCTCTACAAACAAAACATTCTCAAATAGAGGAAGATTAAAGAGTTGAACCGTACCTTGGCTAATAATCCTACAGTTGCTACCATCACCAAATGTGACTGAACCATTAGTCATATCTTTAAGATTGGTGAACAAGTCTTTATCACATGTCATGTGTCTAGAACAACCACTATCTAGGTACCACTTTGATTGACTCGAAGCCTTAAAAGCGATGTGTACAACCAAACAAGCAACCATAGGAACCCATTTCATTACCGTTTTGAGTTTTAAAGTATAGTTGGTCTTTCTATGCTTGTAGTTGTTGTATATTCTACCATTTGAGTTAGATTTAAGAAGCTCCTTAAGTAGATCCAAAATTTTCTCGGCTAAGGGGTTATGATTTGAATTTCTATAGTTAATATGGTTGCTTTTAAGTTTCATAGCCTGAAAATTTTTAGGATTTTCAAAACTATTTTGATTCAAACTTTTTTCTTTTAAGTTAGAGGACTCTCCTTTAACAAATTTAGGAGTAGTCTTATATTTAGGATGGGTATTTTTATCATAGTCCAGACCAGATCTATCGCCACATTTCTTTAATCCAGTTAGTAGTCTTTCTAGTTTAGGATCACCCTGGGCATATCTCCAAGTATCCTTAATACTGAAGAGAGAAAAGACTTCTATTTTTAATTTTTCATTTTCAGATTTTAAGTTTTCAATTTGGGAAGTTTTGAAATCTAGATCACACTTAGTTTTTTTCAAAATAATCTGAAAACTGTGATTTTTCTAAGACTATATTATCAAAATTTTCTTTTTATTTTAAAAACTTTTCTTTTTAAAGTTTTAATTTTGGAGCTATCTTACAACTTTCCCTGTATAGGGCATCATAGGCATCCTGTAAATCTTCATCATTTTTAGGATCACTTCTCAAATTTTCTTCACTAATTGAATCACAACTATCTGAGAAAGTGAATTTAGCTAGAGTCATTAAGGCTTTGACCTCATTAGTAGACTCAGGTTCAGAATCATCTGACTCCGAAGAAGCTTTAGAGCAAAATTATTCATTCCATGTGGCTAACATGCCTTTCTTTTTAGATTTGACCTGAAATTGCGGTGAAGACCGCTTTAATTGAAGTAGGAATAGGTCAGTATATCCTAGAGGGGGGTGAATAGGATTTTTTTTTTAATTTTATAAATTATTAAAGACCCTTTTCACACTAATCCTATCACAGAGTATTGATTAGGATTACTCAACCTTAACTCTACTGGCTTCCAAGCCTGATAGAGGATCCAATCATAAACTATTTAAAAGACAAACAATGTATAGATGAGATTGTGATGGATATGACTGTGTGTGCATAAGATGTGATCATATATAAAGACATGCAAGGCAATCACATAAATGAAAGATAATATCAAACTCAAACACAGTCATTTTATAGTGGTTCGACGACTTGTCTACTCCACTCCCGCCTTCCACACTCAACCCTTGAGTGACCGAATTTCACTAAGGAGGTTTTCCATGGTTCACCTCAAACCTAAAGTTTTAAATCAGGTTCACCTTCAACCTTTACAGAGATTTCTACTCGGTTCACCTCAAACCCTAGAGTTTTGCTGGCGTACTCCTAACCAAATATTTATGCTCTCCACAGAGTAAGGGTCCACACAACGCACCCCGCACATACACTCCCATCGGAGGCCTCCTTCGAGGACTTCAAATGGTGAGCAACACTTAAAACTCAATCCTAAAAAGGAATGATCGCAAGTGTCCTCTGGACTCTTAGTACTTACAGATAAGTTGATGAGTCCCTTTCAGTACAATGATGAAGACCTTCTACTTGTTGATGAAGAGTCTTCAGCTCCCTTGATCCGCAACATGAAGATGTATATATGCTAGGCTTAGGTTGGGTCAAGGTTATGATGGACTATCACTCTCTAAAGGTTTTCCTATAAGGAAGATAGAGAGGTTCCCATCATCTATGCATTCAAGGCATCCCAGCTTAATGATATGTCATTAAGGTAGTAGCTGAAGGATCCTTGAATGCGGAAGTTCATTCCCCAATCCACTCTATAAGATATCAATGATGAGGGTAGATTGGAGGATGAACTTCCCGAGAGAAAGGGCTTAGATAAATGATAGGAAGGTTAAAAAACTCTAAAGCACTCTCTTCTTTCTCTCTCTCAGCAATGAAGACAAGTCTGTCTATTTATAGGCAAAAGGTTCCAACGGATATAAACGGTCATATTTATGACAGAGTTCGATATCATGAATTAGTCGTCGATATGATCGAGCGTATACTCTCGATTGCATCGGTCGAACTCTCGATGATAAGAACTCAATTGTCATTTCGCTTTTAGAAACCTTCTGCCAACTGGTCGATGGGATCGAGACACACATCGATGATATCGGATTTCGAACTCCGATTCCATCGAGTGATGGTTCAATTCTATCGATAGTTGAAAAATAAGAGAGAAGTCTTGAAGAATTTCAGGATCACAGATATGATCGGGGAACCAGTCGATGTCATCGAAATTTGTACATCGATCATATCAGCGACCATTCGATGGGATCAAAAATCGTATAGATTTTACATGTAAGCTTGTTGGACGAATTATGTCCTGACTCGATCCAATCGACATGGTCTCGATATGATCGATATATGAATATCGATTTATCGTCAAGCACCCCGATCAACATTAAAAGCAACCTGAAATTCATGCTGGAGAGAACATGCACCCCACAGTCGATATGATCGACTGACTCCCGATATGATCGATATTTGAGTTCAGATTGAATCGGACAGTCATCGATATATCGAAGCAGTTGATAGTTTTCTTTAGAAAAATAGGGGCGCTGAAAAGCATTCTGTCGATACGATCGATCCACTTCAGATATGATCAATTTTCGAATATCGATGATATCGATTCGAAGGTCGATATATCGATAAATCGTCCAGATGATTGTTTGATTGCTGGACGCTTTTTGTCCTCACTCGATTGTATCGATTGATATGTCGAGGACATCAACAGAGCTGGTCGATCATATCGAAAGGGGAATCGATATAATCGACAGTGTAAGAAAAACTTAGAAAATCTTCTTTTGAAAAAAAAGTTTTCTTACACATAAACCCTAAGATGTTCTAGTTCTTTTTAAGGGTTTAATCACCTGGTGTTTTGGAACATGGGATGTGAGGCTATGATTTACCTTTTGGTGAGCTTCCACACATCCAGATGAGGCAGACGCTTGACATGATCTTCTTGTTAGGTGCTGTCGTCCGACTGTCTCAACATACAACGTAATTGACAAACCAGGGCACGTAATAGGTGCACTTTCATGACCTTCTTTGGACATTTTCCAGATGCCTGTATTGATGGTAATTGAAACATTGGCTGTCTTTAATAGATTTTTAATTTTTAGATCTAATTCTTTTCTTTTCTGAAGGTTTTTGAAAATCTACCCTCCTTTAACTTTTGAAAATCTTATAAAACTTCTTAGCTAATAATGTCATATTATCTTCAGAATTTTCACAATCAGAATTTTCAGCGTTATTTTGAGAAATATTTTTAGAAGACTTAAGGCCGATGGACTTACCTTTGGGAGGCTTAAAGTTCAACATGTAGGTTTGTAAAGAACCAACCAGTTCTTCAACCCTCATATTATCCGTATCACGAAGTTCCTGAATGACAGTGACCTTTGAATTGAACCTTTCAGACAATGAGCATAGTATCTTTACACAGACTTTTCTTTCTGGGATACTATTAACAAGACCCCACATAGAGTTGACTATGTCATTTAATTTAGTATAGAAGTCCATGAAATTTTTACTTTCTTCCATACGTATCTCCTCAAACCGAGTGGTGAGGATTTGAAGTTTAGATTTCTTGATAATAGTCGTACCCTCATGTGTTATTTCTAGAATGTCCCAAACTTACTTTACAGAATCACTAGATATAATTCTTTTAAATTAATCTAGTGATAGTGCGCAAGTGATTGCATTTAAAGCCTTTGTATTGGTACTACTCTCACTTTTATGAAGTATGGTCCAAGAAAAATAAAGTGCAACTCTCATAGATTTGGTTTCATCAGTGCTTAGAACTTCATTGGTAGGAGGGATCCATCTAGTCACTGTGGCTTACCACATGCTCTCATCTATGGACCTTAAAAAGATCCTTATTCTGGCTTTCCAATAGGCATAATTGGAGTCATCAAAAGGTGGAGGCCTAGTGATTAAGAGGCTATCAAAATTTGTCATCTTATAAGCTCAGATCGATTAGCTTAGGAATTGAATCCAAATAAAAAAAGTTATTAGGCTCTGATACCACTTGAAAAGGCCGAGCTATACGTCCTAGAAGGGAGGTGAATAGGACTATGCCAAATTAAAAAATAAATACAGAATTTAAAGAATAATAGCACAAATGAATAATAAAGAAGCACAAGTAAATAGCAACCTCAAATGAACTAGTATCGAGAGGTTGATATAAACTTAATTCTAAGGACAACGTAACTAAAAAAACCAAAGGCTTATGGCAGAACAACCTTACTAGAATGTTTATAAGTATCAAAAATCCAAACCAATAAAGAGGCAAAGGAAATAGCAAATAAAATAAACTAAGCTATTACAGCATTCCCATAAGTGCATACAATAAATTACACCATTTTCTACAAGTGCTGAAAATAAATTACAACATTCACGCACATTTGCATATTTAATCATCCACCACAACACCAAAAAATTATAGTGGTTCACTTGTATGTACACCAACTATTAGAAAACAGCCACACAACTACTCCACTCAGAATATCCACTTCCTCAGGATATTAGCGTTCACTATGAAAAAGGTTTTCAAAAGTTCACCTTAAAACCTTCACAATTGTGTCTTTGATTAGGCTTAACAATTTCAAAAACCCCACACTGAGATTTTCTGGATCACCTCAGACAAAACCAAATAGAGATTTTTCTGGAAAAACCTCAAAAACCAAAAAGAGATATACAAAATATAAATGTACGTATCTAGAAATTCTCCTTTAAAGAAGCCCAATAGAACCGATCCGATGTAGACGAAGATGTTCAATGTCCAGTCTCACAGATGAAAAGGTTCTAGTTCTAAATGATTTTTAATTAAATCAACCTGGGCTAGCGTGATTTGATTTTGATCTCAAGAAAGTGAAAAACTCAAATCCCTTTTCGAAGTAAGATTGGAATAAATATCTCAAAATATCAAATAACAAAAGCTAATTAAGGAGAATATTAAATGATCACAATATAGCTTTAAAATATCACAAACTTATCTCTCAGATTGGTGTCTTGATTTCGCTTTTAATGAATGAATAAACTTTGAAATTCATGCTCTATTTATAGGTAAAAATACTGTTCACTCGACTGGTCTAAGGTTTGGTTCGACTGGTAGAATGACTAACAAAATTTCAAATTTTCCAGCGCGATAAGGTAAGACCGCTACTCGACTGGTCAAGTGGCCTACTCGACTGGTCGAGTGGGACCCAAAAATGTTGATGGACTTTGAGTCGAGCCTACATGACTAGTCGAGCACTATTCACTCAACTGGTCGAGCATTCTCCAGGACTGGTCGAGAGCCTAACAGAAAATCTCAAAAATTAGCAACAAACCTTAAACTGGTCAAGAAAACTCTTACACTGGTCGTGCCAGTACTTGGACTAATCGAACAACGTGTAAGACTAGTCGAGAAAAAGACCTATAAACATATGAATAAATGACCCATAAAGAATATACAATGAATATGACACTATATAGGGTCAATCTAAAGTCATCCAAACCTGTTTGTGAGTAGGAACGAATGAAACATCATTCACTTCCAAATCTTGATATCTTGAGATACTTTAAGTTAGAGTTCAATCTTTTGAACTTGATCTTGAGTTACACTTGAGTTCTTGAGTCTTTAGCGTACGGTAGTTGAACTTCAAACTTGAACTTAAGTTCTTAAATTTGATCTTGAAAACATGAACTTCAACACGCTTAACTTCAACTTGAAGATATAGGCAAGTTCAATGAAGATGCAGACAACTTTAAAATGTACGAACCTGATTACTTCAACTCAAAGCATAATACATATACTAAATGGTTTGGCATAACAAAATTTAACAATACTGCGGGTGCTAGATTTTTCACAATAGCATTTACACATACTCTACTTGAGATTTAGAGAATTGAATTTACAGCGTTAGGGTTTCGTTTTATTAAAAATAATTCAGATCCCTTTATTCTTTTGGGTTGAACATATACTTCTACATCAATTCCCAAGAAAGAAGATCGCTGCAATCAAGCTTCAGTTACATCTTCGAATCGACATTTGAAGATAAGTACCCTATAATTACTTTTATTTCATTTGTGTTTTTCTGAAATTGCCCGAAAAGCTCAACGGATTGTTTTGTGGTGAGCCCATGGAAATCACAAAGTGGTTTTATTGTGATAACCCATGAAAATCACAAGAACTGTATCAGGTTATTAAGGTGATGCTATGAAAACTTTAAAATAGTTAAAGCTAAAATTATAATGGTAGTAATTTTGAGAGTAGAGCAAGTGTGGGTTTGAACACCGAACCAATATAACTCCTTGTTCATTGGTTGTGATTGATTATCTTTTTATTGTGAATGCTTTATTTATTTTTGTCTCTTGAAAGTTATATTACCTAAATCTTTTAGGTAAAGGTTGTCTTATGAATTATATAGAATCAAGGTTTCAATACTCTAAGCAATTGAGATTAATTGTTTATTTATTCTGCATTATATCGAAATATTTGGTATTATCCTATTCACCCCCCCCCCCCCCCCCCCCTCCCCCGAGGACATCGATAGCTCGTCTTTTCAATATGACCTAAGAAATTGATCAATAGGAATACTAGAATTATTCAATCTTTCATTTTCTCTCTGTCATTTATTAAAAGCCCATTGAAGTGAGCATCTCTATGTCTTTTATGCGCTTATTCCATCTCCTAAGAATATTTTGAAGGTGAAATACTAGGCTAGAATTTAGTTTTCTAATATTTTTCAAAAGCTACGATAGTTTTGGCTGAAGAAGAAATACATAGAGCGGATCAACCAGAAGTTACAGAAAGTGTAAGGCGATGAGATGAGAGAGGCCTAAGCTCATAAATCTTCAAAATGACTGGAGGAGCTGTAAGTGTTGGGATTGAAGTAGTTGTTAAAACCACCTTAGCTAGACCTACCACTATGGTCTTCTGAAGCTTCAATTTAGGTTGAGTTGGCTCAACCATTCTTAATAACGTGAAAGAAAGTTTGACCGTGTTTATTGGTGTTTGGGATGGGACGGTTGACGAGACCAAAGTCGTCTTCTTTAATTGTGTCTTCCTCTGAGCAGGAGATACAGCCGACTAAGGTGTAGTCAATTTTTTGGTGCTTTCTTTATTTGTTTTCTTCTTCTCAACCATAGATTTCTCTACTTTTGATGAAAAAGAAAGCCAGGTGATATTCAATTCATGAGACCCACTAATCAAAGTTTCATAGTAGTTTTTCACCAGGAGTGGAATAACTCTAACTGTTGCGAATAGTTGGTAAAGAGGGGGAAGTGTGGAAGAAGAGCTTATGGAATCAAGCCCTCTATGGAGAGTCTGAAAAGTGATGATCGTTGATGAGTTGGAGGTTGGTTGCAAATTTGGTAAATAAATAGAAAATGGATGCCTGGAGCCAAACTAAATCAACGAACAAGAAGTTTGAGGCAGTATTGTTTAATGCCAGCCTTGACATTGACACCCGTATCTATTGTGTCGCCATATGTTCGGTCTTTGAGGATTAGATAGCTTTTCAAGCCGCATCTCTGAGGTTAGCCATTTCGGTATCGATCGACTCATAGTCTTCGGTGAATCAAGTGAGACCAAACTCTTTATCTTTAAATGGGTAGAAAGAATGGTTAGACCTATCGAGGGTAAAAGAAAGGAACAAAAAAAACTCATACATTCACAAAAGAGTAATTGATTTTGGGTAGAGGATATTGCACTAGGTGAAGGAAGTGAATTTCACTTCTGTCAGAATAAATTTAACGAATTTTCTCCAAAATACTGATACAACCACATCTGAACAAGTCAGATAGGCCCTCCAAAGTGGTAATAACCCTTCGTAGTTGCTTCAAACATGTTGCGATAGAGGTAGCCAAGCACGAATGGGGCAAGAGCTTGCTAATATCCTTAGGCGAGTGCCTTGGACAGATGAATGTATTATTTGGTTATTTAAAGAGCACTCACACATAACAGGAATAAAAAAAATCCACATTAAAAGGAAAGCTTTGTGTTCTTGCTCATCCACTTCATCCTTAGATTTACGTTGTATAGCCATGAAAGTGGAATATGCCTTGTTGGTCATGTCTGAAAGGGTGAAGGGATGATGATTCTTTGAAGCAAAGCTCAGGTAGGAAGGCTCACCAAATTGCAAATGTGGGTGAATGCACATACATCCATGATTATTTGACCCATGGAGCCACATCCAAAATGGAATGTATTAGTCGACCGACTCCAAAATTTTGAAACTATTGCAAGGAGGAAGGTATTGGCTAAATATTCCTGCAAGGAAGGTTTGATGCATTCATAGATTCTAGCTTACCTCCATGTATCGTCATGTTGTGCTTCAACACGAGTAAACCATTCTACTCAACCATTCATAAATTTGGCCCATGCTCTTGGAGATTTAAATGTGTTGGAAGGATCTGGGGAATGATTGAATCGGACAAGAAGAACTTCATCAGAACACTTTATAAAATTAGGTTCGATCTCGCAAAGTTATTTGTGAGTAACTGCATGGTGAAAGGTTGGACCAAGTGTTAATAATGTCTTTTTCGGTTCGATAAGAGTATTAAAAAGGAGGTCGTTGATTACTTCCGAAGATAAAATGTATAGATCTTCGATGAACAATTCTAGATGGAAGGATGAAACGAAAGAAGAGGAAGATGTAGCCATAATAATCGAGAGGACAAAGACTGAAAAATGGGGCTTTAGCATAAGAGAGAATAATTAAATGGTGAAGGAAGGAGAACACTGACTTAGAGTTATGTATATGTATCGGTCATGATACGTGCATATTAATGAAATGATAATCATGACTCTTCGTACAATACAATTCTATGCAACATGTTACATGGATAGTTTAGAGAAAAGAGGCAAATGATATCTTTCAATACAACCTCGGTCAGATAGAATCAATGGGGAGACAACATATGAACTAACGGCCCATTGCATTTATCGCATTGGGCAATGGAACAACGTCGCTTTCACCTTTTTTCCAAAGGTGAAGCGACATGAAGGGGCAATGTTGTACCATATTTCTTGCCATTTTGGAAAAAACCAATAGGAATGTGACATGTGGTGTTGCACGATAAATAGAATGTGGATAAAAAGATTTTCAAGTTACTGGGAGCGCTTTTTGTGGAATCATAATTGGCATAAATTTAGTTTTACACGTTAATGGGTGATCGACAAAGTGATACAACTGAGTTATCCAAATGTTTTATGAGCGAAGAAAGAAACATGATTAAGTAGTTCAAGGTACAGAAAGTGATTGAGAGACATCGAATTTAGCCAACAAAAGAAGAATATTTACAAAAGGGAAACGTAACGAAAAGAATGATCTAAAGAAATGTTTTTCAACTATTGTAACCATTGCACTAGTGGAAGAAGGATCTCGAAGAACAAGCTGCAACAAAACTCTATAAATATTAGATGAATTCAACAAAGCAAAAACCCAATAACAACTAACCATCTACAAAATCAAATATAAAAAAATAAAAAAATAAAAAAAAATCTATCTTTTATCTCTGCTTATCCTAGTAGTAATGATAATCCATCAACATTAATTCTAAGCTATAGTCTTTAGTTGTAATCCAAATCTATGCTCATATGTTGGATTTGTTCTCTATTCAACATCACGCAGTTCTTTAAAGAAACACATTCTTGTAGTCACTCTTAATGACCGATTGCGAGTTTTTTCTTTCATTTGATTGCACTGGTATTATGAAAATTCTTTTCTTATGAAAGGCATAAAACAACTCATCTTTAGAGGAAGAACCACACCCTTTGATTATCACCCAATCATTATAAAATTCTATGAGTGATTGAGTAAGTGACCGATCTTCTTAGAATCCGATCATATACATTTATTTTAGATGTATCTATTTATTTCGTTGCTTGAGATCAAAGTTGATCAGTTAGGATTGACTCGCTTTATCAATTCTGGTACGTCGACGCACACTACATGTGTTATGAAACAAGTCGAACGCCAAACAACCCCTACCATGATGTATGTATTTTATCTATGCCGTTTATCCATCTTCCCAACCCATTTTAAGGCATGATCCCGAAAATGAGGTAGATCTAAATATCGAGTGAACCACACCACAAGAAATAGTGGTGACAGAAGGCCCACCATTAAAAGCTTATTGTCTTGGGACCGTAAAAGTTTTGGATCAAACTTATATTTGTGGTTTCCCAATCTAGATTATTGTGACTTAATGAACAGGTTGTTGGCAAATAAACATTATCGTGGGTGCTAGGAAGTTTATAATGGTGAGCATTTAATCACCATTGTTTCCCATGGTGTGGTCCTTATTGTACTTAGATCTGCCTTACTCTCCAGTTATAGCCTTAAAATAAGATGGTAAAATGGATGGACATTGTGGATAAAACACATGATGGGCCCAGCCGCCATGCGGTAACACCGAATGTACGGAACTGATCAGATGCGTCTGCAGGGCCAATCATGAAGTGTGAATCTCATCCAAACCCTCCATTGGATACGCCTCAATTAGGCATTGATCCCACGAGGAACGTGGGCTCCACCGTTTGGGGAGGTAACGCCTACAAACTCCCAAATGGAATGTGGGGTCGACTATGTTGTATGTATTCATCCAATCCATTAATCGGGTACGCCCCACAGGAATAAAGAGATACACCAAAATTCAGGCCGTTCAGAACTCATGCAAGCTAAAACACTTGAATATATCACTTTTAGGAGTGATTATTGGATCAAGATGATTAATTACCATACATCCGGACGTAAGTGAGCATTCCTCGTGTATGCAATATATGCAGTAACCCACATGTTGTGATCTGGACCGTTGATCTCGTGAAAGCTATTGTCAATGGATCATGATCCCGTGAACTACAATGTCAGCTGTTCCTGTAGACAGCGAAGCTTGTCCTCGATGATGACAGTAAAACAAGCAATCAGTTTGGAGGAGCACATATTTTAGGTGGTTCAGCGAGCTACCAGATCAGTCCCAGATGTACGGAGAACGAAAAGTTGGGTAGCTAGTAGCCCCGCACCCGACCGCTCAATCTGGCAGGTGTCGGGTGCGGAACAATCCAAGCAGTGCATAGGGTGGGCAACCGTGAATATTACCGTATGAAATCATCAGAATGATCCATTCATCAGGTGGCCCAACCTCACAAGGATCAATGGCTAAGATTTAACATATACATAGTGACTAGTCCTTTTCTAATGGTGGAGCCACTATGAGATTGGAACGTGTGTTGGAGGGGGTAGTTTGAAGAGATTGGAGGGGGTAGTTTGAAGAGAGATTGGAGGGATTTTAAATCCTTTAATTGTTTGGCACCATAAAGTAAATTAAGGTTTGAAATCCGTAATGAGAGTTTGGATTACATTTAAAATTCTTTTAAGATTTAAATATGTAACATGTATGTCACCCTATTATTATTTTATTGGTCACATGGCCCACTAATGATATCTTAAAACAATTAGATTATCAATTTCATCCTTATAATTACTTTAATACGATGATCAATATCATTCAAACATTGTCCATGTAAATCTACAATTAAAAATCATTAGTTAGTCACTCTGATATAATTTTGTACTTGTGGCCTGTTTTATACTTGGAATTTTATTATTTTTCAGCAAAGCGTATATTTTAGCAGGCTTATTACAACCAACCATTGTGTCAAACATTACATACCTCACTAATTAGATATATTAAAGTTGATTTAGTAATTAAATACGACCTTGTAAATATAGCATGCATAGCTACTTTTGGATTAAAGTTAATTCCCAACCTAAGTTGCCAAACATAATACGAGGATTTCAAATAAAGGGAGTTTCAAATCCACATTCACAAACAGACCCTCATGGCTATCATCATATTTGTTTGTTATCCAATCGGTTCATAAGGTAACTAAGGGCTTATTTGATTTTTCAGCTTAATCGTAATTATCATGTAAATAGTAATAATTATTGCATCTTTCTCAATGCAAATGTGACATCTTACTTTTTTAACACGTAAATCAAGAATTTTATGAAATTAATGTGGGGGCCCATTGTGATATATATGTGACTTATTCACACCGCTCATTTGTTATGTCAGTTGAATTTAAAGCATGAACAAAAAAATGAGGTAAATTCAAAGCTCAAGTGGACCACACCAAAGGAAACAATAAGAATCGAACGCCTATCATTAAAAACTTCTTAAGGTCCTTAAAAGTTTTGAATCAAACTGATATTTGTGTTTTCCCTTTATCTATGTTTGTGTGACCCTATGAATGAATTAGATGATAAAAAACCTCAATGTATGCTCAGTAAAGAAAACAACTTTCAATGATGGACGAATTAATGTCACTGTTTCCTTTCATGTGGGACATTTGAGCACCGAATCTATCTCAATTTTTGGCTCATGTCCTAAAATGTTCAAATAAAATAGATAAATGGTGTGGGTATATCATATACATTACAGTTGGATCCATGAATTTAAGTCAACACTTCTATATCAATTTTCAAAGGTGAAATTACTCTCACATTTCCAAATAGGTGAAAAAGTAATAATTACTTATTTATCCTAGTTTACATGTATCATAAACAATCAAACAGCCTTGGTAGATAACTAGCTTTGAAACTCTAATACCGACTTCTAAAACTTTTGTAGCTTTTTAAAAGTTTTCAATGGCAGGCGTTCAAACTCCACTGATCATTGTTTCTTGCAATGTGGTGTAATTGAGTTCCGAATTTGCCTTATTTTTTTTATACTAAAATGATACGGAAGAATGGATGTATCCCATTGTTTATTGTACTGGGTACGATTGAGTTTTGGATCACCTAGCTTTTCCAACTATGTACGTAGTGCAGACGTCGGTCCTGTGTGCTGTGTTTTAGCCTACGCAATTCGAATCCGTGAAAGAGGGGTGCGTCTACAGATGGGGTGAATGCGAACCATGTGGGGACAGCGCAGGACGTCGAGCCTTGATTTTGTACAATGGGTCCCACTTCTCCATGATCCAGACCGTTGATCTGGTGGGACGTAACGCCAATGTTAGGTTCAATAAGATAAATAAATAAAACTAAAACCAAATGATGTAGACATCCAGTCTTAAACGTTTTTAAGCTGACTTTGAATGGTTACTCTGTTCCTTTCTTTACCAACCTTGGAAGTCAAATCAAGTGGATTGGTCCTCAATGGAAATCGGTCGACGCAGGGGCTCTGTGAGGCCCACCATAATGTATGGGTTTTATCTACACGGTTAATCTATTTTTCCAGATCATTATAGTATATAAGCCCAAAAAGGAAGCAGATTCAAAGCTCAAGTAGACCACACCATAGGAATCATTAATCAATGACAATAATGAAGCCCCACCGTTGAAACTTTCTTAGGGCCAACCGTGATTTTTATTTTCCATCCAACCTGCTCATGAGGTAATTCAAAAATGGATGAAAGGTAAAAAACAAATGTCAGAATCATCCAAAACTTATGTAGCTCCCAATAAGTTTAATGGTGTGTGTTTAATCCTCTCCGTTTGGTCCACTTGAGCCTTGGATCTGACTCGATTGTGGGTTCATACCCTAAAATGATAGGGAAAAATGGATGAACAGTGTGAATAAAAGCCATTTATCATGGTGGGCCCCACAGAGCTTCTGCCTGGACAGATTCCACGCGACGCAATCGCTTCCTCAAATCAAACATGGGTTAGAATAATTCCAATCATGGGCATTTTGGATTAAGAACCATTTATGTTTGACGTTATCAAATGAACGGTCTGGATCTCCATTCCATGGCCCCCATTTGTACAAATTCAAGGCTCGAGGACACATGTGCATGTCCTCCGCTCAACGTCCTTCTTTAAATTCTTCCGAAGAATTTCTCGAATATGAGTAAGACGACACTCCACACAATGATCGGTTGGTAGGGATCTTCCAACAGGGACGCTATGGAAGTCTTCATCACGTGGGCCGCAACAAACCAAAGTCAGGATCATGGACACGTGGCCCAGTTGCAAAAACAAATGTAGGGTGCATATGCTCAGGTGGAAGACAATGAAGAAGTGAACACATTCACACGAGGCAAATTGGGACACGTGTGAGAGATATGGTCCATTCCAAGCTTTAAAATACACTTGCACACAAACTAGCACCATCCACTCATCAGGTGGGCCTTATGTCAGTAAATAGATGGTTAGAAATCAAATACTAACGACCTAAATTTTATATGTGCTTGTGGCCCACATGATGAATATACCAGGCTGGATAAATCGACAGGAATGCTCCCATAGCAAATCCACGTTGGACACGGCCCTTATACCATGCACGTACCATAAGTTGGTACGTGTACCGCCATTCACCTCTTCAATCTCTCTTCTCGCAAGTTGACCGGAAAGTAGGTAGGGCCCACTGATGTTTTTAAGCAATCCATCCCGTCCCTCTGATTTATCCATATCATGTGAGGACATGGCCCAAAAATAAGGCTGCTCCAAAACTAAAGTGAGCCTCACAGCTCCAAAAATAAGGCAGCTCCAAAACACTTTCTCAGGCTTATATTTAAATTTTCCCTTCATCCTGGCGGGACTCAAGTTATGAACGGCTTGGATGGATGAACGGCTTGGATGGCATATAAACGGTGAGATATATGGGAAGATAACTGTGCTGATTGGACCATCCTATACTTTATTTGGTGGCCTACAAATAGACGATTATAAATTCAAGAGGTGGTCCCTGTTCAACGGTTGAGATCCCCGCTTCAGGCTGGTTGGGCTCAATTGGTGAAACTGAAAAATCTCAGTGGGTCCCACGGCGGGCGGGTCTTAATCACACCGCGATGACTTTTCTCCAACAAGACTTTGATATAAAGAGTGCAAGTGTAGAAAGTTAGGTAGGCGCGCGTGAAGATAATAATAGCATTCCAAGATATATATTCGCGCGATGAGAAATACTAAGGCGACTGAGTGCCGGTCCAATAAAAGCTCCGTGGGGCCCACCTTGACGTGTCTGTTGCATCCATTCCGTCCATCAGTTGGGCTAGCTAGTGTTAACATGTGAGACCAAAAGACAAGGTCCATCCAAAACTCAAGTGGACCCCACAAATCAGCACAATTTTTGGCGAGAAACATTGTTAGTGGGCCATGCACATAACGCTGGCATGATCTAGATGGTGGTGAAATCAGCTAGACGGTGGGTCAGATATCCAATCGTCTAGATCATCCTGACGTCATGTGCTTGGCCCCACTAGCAATGTTTCTCGCCGAAGATTCCCGCATGGAATGACAGACCTTGATAGTATCATCTCGACGTAATAACAATGTTTCCGATTCAAGAGAAATTTACAACTGCACGACCCATATATGGCCCATTAACCTTTTAGCCCACTTCTTTTTACCTCTCAAGAATAAACCCACTACGTACGGACGGCTTACTACAGGTCAAAAATGCCATCCGCTTTTCCTTTCGCAAGAGAATCGGCTGGTGCTCGAGTACGAGGGCTGACGCTCCTCGAACTCCGGTTTGTACAAAAAGTTCAATAGAGATCAAAGTTACATAGCCCACTGTTATATATTTATTATATCCGCAACGTTCATCCATATTTCGAGGTCATTCCGAAGTATTATCATTAAAAAATTTATACCGCCTATCATAATATTTATTTTCCATCCAAACTAATCATAAGGTCACAAAGACCTGGATCAAGAGGAAAAACAAATTTAATAATGATTTAAAACTTCTGTGATCTGTAAAAACGTATCAATGGTAGATATTTAATCCTCCACTGACTTTTACAATGTGGTCTACTTGATAGCTTAGATATATTTTATTTTTCGTCTCAAGCCTTAATACACCAAATAAATGGACGGTTAGGATATAACACAGTTATGGCTACGATTATAATCCGTAGCTACATGTAAAATATATTGAAAACTTTTCAATATGTATAAAAAATTATAGAAATTTTAAGAGAAATTCACTGGACAATGATGAAACTTTTTCAAATATACTAAAGTACATATTGAAATACCTTCGATATATATTAAAGGATATAATGAAAAAGCACGGGCTAGGCTGGGGCTACTGTTATAATCCGTAGCCAGGAAACTCAACTTTCAAAAATTCAATATCTAAAAAAACAGGGGCATTTTTAACCTTTGACAAATCGTACAGGGATTATCCTCGCTGGGAAAAAAAGAAATGTCCTTTGAAATGTAAATGGATCGTACAGTTGTAAATTTCTCCCAATTCAACACGACTGAAGAAAGACGTACACTTTCACGCGGATTACACGTGCAAATACGAAAAAGCATGTATGAGATCTGAGCCATACCATATTTCTGTAAATAATGCTTGTAGATGTTTGGCCTAAAACGGCAGACTCTTTCGCTCTTCAAGTGGGCCTATATCGTAAAACGTAAATGGACGGTTAAGTTTGATTCTAGCAGTTCATTTGTTTTGATATGCTATGTTCCATATGAGATGTGAAATGGCCCGATTTTTATGTCACAAGATCTAAAACCTGCATAGCACCTGATGAAAAGCTAAGATCTCTCATACTTTTCATATTATGACACGTGCGAGATGTGGATGTGTATGGCTCTCGCACGCTTGTGGAATTATCACAGCTCAAATGTATAGATTTCCCGTTTCCGAGGAAAAAGGCACATGCCAGGATTGTATCGTACACCTCGGGAGCACCAGAACTACTGCGGGAATCCAAAGACAAATATACCGTAAAAGAATGTAGGACCCACCCTGGATAATTACAGTGGACGCGGTTTGGCTCGTGACCCAGGTGGCTAGTGGTCGGTGTTATGTGGACCCCACCATGATGTATGTGTTTTATCCATGCCGTCCATCCATTTTGAAAGATAATTTTAGGCTTAATCCCAAAAATGAGGTAGATCTAAATCTCAAGTTGACGACATCGGAAAACATTAGTGATTGAATGTCCACCGTTAAAAACATCCAAGGGCCCACTGTAATGGTTATTTGACATCTAACCTGTTAATTAGGTCATACAAACTTGGATGAAGGGAAAATTTATATATATTAGCTTGATCCAAAACTTCTGTAGCCCCCAAAAAGTTTTAAATGGTTGGCATTCAATCAACACTGTGCGGTCCATTTGAGATTTGGATCAACTTCATTTTTGGGTTTGTACCATAAAACGATCTTGAAGAATAGATGGATGGCGTAGATGAAACACATACACCATGGTGGGCCCACAGTGCACCGCACCGACCACTATTGGCTAGTGTCAGGGCCAGTAGCCAATCGGTTTCGAATTATAGTCCAAAAGCGAACCCATCTTGATATTCTTGACATTAGATATGATAAAAAGAAAACAAAATACAAAAATGACCAACCGTTGATATTCAAAAAATCATCGGTGGAGATTGATGGAAGAGGTGAACGAGCCTGTTCACGTGGAAGATCCGAACAGTTCATAAAGTGGGCCAGACATTACGAGACGTGTCCCACTTTATGAACGGACTAACCTAATTTTACTGGGCGGAATTGCCTGTAATGGGCATTTATTTATCCTTGCACCCTTAAGCCTATGGGCCCCCATAACATGTTCGCTATATTCATTTTATCATACGTTTAAACGAGTTCTGAAAAATCTGATGCACTTTAAACTACTGTAGTTAGAGGCGCTGGGTCCTTGCTCTTGCCCGGGTGGTAGACTCTCAGGAGTTTGAACTCCCGGTCAAGGGTTCGAGTACCCATAGGTGGTGAAATTCCACCAACGTGAGTGTGTGGGGGTGTGTGTGCGTGTGTTAAAAAAAAAAAAAAAAAAGTTCCTGTCCAAGGATTCTGGGTGGGGGCTACTGTGATGTTTGTAAAAAATCAAATCTTATTATCCATTTTTCGAGCTCATTTTATGTTGTGCGACCCGAAATAAACAAAACTCAAATGGGTCACACAAGAGGAAACAGTGGAGATTTAGTAACCGCCATTGAAACATTTACATGGCCACCAAAGTTTTATATCGGTATAAGTTTTTAGGGTTTTCACTTCATCCCAGTGAAAATGACCTTGTAAATGGTTTGGATGGTATATAAGCACCAAGGTGGAGCCTAGGAAGGTTTCAACAGTAGGCATTCTTTTCCCACTTTAGTTTTGGATCCTCCTCATTTTTTATCTCATCTCTTAAAATGAGCTCCAAAAATGGATGGATGAGTTGGATTTCTAATAAACATCTCAGTGGACTCCACCCCTGCATCCCAATGCAAAAACTTATTATGAGAGGCTTTAGTCGGTAAATCCGCGTCCTTAAAACTACCATCCACCATAATAATAATAATAATAATAATAATAACTCACTATATAAAACTTTCTAAAGGCCATTAAAGGATCTTATGAATACATGGCATATAAATATTAGGGTTTGTTGTGGGCTTATCCATCCCACTGTTCCATTGTTTCATGTGGCTCACTTGATTTTTGCACCCACCTTGGTAAAGAGAGGATATAACACAGACATTATGGTGAGCTTTATTGAGCTTTTTAGGGAGTTGTGTTTGGATAAGAGTAAATGAAAGTACATGGGAGGGATGGACGATTAATGGAGATATATGACTTTTTTGGTATGCTTGGATAAATAGTTTTTTTTTTTTTTTTTTTAACATAGAAATGCATAAAAATAAAATGCATTGTTAGTAAATAGTCTTATAAGTGAAATACTATTTCGAATGAGAGATTTGAAAATAAATGGAGTGAAACACCATTTTGGCTCTTTTGTAGAGACAAAGTAGTAAACAAAAGTGTAACAATACATATGCCCATTGCACGGGTAGCAAGTATCAATCTAAACTATTCTAAGGTTGGCTATTTAAATGAATGGTTAAAAAATATTGACAATTTGCTTGTTTGTGATATTTATATTTGTTGCTTACATAAGTTCTGCTTCTTTGTTAATTTTTATTTTAATTTTTAACTCTTGTCAATGTTGAACATTGATATGTACATTAATTTGATATTTTGAAAGTGATTTAGAATATTATTTAGGTTCGGTGAATATATTGAAAAATTTCAATGTATTTTAATTTATATTTCATTTACTTTCATCCAAACATACTTTTAATTAACTATTTATTCATAATTCATTTATTTCTGATTTCATTTCTCAATTACTTTCATTTGGAAGTTGCCAAAGTACCCCTTTAATTAAATGGTCCCATAACCTCTGAAAGTGAGAAGCAGAATGTGCAGTGCCCTGCCTGGATGGATCTGTAGGACTATTATATGGGTTTTATTTACATTATTCATCTAAAAAAATTAACGTTGTGGACGCTTACCTTTTATGTCTTTTTATTTATTTATTTATTTTTAAATTTTAAAAAAGTTGAAAACTTAAGTTACGAAATAAATTTTTAAGGTATGAAAATAGGGTTTTGGACAAAAAGACCCTAAATTTTAAGGTAAAATAGTTGGACAAAGTACAAGAATTTTCATCTTTATGAATTCATTAGTATAAGTAGAGGTCTAGATTGGTAAGTAATTTTGTTCCAAGCAAATAAAAAAGATAAATAATCAACCATGGCTATAGTAAAAAATAACCTTATTCATCTACTTTTTCGTATCATTTTAGAAATAGCCCCCAGCTGAGGTAAAACCAAGGCTCAAGGAGACCACATCGGAGTTTGAGAGCCGTAAAAAAATTCCTTGGAACCACACCAATTTTGGATCAGGCTGACATCTGAATTTTCCTTTCAAACAAGTCGTTCAAACAGGTTGGAAGGCAAATAAGCATCACGCTCGCCGTAAGAAGGTTACAACGGTGGGTGAGCGATAATATCATCCCTACCTCATGGAGTGTGCTCCACTTGAGCGTTGAATCTGTCTTATTTTGGGCTTATACCCTCAAATGATCTATTAAAAAAAATAATTGATGAACGGCGTGGATAAAACCCATACATCACGGTGGGTCCACAGAGCCCCCTCCTGGACCGATTTCCGTCCAGCGGCGCAGGACGCAGTCCGTTTCCACCTAAGCGGGCAGCACACCAACCCCCAAGAGTGAGGGAAGTAGAAATGTCGGGTGATCCCGAGGTGCACCTTACCTTTCCCTACCTTGATTAAACGAATTAGCTCTATAAAAATCGCTTCCCGTCTGTTGATCTCTCCTCATTCACCGTAGAGATTGATTTCTCTCGCTGTTGTTGGGTTCTCAGAGAGAGAGAGAGAGAGAGCGCTCTTTTTGGGTTTTCTGGGAGAGAGATTTTTGGGTTTTCTGATAGAGAGAGATCGCTGTTGTTAGGTTTTGTTCGATCATCATCAACATGTCGCTACTTACAGATCTCATCAACTTAAATCTCTCTGATTCCACTGATAAGATCATCGCAGAATACATATGGTATCATCTTCTCTCTCTCTGATTTTTATTTCTTATTTATGTTCTTCTGCACTTTTTACTTTCTGGGTATTTGAGTTTTCATGGTGGAAATGATATTTACACCCTTGTTTTTCCTTTTTCATACATACAACCCATTTTTGTCTTGCTTTTTCCAAGTATCCATAAAAGTGAAACTAAGATATTTTAAAGGAAATGGGTGTTTCTGTCCACTACATGGGTGTAAATATCAGCTCCTTTTTTCTTGATCTTGTGCTTTTTTTTTTGCATTAATTTTTTTAAATTGTATTATTATTATTATTTTAATGTCTTTTTCATTGAATAGGATTGGCGGGTCTGGTATGGATCTCAGAAGCAAAGCAAGGGTATTTCTCTTTTCTTCTTCTTCCCTTTTTATTTTATTTTAATTGTTTGGGGAATTTTTAGTTGGGCTTTTGCTAATTTGCTTGATTTCTAGATTTTTGCTTGATTTTATTTGATGGGTATTTTTCCTTGTGCTTTTTATTTTTTCCGATACGAAAAGACACTTACAGGACCAGTTACTGACCCTCATAAGCTTCCGAGGTGGAACTATGATGGCTCCAGTACTGGCCAAGCGCCTGGAGAAGACAGCGAAGTGATTATTTAGTAAGTATTTCTTGTAATTTTTGTTTGATTTTGATATTTTAAATTTTTTTTTAATTTAAATTTTAGATGATTATATATATATTTTAATGTTTATGGACAGTCCTCAGGCAATTTTCAAAGACCCATTTAGGAGAGGCAACAACATTCTTGTAAGTGTTCCATACATATATCCATATAATATATTTACACCATGCATGGATACACGCATACATAGATACATAGATGCATACATACACAAACATACATACATACATCATCAATATGTAAATTACGCTGGTTCCAAATTGTAAAGCGATTCGCCCAAGGAGAGATCGAAGAGGTAAATTGTGATAGACATGCTGCTATGGCAAATTCGTGTGAGATCCAGACGATCTACCTCGTCGGGCTTAATGCGAACATGCCCTCTTCCAAAAGCCAGGCTGGTGCATCAGGTGGGCCAGCCATGTTCATAGGATACAGGCCGTTGGTGATTTGTGTTTCAACTGTCTGTTTTCCTCATACGAGTGCGGTCCATTTTATGAGTGGATTGGTTGGATTTATGGGCCCGGCATATTTGAGGTATGCCACACTCAATGGTTGGCCCAGATCTGGAACCTGTGTTACAATGGGACGTGTGGTGATTCTCCTCTTCAATCTCTCCTGACTGGAATAGTGCTTGTGAGTGTTCTCAACATATATACATGGATACTTTCACATGCATGTATTGATGTGTGAAATAATGGTTGTTGTTAAGGTGTAATCACAGACTGATGTGGAGGTTTGCTAATTCCACCCACTGTTTACAACCCTGCACCTATCCACGCTAACCCGTGGCAACATGTGGAATATCCAAAGCTGTGCATCTGGTGGGTCCCAGCAAGAGTTTGCTTTTAGGAATAATTCGACAAGGAAATTTAATTGTGATCTAAGGAACTTATTGGGAAATTTGAATTAGAATACATGAAGCAAGGTGTGTGAGGCCGTGATTGAGTGATTGAGTGAAGATACCCTCGTTTCAACACTGAGGTCTTGGTATCGATTCCCTAGTGGGGGTGGCTAACAGTGGAGTGTGTACTGACTGTGGGGTGTGTGCTAACAAGTTAACCCTCCAAAAAAAAAAGGTGTGTGAGGCTGTCCTGGCCATTAAGTAATGGTAACGGTACCAACCAGTTCGCGTTACGGGGTCGTAACGGCCATTACAAAAAAAGAAAAAGACTTGTAATGGCCTGTCACCGGGTTAACATAGGTTTCTTTTTTCATTTTCATTTTTTTTTTCCTTAAAGAGACTGTAATGGCCATTGTAGGGGCTGTAATGGTAACAGCAGTGGCTGTTATGGCCACCATTACTGCTATGGAATACCATGACATGAAGCAATTGGAAATTTTTTGCAAGGAAAAATAGGACAATTGTTTTTTTAAAAAAAAAAAAAAAATTTCTTTTTGGATTTTCTTTAAATTATTGAATATTTCTCAAATGATTTGGCAAAACATGAACAATTTACTAATTATTTGACAATTCATGGGTTTTTTGGAGAAGTTTACTCTTTTTTTTTTTTTTTTTTTTTTTAAATTTTTTAAAATAATGAAAAATTGTTAATCTTTTCTAAAGACCATCATGCCTATCCTCTCAATGGTGGGACGCAACATACAAAACAAATGAGTGGCTAAGAGAAAACATCTTCCATGTTTATCCATCTACCCATAATTGGACCAGCTTGATTTTTAAGTGGGTCTACATAATCCAACCTGATGGATGGTTTGGATATTAGACTTGTTTGCCACGTTGACATGTGGAGTGTGGAGGATGAGCCACACAAGTGCATGCAATTCACAAACTTCTATAAATTCCTATGCATAAAACATGACTTTTATCCATACACACATTAATATTTATTTGTTTTGATTGGTAGGTGATCTGCAACACTTAATGCATGTTGTTATTTTGGTTGGTAGGTGATGTGTGACACTTACACGCCGGCTGGAGATCCACTCCCAACGAACAAGAGATACAATGCCGCTAAGATCTTCAGCCATCCTGAAGTTGTTGCTGAAGTACCTTGGTAATCTTCGCTTTCTGCTTATAAAAGTATTTTACTTTACTTTTGTTACATTTGTGCCTTTTGGATATAAATGAACTTTTCTTTTCCCTCTTATGGGAATTAGGTATGGGATAGAGCAGGAGTACACCCTTTTGCAGAAAGACTTGAAATGGCCACTTGGCTGGCCCCTGGGAGGTTTCCCAGGTCCTCAGGTAATTGATTTTAGTGGAGTATGACACTTGCTAAGCAGGCACCCAGAGGTTGTACTTGTGGCATGCATTAACTTAAACTAAACCCACTAAATTGTGAAACACACTCTTGCGCTAAATCATGGTCCAAAAACCTGGTTGGTTGAACAAACCTCTCCTTTGATTTGCGGGCACTTGTTTGTTGAAATAGGACCATTGGATTTTTTTAACCATCTAATAATTGTCCACCAATCCAATCGTTAGATAATCATATAAGCATAATTTTTGCTTCATGATGCATCGAGACCGGGACCCATAATCTGGACAGTTCACTTTGAAATTGCTTGTATGCCAATTATGTAATTTTAAAGTAATTTCTGGTGCCTGTGTATAATATAATGCACTCTGCAGAATATCAAAGTTCTTCTCTTGATTTCATGCTTTAATTTGAGAGGATCCAGATTGTTCATATGCCAGGATTCATCGTGTGTTGTGGACCATGCTCCAAGAGTCTCCTTGATGAGACAATCCTAAACCTTTGAGTATGTGGCCTGCAAAGCATTAATTATCTACAATCATTGGAGGAAAGATCAAGGATTGGATGGTTAGGATCTTACTGTCTGGGACATTTCACTCATTGGTCAATCCATAGTGGGGGTTCATTCTTTCAAACTTCCATAGTCTGGATCACCTAACCGTTCAACCCACTTATACAATTCTAGCCTCCAATAATTCCTATTAATTTTATGCCTTGAATTGTCTTTCATGTAATATTTGTTGCTTTCAACATGAGAGTTTATGATTTCAGCAAACACTTGTCTAAACACACAATCACTGGGATTTGAGCCTCTTTGACCCCGTCCTATATCGGCATTAAAATTGTTGCATGGAGCAGCATGCTATTATTAATTATAGTTGTAGTTCATTTTTGTTCTGCAAGTATGTGAAGATGAAATATATTTGGTAATTTTTGTTGCATGTCAATGTATTGCGGATTATTTTCTGCTTTATTCATTCAAGGTCCTTACCGTTCATGGATTCTGTTTTTCTCAACTCTTGAGGGTGTAAACAGAGAAATGTTGGCCATGTTAAATTACTGGAGCCACTATTTACAGACAGACAAAAACACCCTTTTAGATTTGTATACACCCATCAGTCATTTTTGGAATTGAAATAGCTACACACCCTTTTTAATTTGCATACATCCATTTTCCATTTCAGAGTTGAAATACTGTTGCCTGATTCTAATCCCAAATATGAAAAATGGTGAAGAATAACACGCTCTCAATCTTGACATTTGTGGGGATGTGGACTTGGTTCATCTCAACATTCTTTCGAAATGTAACCACCAAATCCTGGAAATGGACAGAGTTCAAATATGTTACCACGGGTTTCCATTTCATTCCTTTGTTTTTTGTTTTTTTTTTTAATATATTTTTGTTTGGTTCATAGGAAATCGGTATATCAAATGTTAGATATGCTTGTTTGTTCTCTATATATCTCTCCATTCATTTTGTCAAAATTATTCAAATTTGGATCAGGGTCCGTACTACTGTGGTATTGGTGCCGACAAGGCATTTGGGCGGGACGTCGTTGATGCCCATTACAAGGCCTGCCTTTATGCAGGCGTCAACATCAGTGGAATCAATGGGGAAGTCATGCCCGGCCAGGTAAATATTGTTTCGTCCTTGTGTTTCGTTCTGCTTTTTTGATGCATCATGGTGTTTGAATTTCATTTCTTATGCAGTGGGAATATCAAGTCGGCCCTGCTGTGGGCATCTCCGCAGGTGATGAGTTGTGGGTTTCTCGCTACATTTTGGAGGTATTCTTAAATGCATTGTTGATTCCATTACATAATCATCCAATCCTTATGCCAACTAATGGGTCTGCTGCATGAATCATTTTCTGCCATTCCACTCTTCCAAGAGCCACAACTTCAGTTAGACCATAGGTCATCAAGCCTTTACGTATGCTTACACCTGTAATTGCAATTTGGTTATCTTAGTAATTCTTGCTTTTAGGTGTTTCGTTGCAACCAAACATAGCCTTTGCTCTTGCTTTTTTCATGAAATATTTTCCATGGAAAGAACAAAAGAGTACTATATTACATTATTCCAGTACCTGTAAATGCAGGTTAGTTTTCCCTAATAATGCTTGGTTTTCTGTAAACAGAGGATTACAGAGATCGCCGGTGTTGTGGTCTCCTTCGACCCCAAGCCTATTCAGGTAGACTCCTGTTTTCTGCTCCATGCTTCTCTTCATGTTCTCTGATTTCTTTCCTACTCTTTAAGTTGTCCTGTGAAAAATGTTATATGATACTCATTATTTCTTATTTCTTCGTTGATTATGGTGTTCTTATATTTTAACAATTGTCTATGGAATGTTTCATCTCTCACTAGGGAGACTGGAATGGAGCTGGGGCTCACACAAACTACAGGTAATTTAATATTACTGATTCAATTCGAGGAGTATGCAATTGTTTAGGGCCTGTTTGGAATGACCCTAGAATGAGAATGGATTCAAATGTGCCCCGACCCATGTGCATTCTACAGAAGTGGAGCCATTGGGGGCACCCTGCAAAAAAACACAGATGGACGATCTTGATCGAGGGGTGGCAGTGGCTCCGGTTCCAACTGGGTCTGGATCAACCCAAGCTTGACCTATTTACTAAATGGGCTTGAATTCTTCCCCAATTAAAAGCCTCACCTAACCAAAACCTGACCCACAACCCATTACCCTCTGATCCGACCCAACCCACTTAAAAATTCATAAAGCCCCACCTGACCCCCATTTAAATGTAAATGGCTCGTGCTCGATTGACCTGACCCTACCTGCCACAATCCTACTTAGGTTTAAGAATGGAATCCAACACTAATGCTATTTGCATACATAAAAAAGTAATAATCATCTATACCTTTCAAGTTTGTTTTGCTTTGGGTATTGGGTCAGGTTGTCTGGCCCAACCCATTGGTAATCGATTTGGGTGGGTTGGGTTTCAACCCAAGCCCAACCCATTTACTCGAATATGCCACATTTCTAGCCCGAGACTGACCCGCTACCCATTTAGCTTGGGCCGAACCCACCTCAAAAGCCAGTTGGGCTGGTTGACCCACGACCCACTGCCACCCCTAGCTATATGGCCTTGTTCCCAAACTGCGTTCCAAAATGACAAAGGAATGGATTGGGATAAAGGTTGGACGTACCCATATCATCCTGTTCTTCTGAGTGGTGGATGCAAGCTCTTGATCCCATATTGGATTTGATTCTTTCTTGGTTAAATACAAAAAGGGCCTTGTTTTCACTGTTACCTATAGAAAATGAACTTGTAATGTGGGTAATACCATATCCCATCATCTGTTAAAAATTAAAGCAGCTGGATCTCACATCTTGTAATGTCTGATCCTTGTCGGACGCAGCGGTGAGATTCATGCACACAAACTTACATTCTTCGTGCTTGACACTCATATATGGACTTCGACCCAATTGGAACTTCTCAAAAATTCCATTTCAAGGCATCTACTCTGAGAGTTCCTTACCTTTTGTTTACTTAAACCAATTTGGGTAAAGGTGTCCTATTTCTCTTCTGAAGGAAATTGCATATCTAGGTTCCTTTTTTCTAAGGACTGAATATCAGTTTCTGAATTTGGATTGGTTGATTTTCAGCACGAAGTCAATGAGAAACGATGGAGGGTATGAAATTATTAAGAAGGCCATCGCAAAGCTTGGGCTTAGGCACAAAGAACATATTGCTGCCTATGGCGAAGGGAACGAGCGACGCCTCACCGGCCGACATGAGACGGCCGACATCAATACCTTCGTATGGGTAAGCCTTCATTTCAACTGATCAATGACTTCATTTATTTCTTTTTCAAGACTTCATTTCAACTGATCAATGACTTCATTTATTCATTCATTGGGGTTTGCAGGGAGTTGCAAATCGTGGTGCCTCCATTCGAGTCGGGCGAGACACGGAGAAAGCTGGCAAAGGTGAGAAACATAGTGGTTATTGCAATTTCCTGGGAGATTTTCTAAATTTGAGGTTTTTTGGGGATATTATTGGGAAAATCTTACCAAAAGGAAAAATATTTGAAAATATTTATTGTAAATTATCAAATAAATTTAAATATATTTTAAATATCATGAGCGATAAAAACACAATATTTTAAAATCTGTTGAGATTTTGAAAATCTCACAATGAAATTGTGTTATTTTATTTGGTCAAATTCTAGTGATATTATTGCGAGATTCTTAAAATCTCAGTGATATTTGTCACACTGGTGAGAAATGGCTTCTGATTAATGAGAAATTGGAAGGCTATACCCCCTTTCTCTTCGGACACATGCAAATATGTGGCAGAACATCTGGGCTGTTTGTCAGGTGGAGTGCCCTCTGTACATGCCACAGCTGGAAAATCAGGCTAGTCTGATCAGGCAGAGCCACACATGGTAAAAATGGACACATAAAAAGAACTGGGTAGATGGTCCACATTCAACATACATGTGGCCACTGGATGACCCCTGGACTAGCCCAATTTTCAGGCTGCAGGACATGCACGGTGGGGACTGACCTGAGGAATGTCCCGCATGGGGGAGAGTAGAGATCAAGATTCCACTGACCTTGGTTCTTGTTCAGTTAGTCTTTACTAAAGAGGTAATGGGGATCTTTTTGTTCCACAGGCTACTTCGAGGACAGGAGGCCTGCTTCGAACATGGACCCATATACTGTCACCTCCATGATTGCTGAAACGACCATCCTGTTGAAGTAAAACTAAGTGTGGGCCTGCCACATTATCTTCTTCAGATCTTCATGGGTCCGTGATCCTTCATTGTATTTCGATTGTTGTTTGTGTTTGAAACTCATGCATTGCAATTGTCTTGCGTTAGTGGTTTTAGTGGGTCTGTGAGGCAGTAGTGTCTGATTTTCCCTTTCTCAGTAAGAAAAAAAGAAAAAAGAAAAAGACATTAATAATGATAATAACATGAAAGGCCTATTTTTCCTGCTGTTTATTATTATTATTTCAGTTTTTTGTGCTTTTTTTGTGAAAAGCCTATATTTTAAACTGGCTATTGGTGACTCTCATTGTTAATGTGGGAAATTGGGGGGACGGATTTATATGGTTCCACATCGGGAAACAAGCGAATGTGCAATCCCTGGAAGTTGTGTCCAGAAAGTCAGGTTGGTGTGTTGATCTGACGGACTGCACAAGCATATCGAACGTGAACTATTGGCCTTCTTCTGACCACCTGATAAGTGTGTTGGCATGACTTTTGAGCCGGTTTGCACAGTTGTTGGTGAGCTTTGGGTCCCATTAGCTGGTCTGGATCACTGCAATAATATGAAAGCTCTGTAGCTACGAGGTGAATCCTTGATGGGTATGTACATGAATTTTTTAGTGGAATGTCCTAGGAGCATGCTTTTCCCCACTTTTAGCGGTGAAGATTGGATTAAAGAAACTAAAACTGTGCTGATTGGTCCACCTAAGCATGGGCATGATCTTTGTTGACCGAAATACTTACAGCAGTCTTGCTTAGGTGGACTTTTGGGTGGACCAAATGGGGCTTGCTTGACAACCATTGTTACCAGATCTTGATTTGAGATTTTGATGAGATCAAAAACCAAACCTACTCGGATTATTTAGTGTGGTTGTTGAAATTTGGTGGGCCCAGAATCATAAATGGTGAACTTCTGCAATGGTTGTTTCTGACCTAATAGTTTCTATCTGTATTGATTGGATGCTGATGATCTTGGGCCCAACCTGTTTTAAATTTAAATCAGGATTTGTTGGTCATATGGGGCCTTTTTATGTGTAAGCAAAAATCTCAAATGCATCAAATGTTAGCAGCTGCCCAATTTACAAATGGGGTGGATTATGATGCAGGCTGCTTCTGGGCTGAACAAATCTTCATCGCTTATTTTTTGAACAACTTCGAATCAAAATGTCCCAAGGTGAGATATGTGGCATATCACATGAGAGTCCATGTATTTAACCTTGAAGGACCATGGTTGTGATCGTTTTAGATCCCACATAAAGATACTTTTAACTATGTGAAATTATTTTCATTTGAAAGTCTATTAAGTTAGATTTCCAATAAGCTTGAGATTGTATAATTTCAATACCATTTAAATAAGTTATGGCCGATTTTCTAAGACCGATGAGATTAAGAGTATTCATGTGGTAAGTTGGACTCTACTACAATATCAATGTTGCTCCGACAGGCCATGAATTTGAAATATTGCAATTGCACATAAACAATTTGAGAAAACCAAGTTGATCCCTACAACTACTGGTCCTAGAACCAGAAACAATTAGACCTTCTCAATTAAATCAAAACAACTCTAATTAGAATTCAAAATCAGATTGACTGATGTTTAGTTCGAAAAAGCTAAGGAGCTCTTTTAGCCCAAAACAACAAATCCATTCTTATTATTTTACAATCCGACCCCTCTTGGATGCTCAATGATACAATCACCTCTGCAGCAGCATGAAGATCCTTTTCATTCTACCCCTCCTATTCCAAATGAATATGGCATCACCAGGTGGTACAACGAATGGACAAGCCCAGGCCGGAGAATAAGGAAGTTCCAACCTCTTCTTCTTTTTTTTATTTTGCCATTTTTTGAACTGTTCCACCATGAATATAGAACAATGTAGAAGTACTCATGTGGTAAGATGGACTCTTTTGGTAAAACCAATCCTCATTGGAAGAAGGTTTTTTCTTTTTTTCGCTAGTATTCTTGAAGGGAAAAGGGCCTTGTTTCTTTATTTATTCTAGAGCTTTCAACCAGTGAAAAGTCCATTGTTGCAGCTAGATTCTTGTATGGAGTGTATTTTCCTCTTCTTTGTTGAAATCTTGAACAGCTACCAATTGGGACGTTTCAATTCCATAAGATAAAGTTGTAAAGGAAAATGCATATATCGGCTACATGTTATGTCCACTTCTGCTTGCATTTTTGTGGTCTGACCATAACAACACTTGGGGTGCGTTTGGATGCACTAAAAAATTAAATAGCCATTAGTAGACTAATAATAAAGAGGAAATAGCCAGAATTGCAAAGTAAGAAACATTGTCAATCTTGACTTCTTTGATAAACTAAAGATTCCAAAATTTGTCACCCATGCACATGCAAATGCACCAGTTAGCAGGTCTGAGCTTAGGGTGTGTTTGGATGTGAATTGAATTGAATTGCACCACTTAGCAGGTCTGGGGTAGGGTGTGTTTGGATTCGAATTGAATTGAATTGCACCTGTTAGCAGGTCTGGGATGTAAACTCTGTTTGGTTAACTTTCAACGGCTAGACTCGTATGTTTTCGCTATTTTAAAAATGGCAGAGACTTGGCCTCTTCACATGTGGGACTAATGTGCAAGTATACTATCATCCAAATTGTGGGTGCCATTGTGGATGGAGCATATATCTAAAATCATACTAAATGAAACCTTAACCATCCAATTGAAGGGTGTCAAGTGAATGGTTAAAAACACCCCTATCTATAGCTCAAGTGGTAGACTGAGTGAAAGATATCTCGTTTCAACACCGAGGTCTTGGCATCGATTCCCTAGTAGGGGTGGCTAACAGTGAAGTGTGATCTGACAGTGGGTGTACTAACAAGCTAACCAAAAAAAAAAAGAAAAAGTGAATGGTTAATAGTTAAATAATGAGTGGTCCAAATTCAAATGAAATGTCCTAATGTTTCAATCCAACTGAAGGTTGTCGACTGAATGGTTAAGAGTAAAATAGTGAGTGGTCCAAATTCAAATGAAATATCGGATTGTTAGTTTATCTTTGTTGGACATGTGCCCGTGGCGCCCACTTGTGTGTAACCCTATAGTGGATGGGTCGTCATCGAAACTCTAATGCTTCCTTCCCTATAAAATGAGTTCTCTCATGAAAAATATACCGTAATTCCAAGAGTAGTGAGAAAAAATAGAGAGGTTAAACACAATAATATATATGTTTTATATGTTGTCCATATGCTCCGCCCTTATACAATCCAAGCTATATATTGTAATCCGGGATCATCTTAACTGTAGAATCAGAGATGATCTAACCTCTCTGCTCTTGTAATGGTTAAGCGGATCACTAGACCTGCGCCATTCATTTTTGACTATTGCATAGACTCCAAATCATATAAATCATCAATCCTGCAGGTCCACTATCCTGGACCGACTTTCAATCTTCCAAGTGAAACTTTGTACTTATGCTCCATCCTTTAGTTTGCAATTTGGATGGTTTGGATTGCCATAAAATGATGCCATGTGTGCAGTGGAGGAGTCATCTCCATTTTCTAACAGTGCAAAACTAATATTGGAGTTGTACTTCAAAGAAGAGTTGCTAAGATTTGTGCAATTTAATCTCATTATGAACTTCTACTTAGGCTGCGTTTGGATCAAAAGTTATTTTACTTCAGTTGCTTATGCCTCTAATAACAAATATCATGTTTCTACTAATTTAATACATAACCATGTTTGGCAAATTGCATAATTATTAATAAAAAAAGGTTTCCTAAATCGAAATCGTAATTTAAATTAATGAAGAAGTTTTGTCTTCAACCTCATTGTTTCAATCTCAGATTTTCTTCCCTATTTTGCTATTAAAAAGCCCTGATGCATCAAAAGAGGAATTCGATCTTGTGGCCCATTTTGTACCAATTGGGCTCAACGATTGGTCATCCAAACCGTTGATCTTACTATCACTGAGTTTCTCAAAAACACCCAAGATCGGATGTTTCTAGCCCTTTGATCGGTGGCCCACAAATAAACCGTTAAGAAAAAGTATAGAAGTGGTCCCAAAAAATACCAAAGATTTTATGACTTGGATGTTCAAGTCTGGAAGATATTTGGATCGTCATCCATCTAGAGTGTTCCGAAATGATCAACCGTCCAGATCAACGATCCATGGACCCCACTTGTAGGAACAAGAAGCATGAAGAGACTGTTCATGTTTGATGCATCCGGATTCCGGACAAACCATCATTCCTCTTCGCAGGCCACACAACGTTTGACTTTATGGTGGATTATGGAGCATGAGTCATCATACTCTGCCAGAGTATGGTACAATTTCTCCTCTAACTCGTCTACAATGCTAATTTTTTGAGAATGCACCACCCTTTCTTTAATCCTCCACTACTTAAATCAAGCCCGCACAAATCGCTGGGTCCAACTTCGATGGATCATATTACAAAATCTACACTGAAATAAAATCCTCTTCATCAATTTGGTTAACATGTAATGGACGGTTAAAATGAAAAACGGTGAAAGTTCGAAATTTCCACCAACCAGATGATAGGATCATCAGACCAATTTGATTTTAGGATTACATGACCTATCAAAAGTGAGTCCTATGATTTGGACGGCTAAACTATAGTTATTTATGGGCCACACATACCGTGGTTTAGTGCATGCTCATGTATGTCATCCTCTGCCTTATCGAATAACTCCGTTAAAAAAAAGAAGAAGAGAAATTTACGACTGTACAACCCATTTATGGCCCATTTACGAGATGGAGTTAACCTCATTTTACCGTATAAGAAGAAGCGCCAGATATACGGACGACTTGCCAAAGGTCGAAAACGCCCCTGCTTTTTCCTTCAAGCGGATCCGAAGACGAGCGCTGGCGCTCCTCGCACTCCGAATTGTACGAACGGTTCAAAAGATATCAATGTTACATGGCCCACGGTTATGTATTTATTATATCCACAGCGTTCATCCATATCTCGAGATCATTTGGGAGCATTATCCAAAAAAAAAAATAAAAAAATCATATCCAAAGATCAACTGGACCACCTCACAAAGAGCAGCAGAAAATTGATTTTCACCGTTGAAACTTTTGCAGGGCCCACCATAACATATATTTTACATCCAATCTATTCATAAGGTCACAAGGACTTGGATGAAGAGGAAAAACAAATTTCATAATGTTCCAAAACTTCCGTGACCCCTAAAACGGTTTCAACGGTAAAGGTTCAAAGCATAATGGTAAAGTCATTTGCTATGGTCAGACATATGGTTACAAATAATAACCGTAGCCATAAATACCCTGATCCATATCCATAGAAGTCTATCTGGAGTGGGCTCGCCGAACTAGCGGCGTCTGCGCCAGTTGTTGGCCTATCCAGCGGGGCCACGCCCATCTGGCGGTCCTATGGCTACGGATTATAACCGTAGCCATAAACGGACTACCGTATCAACATCCTGTGTATTTTTTTTTTTATTTAAATTTTTTATATGGGAAACTTTATTCTATCATAAATTTTTACTAACACATATTTATATAAATATGTATATATAAGCATATAAAATTCTTTTATGTTTTTTCATTTCTTTCTTTATTCATATAATAAAAATATCTTCTAAACTAAAATTAGTTACTTGATGTACCCTATATGATTTTGGGGTACGAGAAGCTACTTTAATCAACCAATCTGATTATTTTCCAAGATTCCATAAGGTTAATGGTTAAAAATTTATTTCATTTACTTAACGGTCAATTTCATTCATTTCATTTACTTCGTGATCAATTCCATGCATTTCATGGTCAATTTCGACGCTTCCGTTTTGATTCACAGTCATTTCCATGCATTTCACGGTCAATTCCCTTCACTTCACGATCATTTCCACGCATTTCATGGTCAATTCGCTTCACTTCACGGTCATTTCCGTGCATTTCATGGTCAATTCCCTTCACTTCACGGTCATTTTCATGCATTTCATGGTCAATTCGCTTCACTTCATGGTCATTTCCATGCATTTCATGGTCATTCTCGGTGATACCGTGTTGATTCACGGTCATTTCCATTTCACAGTCAATTCGCAGAAATGACCGTGAAGTGAAGGGGCATGACCGTGAAATGCGCCGAAATGATTGTGAATCAACATGGAATAGGCAGGAATGACCGTCGCATGCATGGAAATGACAGTGAAGTGAGGCGATTGGACCTTGAAATGCGTGGAAATGACTGTGAAGTAAGGGGCATGATCGTGAAATGCGCTGAAATGACCGTGAATCAACACGGAATAGGCGGGAATGATGGTGATATGCATGGAAATGACTGTGAAGTGAGGTGAATGGACCATGAAGTGTGTGAAAATGACCGTGAAGTGAAGGGGCATGACCGTGAAATATGCCTAAATGACCGTGAATCAACACGGAATAGGCGGGAATGACTGTAATATGCATGGAAATAACCGTGAAGTGAGGCGAATGGACCGTGAAGTATGCGAAAATGACCGTGAAGTGAAGGGGCATGACCATGAAATGCGTCGAAATGACTGTGAATTAACACGGAATAGGCGGGAATGACCATAGTATGCATGAAAATGACTTTGAAGTGAAGGGGATTAAACCTTGAAATGCGCAGAAATGATTGTTAAGTGAAGGGGCATGACTGTGAAATGCGCCGAAATGATCGTGAATCAACACGGAATAGGCGGCAATGACCGTGGTATGCATGGAAATGACCATGAAGTGAGGCGAATGGACCTTGAAATGCGTGAAAATGACTGTGAAGTGAAGGGGCATGACCGTGAAATGCGCCGAAATGACCGTGAATCAACATGGATAGGCGGGAATGACTGTGATATGCATGGAAATGACCGTGAAGTGAGGCGAATGGACCGTGAAGTGCACGGAATGACCATGAAGTGAAGGGGCATGACTGTGAAATGCGTCAAAATGACCGTGAATCAACACGGAATAGGCGAAAATGATCGTGGTATGCTTGGAAATGACCGTGAAGTGAAGGGGATTGGACCTTGAAATGCACAGAAATGATCATGAAGTGAAGGGGCATGACTGTAAAATGAGCCGAAATGACCGTGAATCAACACGGAATAGGCGGCAATGACCGTGGTATGCATGGAAATGATCGTGAAGTGAGGCGATTGGACCTTAAAATGCGTAAAAATGACTGTGAAGTGAAGCGGCATGACCGTGACATGCACCGAAATGACCGTGAATCAACACGGAATAGGCGGGAATGACCGTGGTATGCATGGAAATGATCGTGAAGTGAGGTGAATGGACCGTGAAATGCGCGGAAATGACCGTGAAGTGAAGGGGCATGACTGTGAAATGTGCCGAAATGACCATGAATTAACACGGAGTAGGCGGGAATGATCGTGATATGCATGAAAATGAGCGTGAAGTGAGGCAAATGGATTGTTAAGTGCCCGGAAATAACTTTGAAGTGAAGGGGCATGACCGTGAAATACGTTGAAATGACCGTGAATCAACACGGAATAGGCGGGAATGCCCGTGATATGCATGGAAATGACCATGAAGTGTAGTGATTGGATTGTGAAATGCGCGGAAATGACCGTGAAGTGAAGGGGCATGACCATGAAATGCGCCGAAATGACCATGAATTAACACGGAATAGGCAGGAATGACCGTGATATGCATGGAAGTGACCTTAAAGTGAGGTGAATGGATCGTGAAGTGAAGGGGCATGACCATGACTGTGAATCAACAGGGAATAGGCGGGAATGACCGTGATATGCATGAAAATGACTGTGAAGTGAAGCGATTGTACCGTGAAATGTGCAAAAATGACCGTGAAGTGGAGCATGACCATGAAATGTGCCAAAATGATTGTGAATCAATAGGGAATAGGCAGGAATGACTTTGATGTGCATGGAAATGACTGTGAAGTGAGGCGAATGGACCGTGAAGTCTGTGGAAATGACCGTGAAGTGAAGGGGCATGAAATGTGCTGAAATGACCATGAATCAACACAGAATAGGTGGGAATGATCGTAATATGCATGGAAATGACAGTGAAGTGCAACGATTGGACTGAAATGCACGGAAATGATCGTGAGGTGAAGGGGCATGACGGTCATGCCCCTTCACTTCATGATCATTTCTGCGCATTTCAAGGTCCAATCGCTTCACTTCACGATCATTTTCATGCATACCACGGTCATTGCCACCTATTCCGTGTTGATTCACGGTCATTTTGGCGCATTTCATGGTCATGCCCCTTCACTTGCGCATTTCAAGGTCCAATCCCCTTCACTTCACAGTCATTTCCATGCATACCATGGTCATTCCCGCCTATTCTGTGTTGATTCACGGTCATTTTGACGCATTTCACGGTCATTCCCCTTCATTTCACGATCATTTTCGTATACTTCACGGTCCATTCGCCTCACTTCACGGTCATTTCCATGGATATCACAGTCATTCCCGCCTATTCCGTGTTGATTCACGGTCATTTCGGTGCATTTCACGGTCATGCCCCTTCACTTCACAGTTAATTTCGTGCATTTCACGATCCAATCACTGCACTTCACGGTCATTTCCATGCATATCACGGTCATTCCCGCCTATTTTGTGTTAATTCACGGTCATTTTGACGCATTTCACGGTCATGCCCCTTCACTTCATGGTCATTTACCCCCATTTCACGGTCCATTCGCTTCACTGCGTGGTCATTTCCATGCATTTCACGGTGATTCCGTGCGATTCCGTTTTATTTCACGGTCATTTCCATGCTGGTGATTTCATGTTGATTCACGGTCATTTCCACACATTTCACGGTCAGTTCGCTTCACTTCTTGGTCATTTCCATGAATTTCATGGTCATTCCCGGTGATTCCGTGTTGATTCACGGTCATTTCCATGCATTTCACGGTCAATTTCCTTCACTTCACGGTCGTTTCCACGCATTTCATGGTCATTTTGCTTCACTTCACGGTCATTTTCATGCATTTTACGGTCATTCCTGGTGATTCCGTGTTGATTCACAGACATTTTCACACTTTTCACGGTAAATTCCCTTCACTTCACGGCCATTTCCACGTATTTCATGGTCAATTCACTTCACTTTACGGTCATTTCAATGCATTTCTTGATCATTCCCGACAATTTCATGTTGATTCACGGTCATTTCCATGCATTTCAGGGTCATTTCCCTTCACTTCATGGTCATTTCCATGCATTTCACGATCAATTCGCTTGACTTCACGGTCATTTCCATGCATTTTAAGGTCATTCCCGGCGATTCTGTGCTGATTCATGGTCATTTCCATGCATTTCATGGTTAATTTCCTTCACTTGACGGTCATTTTCATGCATTTCACGGCCATTCCCGACGATTCCGTGTTGATTCAGGGTCATTTCCATGCATTTCACAGTCCATTCCCTTCACTTCACGGTCATTTCCATGCATTTCATGGTCAATTCGCTTCACTTCACGGTCATTTCCATGCATTTCATGGTCATTCCTGGGAATTACCATGAAGTGATTCACAGTCATTTCCATGCATTTCACGATCAATTCCCTTCACTTCATGGTCATTTCCATGCATTTCACAGTCAATTCGCTTCACTTCACGGTCATTTCCATGCATTTTACGGTTAATCCCTGCGATTCCATTTTGATTCACAGTCATTTCCATGCATTTCATCATCAATTCCCTTCACTTCACAGTCATTTCCATGCATTTCACGGTCAATCCCGGCGATTCCATTTTGATTCATGGTAATTTCCATGCATTTCACGGTCAATTCGCTTCACTTCACGGTCGTTTCCATGCATTTCATGGTCAATCTTAACGATTCTATTTTTATTCGTGGTCATTTCCATGCATTTCACGGTCATTTCCCTACACTTCACGGTCATTCCATGCATTTCATGATCAATCTCGGCGATTCCGTTTTGATTCATGTTCATTTCCATGCATTTCACGGTCAATTCGCTTCACTTCACGGTCATTTCCATGTAATTCACGGTCAATTCACTTCACTTCACAGTCATTTCCATGCATTTCATGATCAATCCTGATGATTTCGTTTTGATTCACGGTCATTTCTATGCATTTCACGGTCATTTCGCTTCACTTCACAGTCATCTCCATGCATTTCACGGTCATTTTCGGTGATTCCGTTTTATTTTACGGTCATTTCCATACATTTCACTGTCACTTCCCTTCACTTCATGGTCATTTCCATGCACTTCACGGTCATTCCCATGCATTTCACAGTCATCGACCTGATGGAATCTTGGAAAATAACCAGGTTGGTTGGCTAAAGTAGCTTCTCCTATCCCAAAATCATATAAGGTTCATCGAGTAACTAATTTTGGTTTAGAAGATATAATTTTTAAATGAATAAAGAAAGAAATGAAAAAAAGAGTGGAAAATTTTTTTATATGCTTATATATACATATTTATATAAATATGTGTTTGAAAAAATTATGGGTAGAATAAAATTCTCCACGTAAAAAATATAAAATAAAAAAATAAAAAATTTTGCATAGACTGTTGTCATGGCAGTCTGTCAATGGCTACGGTTATAATCCGTAGCCATAGGGGCCACTAGATGGGTGTGGCCACGCCGATCTGCCGGATAGGCCAGCAATTGGCGCGGGGCCGCCAATTCGGCAAGCCTACCTTGGACAATCATCTATGGCTACGGATTTTGTTATCTATGGCTACGGTTATAATCTGTAGCCATAGGGAGCGCCAACATTTTCAAAAAGATAAAAAAGCAGGGGCATTTTTGACCTTTGGGAAGGCGTTCGTACAGCTGGGGCTTATTCTTGCAAGGTAAAATAAGGTGGGCTTGGTCTCGTAAATGGGCCATAAATGGGTCGTACAGTCGTAAATTTCTCAAAAAAAAAGGGAGGAGGCCAATATTACAGGAGAAATATACCACTGTACGACCCGTTTATGGCTCTTTACCCACTTTGGCCCACTCAGTTTTACCTAACTAGAATAAGCCCCACCTGTATAGACAACTTGCTAAAGGTCGAAAATGCCCCTGTTATTTCCTTCAAGCAGATCGGCTGGTGCTCAAAGGCGAGCGCTGCTGCTCCTTGAACTCCGAGTTATACGAACTGTTCAAAAGAGATCAACGTTACATGGGCCCCTAGTTATGTATTTATTATATCCACAACGTTCATCCATAATTCGAGATCATTTCAGAGCATTATTCAAAAAAAAAAAATTATATCCAAAGATCAACTGGACCACACCATAAAGAGCAGCGAGAAAATTGATTTTCACCATTATAAATTTTGTAGGCCCACCATAACATTTATTTTCCATCCAATCTATACATAAGGTCACAAAGAGCTAGATGAAGAGGAAAAATAAATTTCATAATGATCCAAAACTTCTGCAACCCCCAAAAGGGTTTCAATGGTAGACGTTCAATTCCCCACTGCCTTTTACAGTGTGGTCCACTTGATAGTTAGATCTGTCTTATTTTTTGTCTCAAGCCTTAATATTAGCTCGACAAATAGATGGACGGTTTGGATATAACACAGACCTCATGACGGGACCCACAAAAGTAACAAAGATTCAACAGTAAAAAAAAAAGCCTAGGCTGCCGCGACACTACCGCCGGTACGGCAGCAGTGCCACGCCGGTCTGTAAGAATATATATATATATATATATATATATATATATATATATATATAGAGAGAGAGAGAGAGAGAGAGAGAGAGAGAGAGAGAGAGAGAGAGAGAGAGAGAGAGAGAGAGGCATGCTCATCTATGCACCTACACACATGCGTACCTTTGCACACGTGTCAAGGGTGTCGAATCTGAACGGTCCATAAGATGCAGAATCCTATGAAACCTTAGGGGGTGAATTTTCACCCTGATCTAAGATTTTGGTGGGCCATAGCAAAGAGAAATTCAAATCAAGGGAAGAAATTGTTTGCATTTTTCATGCCCCACTGAAGTTTTGGATCAAAGTAAAAATTCGTACCAGGAGGTTTCATGAGGTTCTGCTTCATGTGGACCGTTCAGATTTTCAAGACTCATCAAATATGATGAGTTCTCAAAAAAGTTCGTATGTAGTATGTAGGTGAGCATTTTCGTATATATATATATATATATATATATATATATATATATATATATATATATATATATATATATATATATATATATATATATATATATAAGGAGAACTTTTTTCCCCTTACATTTTTCTCTAATACATAATTATGTAAATATGTATATATAAGTACATAAAAATATTTTTTATATCTTTTAAGTCATTTCTTTCGGGTTCTAGTCCTTGACCAAGTGGTAGACTCTGAGGAGTTGTCCTGGGTTCGAAACCCATAGGTGGTGAAATCCCACTACGGTGTGTGTGTTAAAAAAAAGGTCATTTCTTTGTCTATTTATTTAACAAGCATATCTCCTAAACTAGAATAAGTTACTTAACGTATCACATATTATTTTGGGATGCGAGAAGCTAATTTAGCCAACCTTGACAGTGCCAGTCCTACAGAATATATATATATATATATATATATATATATATATATATATATATATATATATATATATATATATATATATATATATATATATATATATATATATATATATATATATATATATATATATATATATGCAAGGAGAACTTTTTTCCCCTTACATTTTTCTCTAATACATAATTATGTAAATATGTATATACAAGTATATAAAAATATTTTTATATCTTTTAAGTCATTTCTTTGTCTATTTATTTAACAAGCATATCTCATAAACTAGAATAAGTTACTTAATGTATCACATATGATTTTGGGGTAGGAGAAGCTAATTTAGCCAACCAACGTAGTTAATTTTCAAGATTCCATCGGATCGATGGTTGAAAATTCATTTCATTCACTTCGCGGTCAATTTTAATTAGTTCGCAGTCAATTTCAATCATTTCATTCACTTCGCGGTCAATTTCATTTACTTCACAGTCAATTTTAATCAGTTCACAGTAAATTTCATTAATTTCGCGATCAATTCCATACATTTCGCGGTGAATTCCGGCGAATAGCTTTTACGATCAATTCCATGCATTTCGAGGTCAATTCCCTTCACTTCACGGTCAATTCCGTGCATTTCATGGTCAATTCCCTTCATTTCACGGTCAATTCTATGCATTTCACGATCAATTCCCTTCACTTCACGGTCAATTTCATGCATTTCACGATCAATTCCCTTCACTTCACAGTAAATTCTGTGCATTTCATAGTCAATTCCCTTCATTTCACGGTCAATTCCGTGCTTGTCAGGGTCAATTCCGTGCATGTTACAGTCAATTCCTTTCATTTTATGGTCAATTCAATGCATTTCACGGTCAATACCGGTGATTCTGCTTCACTTCACGGTCAATTCCATACATTTCACGGTCAATTCTCTTTACTTCACAGTCAATTCAATGCATTTCACAGTCAATTCCCTTCACTTCATGGTCAATTCCATGCATTTCACGGTCAATTTCGGCAATTCCCCTTCACTTCACAGTCAATCACCGGAAATGCATTGAATTGACCGTGAAATGCATTGAATTGACTGTGAAGTGAAAGGGAATTGCCGGGATTGACTGTGAAATGAATGGAAATGACTGTGAAATGAAGAGAATTGATCGTGAAATGTACGGAATTGATCATGAAGTGAAGGGAATTGACTGTGAAATGCATTGAATTGACCGTGAAGTGAAAGGGAATTGCTGGGATTAACCATGAAATGAATGGAAATGACCATAAAGTGAAGGGGATTGACCGTGAAATGAATTGAATTGATCGTGAAGTGAAGGGAATTACAGGGATTGTCTGTGAAATGAATGGAAATGACCGTGAAGTGAAAGGGGATTGATTGTGAAATGAATTAAATTGACCGTGAAGGGGAATCACCGGAATTGACCGTGAAATACATGAAATGAAAGGAATTTACCGTGAAATACACGGAATTGACTGTGAAGTGAAGGGAATTGACCATGAAATGCATTGAGTTGACCATGAAGTAAAGGGGAATCGCCGGAATTGATTGTGAAATGCATGAAATTAACTGTGAAATGAAGGGAATTGACCATGAAATGCACGAAATTGACCGTGAAGTGAAGTGAATTGACCGTGAAATACATTGAATTGACTGCGAAGTGAGGGGGAATCACCGGGATTGATCGTGAAATGCATGGAATTGACCGTGAAGTGAAGGGAATTGACTGTGAAATGCACATAATTGACCATGAAGTAAAGGAAATTGACTGTGAAATGCATGGAATTGACCATGAAATGAAGGGAATTGACCGTGAAGTGAAGGGAATTGATCGTGAAATGCATTGAATTGACTGTGAAGTGAAAGGGAATCGCTGGGATTGACCGTGAAATGAATGAAAATGACCGTGAAGTGAAGAGAATTGACCGTGAAATGCACGAAATTGACCGTGAAGTGAAGGGAATTGACCGTCAATTCAATTCATTTAACGGTCAATTCCCTTCACTTCACAGCGTTTTTCGTTCACTTCACGGTCAAGTCAATTCATTTCACAGTCAATTCCCTTCACTTCATGGTCAATTCCGTGCATTTCACGGTCAATTCCCTTCATTTCACTATCAATTTCATGCATTTCATGGTAAATTCCGACGATTCCCCTTCACTTCACAGTCAATTTAACTCATTTCATGGTTAATCCCCTTCACTTCACGGTCGTTTCAATTCATTTCATAGTTAATCCCGACGATTCCCTTTCACTTCATGGTCAATTCCCTTCACTTCACGGTCAATTCCCTTCATTTCATTGTCATTTCTATGCATTTTACGGTTAATCCCGATGATTCCCCTTCTCTTCATGGTCAATTCCATGCATTTCATGGTTAATTCCCTTCACTTCACAGTCAATTCCGTGCATTTCATGGTTAATTCCACTCACTTCACGGTCAATTCCATGCATTTCACGGTCAATTTTGATGATTTCGCTTCACTTCACGGCCATTTCCATTCATTGCATGGTCAATTTCCTTCACTTCCCGATCATTTCCATGCATTTCACAGTCAATTCCCTTCACTTCACGGTCATTTGCATGCATTTCATGGTCAATTTCGGTGATTCCACTTCACTTCACAGTCATTTCCATTCATTTCATGGATAATTCCCTTCACGGTCATTTCCATGCATTTCACGGTTAATTCCCTTCACTTCACGGTCAATTCCGTGCATTTCATGGTCAATTCCCTTCATTTCACAGTCAATTCAGGTGATTCTGCTTCACTTCATGGTCATTTCCATGCATTTCACGGTCATTTCTGGCCATTCCATTTCATTTCACGGTCATTCCCATGCATTTCACTGTTAATTCGCTTCACTTCACTGTCATTTTAATGCATTTCACGATCATTTTCGGCAATTCTGTTTCATTTCATGGTCATTTCCATGCATTTCACATTTAATTCCCTTCACTTCACGGTCATTTCCAGGCATTTCACGATCAATTCCGGTGATTCCATTTCACTTCACAGTCATTTCCATTCATTTTACGGACAATTCCCTTCACTTCATGGTCATTTCCATGCATTTCATGGTCAATTCCATTCACTTCACGGTCAATTCCGTGCATTTCACGGCCAATTCCCTTCATTTCACGGTCAATTCCATGCTCTTCACGGTCAATTCCGGTGATTCTACTTCACTTCACGGTCATTTTCATGCATTTCATGGTCAATTCCCTTCACTTCACAGTCATTTTCATGCATTTCACGGTCATTTCTGGCAATTCCGTTTCATTTCACAGTCATTTCCGTGCATTTCATAGTCAATTCGCTTCATTTCATGATCATTTCCATGCATTTCACGTTCAATTCCCTTCACTTCACGGTCATTTCCATACATTTCACGGTCAATTTGTTTCACTTCACGGTCATTTCCATGCATTTCACGATCAATTCCCTTCACTTCGAATTGACCGTGAAGTGAAGTGGAATCACTGGAATTGACCGTGAAATGCATGGAAATGACTGTGAAGTGAAGGGAATTGACCGTGAAATGCATGGAAATGATCGTAAAATGAAACAGAATCTCTGGAAATGACCGTGAAGTGAAGTGAATTGACCGTGAAATGCATGGAAATGACCGTGAAATGCATGGAGATGATCGTGAAGTGAAGCGAATTGATCGTGAAATGCATGGAAATGACCGTGAAATGAAACAGCATTGTCGGAAATGACCATGAAATGCATGGAAATGACCGTGAAGTGAAGCGAATTGATCGTGAAATGCATGAAAATGATCATGAAGAGAAGCGAATTGACCGTGAAATGCATGGAAATGACCGTGAAATGAAACGGAATTGCTAGAAATGACCGTGAAATGCATGGAAATGACCGTGAAGTGAAGCGAATTGACCATGAAATGTATGGAAATGACCTTGAAGGTAAATGAACGTGAAATACATGGAAATGACTGTGAAATGAAATGGAATGTAAGACCCATATCATACACCGTACCGTTCCATAGGCTTCCGCGGTCTTCTTGATCGAATTCCGGCAACCTTCGACCTTTATCTGACATTTGCGTGTGACCCTGAGACGTATGCCGTCAACCAGAATCGGCTCGACCAGAGATTTGCACCCTAGCGACCGCGCCGTCGTAGCGGTTCCGATGCCGCGTCTCGCTCGCCGAGGCGATACCCAGGCCAGAAGAAGTGGGCCCGCGTTCAGTTCGAGAAAACGCCGCACATTTATAAAATTTCAAGAGAATCTTTACAACCTTTCAAATCAATCCCATCAATCATGTTAAATGTCAAGTACACATCACCTCATATGCTAAAGTACAAACCCATCCCCAAGCAACCCCAAAGTCAAACTCTCTCTTATACAAAGTACACCCACCACATCACTCACCCATCTCTCTCTTTCAATCTCTCTCTCTCTCTCATCTCTCTCTCCCTCATTCTCTCCATGGGAGCAACTCATGTCCATGGCTTCCATGAGAGATAGTAGTGTGACCCACCTTTCTACCACCCGATCCCACCATCTTAAGCCCATCTCAACCGTTGAAATTGTCCATTTGGGACTCCATCATACATTGTCGGATGAAGGAAGGAGAGATCTCGAGGTGGGTGCTTCTTTCTTTCTTTCTCTCTCTTTTTCTTTTATTTTGTGGGTGATTTTATTTGTCTGATATATGATTTGAGGGCCCACATATGTGGGACCCATCTTGATATATGTGTTCTATCAAAGAGGGACCCATAGTGGCGGGGTCCCTCCACTAACCGATCTTCTCTCTCTATCTTATGGATGACGATGTGTGTGTGTGTGTGGCCCGCCATGAAGTATGTATTTTACCTATGCCGTCCACCGAGTGGCCCAATGGCAATCCATTTTGGACAGGGCTTGATGAAGGAAAAACACAAATATCGGCTGATCCAAAGCTTTGGTGGGCCATCACGTGGACCCACCTTTGATGTTTATGGCGTACCCGCAACATCCAGCGAGTGACTGTGGGTCCCACGCAGCTGTGCAGCTGCTGTATTAAACATCAGCAAGTTCTAAGGGTCTGATCAAGGGGTATGTATTATATCTATACCATCCAACCATTTTTTTCTCTGGGTTGTGGGCCCTCACACGTGCTGCACGTGTGAAGTGGGGTCCACCTTGATTTACGTATTCTATATCTACATCGTCCACCTACTAAGAACGGTGGGCCCCTGATGCAGTGGCTCTAATCCAAGCCATCCGTCCATCTCTGGACGTTGGACGTGCGCTGGAGCACTCCTTGATCTACATATATATGATAATATAGTATAGTGTATATTCTAATATTATATTATGGTAGGCCCTTAGGTGGGACCCACCTCTGTAAAAGAGGGTTGGCTGGTGAACGTCACACACCAGCTATATATGACTGCTGTATAAGACGTCAGCAGGTTATGGGTGTGCGAAATCCACACCGTCTGTTGTTCAGGACGGTAGGGACCCACCCTGGCGTGTGGCCTGCCTTGATGAAAGGACTGGGTTGGCTGGTCGACCACGCACCTACCCATCCGTGCATATGTGGAGCCCATCCTGCACGTGTCACAGGTGCAGGTGGTGGGACCACTTGTGATGTATAGGTTTTATCTACACCGTCCACCATGTGGACCCACCTGGGATATGTTTTTAATCTAAGCCGTCCAGCAGCTTCCAGCTGCTGCAGCATTTCGTCGTCAAGTGCTGCGGACCCCACCTTGAAGCATGTGAATCCAGTCCGTCCATTGGATAGACGTCCAACCATCTGGACACTGGACGTCCATTAGATGCATGTGTTTATTTATTTAGTTATTTATTTTTAAATAATAATAAAAATGTTATAAAAGTAAATATATATATTATTATATTCTGGTGGGCCCCACGTGGGACCCACTTGTTGAGATGGCAGATAGGGCGGTCTGCCTCACAGCAGCTATATAGCTGAGTGTGGACGTCAGCATCCTCACCGTCCATTCAGTTGGTGGGCCACATGTGGACCCACCATGATGCATGCGTTGCATCCCACCATCCATGTGAGGACGTGGGATCCACCATGATCTCAGCATTTTATCCACGCTGCTGCCCCACGCGGGATCCCACCTTGAATTCCATATGTTACATCCTCACCGTCCAATTCATGGACGGTGGTTGCGGTCGGTTAGAGTACCTCATGTCCACGGTATAGCTACTGACTGGCGTCAGCAAGTGCTATGCCACCGTGACGTACGTATTTCATCATACTGTCCACCCGTGGCTCACCCCACACGTGTGGGTGGACCCACGTTGATGTATTTATTATATCTGCACCGTCCATATCTTTTGGACGGTGGCAACCCACGATGTATGTGAGTATACACTGTCTAGGGGCAGAGACAGGACGTTTTTAAAAAAATAAATAAATAAGATAATAAATATAATATAATATTGTATATATGTATATACACGTGCGTGGTGGCCCCATGTGAGACCCACCTAGATGTATTTGTTATATCCAAACCGTCCGTTCATGTGGACAGTGGGTCCCATGCTGCATGACATCAGCAAGTTCTGTGGGTCTCATTTGATGTATGTGTTTTATACACACCGTCCATCCATTTGTACGACCCACTTGACCTTTTTGAGGCCCAATGGTGTGACCAACTTGAGGTATATGAAGTCCATTGACGCGGCCCATTGAGATGTATTTTAGGCCCATTTGGTGTGACCCGACGTGATGTACATAAAGCTCATATGTCGTGACCCGTTGTGATGTATTTTCGGCCCACGTGATATATTTGAGGCCCATGTGCAGGGCTCACCTATTGTGTATTTGAGGCCCATGGGTGGTGGCCTATTGTGAAGTATTGAGGCCCATGGGTGGTGGCCTATTGTGAAGTATTGAGGCCCATGGGTGGTGGCCCATCATGATGTGTATTTGGCCCATTATTGCGGCCCATATGATGAGGCCCACTAGATGTATATGAGGCCCATTATTGAGGCCATATGATACGAACCAATGTGATGTATTCAAGGCCCATAAGTGAGGTCCATTGTGATGTGTTTAAGGTCCACATTTGTGGCTATAGTAATGTATAGGTAGCCATTGTATGTCATTGCGATGTGTATTAGGCCTTTGTGTGAGGCCATGGGCCCACTATATGTTTAACCCTAGGTGGGCCACTCCTTGGGAGCAATGTTGGTTGAATCTCCACATTGATGGGCAATGATGGTTGGATGTCCACATTGTGACCTTCCCTCAGGCCTTGTTAGGCCCATTCTCATCATTCCCTTAGTGGGTTAACCCAAATAAGTGGGCCCCATTCGCTGTAGACGGATGGTTCCATGCTATCGGATTAAATATAACCATGGCCGAGTGCCGATCTTTATACTATGGTTGATCGGCTGATCATTTATGGACCCCGCTTATTTATCTGTTAATTATCGGTGCCATTGCCGCGACCGATTTGCCGATTTTGACTATCATAGCGATCGAGGCCGATTAATTGCCGATTCTTATTGTCGTGGCCAATTGACCAATTAGCGATCGAGGCCGATTAATTGCCGATTCTTATTGTCGTGGCCAATTGACCGATTGCCGATTAGCGATCGAGGCCAATTATCCTGACCGATTGCCGATTAGTGATCGAGGCCGATTATCCTGACCGATTGCCGATTAACGATCGAGGTCGTTTATCCTGATCAATTGCCGATTAGCGATCGAGGCCGTTTATCATGACCGATTACCGATTAGCGATTGAGGCCGATTATCCTGACTGATTTCTGATTAGCGATCGAGGCCGATCATCATGACCGATTACCGATTAACGATCGAGGTCGATTTTCCTGACCGATTGCCGATTAGCGATCGAGGTCGATTATCCTGACCGATTGCCGATTAGCGATCGAGGCCGTTTATCATGACCGATTGTTGATTAGCAATCGAGGTCGATCATCCTGACCGATTTCCGATTAGCGATCGAGGCCGTTTATCATGACCGATTATCGATTATCGATCGAGGTCGATTACCGATTCTGATGGCCGATTACCGATTCTGATTTGTCGTGGCCAATTGACGATTATCGATTGAGGCCGATTATCGATCTTGATTTGTCGTGGCCGATTGCTGATTTCGATTGTAGGGGCCCAATGTGATGTACATGCGACCCATATTTGAGGCCCGACGTGATGTGTATTCAGCTCGTGTTTAAGGACCAATGTGATGTATATTGAGGCCTAGGTGATGAGGCCCATTGTGATGCATTTGAGGGCCAGGCGAAAGAGCCCATTGTGATGTATGTTAGGCCCATGAGTAGGGCCCACCTGTTGTGTACATGTAACCCTTGAGTAAGGCCCATTGTGTTGTATATTAGGCCGTTGTGTGAGGTCATGGGCCCATTATATGTTTGGACCTATGTGGGTTATTCCTTGGGGCAATGTTGGTTAAATGTCCACATTGTCGAGGCCGATTGTTGATATTGATTATGAGTATGTGACAGCATAACATCATGATACATGCCCATATGCATCATCTGCATGTTTGTTATGAGATGTGATTGACCATTGCATATGTCATTGGGTAGGATGATATGAGACTCCCTGATAGACGGAGGTTATCTCGCATGAGCCCACGATATGCGCAGGATTGATGTATGACTGGATTGTATGACTCATGCATCTTGCATTGTGTGTTGTGATTACTATACGCTCTAGTGACATCAGGGTCGTAGCCTCCACAGGTATTTCGTGGATGGCCAGATGGGACATCGGAAAAATCTATTTTACATGGGGTGCTATAGATATCCTTGGGTGAAAGTCCCTAAACCTTCTTAGTTCCAGAGGTTGCTTCAACGTCTAGACCGAGTGGATAGATGAGCGTTGAGTGCCGATTACCAGATGGCTGTGCTCTCCACTGTGTCGTGGTCGGTTGGAAGGGGGTGCGGCCTTACCTACCCGAGAGGAGGGGGTAATGCTAGACTGAGTCTGACCAGCTCGAGGAATGGGTCAGCTATTGACGAGCCGGGCCCGATATTGGCAGGCGGATAATGAGGTCTCATCCACTCACCTTATTGCGCGCGATGGGGTGGCAATCTGGTTTGGAGTGTAATAAACCCCGGTGATTTTTCAGAGAGGAACCGTATTGATATGTGGACTTATCGAGTAAGAGTTGCATGCTCATTCATTCATTCATTCATTCACTATCCACTCGGGCTGGTGGTGCGCAACTAATTGTTGTGTACCTTCATTATGGCAAGAATTTCGGTTGGGCACGCGACCAACCTGAGATCAGGAGTTTACCACGTTGAGTCTGACTATCCAAATTTAAGTATGAGACTGGTTTGGATAGAAGTCCATTGTGGTGGACTACGTAGCCTGCGATATTACGTACTATCATCCCGACTTCACACTCCAAGCATGGTCATTTCATTCGCATCACATATTGCATTACATCCGCAGGCATATGACATTTTGGGTTGCTATGTTTCTGCACTTATATGGCCTAGACAGACTTAGCAGGATTTGTATATTGCATTACATCCTTGGTATTTGATATTTGACTCTTTATGACTCCTTAGTGCATAGATGTTTTATATTACGTATTCTGATATTGATTGACTTATGAACTTGTCCATACTTCCGCTTATTCTGTCATTGTATGATTTATGATCTTGTCAGTATTTCTGCTTATTCCGATGATGTACGAATTATGAATTACCAGTATTTTCGGTATTGTATGATTATGACATTATATTGAATACTTGGTACTTACCTTGTGCACACACTTACACCACCCTCTAAGCTTTCTATAAGCTTATGCACGATAGATGCGTGCAAGTGATGTTAGGTTGCAGCAGTGTTGAGCTTGGAGCGTGCAGTGGTCTTCTAGAGCTTGATTCTCTATTTATGTATTTTCCTTTCAGTATTGTATTCAAATGATTATATTAGTGGATATGTGATGACAATGTTGCCGTTGTGAATTGGGTAATCTTGTGGTTATGCTTATTACTAGTTAAATGTACAATGATAAAAAAAAATCCTCCTTGTAGGATTCCAAGATCTGAATCTGGCATATGAATGCTAGGAGCTGAGAATGGGGTACTATGGAGGCTGTCGGCACCGGATTCGGCGATCGGGATTCTTATGAATCCGATTTCCGGGTTGGGGCGTGACATGGAATCACCGGAAATGATCGTGAAATGCATGGAAATGACCATGAAGTGAATGGAATTGACCATGAAATGCATGAAAATAACTGTGAAATGAAACAGAATTGTCGAAAATGACCATGAAATGCATGGAAATGATCGTGAAGTGAAGCGAATTGATCGTGAAGTGCATGGAAATGACCGTGAAGTGTAGGGAATTGATCGTGAAATGTATGGAAATGACCATGAAATGAAACGGAATCACTAGAAATGACCGTAAAATGCATGGAAATAACCGTGAAGTGAAGCGAATTGATCACAAAATGCATGGAAATGACCGTGAAGTGAAGGGAATTTACCATGAAATGCATGGAAATGATCGTGAAATGAAACAGAATTGCAGGAATTGACTGTGAAATGCATGGAAATGACTGTGAAGTGAAGATAATTGACCGTGAAATGCATGGAAATGACCTTGAAGTGAAGGGAATTGATCGTGAAATGCATGGAAATGACCGTGAAATGAAACAGAATCGCCGGAAATGACAGTGAAATGCATGGACATGACCGTGAAGTGAAGGGAATTGACCGTGAAGTGAAGTAGAATCGTCGAGATTGATCGTGAAATGCATGGAATTGATCATGAAGTAAATGAAATGATTGAAATTGACCACAAATTGATTGAAATTGACCGCGAAGTGAATGAAATGGTATTTCGACCATCGACCTGATGGAATCTTGGAAAATAAACTGGTTGGTTGGCTAAAGTAGCTTCTCCTACCCCAAAAGCATGTAGGGTACATCGTGTAACTAATTTTGGTTTAGAAGATATTCTTGTTAAATAAATAAAGAAAGAAATGAAAAAAAGAGGGAAATTTTTTTTTATATGCTTATATATACATATTTATATAAATATGTATTAGAGAAAAATATAGGTAGAATGAAATTATCTATGTAAAAAAAAAGTGCACAGGTGGATGTGGGGCCCCTCAAAATCATGAACATTGAGTGTGGGGCCCATTCAAAATTATGTGGGGCCCACGATGGGACCCATCCATTTAAAAAAAAATCGGGTGGCACTACTGCACAGATATCTAGAGGTCGGCGGTACTGCCGTCCGAATTAAGTTTTTTTCAATGGCTACGACTTTGGCTACGGCTATAATCCATATCCATAGGAAACTCAGCCTTCAAGCACCAACCGATCCGCTTGAAGGAAAAAGCAAGGGTATTTTTGACCTTTAGCAAGTCATCCGTATAGATGGGGCTTATTCTAGTCTGGTAAAAGCTAGTGGGCTTAAGCGGGTAAATGGGCCATAAATGGGTCGTACAGTGGTAAATTTCTCAATATTATAGTTGTAGATTCTCTGTGAGTCTGCCCACAGCCCAAAAGGTAGATTCTTTATAAGCCTGACCCATTCCCCAAAAGTTCACATGACACGCGTGAATAAAGCATAACTATTCCACACGTGGGACCTTGTCCACTTAAAAAAATTACGTTCCATCCTCGAGAAATTAACCACGGTAAACGTCACCTTTTACCCAGCATCTTTTGTGAATCCTCTCAAACTTACTCTGTAACGCCCCGATTCCTAGAACCCGAGTACGAGACTCATTTCCAAGAATCCTGGAGTTAATGAATCAGAGAAACAGTGGAAAGTAAATTCAGAGTATGAGGTTAAAAGAAACGTGAATAACCATAAAAACACAAATATCTGACCCGCTCAGCTGGGGGTCTCAAATACAAATTCCATAGTCCAAAAATACCAAACCACTGAAACTAGAATGTAAAACTACTGATTGAGTCTAAAATACGCTGCCGCTTCTTGATGCGGCTCGTCCTCATAATACTCCTCATCTTGCTCCACGGTGGCATCATCGAGGCCGACACCGACACCCTCTACATCTGTCCCTGCATGTTTTGTACGGTTGGATATTGATGGATGAGTGGCCAGCTCAGTGTGAATTCTTCTTAAGATTACACAACCCCGCCTTAGCAAACGTAGTTAAAAGAGAAACAAGCAGTAATCCAAAACAGGCAATATGCAGTCTTATTAGATGCGTGGATGCATGAATGCATATCGGCTTGGGGATACAAATCCAGCAGGACTTGGGCTCGTCGCCCGTGCATTCACGACCTGGGAATGATCATCCAGTCGGACAGGGGTCGATAGTCAATGGTCTGGGAGCTAGCGAAACGATACCCCGACAATCCTAGGGCACGTGCTACAGCATTCAGAATATCCATCCATCATCGCCAATATGCTATGGATGCATGATTAGCCAACTGTTATTATTTCCAATTACAAACAGTCGGTTTAAGTAACTCAATGGTCACTACGGGGAGCATATAGCCCAGTGTAGGCTGACAGCTCGAGCATAGTGTCCCATTCTACCATCCTCAGCTCATGAGGTCCTCCACCTTGGGATGTTTAAAATAGGATGCCTTGATAAAGACGTCATTAGTTCAAGGTTCCTATCTTCCACATATTCGTTTGAGTACATCCCAAGTGTGGCTTGCATACAGACATGGCATCTTCCACGTGTAGCATCATGAGATTATGTATAGCGGCAATAAAAATAGCATATGATGACATATATCTTTGTATGAACATAAAAGGAAGCATCAAAATTTCAATTTATATTTTGCATTGATAGATAACCAAATATTAATCATGTGACTCTATCATGTGGTAATAAGTATCACAGCAGTGGTAATCTAGTGTAAATTATGTTTAACTAATTTACAATTGGAAAGTCCAAGGGAAAAGTCATCACCTTTATGGTATTGCTCACGAACTCGATCCAAGCCTTCCTGCGGCTCAAGGTCGCTTGAGGAATTACCTAAAATTATGGTTTACGTTTGTAAGTTATTTCTACAGCTTTGTCCAATTAATCTAAAAGGTTCAAACAAGGCTTCTCTAGCTTGTGTTGGGCCTGTCATGAATTTATTCGGTAAGGTGGTCTAACAGGACTCCAGCTCAACTAATAGTTATAACCGTGACGTGTGTGTAACCGTACTATATTAGCATTTTCCAATATAGATCAGTGCTTGTTCATGCATAGCCCACGCACGTTGGCACTGTCTATGCATAGTTCAGATGGCTCAGCATTGTCCCAAGTATCGTTTACCACTGTCCAACACAGTCTGGACGGGGTGGATCACATCATGGTGGTCCACCAGCAGGCGGATGGTTTGGATCTAACACCAACGTCATGTATGGCCCTCAGATGCTAGTGGCGGATGGTCTGGATTGCGGCCAGGTGAACGGAGTGGATAAATAATGCATCAAGGCGGCCATGTCCAGATCTTGGACGGTCCAGATACAACTCACGCACTTAGTGGGTTTCGCAAGCACCGTCCAGAGGGACCGTGCAGATGCGCTTATATCAACCCCACCATATGTACTATTTACATATATACATAGATATGAACATATATGTTGCATTAGTGCTACTCGTACCTAAAATATCCTACTAACATCACATGCATTGCATACTGACTTCCATATGCATATGGTGTCATATCACATGCGTCCCACATAGCCCTGTCATACATATATACAATATATATGTATATTGTTTCAACGTGGGTCCCACATGGGGCCCACCACATATTGCTTTGTATCTCTCTCTTTTTTTTCTTTATTATTATTAGTATGCATTTCCCTCTATCCTTGTATAGCAGCCGTCCAGCACTGTTGCTCATTGATGGACGACTAGAATCAAACAAGGAGGTCCAGTGGTGGTTGATGGACGGTCCTGGGTGCAGTTCATCCGCACCACGTGCGTGAAAGGGATGCTTGTATTCAGAGTTGGGTCCACACGTGTGGGACCCACCGGTTTCATTCATGCGTGGATGCAGTACAATATTATTTAAAAAAAGAAGAAAAACTGCACGTACTTCATATGCATGCACATATATATATAGTTTCTTTTTGAAAATGTTCAGTCATCTGGTGGACGACCCAAATGACTTACATCATCAAGGTGGGGCAACACACAGGGCCCACCAACCGTGGTAAGGTGGGACCCACCTGCTGATGCAAGGTACGGCCCACCAGCACTTGAGCAGGGCCCAAAACCACGACAGCCCCCCAGTTTTCGGTGAGGCCCACCTGCATTTGGCGAGGCCTAGCTGAGCTTTGGTGAGGCCCAACATGGAGCAGTAGCAGCACCTGTTTCAGCTGCTTGGGAGGCCATTCCTGATCCCGTTTTTTTTTCGTCCAACCACGGTCCGTTCCTGGACATCTTTCCACCTTCAACTGGCGGCACGGTGGCCGCTGTTTTCATCGTCAGAGAATGGCCCCAACAGGGCTGTTTCCATGCTAAAAACGGCCGTTTCACAGCCTGTTCTCTTGCTGAGAACACATCTGTTCAGACGTCCATTCCTGCTCCATCTGTAGCCCATCTTTTTATCATATATCAGAGTTCCGCCGCTGTGTTTATACATTAGTTGGGCGTCGTTAATGCGGCTCGAATTACCATTATTTTGGTCCTCCCATCAACCCAGCAGGAGGGTCATTTTCAGCCTGATTTCGAGGCGTGCAACAGCTCAACAGAGCTAGTTGTAGACTATCCTAGGACCAAGTTTCGGCCCCCATCTTACGACCCTACCCACACCAATGTTTGGCCCCAAACAAGGTCTGCAGTCGGCCTGTTCGGTCTTAAAATGGTGCCCGAATACAGGATCTATTCATCTTTGAAACAGAGCTTGTCCTTGGCTCCTGACATGCTTCTGCTGGTGGTTGGTTTACAGCCAAGGTGAGGTGTGATGGAGCATAGTGTGAGTTTTTCTAGAGTTTCTTTTTAACAGAAATGGAGGGGAAAGGCTTTACCTTCCTCAGTTGGATCCGACCCGAACTTGGTTGTCACGCACACACCCACCGTTCTCACCTACTCCTTTTCTTTCCTTTCACCCTCTCTCTGGTGGTGCTGCTGTGAAAACTCACTGACTCAGCTCAGTCCGGTTTTTCACGGGCTGAGTGGAGGCAGTGCGCTCCAAGCTCATTGGCGACGTGACACTCTCCCTTCAGTTTTCTCCTTGTCTTTTCTCTCTCCTCTTTCTCTCAGTCTCCTTCCTACCTCGCTCTTCCTTCCGTGCCGAACTTGGGAGGGCTAGACCTCCTTATATAGGTAGGGAGGGGGAGAGCCAACGAGTGAGATTGGCTCTGCAATCTCCATACGACGGCATGATGGTGACAGCCTCAGACCTTCCCAAAATGGAAACAGCGGCGGAGCTTCTTTTCCCTGCCTGGTTTATATTTAGTTGGGGAGAGAGAACCGGCACCTGCTCGTTGGAAATCTCCTGGGTAAACCGATGTTGTTCTTCCCATAACTCCATCGGTCCGATTGCCCACTGGTTTAGTTGTGATAGAATGAATGGGCAGGGATAGATTTCCTTTGTTGGTTTATGGGGGCCCACAAGCTTATACGGTTTGGTTGGGGTGGGCCCGTCGACAAAATGGACGGTCCGGATTGCCCAGAAAGTGGACCGGTGGGCTTAACAAGAGGATCAAAATCTCCCAGTTTCAAATATTTGAAAATGGCGGGAAGGTGTTTCATCTCTTTTGAAATTGGTTCGGTCAACACCAGTTTGACCGCACCAACTCGTCCAGTGCAATTCATGTACCCTTGTATATTGTGCTCATGCATCGGGTGCGGGGCCTTCTAGCGATGTTTTTAACAGATCTTTTTAGATCATTCACTTCGAGGTCCTTGTATAGGGTTGTGGTTCAGTTTGGAGCTCATTATGAGGTTTAGGTGGGCCATTATATGTTTTTCTGGGCCTTATTTGGCCCGCATGATGTGATCTATCTGTCGAACGGGTCTGATATTTGTTTATGACGGTTAAATGTATGTCTGAAGTGCAAGGGTGTTCCGTTGGTTTCCCTCAGATTCCCGTGGTTTGACTTATTAGAGTACGTCTAACATATAAGGTTTTAAAAACTGAGCGAGCTTATGTGATTCGATCCTGCTTACCTTTTTGATTGGGGTGAAAGGTTAGTTGGATTCTCCGGGTCGCAGTGGATTGTGTCGATGCTGCTAGGGAAGTCCTGCCCTGTAATATGTTAAGTCAAGTCATTAGGTTGACAAGTCTCGAAAAAGGTAACACCCGAGTATCAAATCTACGAGGTGTAACAGTCTACCCCCCCTAAAAAAAAAAATTTTGCCCTCGAAATTACCTGTAGTGTGTCACTGAATAGGTGGGGATATTTTTCCCTAACCTCGGCTTCTTGTTCCCACATTGCCTCTTCTTCTTCATGATGTGACCAAAGAATCTTGACTAATGGTATTGTCTTAGTTCGGAGGACCTGCTCCTTGCGATCCAAGACGCGGATGGGCTCTTCAGTATAAGAAGCGTCGTTGGTAAGTTCGATTTGTTCCCAGCTAACAACGTGTGACCCATCTGGTGTGTACTTCTTTAGCATAGACACGTGGAAGACGCTGTGGAAACCAGTCAGTGCAGTCGATAGCGCAAGACGATATGCCATGGCTCCCACACGGTCCACGATCTCAAAAGGTCCGATGAAACGAGGTGCTAGCTTCCCTTTTTGTCCGAACCTCATCAGACCCTTCATAGGAGAGACCTTCAAAAATACGTGATCACCAACTGCAAATTCCAAATCGTGTCGTCGATTGTCTGCATATACTTAGAACATGTAGGGACAAATGTAGAGGGTGTCGGTGTCGGCCTCGATGATGCCACCGTGGAGCAAGATGAGGAGTATTATGAGGACAAGCCGCATCAAGAAGCGGCAGCGTATTTTGGACTCAATCAGTAGTTTTACATTCTAGTTTTAGTGGTTTGGTATTTTTGGACTATGGAATTTGTATTTGAGACCCCCAACTGAGTGGGTCAGATATTTGTGTTTTTATGGTTATTCACGTTTCTTTTGACCTCATACTCTGAATTTACTTTCCGCTGTTTCTCTGATTCATTAACTCCTAGATTCTTGGAAATGAGTCTCGTACTCGGGTTCTAGGAATCGGGGCGTTACAAGTTGGTATCAGAGCGGAGTCTGAGATAGCCTGGCTGTGGGATCTAAGTATATAAAGTCTTTAGGTGAATAACATAGGACAAACCATAGAGATTCCCCTGAAAAAGTAGTTAGGGTGGACAAACATAGAAACAAAACTCATAGGACCCCTCGAGAAACATCAGGACAGTCATCTGAACTTAGAAACAGAAATCTTAGCCTCCCCTCAAAAACTTCAACCAGGAATATACCTCAGGTTAAGGACGTTCTCCAAGCAACTAAATCACGGATCTTGACCTTTCAGGAAATCATGCTGCCAGTATTGAGGTCACATCGTTCTAATACTGTTGATATCCACCCCATCCCCTCAAGTGAGCGCCAAAGAGAGCGCAGCCTGGAGTACACTCCAGGTCTTCCACTGGGCATCGCAAATACGGGAGAAGCATCGAAAACGGTGGGGGGACCCCCTTCTCCTCAGATCTTCTCCACCGAGCTGCCATCACAATATTTCACACAAGGGTCACCGACCGGTGGAGCATCCGCAGGGGATCAGACTGGGACTACAGCCTTCGCTGCCGTTGAACAAATGGTTGCGGCTATGCAGCAACAACAAGATGTGTTCATGCGCCAACATCGGGACATGCATAACCTCATGATGGAGTCCCTAGGAAATAGAGGTCACGGGGAGGCGTCCCGAGATAGATATGGTCGAGGCGCAGACATCTTTGAAAGGTTCTTGAAGCTTCACCCACCAACGTTCGAAGGAGCCCCAGATCCAGTACAAGTGGAACGATGGCTGGCAAGGATTTCTAAGATTATGTGGCCCCTGGAGTGCACCGATTCTCAAATGGTAAACCTGGCCACATACCTGTTGGAGGGTGAAGCGGAGAAATGGTGGCAGAGTCTACAACTGAGCGTCCCGCCCACATATGCGTGGACATGGGCTGAGTTTAAAACGAAGTTCCTTGAAAAATACTTCCCTCGATCATGAAAAAAATGAGAAGATAGCTCAGTTCTTGAAACTAGAGCAGGGCAGTATGACCGTAGCCCAATATGAGGCCCGGTTCGACGAACTCTCTCGATATGTACCGAAAGCTCTGGAAGACGCTGAGTACAAGTTATAAAAATTTAAGGAAGGACTCAGACAGGGGATCCAGTCGCGCCTTTGTACTTGGGACTTTGAAGATTTCACCGAACTGGTGGACAAGGCCATGCACGTCGAAAAGAATTTTGAGCGCGCTATGAGGACTCGCCACCCGTCTAGGGAAGTCTCGGGCAGGCCCAGGCAGACACCCTCTCCCCATCCGTACCAGAAAGGAGAGTCAGGGCTATGCCAACAGGCACACCACAAATGCCAATTGTGAGAGGCTATGAGTACTACCACAAACCCGGGCACTCTGCACGGATATGCTTTAAGAAGATGAGAGATGAAGGCATCACTCCACCACCAGGCCGTCCGTAGTCAGGACCTAGAACACCCAGACCAGCACCACGGCCACAGGTACAGCGATCGGGACCTCTAGTACACCAGCGAGCCCCCGCTCGTGTATTCGCTGTGACTGCCGCTGACACCGAGGAGGACCTTCATCAGACCATTCATGGTACCGCTCACATCCATGGTACCCCTGTCCTTCTTTTATTTGATTCTGGTGCAACCTTATCTTTCATGGACTCTGCTATTGCAAATAGACTAGGGCTGAACATAACTCGCATACACACCCCTTTAGTCGTAGCATCTCCCATGGGGAAATTCATCGAAACAGACAAGTTGTTGTAAAGATTGTCCCCTAACTCTCACACACCGTGAAGTGGCTGCGGATCTAATCCTCATGCCTATGAAGCAATTCAATGTCATCCTCGGGATGGATTGGCTTTCTTGAGCCCTAACAATGATGGACTGCCGCAACAGAACGGTTACTATAACCACCCCTAGGCAAGCTTCCTTCACCGTAAAGGGAAAAGGTAAGCACGGTATGATAGAGAGCTTACAAGCTCTGGAAGAAGCAGAATCGGTCGGGTCCACCATCAATCGAACCCCAGTAGTACGGGAATTCCCCAAACTATTCCAAGAAATACCAGGACTGCCCCCAAGGCGAGCAGTAGATTTCTGTATCGACCTCAAACCAGGAACTGCCCCTATATCGTTACCCCCGTTCTGAATGCCCCCTTGTGAAATGGAAGAGCTTAGGAAGCAGATAGATGAGTTGCTGACCCAGGGTTTCATTCCCCCTAGTGTCTCTCCTTGAGGAGCGCCGGTCCTCTTCGTGAAAAAGAAGGACAGATCGATGCGTCTCTACATAGATTACTGGCGGTTGAATGAAGTGATGATAAAGAATAAATACCCACTCCCACGTATCAACGACCTGTTCGATCAGCTCAAAGGTGCCCGATATTTTTCAAAGATTGACCTGCGATCAGGATATCACCAGCTAAGAATCAGGGATAAGGATATCCCTAAAACCACATTTAGGACTTGTTATGGGCACTACGAGTTCCTAGTAATGTCATTCGGGCTTATAAATGCTCCGACGGTATTCATGGACCTCATGAACCGAGTCTTCATGCCATACCTAGACCGGTTTGTGATCGTATTCATCGACGACATCTTGGTTTACTCTAAAAGCCAGGGAGAACACGAGCAACACTTGCGCATGGTCCTGAGCACGTTGAAGGAAAATCAGCTGTATGCCAAGCTATCAAAATGCGAGTTCTGGGAAAAGGAAGTAAAATTCCTAGGCCACGTGGTGAAGGAAGAAAGCATCGCAGTCGATCCCGCTAAGGTCGAAGCAGTATCCATGTGGGACTAGCCCACCACAGTCACCGAAGTTCGAAGCTTTTTAGGCATGGTAGGGTACTATAGGCGATTTATCAAGGAATTTTCCCGGATCGCACGACCACTCACTCAGCTAACAAAGAAGAACGCTCGATTCACATGGGACGAGAACTCGGAGGCAGCCTTCTAGGAACTGAAAATGAGGCTGGCATCTGCACCAGTACTCACCCTCCACAAGAAGGAGAAAGGTTTGTAGTGTACAGTGACGCTTCAAAGATGGGCCTTGGCTGTGTTTTGATGCAGAACGACAAAGTAATCGCTTATGCCTCCCGTCAACTGAAGAAGCACGAAGAGAACTACCCGACTCATGACCTGGAGTTGGCAGCAGTAGTCTTTGCCTTAAAGATATGGAGGCACTACTTATACGGGGAGGATTTTCAGCTATTCTGCGATCATAAAAGCCTGAAATACATATTTACGCTGAAAGATTTGAACATGCGCCAGCGTCGGTGGATGGAGACACTTAAAGACTTCCACTTTGATATCTCGTACCACCCTGGCAAAGAAAACTCCGTAGCTGATGCCCTGAGTTAGAAGAAGAAATATGAGCTGGTGGCCACTCTTATGATCAAGGAGTGGGGGATGATGGAGTTCGTACAGGACTTCGACATCCAGCTTACCCTCGACGAACCTGACGCATATGTAGCTATGTGACTGTAGAGCCGATCCTGGTCCGACATGTAATCTCTGCTCAGGACCAGGACATATGGCTTGTCAAGATGAAAGAAAAATGCAGGAGCGAGGAGATACCAGGTTGGAGGGTTAGTAGCGATGGCGGCCTTCGGTATCAAGGTCGGGTATGCGTACCCAACAATACAGAATGGAGAAAGGAAGTAATGACAGAGGCACACCACTCCAGAATGGCCATACATCCGGGGAGTACAAAGATGTATAACAACTTAAAGAGGCAATACTGGTGGAATAATATGAAGAGGGACATAGCCAGTTTCGTGACAAGGTGCATGGTGTGCCAGAAGATAAAGGCGGAGCACCGCAAACCCACAAGCCTTCATCAGCCCCTACCCGTAGCAGAGTGGAAGTGGGACAACATCTCTATGGACTTCATTGTTGGGCTTCCAAGCACTCAGAGAAAACATGACTCAATCTGGGACATTGTGGATAGACTGACAAAGTCTGCTCGATTTCTACCTATTCGGATGACAGATTCAACTGAAAATCTGGCAAGACTTTTATGTCCTTGAAGTCGTTTGATCATATGGAGTTCCTCGGGAGATCATATCAGATCGTGACTCCCGCTTTATGTCCACCTTTTGGAGAAGGTTGCAGGAAGAACTCGGTACAGAACTCGAGTTTAGCACGACATTTCGCCCCCAAACGGATGGACAGACAGAGAGAGTAAATCAGGTCCTGGAGGATATGTTGAGAGCTTGTGCCCTCGACTTCAAGTGAAACTGGGACAACCACCTAGCCCTCGCCAAATTTGCTTACAATAACAGCTTCCAGTCCAGCATAGGCATGGTACCGTACGAAGCTTTGTATGGTTGCCCGTGTCGAGCCTCGCAGTGCTGGGTTGAAGTGGGAGAGCGAAGTCTGTTAGGACCTGAACTCGTCTAGGTTACCACCCAGGTAATCGATGTTATTCAGAAGCATTTGCGTACCGTACAGAACATGCAGGGACAGATGTAGAGGGTGTCGGTGTCGGCCTCGATGATGCCACCATGGAGCAAGATGAGGAGTATTATGAGGACGAGCCGCATTAAGAAGCGGTAGCGTATTTTGGACTCAATCAGTAGTTTTACATTCTAGTTTCAGTGGTTTGGTATTTTTGGACTATGGAATTTGTATTTGAGATCCCCAGTTGAGCGGATCAGATATTTGTGCTTTCATGGTTATTCACGTTTCTTTTGACCTCATACTCTGAATTTACTTTTCACTGTTTCTCTGATTCATTAACTCCTGGATTCTTGGAAATGAGTCTCGTACTCGGGTTCTAGGAATCGGGGCGTTACATACTTTCCCATACTAAACTTCCTACTCTTCTCTAGACGAAAATAGCCCTGCTTTTCAAATCCATTCCTGTAACCAGTTCGCCTCCCTCCATTTCCACAAAAACCCTTTTTTTGGACGAAAATACCCCTGCCTTGCATCGCACCATCCTCTCCACTTTTGCAAAACCTCTTTATTTGGATAGAAATACCATTGCATCGGATCGCACCCTCTTCATACATCAACATTTTTTAGATTTTCTCAAAATGGTGCTTCCATCAAAGAAACCACACACCACAGGTATATTTTAATATTATACCCTAAACCGAATAAATTTGTTGTGGGCCATTGAAGTGTTGGATAAGCTTACATTTGAGTTTTCAGTTCATCCATGTATACGTCATCCTATGAACATGATGGATGACAAATAAAACATCATTGTGGGGCCTAGCAAGGTTTCAACGGTGGAATCACTGTTTCCTGTGGTATGATCCGCTTGATATTTGGATATGTTATGATTTTTGGCTCAAACCCTTGAATTAGATGGAAAAATGAATGAACGTGGTGGATAGTCCACATACATTCAAGGTGGGCCCAATTCAATTAACTCAGTATGATAAGAGTGTACTCAGCAATTTGATTACTGATTTTCTAGAGTACTCGGTCCATTTGAGCTACTTCTAAGCAATATGCTCAAGTCGTCGCCGATATTCCCAGTTCATGATTGATGAAATTCTCCAAGCAATTCATGAATTTGACAGAGATGATAAAAATATGACTGAGAACTTTCACAAATTCATGTAATGTAACGGTAAATTTTATGAACCGCTCTGTCAATTTCATGAACTGCTTGATCAACTTCACCAAAGTAATCGTTGAATTTTATGTGAAGCTCGTTCAATTAGGTGTTAGGCTCATTCAATTTCACTTGAAGTTCATTCAAATTTATGTCAACATTATTGAATTTCAAGTTATCATTATAGGCTCGTTTAATTTCACGTTAGGCTTGTTCAATTTCACTTGATGTTAGCCTCGCTCAATATGATGTTAGCCTCTCTCAATTTCATCTTAGCCTCGCTCAATTTCAAGTTAGGCTCGTCGAATTTCATCCTTGCCTCGTTCAATTTCCTTTGAGGGTCGTTGAATTTCATGTTTGCCTTGTTGAATTTTATATTTGCATCACTCAATTTCATGTTTACCTCGCTCAATTTCATGTTTGTCTCGCTGAATTTCTAGCTTGCATCACTGAATTTCTTTTGATGCACATTGAATTGTATCTTTACCTCATTGAATTACAGTTTGCCTCGTTAAATTTCTTGTTTGTGTCGCTTAATTTCATGTTTGTCTCGCTCAATTTCCAGTTTCCCTCGCTCAATTTTATGTTTGCCTCGCTCAATTTCCTTTGATGTTCATTCAATTTCCTATTTGCTTCACTGAATTTCTAGTTTGTGTCGTTAAATTTCTAGGTTGCCTCGCTCAATTTTCAACTTGCCTCGCTGAATTTCCATTTTACCTCGCTGAATTTTTAGTTTGCCTCACTCAATTTCTAGTTTGCCTCGCTCAATTTCAGTGATCCAAACTGTTGATAATATAGGCCAAATGTAACTAGTCTATGGACCAATAAAAGTCGATAGTATATGCCCACCCTTGATATGTTGTGTATTTGTAAACCAAGACATTCAAACACTTCATCTGTCCTAAATAAATAGTCAGGTTGATTATTAAGCTGTTTTACTACTCATGGAAGCCTGGGTGCAAATCAAGGGTGAGTATACCTTCCTAACTAGTTCCCTTATTGTGGCCCACCTTAGTTTTGGACTGATTTTATAGAACTAGTGTCACCATGAGGTCACATATCTGATGAGAGGGTTGGATGTGTTGCACACATCAAATGGGCCCCACAACATCCCAGTAATTCTGTTAGCTTACAGTAGTGTCAATAGGTCAATACCCCTTGAACGTGTCCCTACATATTCTAACTAAGAGACCGGTGAAGAAAAAGAGCGAAAATTTTAGGGGATAGAGAGGAGTAAATTAGGTGATAAAGAGAAGAGTAAATTAAAGACTGGTGAAGAAAAAGAGAAGGATTTATATTTTAAAATTTTAGAAAATAGGAAAAGAAAAGTTTATTATTTTAGAATGAGAGAGAAAATGGGGTTTACATTTTGAATTTTTGAAAAAGCTAATTGGCTAGGTTGGGTAAATGGGCTTTTAGACAACTATATCCAGGCTAAGCTTGCTTGAGAAATGAGCTCCATATTTAAGCTTTAATCCAGTCCCCGAGCTCAATACTTTAGCCAAAGCCCATTTTAAATTGAATCAGGCTTGAAAGACAACTGGTCCAATCTAGCCCATTGACAATCGTCTCCTACTTTCTTGTCGAAAAATAAATAGCTATATCCAAGCGCCCACCTAAGTATATTTTGAATTTTCAGATTGCCTCGCTGAAATTCCAACCTACCACACTGAATTTCATGTTTGTCTTGCTGAATTTGTAGTTTGCCTTGCTGAATTTATAGTTTGCCTTGCTCAATTTCTAGTTTACTTCACCGAATTTTAAGTTTGCCTCACTCAATTTCTAGTTTATCTCGCTGAATTTCTAGTTTGCCTCACTTAATTGTCAATTTCCCTCGCTCAATTTTTAGCTTGTCTCGCTCAATTTCTAATTTGCCTCGCTCAATTTCATGTTTCCCTCGCTCAATTTCTAGTTTGCCTTGCTGAATTTTCAGCTTGCCTCGCTCAATTTTCAGTTTGCCTCGCTTAATTTTCATGCTTCTCTTGCTCAATTTCTAGTTTGCCTCGCTCAATTCCTAGTTTTTCCTCGCTCAAATTCTAGTTTTCCTCGGTCAAATTTCAAATTCCCTCGCTCAATTTCATGTTTCCTTCACTGAATTCCTAGTTTGCCTTGCAGAATTTTCATGCTTCCCTCGCTCAATCTCTAGTTTGCCTCAGTCAATTCCTAGTTTTTCCTCGATCAAATTCCAGTTTGCCTCGCTCAAATTCTAACTTCCCTTGCTCGATTTCACGTTTCCCTCGCTGAATTTTCATGCTTCCCTCGCTCAATTTCTAGTTTTCCTTGCTCAATTTCTAGTTTTGCGTCGCTGAAATTTTAGTTTGCCTCACTCAAATTCCAACTTCCCTCTCTCAATTTCATGTTTCCCTCACTGAATTTTCAGTTTGCCTTGCTCAATTTCATGTTTTCCTTACTCAATTTCCAGTTTGCCTCGCTCAATTTCCTTTGATGCTTGTTGAATTGCATGTTTGCCTCGTTGAATTGCATGTTTACCTCGCTCAATTTAATGTTTACCTCGATCAATTTCATGTTTGCCTCACTTAATTTCAGTTGAGGGTTATTCGATTTCACCTGAAGCTCGCTCAAATTCATCAAGTGCTTGATTGTTTTCAAGTATATTTGATTTTTTACACTATGAGTTACTAAATATCTAGTGAACTTTAATTTTGATATATTTTGTAATTCCTATTTATAAATTGTAAGTGCTATGATTTCATATCCCTTTGGTTGTCAAATTTTGTGGTGCCAAAACCTATATCTATGTCTTGTATATCTTGTTTCATGTTTGAGACTATTCATTGCTTCAAGACATCGGACTTGAAGACAAGATCTTAAATGAAGAAAGTTTCAAGTCATGGATGAAGAATTCAAGAATAGAAGTCCTCAAGAAGACTTTGTTCAAGTCAAGATCAAGCTCAAGAAGACTTTGTTCAAGTCAAGATCAAGCTCAAGAAGGCCTACTACAAGATTCGTATATTCTCAAGCTTCTCTTTAAGGTCATCTGAGTATACAGACTTTCAATGTCCATCTCACTGTTAAGATTTGTTTGATCTTAGATTGACCTTAGGAAGGACTTTACTGTAGGTCATTCTGGATATATAACTCATATATTTTTAATATGCTTGTTTGGACTGTTCTAAGACCAGTCCTAGGGACTTCAAGACCAGTCCTAGCTCTGCTACGACCAGTCTTAAGTTTTTCAGGACCAGTCATAGGTTGTTGAAGATTTTCGGATCTTTCTGGCTGTCCTACGACCAGTCCTGGACATCCTACGACCAGTCCTGTGAGTTCTTCGACTCATCCTTCGACCAGTCGTAGCCCTATGACTCAAACTCCAGCAACCAAATTGAGGGTCATACGACCGGTTGTAGGTGACTTACGACCAGCCGTAGGTGGCCCACGACCAGTCGTAGACCACCCAGGACCGGTCGTGAAACAACAAAATCTTATCCCATGGAAATCTTTGAAAATCTTTGAAGCTACGACCAGTCCTAGGATCCTAAGATCAGACATAGACGGGATTTTTCAGGCTATAAATAGACCACGAACTTCAGAGTTTTAGCAATTCATTTCAACTCTATTCAACCAATCTTTAGGCTATTCTCTGAGATAAGTTTGTGTTTGTTTTAAGCTACTTTGTGCTTATTTAATATTCCTTTTGCTAGCTTGTTTTTTATTTAATTTTGATCTACATTCCAATCTCATTAGAAAAGGAGAATTTCTGATATTCATTCCTCTTGGATTCAAAATCAAATAGAACTAGCCCTTTTGATTTAAAATCAATTAGACTTAGAACCATTCTTAAAAGTGAGTATTGGACTTTGAACGTTGAATCGAACTTCTACTCCGATTGGTTCTACCGGGCTACTTCAAAAGGTGATTCAGGTATTTTACATTTTTGTAATTTACTTTCTTTGATTTTGTTTGAGATTTGCCAGAAAAATCTCATTGTATTGGTTATCTGAGGAGAGCCAAAAAACTCAGATTGTGGAAGTTTTTGGATTGTGTAAGCCCGAGATCAAAGACACAATTGTGAAGGTTTTAGGTGAACCTGTGAAACTTATTTTGATAGTGCATGCTAATATCCCCTGTATGAGGATATTAGGATTGGAGTAGCATTCTGTGTGGCTGTTGGATAACAGTTGGTGTACACACAGGCGAACCACTATATATCATTGTGTTGTGGATGTGCATCATTCTTTCATTCCTTTATTCATTAAGTTTTGTGATTTGTGTTTGTGGATGAATGTTGTAATTATTTTATTTCAAGCAAATGTGGATGGATGTTGTAATAACTTAGGATTTATTTCTGTAAGTTATTTTGATTTTCTTACTTTTTATTCATCATTGGTTTGTGATACAAAGGACGTTCTAGAAATAAGGTTGTCCTACCTTAAACCTTTGGTTTTTGGTGTAAGGTTGTCCTTAGAACTGATAAAGTATCATTCTCTTTATTTTTGGCTATTGAGATTACTTTAAATTCAGTATTGTGCTTTATTTCATTTATTATTCCGTTGTTATAAGTTCTATTTGGCATTGCCCTATTCACCCCCCCTCTAGGGCATATAGCTAGGCCCTCTCAATAAGTAACGATTCTTATGCTGGATTTCCAAACCCATCCTCTAAGTGTTCACTGAAATAGTGGTTTGACACTGTGAAGGGTGGATTGGAGAAGCATGATAGTCAGCTAATTCCTTTAGGTTGCCTTGCTCAATTTTCAGCTTGCCTCGCTCAATTCTTAGTTTGCCTCGCTTAATTTTCTGCTTACCTCGTTGAATTTCTAGTTTATCTCAATAAATTTCTATGTTGCCTCACTCAATTTTTAAGTTGTCTCGCTCAATTTCTAGTTTTCCTCACTCAATTTCTAGGTTGCCTTGCTAAATTTTCGGCTTGCTTCACTCATTTTCTAGCTTGCCTCGCTCATTTTCTAGCTTGCCTTGCTCAATTCTCAGTTTACCTTGCTTAATTTTCAGCTTGCCTTAATCAATTTCTAGTTTGCCTTACTGAATTTCTAGGCTGCCTTGCTCGATTTTTAGATTGCCTTGCTAAATTTCTAAGTTGCCTCACTGAATTTTCAGCTTGGCTCACTCAATTTCTAATTTGTCTCGCTCAATTCTAGGTTGTCTTGCTCATTTTCTAGTTTGCTTTGTTCAATTTTCAGTTTTCCTCTCTCAATTTCTACTTTGCCTCACTGAATTTCTAAGTTGTCTCGCTCTATTTCTAGTTGGCCTCACTGAATTTTTAGGTTGCCTCACTCAATTTCTGGCTTCCCTCATTGAATTTCATGTTTTCCTCACTCAATTTCCAGTTAGCCTCGCTCAATTTCATGTTAGCCTCGCTCGATTTCCTGTGAGGCTTTTTGAGTTTAAACCCTAACTGAACACAATGACTACACAACTCAACCCAGAGTGATTTTGGCTTAGTAGGATTCGGGTCAAACTAAACCCAAGTTGACATCATATTTCCTACATGATAAGACAAACAATGATATAGATTGTATAAAAGATTATTACGAAATCAAGCAATGTATCCTTTGAGGCTCGTTGAATTTTATGTTAGCCTCGCTGAATTTCATATTTGCATCGCTCAATTTCCCTTGAGGCTCATTGAATTTCATGTTAGCCTCGCTTAATTTATCATTGAATTTCATGTCAGGCATGTTAGGCTCGTTGAATTTCATGTTAGGGTTGCTCAATTTCACGTTAGGCTTGCTCAATTATCCATAGTCGTATATACTTTTCGCTACAAAAGCAATGGCTACTGTTTCGATCCATAGTCATAGATCTTTAGCTATGGCCTTTGGCCCCTTTTTCTGGTATTGGACGGTGCCACCATGATATCTACAGTGCCACCGTGAATGCAATGGTATTTTCGAGTATATATGGCTACAAATCAACTGAAGCAATTACTATTTTACTAATGGCTATAGTTATAATCCGTAGCCATAGATGTTTAGCTACGGCCATCGTGAATGCAAATGTATGTTCGAGTATATCTTGTAATGCAAGCGTATTTTCGTCTTCAAATAGTGTGTCGGTACATAATCGGTTTAGTTTGGGAAGTAGAGTTTGGTAGTGTTTACAAAGATGTTGGGTAAAAGGTGGGGTTTACAGTGGTAAAAAACTCTAGATTCTCTAGGTCTGCCCGGAGCTTCTCTGTAAAAGGTATATTCTCTGTAAGCCTGACCCTGTTTCAAAAAGTTCACGTGACACACGTGAATAAAAGCGTAACTATTTCACACGTGGGACCTTGTCCACTAAAAAAACTCCGTTAATTGGAAGATTGAGAAGGATTTTTGTTCATTGATTATTGGCTTAGGATAGAGTCAAGGACAACCTGATGGACGGCCGCGATGGAAAGAAATGGGATCAGAAATTTCTATCAAGAGTGTAGGAGGCACTCTAGCTTTGTGTGGGCATAACTTTCACCGTTTATCTGTAATTGGTCCGTATAATAAGCCATCAATAAGCCTTGGGTTTTTGCCAATGTGAAATACAATTAGCATCAAACAATTTTGTAAAATTCAACCATTTTAAGAGTTAAATCTAACCATTTTAAGAGATAAATCTTATTTTTAATTTAAAATTTGATATTTTAATAAGTTGTAAGTTTTGATATTTTTCAGTTGTTTTAGGGTTTTAATAAATATAATTATGCTTAAAGTTTTTATTTGAGTAACGTGAAAGAGTTATGTCAGTTTAGAATTATTTTATTATTTTTTGTAAGTTTATTATTTTATAAAAGTTTATTGTTTCAAAAAAAGTAACAAATTTATAGCAATGTAAGTTGTACCAATGGCTTGTAAGTAGAGTTATTTATCATTTTCAATAATACTCTCACTCTATATTTTGGATTTGAGGATTATTTTAGAGGAAGAAGACCGTGATCTCTTTCTTTTCTTTCCACCATCCACCCATTATACCCGTTAGTATCAGAGCGATTCTTTTTTTTTTTTTTTTTTCAAATGGATGGCTTCCAGTAATAGATAACAGGTAGCGATCTTATGGATTTTGCTGCAAGAAGTTAAGTATTGGTTATGACAAAGTTTGAGACCTTTCAACAATAGGAGCAAGCTGCTTTTATTCAGCTGACTGGTACTAGAGCTATAAAGCACATTTAGAACCAAGACAACGAATAATTCACAGCTATCAAAGGCGCTTGTGGTTGTTAATTTTTGTTCAAGTAATCAAGATAAACCGTATGCCACAATTCTATGGAGACAAGGCTAATTAAATGAGCTAGATTTAGATGTTGAAGAAGACAAATGAAAATCTCAATGATAGAAAAAAACAATGGACCTTTTCATAGCAATGAGTGCTTCTTAAGGAATTCATTATGCATTGCTTGATAGTTTTGCGGGCTGATTAACTACTCTAACATGCTTAAGCATGTGGCATCCATTGGAAAATTACTTGATGGATTTACGGATGGATAAACTAATGGATTCATGGTTTGACTATAAAAAATTCAATTAAATGGGAACATCAATTGATAGATGGATCAACTAATGGATTCATGGTTGGCATGTTAAAAAACTTCAATGAAATGGGAACATTAATTGATGGATGGATTGATAAAAGGGATCGGTGATTGGTGAATACAAATGATTCGATCTCTAAAGAGATGGACACTTTCATTATTATACAATTTAACCTTGCAAACATCGATACCCTTGTACCTTCTCAACAACAAAACAAAGTGAGTAGATAAAAAGCCAATATTGAAAATAACAATATGTGATCAATGGACATTAAGTGACAAATGAAGCTACAATTAGTCCTAGAGCAATTCATGATCGTAATTCCATTGTTACAAAAGATGTGGAGATTAAGATGATATTTTATAAAATTTTATTGTATTAATAAAATTATGATACAATGTGTGGGCCTTCACCATCAATTGTTGTTGAAGCCAAAGAAGACACTACAAGGATAGATCATCAAGATGAGCTACTACCATTCTAAACTTGAGGGCAAGTATAATTTTTCACGTAAAGGGGGTCTAAAGTAGGACAAAGTCAAGGAAAATTTCATAGACGATCATCTTTAAAAGAAATCGAGTAAAAAAGTTCTTTAAAAGGATTTAGTGCACACCATAACTTCCAACAATCTTAACTTTGCAACCATGTATCTATTTTGGCATATAAATATGTCATTAGAAAGATGTCAGTAAGATATACATCCAGCCAATGCTAAAGGTAATTGGCCTCAACATGAGTTTTAAGTCAAAATTTATTTTTTAAGTAAGTTTTTGTTTTTGTTATTCTATGATTTTTAGCATTTGAAGAATTTTAATTATGCTCAAAGTCCTTATTTGAGATATATGAAAGAGTTCGAGTCAGTTTAGAAGTATTTTAATATCTTTAATGAGTTTTCTATTTTAGGACAGTCACAAATTTAAGATTATATAAGTTATATCAATAGCTTTGTAAATATAATTATTTATCATCTTAATTATATTTTTTATTTTTAGAAGTCTTTTGCTTTTTCGATCGAAAGGTCCTTATGAATTCAAGAATTATCTTAGAGGAATAAGGCAATGATCTTTTCTTGCCCCATTGCCATCATACATCCGCAACCCAAATTGATATTAGAGTGTTGGAGTTAGTGCCTTAGAAAACCATCAATGCCCTTATCCATTAGACACATGGATGTGACTGGGCGGATTTTAGCCATTGATCATGGTGACCATGGGTCCTATATTGGACATGTGATATGCCTTAAATAGATTTAGTGTTGCTCTCATTCATTAGATATGTTGAGTGGTTCCTCTGGTGGTCCTTGGAAACTTAAATTGGACATAACAATCATTGACCAGGGAAAGTTGTGGTCCATGGATCTCGGTGCCATATTAGACCATGACCATCATGGGTGTGTGGGACACATTTTTAGACATTAGTTCATGAGATGTACGATCATCTTTTGTGAGGGGACTGACTTGTGTAAGGATGAACGATCTCTACTGTTGGGAGTCCACTTGGTTTCGGTTTATGCTTTATCCTTATCCTACATAAGTGTTTAAGTGTATGATTCAAACATTTGGTTACTCACATTGGTGGATCGAGATCAAGTCAATATTATAGGGGCCAATTAGCTTGATTGTGAGATAAGGACTTGATGATGCATGCACTACAAGAAATCCTACATTTACTGACGAAATTTTTTGTCGCTAAAAGCCAAATTTCCGTAGTTAAAAAGTTTTTGCGATGAAATTTTTCATCGTTAAAAGACCGACACAAAAGGTTTTTATTGACGAAAAATTTGAATTGTCGGCAAAGGCAAGCATTTTAGCGATGAATTTTTTCGTTGCATAAAAAACTTATACCGATGAATTGTTTCGTTGTTAAAAAACTTCTACTGACGAAAAATTATTTGTAGGTAAAAATAAATTTTGAACTTTTAGCGACGATAGTTTTCGTTGCTAAAAATTATTACAAAACTTTTAGCGATAAATATTTTTGTTAATAAAAAATAAATTTTGAACTTTTCACAACGATAGTTTTCATCACTAAAAATTATTACAAAACTTTTAGCGATGATTATTTTCGTTGGTAAAAAATAAATGTTAAACTTTTATCGTCGCTAGAAATTATTACAAAACTTTTAGCGATGAATATTTTCGTTGGTAAAAAATAAATGTTAAACTTTTAGTGACGATAGTTGTCGTCGTTAAAAATAATTACAAAACTTTTAGTGATGAATATTTTCATCGGTAAAAATAAATGTTGAACTTTTAGCGACGATAGCTTTCGTCACTAAAAATATTTACAAAACTTTTACCTACGAAAATTTTCGTAGGTAAAAGTCTCTCTCTCTTTTTTTTTTTAAAAATAAAAATTTCAGTACAAAATTCCACACAAAATTCCTGATATACACCTGTTACAATATATTTCATCATATTCATCCTGATATACACCTGTTATATAATATATTTCATCATATTCACATTCACATCCATCTAAACCCAAACTGCGTAAATCCATCCAAACATAAACTACATTCATCTAAACACAAACAATCTTATAAGGCCAAAAAGAAGAGTGCAGATTTGTCTTTGGTCCCAGTCACCGAATTCGGATCCACGTCAAAGTCCCGCACCACCACCATTCAAGTCCTTATCTCCAGGCCCAAGAAGTCTCAAACCAAGTCTGAGAAGGAGGAAGCCGTAGAGGTGTTGGTCATCTCCGGCATTCGGGTTCCAGCGAATGGTTCGTCCATGTTCGATGTCTATGTCAGTAAGCCCTATGGAGATGATATGGTGGGCCCCGACCTTGGGGAGTTAGCCGGCTACTTCCATCATGTGCCCCACCATGTCAAAGATAAAGTTGAGAGCAAGAGCCACGAGGCCGATCTCAAGTTAGGGATCACCAACTTGCTGGAAGATATTAATGCTGAAGCCACTGAGAAAGTTGTCGTTTCTTTGGTCCCATGTTTCAGAGATATCATTGTCGGAGGGGTAACTATCCAACACCTCAACACCGACACCAGCTAGGCTTAGAGAAGACCCACTCCCTCACCTGCTCCTATGATCCTATCGAATCATGCATCCTCTCTCTCCTCTCTCTCTTTCTCTTTTAAAAAACATTTTTACTTGTGTATGTTGAAATAAAGAATAAATAAATAAAAAGGAGCCTGGTGCCTACTCAAGCGCATACTAAATCCAAATCGGGTTCGGGTTTAGGTTTGGGTTTTCAAGTTTAGGTTTAGGTTTAGGTTAGGGAGTTGAGATTAGGATTAGGTGTAGGTTTAGGTTTAGGGATTTGAGAATACATTTAGGTTTTAGGTTTAGGTTATAAGTGTAGGTTATAGGTTTAGGGAATTGAGTTTAGGTTATAGGTTATAGGTTAAGGTTTAGGTTATATGTTTTGGGATTTGAGAATAGGTTTAGGTTAATGTTATAGGTTATAGGTTTAGGTTATAAGTTTATGTTATAGTTTTAGGTTATAGGTTTAGGTTTAGGGATTTGAGAGTACATTTATGTTTTAGGTTTAGGTTTAGATTTTATGTTTAGGTTATAAGTGTAGGTTATAGGTTTAGGTTTAGGTTATAGGTTATAGGTTATAAGTTATAGCTTTAGGGAATTGAGAATAGGTTGAGGTTTAAGTTTAGGAAATCGGGTTCGGGATTGGGTTTAGGTTTGGGTTTTTAAGTTTAGGTTAAGGAGTTGAGATTAGGATTAGGTGTAGGTTTAGGTTTAAGGATTTGAGAATACATTTAGGTTTTAGGTTTAGGTTATAGGTTAAGGTTTAGGAAATTGAAAATAGGTTAAGGTTTAGGTTTAGGAAATCGGGTTCAGGTTTGGGTTTAGGTTTGGGCTTTCAAGTTTAGGTTTAGGTTAAGGAGTTGAGATTAAGAATTGAATATGGCATTAGGTTGCAGTCGAATTACCTTGAATTTTTATCTTAGCACACTGACCTATTTTAACTGATTTTGGTTAGACTGAATGTGGATTCAGTGGTACTGAAGGTTGCTGAAATTGTGTAATTTTTCTAGTAACTCAGGACCTTTAAAGCCAATCTAAACATGTTTAATTAATGCTCCTGAGGATAAGAGATGATCAAAAAAAGATTTACCTATTATGGTTAAGATCATATAGAGATTTAAGAGTTATTTTGGGTTAAGTGTTAAGATCACTAAGGCACCTCATATACCTTTTTTTTGCTCCTTGATGCCCCATGTCCACTTATGTCTTTGATCTTCAACTTCCAAGGGCTCAATTAACTCACTAACACATAGACTCATGTGATTGACAAAAAAAGTGCTCAAATCAATGCACTAATAAAAGGGAATACAACATCATTATGTTATCTTTATTTTATTAACCTTCTGAACCCATTCAATTGTGTATGGAGAGGTGTGTTTTTATCTTCAATTACAGTTTTTTCACTATAGTCTTCGACATGATACTTGTTGAGGGTCAAATATTGCATATTGGACCCCATTTATTACTTAGCCTTATGCACATGATAATGCTTAATATTCTATTTTACTCATATTTGTGTTGCAGGGCGAATTCAAGAGCTTGGATTGTAAAGGATGCTAAAAGCATGGATTTAACGCTAAAAAATCGTCATGGCCAGTGGACAGATCGACCTTTAAGAGTTTAGGGCCACTTGATCTCTAGATACGCCTAAATTTTGGACTCAACTCCTTAGAATTAGGTGGAGAAACGGATGAGTGGTGTAGATTTTCCAAGAAAACAGCAAAAGTGACCCCACTTGCAGGCACATGTGCACATTACACGTGCACTAGTGACACATTGAACTAGCGAATTTGGTCAACGTACGCTGACCGGACTCCAACACGTAAGGCGATTGTGGAGAACTCTGGAATTTGGAATGAGAAGTTGGATTCTGTTAATGAGCATACGGTTCAATTTTCCAATGAGTCGATCTCGATGATTGTTCAAAAGAATGATCAAGAATTGAGGGTGTCTTTCAAATATAATGATGATGACACACTTCACTCACATGACACACTTGGTTTCAATGATGAGGGAGAGGTTAGTTTATTCAAACCTCAACCCAATTTAGGAGTAAAATGTGAGGGAAGCAATCCCATCCCAAGTGTGGACTGCACTAAATTGGAAGATGATGAGTATTGGGATGACGATCATGAATGTGCAGCCCAAATTCCTCTGGAATCAATCTTAAGTTTGGTCCAGGTCAATGATCAAGGGGTACAGGAAGTGGTTGACCATAATAATTTACTTCACCCATCTGACATGACTAATTTAAATGTGGAGAATGAGCTCCTTTCAACCGACCCTTCTAACTCTTGTGAGACATATTTAGACCACTCTCTTGAATTGAATAATGATATGATTAGGGAGATGGACAAGTCGTTTGATATGAATCTGTGAATTGAAACCATCTAGTTAAGGCCACCATCTGAGTTGTCAACCCTTGACAATATAATGCCTTTATTGGGTGATACCAATGAACAGAGTTTTCACATCAATGCGTAGCTTATTGATCCTCAACTTGTCTGTGCAGAGCAAGAGCAAGAGAGCATGCCTTCATCCACTTCCAGAGATGGTGGAATCCTTGGGTAGATCATCACACACTTCAATGTGGACAATGAGTCACTCTCAGTTGAATTTTCTAACTCTTTGGATGATTGCTTGACACACTTTGTAGATTTAAACAAACCTATGATAAAAGAAAAAGTGGATACCTTACAAGATAATATATCGGTAGTTGTCACGGACTGAGAAAACCCTTATTCTGAAGCCCATCCTTCCCCATATCTTGAATGTATACCATTAAAGGAGGAGCTAGAAATTGAGCCGGAGTCTGAAACTTTATAATGTGTTGATACTGCATTACTTTCTGAGAATTTTTCTGAATTTCATGTATGTGTAGTCTCTAATTCACTATTGGATACTAAATCTGAAACTTTCTCTGTCACAGGTGAATCATATATACTTTGGGCATCTCAAGAAATTAAAAGGAAACCTTATGCTAAGGTCCATCAATTTCCTTAAAAATTCATACTCTAGGGCATCCAAGCCTATTTTAAAAAGGGATTTTGGATGATCTTATTGAGAAACCTACTGTGAAATTTATCAAGATATTGGCTGGATGAGGACCCTTGCGGCATGACTGAGTAGTTTTTTCTCTACTTTCATAGGACTAGGGTAGTTTGCTTTATATCATTTTAGGATAGTCCGCTTTATACTGTTAGGATAGTTTACTTTCTATTTGTTCTAGGATAGATTGTTTTTGTTGGTTTAACTCTTGTGCTGACCCACCTTTACGTTGAGATTCTTTGGAAAAAGCCGTTCGGTCTCCTCGTCAGGTACTATCTTTCCATCACTTCTTCTTCAATTTCATTGCCTCAAATGCATTACATGCTTATCTCTTTTACATTAAGGACAATGTAGATTTTAGGTTGGGGATGGGAGATTAGGTTACCTGATCAGTGTTTTCTCAGTCTTGAGTAGAAATTGTGAAAATTTTTAAAATTTTTTTGGAAATTCTTGTGAATTTGAGTGATTTTGAAGGAAAGTCTTGATTTAAGAAGTATAAGATACATAATGTTAGTGATTTACGACTCTCAGATTCAGTTTAGTGTTAGATTTCACAATTAAGTTCGAATTATTAATCCATGATTAGAAATTTTAAAGATTGATTGAGTCATGATTTCACATGTCACACCTAGCTTACATATTAAAGCTTCAGTTTGATATTGAATTATTATCTTGGTAATCACGAAGCGTGGAAGGAACCAACCTAGGAAATTTGTCCATCACGTTCAATGAAAAAAAAGGAGAGAGAAAAAGAGAATACCTATCTAAAAATAGTTGTCGTCGAAAATGACTACCTATTAAAGATCTTTGAAAAGGTTAACATAGCACGAAACCCATCGATAGAAAAATTAAAAGCTGGAAGAATGAAAAATTAAATTGTAATGTAAGTTTTGGTTTAGGTTATGGTTATCCTGAATAGTCTTTTGATTATCAATGTTAACATGAAAATAGAGAATTGAAATTTTGATTGTGATAAGCCGAGGTTATACTATACACCCATGGAGCTCAATGTTTAGAATTGTTCTAATTAAAGGATTAATACTTTGAACTTGACTATGAAGTTTACCGTGCGCTTGGATCCAGGAGAAAGTAATGCCAACATTCATGAATCTTAGAATTCTAGTATCTAAATTTTTTTCAAAAATCACTCGAGTTTATAGAATTTGTCCCGTAATTCTCAAAATATTTTTCATGTACTTTTCTCAGGACTAGCAAAATGTTGGTTGGGGAATGTGTTGAGGGTTAAATATTGCATATTAGACCCCCATCTTTCATTTGATTTTACATACATGATAATGCTTAAACGATATACTTTAATCATGTTTTTGTTACAAGGTGAATTTAAGTGCTTGGACTGAAAAAGGTGTTAAAGGCATGGATTTAATGCTCAAGAATCACCGAGGCAAGGGACGTATTTTAGGAGACTAACATTGAAAAATTTACACGCCCAAGATCCGAGAAAATCAAGTGATCAACAATAAAGAGGCCTGAAAGTCATCTTGAATACAAAATCACAGGGTTCCCACCATCCGTTTGGCTCAAAACTTTATATCTGGCCTGAGGACCATAAAGTAACCATACACGTAAAATTTCAGCCATTGGATCCTTCTAAAAGTGGCCCAATGGACAATCAGCTCATAAATCACTCATCTGGGGTCCACTTGATCCCCAGATATGCTTCAAATTTAGTATCAACCCTTTAAATTCGAAGGGAAAATGGATGGAAGGTGTGGATTTACCAAAAATATCAAAGCAAGCCACAACCTGCATTGTGCAAGTGCACGGCAGGGGTGTGGCCACTATGCACTGAATTGATCAGAGCGGTCAAAGACCGCTGACCCATGCCCATCCCGAACTAATTAAAAAATCCTTCACCGCTGCACAGGGACTTGGGTTGGATCTCTGTGGGCCACTATCTTGGCCCAGAAAACTAACCCGGACCATCCATTAGAATCCCATGGTTTTTTGGATTAAGACTAGGTGAAAAAAAAAATCCAGGAGACGACGAAGATCAGTTTTCAACCGTCCAAAGGAAAGACAGATGGTGCCAAGAAAAAGCCTATGGGACACACCAAATTTGATCTGAAAATTGTCCATCTCACCGAATTTCCAAGGGAAATCCAATGGACGGACTGGATTTCTCAGAGAATAGCGATCATGGACCTCACCAATCATTAGGGCAAGAGGAAGTTATGCAAACTCTGTTTTGTGAAAAAAACTGACGTTCCAGGTGGGCCACCACGACTGGCTGATGAGGAAATCCAAACTGTCCATCTTCTTAGAAATCCAAAACCTACCAAAGATGAGTTGACCCCGCACATTAATGGTCATGATTACACGTACAAAAAAAACAGTAACCTTGTTATTTTTCTTGCTTGTGTAAAACGTCTCCAGCTGCGAAACGTTTTGTGCTGTGAAAGGAGTTCCCAGCTACCGCCTCTAGCACACATCGACTCTAACCTGTCCACTCCCCCTTACTCTCTATAAAAGGGAGAGAGAAAGAGAGAGAATGCATTCAATCTTTGGACGTGAACATGAAGAGGAATGAGAGAGAGAATGTGGGCTGGCTCCATCTAGAAGAGTCTTTTCTTTCTTCCCTTTACTTAATTTATTTTATGTTTTTCTGAGATTTAGTGTAATCATGTCTATGATAAGCTAAACCGCTTAGTTAGGTCCAAGAGGTGAAGCTTGTAGCGTGATTGGGATGTTTGCTTTATTTTTTTTTCATATTTTATTAAACTCTTTTGGATTTTAATTTGATTATAAGGAATACTTTTATTTTTTAGTGGTTTGTTGTGACTTAAATTACAATAGATCTGCAATAGCTTTGAGTATGTTCTTTCCATTATAGAGATTATGAACTTGAGAACCCTGTTGTTCATCATCGTCCCGTGGGCATGGTTAGATGATGAAATCCTTCCTAATGTTCATAATTCTATTAGACTGGTTGTGGATTAGTAAATTGCTGTTATTCGCCATTGTCTTCTGGGCATGGTTCGATGATGGAATCACTTCCAAATCTTCACCACTCTTATCTATTGATGATTCAATCCATGAGAAGTTTAGAGATCTGACAAATCTCTTCTTACCAATTGGATAGGATAGGACTCTAATTCCAGTTGTATCCTTGAATCAAGCAAGGTAGCTTCCCAATTTCTACAAGTGCATCATTGGCACCCTAGCTACCACCTTTAAATTTATTAGTTTTTAATTAATCTATTCAAAATTGCTCTCTTAATTTTTTTAGTTTAAATTACATCTTCTTTTAGTTCTAATTCTAGTTACTTTCAGATTACATATAAGGTTCAGTCCCTGTGGATTTGACCTCGGTCTTATCGAGATTATTACTACATCACAACCCTACACTTAGGGTTGTGAACATTTATAATTATTCTCACTACTCTCAAATTTAGATTTACATCTTCTTCTAATTCTAGTTCTAGTTGTTTTCAGAATACACACGAGATTAGTCCTTGCGGATTCGACCTCGGTCTTACCAAGATTATTACTACATCACAGCCCTACACTTGGGGTCGTGAACAAGTTTTTGACGTCGTTGCTGAGGACTAACGGTAGCATTGTTCTGAGATAACCTAGTTTTGGAATTAGTTTAAGATTAGGTTTGTATATTTTTTAAATTTTAAGATTAGGTTTTTCTGTTTGATGTTTAGAAACTAACCTAATTTTCCTATTTTGTAGGATCCTGATATACACTTTCTAAATTGGTAATCTCTTTCTAATTTTTTTATTTTCTATTAGGGTTTGTTTTTAATTTTTAGAAACTTTCTAATTCTAGGATTTCTTTTATTTTTAGAAACTAACTTACTTTTTAATTTTAGATTTAGGAACTTGTTATTTTTTGTTTTTAGAAACTGACTAATTTTATTTTGTTTTGCAGGATTTTAGTTAGGAACTTCTAATTTGATAACTTCTTTCTAATTCCCTTCCTCTTTTTAGATTCCTATTTCCTTTCTCTCTTGTAGGTTTAGGTTAGAACCTGAATTTGGGGGTTGAGAGTGTTTCATACCTAAGTGGGTCTGTGATAACACTCGACGTCTTTTGAGTAAAGGAGGATTAGTTGAGGGGTTATCTATCTATCACAGGATTAAACACCACTCAAGATCCTAAGAGTTAATTGAAGTGATGGTTATAAATTAATCGGTAAATCAACAGCTTCAACCTAGGGCTGAGGAAGTCCAGGATGACAATGAGGTGCATCAAGCAACCCCACCTCGTACTTTTGAGATTATTTACAACCGGCGTGGGTAAGTACACCCTCATGCATGGTTTTTTTAGAAAATACGGGACATATAGATATCAAGTCATGGGCAATCCAACTCCTTCCAAAATTTCATGGGCTTGAATTTGAAAATCCATATCTACACCTGAAAGAGTTTGACAAGATTATGACTACTCTATACTTTCCAAATGTGTCCGAAGACATGGTCAGGCTGAAACTCTTTCCTTTTTCTTTGAAAGAGATAGCTAAGATGTAGTTACATTCACTACGTCCTCGATCTATTGGTAGATGGAATGACATGACAAGGGAATTCATAAAGAAAATTTTCCCATACCATAAGACAAACACCCTTAGAAAGTCGATCATGAACTTCACTCAAAAGGAAGATGAAATATTCTTTTAATGTTGGGAACGGTTCAAGGATCTTGTCAGTTCATGCCCGCAATACAGTTTTGAAATGTGGCGCATCACGAACTTTTTCTACGATGGATTGACATCTCCCATGCACCAATTAGTCGAGACAATGTGTAATGGAGAATTCACGAATAAAAGTGTCGATGATGTGTGAGACTAATTTGATAAACTTGTTGAAAACACACAATCATGAGACATCTCCCCAAAATCAAGCACCATGTCTAGGCCGACTCAATCTAAAAATAGGGATAGAATATATCTACTGAAAGAGGACGATGATATTAATACTAAAGTGGTTAATCTCACCAGAAAATTCAAGGCCATGGAATTAAAGAAGGATAAGGTTAAAGAAACTGTTTGCGGTATTTGTGCTTGCAATGTTCACACAATTGAAAATTGTCCAACGACACCTGCCTTTCAAGAGGTGTTGAATGAGCAATCCGATGTCATGAACAATTACCAAAGACCTTTCAATGGACCTACCTCCAATACATACAATCCTAGTTGGAGAAATCATCCAAACTTCAATTAGAGAAATGAACAAACTGCTACCCCTCAAGGTTTCTTAAACCAAATTCTAAATCAAGAGAAACCTCAAGAGGATCTGGCTCTAAAACATCTTCAAAAGTAAAAGCTTTTCAATCAGGGGATGTTACAAGCCTTTAAAGACCTTACAAAAGCCATACAAGGGCTTGACACAAGGAATACGATTGAGAATAAGGGGAGCCTTCCAGCTCAACCTATTCCTAATCTAAAACCACAATATGAAGTTAGCGACCCGAGCTCTTCAAACCAAATGGAGCAAGCTAAATCTATCACAACTCTTAGGAGTGGGAAGATCATTAAAAAAACCATTCGGTTAGGGTTGAAAATCCCAAGGACCCGAAAGAGCATAACAATGATAGACCTATCACTGCTCCATAAGAATTAAAACTGAAACTTTAAGGCAATCCAATTGCCCCATTCCCCCAACGGTTGGTTGCACAAAAACCTCTCTCTAACTCTCAGGACATTCTACATGTGTTGAAGCAAGTGAAGGTCAATATTCCTCTACTGGATGTAGTTAAATAAATACCTTCATATGCTAAATTTCTGAAAGACTTGTGTACGACCAAAAGACGGTAAAATATTCAAAAGAAAATCTTCTTAACTGAGAAAGTGAGTGTCATCCTAAAGCAAGATGTGTAAAGAAATTCAAAGATCCCGGTAGCCCAACCATACCTTGTGTAATTAGGAACTACCGAATTGAGCTTGCACTCCTTGACTTAGGAGCAAGCATAAATCTGATTCCCTACTCGGTATACAAAAAATTAAGTTTGAGTGAATTAAAACCCACCCTAACCACATTACAACTTACTGATCGCTCAGTTCATGTATCGAGAGGGATAATTGAGGATGTGTTGGTCCAGGTTGACAGATTCTACTACTCGGTAGATTTTATCATCTTGGATACAGAACCCATTAGTAATATGAGCACTCAAATTCCTGTCATTCTTGGTCACCTATTCCTCACCACTTCAAACGGAATCATTAATTACAGGAATGGAATCATAAGTATGTCTTTTGGGAATATGACATTGGAGTTGAATATCTTTTTCAAAATAGGCAAACAGTTAGAGGATGATGATAATTTTTACAACATTAATATGATTAATTCTTTTGTGGAAGATAGAACACTTTTAACCATTACTCTGACCCTCTAGAGATGTGCTTGGCCTACTCTCATGATTTTGATGATAACATGATTAGGGAGATGGGTGTCATGTTTGATACTGTGCTGGTACTTGAAGTTAACCGGTGGAGGCCATAATTTGAAGAGTTGCCCCAAACCAATGTAATACCTCTACCGTCAAACCTCAAGGCACCAAAGCTTGACCTAAAACCTTTGCCCTATGATTTGAAATATATCTATTTAGGTTAAGATGAGAGATACCCAGTGGTGATTTCATCTCACCTTGAGCAAGAACAAGATAGTATGTTCATATCTACTCTCATTAAGTATAAGGGAGCCCTTGGATTGGCGATTGCGGACCTCAAAGGAATTGACCATTCGGTTTGTACTTACCACATTTATCTTGAGGATAATGCGAAGACCTCTTGACAAACACAACATAGACTAAATCCAAATATGAAGGAAGTAGTTAAAGCCGATGTTCTTAAGCTGTTGGATGTGTGTATCATATACCTTATATCCGGTAGCCAATGGAAGTCTGGAATCACCATTGTAGCCAATGTCAACAATGAACTCATGCCAACTAGAGTTACTACTAGTTGGAGAATGTGCATTGACTACAGGAAGTTGAATATCGCCATGAGGAAGGACCATTTCCCTTTACCCTTCATTGATCAAATCTTGGAAAGGCTAGCTGGTCACTCATACTATTATTTCCTTGACGGGTATTTAGACTACAACTAGATAGAGATAGCTTCTAAAGATGAGGAAAAGACCACATTCACATATCCTTTTGACACCTTTGCTTACCGAAGGATGCCATTCAGACTATGTAATGCCCCCACTACTTTTTAGCGATGTATGATGAGTATTTTTTCTGACATGGTGGGGCAATATATAGAGGTCTTCATGAATGACTTTTCTATTTTTCGTCCATCCTTCAGCGATTATTTGAAGAATCTTAAATGTGTGCTGAATGATGTGAAGAAAAGAATTTGGAACTCAATTGGGAGAAGTGTCATTTCATGGTTCGTAAGGGAATTGTCCTTGGACATATCATCTCATTCAAGGGAATTGAGGTAGATAAAGTTAAAATTGATATTATCTCTAACCTACCTCTACCCAAGAACATACTAGACATGCGATCCTTTTTAGGACACTTTGACTTTTATAGGAGATTCATAAAGGACTTAGTCATCTCTCTTGTCCTTTGTATAATCTACTTCACTAAGATTTAGGGCATGTTAACTATTGTACCTATCATGTAGCCTCTCGATTAGAGCCTGCCTTTTGAACTTATGTGCGACACATCTGACTATACTCTTGGGGCAGTTTTAGGCCAGAGAAAAGAAAAGAAGCCCTACGTTATTCATTACGCAAATAGAACTCTAAATCCTACCCAAGTGAACTACTCGACTAAGAAAAAAGAACTCTTAGTCGTAGTGTTCGATTTAGACAAATTTAGGTCCTACTTGATCAGATGCAAGATTGTCATTTACACAGATCATGCGGTGCTTATGTATATTCTTTCTAAGAATAATGTTAAGCCCCACCTAATTAGATGGATCTTCCTGCTCTAAGAATTTGATTTAGAAATAAAAGATAAAAGGGGAGTAGAGAATGTAGTGGCTGACTATCTTTCTTGCCTTGATCTCCCTAATTCCCTTGAGACAACACATTTTAATGACATGTTCCCTAATCAACAACTGTTCAAAGTCTCCCATTCATCATGGTTTGCTGATACTGATAATTATCTTGCCACAAGTTTCACGCCGACACATTGGACTATGTAAGATAAGAAGAAAATTTTCACTAAGGTGCGAAAATTCTTCTAGGATGATCCGTATCTATTCAAATATTGCCCAAATCAAATTTTAAGGGGATGTGTGCTAGACAATGAACACCAATGTGTTATCTCATTATATCGCTCTCAATCCTGTGGTGGTCACTTTTTTACTAAAAAGACCACGACCAAATTTCTACAATGTGGCTTTTATTAGCTCACTATGTTCAAAGACACTCATGAGTTTTATAAAGAATGTGAGCATTGTCAGAAATTAGGAACATTGTCTCGTCGAAATATGATGTTCTTGAACCTCATTCTTATCATAGAAGCATTTGATTACTGGGGCATCGATTTAATGAGACCATTCCTTCAATCCTTTGAAAATTTATATATTTTTCTTGCCTTAGACTATGTCACTAAATGGGTCGAAGTGATTCCATGCTGGAACAATGACCATCAAACGGTCATTAAATTCTTAAAAGAAAACATCCTTTTCTAGTTCAGAACGCCTCGAGCCATCATTAGTGACGGGGGCTCATATTTTTGTAATAGGCCATTTGCGAACTAAATGAAGAAATATGACATCTCACATAAAGTAAGCACTCCATACCACCCATAAATAAGTGGGCAAGCTGATATTTCTGATAGGGTAATTAAACAATTCTTAGAAAAGATGGTTAACCTTGACCATAAGGATTGGTCATTCTGATTGACCGACGCTTTCTGAGCTTACCATACCGCAGTTAAAACCCCTATTGGAATGTCTCCCTTTAGACTTTTCTATGAGAAGGCTTGTCACTTGCCTGTGGAGTTAGAGCATAGAGCCTATTGGGCAATCAAAAATTTGAATTTGAATTTGGACAACGTTGGCTCACTATGCAAACTTAAATTAAATGAACTCGAAAAAATTTGGAATGATGCGTACGAGAACTCAAGAATTTATAAGGACATGAAGAAGCGTTTCATGACCAACATATTCATCGAAAATCATTCACAACAGGTCAGAAGACCCTCTTATATAATTCTCGGTTACATCTCTTTTCGGGTAAGCTCTGATCTAGCTAGACCTGCCCTTTCACCATTACCAATGTTTATCCTCATGGGTCTATCGAGATTCAGAATCCAACCCATTGTTGAGGGATAAATATTGCATATTAGACCATAGTTATTGCATGGTTTTACAAACATGATACTTTTTAACGTCTTATTTTAATTGTGTTTGTGATGCAGGGTGTATTTAGGAGCCTCGATAGGAAAAGGGTACTAAAAGCATAGATTTAATGCTCATAAATCACCAATGTAAGGGATGGACTCCAGGGGACCAAGATCGAAGAAAGTACATGCAAGAAATTTGAGAAAATCAGGCCACTCACGTTAAACGGGCCCGAAAATCATCTAGAATGCAAGATCATAGGATTCCCACCATCTGTTCAACTCAAAACTTCATACATGGCCTGAGGACGATAAATTAACCGTACACGTCATATTTCAACCATTGGATCCTCGTGAAAGTGGGCCAATGGATAAATTAACCTATGAATCTCTGATTTGAGGCCCACCTGATATTTGGATATGCCTCAATTTTGGTCCCAATAGTTTAAATGAGATGAGAAAGGAGATGAACAGAGCGGATTTCTCACACGCATCACAGTGGACCTCACATGTACATGTGGGAGTGCACAGGCGGTGCACTTCCGTGCCACACCAGACTGCTGAGATTGGTCAGCGGGCGCTAACCTGATCTGGTTTTTGTGGACACTGATTTAAGTTGTGGGTCCCACTCATCATCGGATTTGATGATCCGAATAATTCATTCACTTCAGAGGGTGGACGTGGCCATTGTTTAGGTGATGGAATCCCGGAAGACAACAGAGATTAGTTTTCAATTGTCTAAGCGGAGAATGGACGGTAAAATAAAAATCTTGATGGGCCACACCAAATACAAGCCATTCCATGAAATTTTTGGCCGATTTTTCCTAAGAAATCCAATGGTCGGAATGGATTTCATTGCTGGCTTCAATCCTGGGGCTCACCAACCATAGCATAAGTCTCCAGCGTTCACACGCTATCCGCCAACGATCGAATAGGGGATCTCAGTGGGCCACCATCATGGTCTATCCGATAAATCTAAACCGTTCATCTTCTCAGCAATCCAAAATCTACCAAAGAGGAGTAGATTTCACACGGTGAGGATTATGGTTGCATGAGCAAACAAAACAGAAAACTTGCTGTTTTCTTTGATTGCGTTCCCGGGTTTTTCTACAAAACAGAGTCAATTTTGTAAATCGACTTGCGTGTTATGTACACTGCTATATGCATTCTCTACTACCTCTCCATGCATCGACTCCACCTCTCCAGCCACCAACTGCATCACCTATAAAAAGAAGACGTGAGAGAGAGAAGCAATCATCAAGGTTGAGACGTCTGGAAGAGAGAGAAAGAGAGAGAGTTTCAGATTTTTTTTCTTGGGTTTATTAGTTTTCTTATGATTTTTGAGAGATCTAGCCCAATCATGTCAGGCTAAACCTCTTAGCTAGGGCTAAGAGGTGAAGCTTGTGGCGTGATGGGTAGTACTCTACAGCTTTGATTCATGTTATGAACTGATTTTGATTCTGGCTTGATTATAAGAAATACTTCTAGTTTTGAATGGTTTGTTGTGACTGAAATTACAATAGATCTGTGATAGCTTTGAATATTTTCTTTCTATTATTTGATTGTGGAGTTAGGAAGCCCTATTGTTCACCATTGCTCCTTGGACATGGTTGGATGATGGAATTCTTCCTAAAATTTATACATCATTATGATTGGTTGTGGATTGATTTAATTCTGTTGTTTACTTTGTCTCATGGGTATGATTTTGTGATGGAATCAGCTCTAATTCTCATACTTCTCATCTCTTTGAAAACTAGATCAAAGGAATTTCAGATTGAGTTTTAGTGATATATCTTCCAACTGGATGACGATGGGACTTGAAGTCCAGTTGAGTTCATGAATCAAGCGTATATCTCCCTGATCTCTCCTCCGAATCCCTAGTTTCCCACCTTTGAATACTACAAGTTTTAGTTAAATAAATTCATAATTATTCCCTCATATTCACTTGATTTAGATTTCTTCTTCTTCTAGTTCTAGTTCTAGTTACTTTCAGATCACGTATAAGGTTTAGTCCCTCTGGATTCGACCTCGTTCTTAACAAGATTATTACTACATTGCAACCCTATACTTGGGGTGTGAACACCAATGGCAATGAATTCAAAGTGAATGGACATCGATTAAAGTATTTGTTGAGCAATTTGATTCAGAGGACATGTCTATACCTCTGAATGATCCTGTTTATCAAGATTGATCTCCTAGTCTGACGGAGGTGTAGTTAAGTTTTTTTTTTTTTTTTCATTTTAGGATAGTCGGCTTTATGCTACTTAGGATAGTTTGCTTCCACTATTTTAAGATAGTTTATTTTTGGTTGATAACTCTTCTACTAACCCACCTTCACGCTGAGATCCTTTGAAAAAAGCTGCAAAATCTCTTCATCAGGTACTAACTCTCCATCACTTTTCTTTCCATTACATTGTCTCTTTTGCAAATCTTGCATATTTCTTTTACATCAAGGATAATGTAGATTTTAGGTTGGGGATGAGAGATTAGGTTACCTAATCAGTGTTTTCTCGGTTTTGAGCAAAATTTATAAATTTTTTCAAAATTTCAATGCTCATTTGTTTCAAAAGCGCTAAGTTGCGTATTTATGATTGTTTTGAGTATGAAAAAAAGATAGAAATTGAGTTTTGCATTGTTGGAGTTAGAGGAACTAAGCAATTTATCACTTATGGTCCTTCCATTCACTTGGTTAAGAGGATGTTTGAATATTATTTTATTCAAATTGTTCTTTGTGATTAGTATTAGATTTTCTAATTGTTAGTGTGGTGATCATTAAAAGATATTGAGAACCGAGTCTGGAGAATTTATCTACCTTAAAAGAAGAAACGAACTAGTTAAAAAACAGGAGATCGACAAAAAGGTCATAAAGAATGAAGAATGACAACATCTTTGATGAAAATGAAAAATGTATTTGAAAAGAATGTAATGTCTAAAGAAAAAAAAAGAATGAAACGACTAAATGAATATAAATGACCATCAATATAAAATCAAAAGCTAAAAAAAGAAGAAAAATGGGATAAGTTCAGAATCAGTACTTGTGTTCTCAACCAATCTTGAATTAATGAGCATGGCTATCATTATGAACAGATAGTATATCCATTGAGCACGTTGAAAAACTTTATATGCAAACTATGCTCTGACCTAATGGATAAAGGATTTATTTGATCGGTTGCTTGTATGGTTCAGATTCAAGTTTTCAAAATCTCACTTTCCCTTCTTGAGTCATGCATACTTAATACACGAAAGATTGTTTTCTGAAAAAAGGTTGAACATTGCACATTAAACTTATTTTTCACATACTTTGCTCGGGACTAGTAAAATATTGGTTGGGGATTGTGTTGAGGGACAAATATTGCATATTGGACCCCATTTATTACTTGGTCTTATGCACATGATAATGCTTAATGTTCTATTTTAATCATGTTTGTGTTGCAGTGCAAATTCAAGAGCTTGGATTGCAAAGGATGCTAAAAGCATGGATTTAACACTCAAAAATCATCAAAGCCAGAGAAAATAACTCCTTAAAATTAGGTGGAGAAATGGATGAGTGGTGTAAATTTTCCATGAAAACAACAAAAGTGGGCCCCACTTGTAGGCGCATGTGCACATTACACGTGCACTAGCGACACACCGAACCAGTGGAGTTGGTCAGTGTGCGCTGACCCGACCCTGCTCGAATTCAAAATATTGCCCGCGTAATGGATGAACAGAGGACTTGTGGTCCTTCTCAATGGGCCACCATCATCATCGAAGTCGATGATCCAAACTGTTCATTGCATCTAGGAGTTCAAACTGACCGTTGATTTGCTGCTCAATTTCCTCAAACATTACATGTACATGGAGATTCAAATGCAAGATGGACAACAACAAGGAAAATCCCATGGGCCACACCGAATCTGAGTTGTACCATGTCATCTTTCATTGAAATTTTGCCACAAATCCAATGGACGGAATGGATTTCACTGCCGGCACTGATGATGGGCCCACCAATCATCACGGCGTAAGAAACATGCGTAGGGCCTGTGTTCGAGAAAATCGGACAATCCGCTATGATAGGCGATCAAAACAAGGACCAAGCTAATGATCCAGACCATCCAAAATCTAGAGATGAGGATTTCAAACCTTCCCACATAGGCAGATTTGAAAATTTGGACGATCTTTCATCCTAGATTCAGAGAACACAACAGTCTATGCATTTTTGCTGTGCAGAAACAGGGGTACACAAGTTAGTTTTGTGTAAGGTTTTACGCACTGCCTTTCTGCCTAATGTCAATTCAAAGAGCCTATAAAATAGGAAGGGAGAGAATGTGAGGAGCAAGAGAGAGAGAGAGAGAGAGAGAGAGAGAGAGAGAGAGAGAGAGAGAGAGAGAGAGAGAGCGTGTGGAGTAGCTGGGTTTAAGAGCTTTTTTCTCCATTTTCTTCAATTGTTTATTTATGTTTTTTATTAAGAGATTTTAGGTCAATCATGTCTATAATTGGATAAACCTCTTAGCTAGGGCTAAGAGGTGAAGCTTGTAGCATAAAAGGTTGTTTTTGGTTGCTTTGATTCATGATTGATGAACTCCCTTTGATTTTAGTTTGATGATAAGAAATACTTTTAGTTTTTAATGGTTTATTGTAACATAATTACAATAGATCTGCAATAACTTTGAGTATGTTCTTTTCAGCATTAAGATTGTGAATTTAGAAAGTCCTATTGTTCACCATCGTCCCCTAGGCATGGTTAGATGATGGAATCCTCTCTGACTCTCACAATTCTCTCAGATTGGTTGTGGATTAGTAAATTATGTTGTTTGCTTTGTCTCATGGGCATGGCTTTGTGATGGAATCAATTCTAGTTCTCACACCTTTCATCTATTGAGAACTAGATCAAAGAAAGTTCAGATTTGATTTTTAATGAGATATCTTCCAATTGGATGAAGATGGGTCTCTGATTCCAGTTGCGTTCGTGAATCAAGCATAGATTGCCCTGATCTCTACAAGTGGATCCTTAGAAACCCTAGTTTCCCATTTTTAAATTTCACAAGTTTTTCATTAAGTTGTTCATAATTATTCTCACTACTCTCAGATTTAGATTTACATATTCTTCTAATTCTAGTTCTAGTTGCTTTCAGAATACACACGAGATTAGTCCTTGTGGATTCGACCTCGGTCTTACTGAGATTATTACTACATCGCAGCCCTACACTTGGGGTTATGAACAATATTTCCACTGCTTCCGCCATCTATGATCAGGTTACAGATCTTTTGATTCACGGTGTACTTTGTTTGAAAGATGTCGTGTTGCTACGAATATATCTCATCTTTCGATATATACGACAACTACCTCACAATTAGGGTGGTGGCTTGCAATTCGTCATGCGATTCATCACTGATGTTGCGCTATGAACATAATGACCATAAGCTTCATCGCCGAGCTCATGTAGCTTATCATTACGATATTAGTTTGTCATAGAGCTCTCATTAAATAGTCGATTGCTGCTTACAATCCTACAATGAGTCATAAGATTCTTTCACTTAAAAGCTTCAAACATTGTTGCCACTGTTATATGATTGTTTTTCGAAGCACCGTCCATGTGACTGTTGCTTGAACCATAGTTAGATGTCATCGAATTGAGAAAAAAGCTTCACTCTGATATTAACTAATGCAGTGAAGAGTATCAACAAATAATGAAAAAGATCACTTTTTTTTTTTAAAAAGTCAAACCCTTAAATCTATAAGGTAGTTCTTTTTTTTTGTGTGTGTGTGTGTGTGTGTGTGTGTGTGTGTGTGCATGTTAAACTAATTTGAAAATGCCTAAAATAACAAAACTCTTCTAAAGCCTAATTTGCTAAAAATAAAAACATTCAAATAAACTTTACCAAAATATCCTTGGCCTAATTACAAGTAAATTCTAAAAAGGTGTAAATTCTTAAATTCAAACCCTAGTAAATATACCATGCATAGCTAGCTTTGGATTAAACTTGATACTTGTTGATGCTGTTTTTGGTTCGCCCCCATAGTGACCCATGGACCTGCACAGGAAGAAGGAGAAAGGTGACCCAGGCTTTACTAGGGAACCCTCTGATGCTTAAGTCAAAACCTTGGTCTTTTAGCAAGGGTTTTGGGGCTAGAGTTTTTACATACCTTTTATCACAAAGGTCTTTGTATTTATAATGGTGTCATACCTCATAGGGTTTCCACAATTAGCATTGATCTCAATTTTTTGGGATCCGTGATCCTTGATATTCCTGGATTTTCGGGGATTCTAGTTTATCCTCCGAAAATCTTGAATGTAGATCCAGAATTTTACTAGGTAACTTCCGGATATGGAGTGGTATAGCTTAACCGAGACTCTCTCTTTAGCATGGTCATGCCAAGATAGGTTTTACGATTAATCTCTACCCACTCTATTGGCCGACTCAATCTTTGAGTCGGACTAAAGCTTGGGCGACTCTAGGGCCAACTGATCTTAGGTTTGTTTGGGCTTTCCTCTGTGAGACTTTTGATTGAGCCTTGAGGTGCACTTCCTCCCTTAGAGGCTTCACTTCATGGCTCAGGATGCTCAGGCTATGGTCGGGTTAGGCGCCTTATGATCCGATATATGTCTATCCATCCAACATTCTTATGGACTTTGGGCTTATCCAGACTTGGAGTCTAACAAGCCCAAGCCATTGCTTCACTAACTCATTTGATCCATGAGCTGACTCAAGGACTTGTTACATTTTTTCCCCTAACAGTGAGCCCCCTACTCCTTTATCGCCGTAAGGCAGTCATGGAGTACTTCGGGATTGAATCGGGTTATGCCTGAGACAAGTTTATAATGAAGCATTTATTAATCGTAAGGCAGTTCGCACGGCTTCCGAGACATGTCATCTCGCTTGACCATGTGTCGGTTCATCTTCCGAGGCTGCACGACCAGATTGGCCATCGCTTCGTCGCCAAGACGTATGAGGATCGACATGTGACAGAGTATTCAACGATAATGCGTGGGGTGCTGCCACGTGTAAAGCTGGGGCGCTTGAGGAGATGTCGTTTCGGCTCCTCATTTAATGTTGGAGCCACGTGGTGACCCTATAAAAAAGGGTAGCCGTAAGCATGCTTTCACCATTTCGCGCTTCTTTGCGATTATTGTTCATCTCCTTACCTCTTCTTACGGACCTCCCAACATATCCTTTGCTTTGCTTGTTTTTAGTTTTCTCAGACTTCTCCTGGTGAGCTCCTTCTTCCTCCCTTTCTTTTCTTTTATCAATATTAGGCCCCGCAAGCCCTAGGAAGGGAGAATACAGTAGTGAGGGTGAAGCGAGTGGCTTTTGGGCGGCTTTAGAATCACTCTCACTGTTGGCGGAGGTTGTTGGAGAGGTAGACATCCTATTTTGGCATTCTCAGAGGGTGATGAACCCTCTTTTAAAGAGGCTGGTAGCGTCAGTGGAGGCATTGGATTCACCTCCTGAGCATATGGCCGTTGAAGGCTCCTCTGGTCGTTCTGATCCTAAGGAGGGAGGTGAGGAGGAAGTTGAGACCGAAGAATGGGTTAAAGGACCTGTGTCTTCGGTAATGACAATGGAGGAATTGTCCAAAATTTGGTCTGGATATCATATTCCGGACTCGTTTATTTTGACTCTTCCTCGACTGGAAGAGCTACCCGACCAACCTCCCCCCGGGGCAGTTGCAATTTTCCATGTTGTGTTGTAATGTGGTCTCTGGTTACTGCTTCAAAATATTACTCAGGATTTACTAGGAAGTCTTGGCATAGCTGCGGACAGGTTTTGCCGAAGGGGTGAATAGACTTATTCGGTTGTTCGGTGCTCTAGGCCAAGATGCAGCAACCCGAGCTAAGTGTAAATGAGTTTCTCCACTTGTATCAAGTGCAGGTGCATACTCAGTACCCTGATTGGTTTTTTTTCTACTCTTGGTGGAATACCGATGGGACCTTAATAACTGACCCTCCATCGAATAAGCACTGGAGGGATAGGTGGTTTTGAGCCCTTGGTAGATGGGAGTCGGCCTAGATAGAACCTATCTGTCCCTTCGTCCCTCGAGATTTTGGCATGGAAAGTAGAGTTGATGTGATTTATCACTTTCTCTTAGTCGCATCTTTGTTATTTTACTGACGTAACTTCTTTCTTTCAGTAATACCGAGGCATCCTCCAGAGCTTGACTTGGGCTCGCTAACTCGGATTCAGAAATTCTGAGCCCTGAGTTTGGAGAGGAGATCTTGTAAGAGGCTTCTCCAACCAAAGCTTCTCTTCGATGGGGCTTCAACTCCGCTATAACTGGTGGGAGACTAAGTTTTTTTTTTTGTTTTACTGTATTGATGATTGTACTGACACTTATTTTTCAAACACAAACATGTCTGAGGCTCGGCCCACTCTTCGTCCTCCGTCTCAGGTTCACCCTCCACCCCGTTTAGGCTCCTGGACCTCGAAGAGGCATAAAAAGGTCTCGAAGGGCCCGGCGAGGGCTGCCCCTCCTACTCCCCCGGCTATTATTGAGGTCGAGGAAGGCACGGAGGTGTTAGAGGTGGTTGCGTTAGCCTTTGAATAGCCTCGGGAGGCTTCCAAGCCTGAGCCGGCTGAAGCGCCCTTCGCTCTGAGGACAGAGAAGAGGGAACCGCGCAAGGCGAGAGTAGCTGAGGAAGAGAGGATAGCCTTCGGCCAGAAGGTTGAAGAGATCCTCCCGTGGGTGAGTCAGTAAATGTTCACGGGAGAGTTTTTTTGCCTTCTGGAGTCGCCTTCCGTGGAGAGCACGCTCGGTAGGATCAAGACACTATTGCTCGAGGTAATATCGCCACTTTCCTCTGTTGCTTTTACTTCACTCTCTTCTCTTTAATTCTTAAAAGATTTTTTCTCCCTGTGCAGTTCGCCCCTTGCATGTTGAAGGTGCGTGCCGAAGTATCTACCTTAGCTAGGCAAGCTGGGGGTGCGGAAGCTAGGCTGTCAGATGTTGAAGCTCGACAGTTGGAAGTAAAGGCTCGGTAGTCATTCGTTGAGTCTCGAGCTGTCTTTGAGGAGGGCCAGCTCGAGAATGCAAAGGTTGCTTTTGAGTCGGTCATGACGGAAAGGGACCGTGTGGCCTCACGATTGGAAGAGGCTAGGTTGGCATTTGAGTAGGCTGCCATGGAGCAAGCCTTGGCTTATAAGAAGCTTTAAGAGCTTGTGAAGGAGACCAAGGCCTCTCTCGCAGCTGCGAAGGTTGAGGCGGTGGAACAATATCTTTCATCTTCAACCTATGAGAAAGAGCGAACCCTTGTCTTTCGAGAGGGCAACGCATAGTGATCAAGGTGATGAAATGTGCTTTTCCCCCATCTAGATCTATCCAGCTTCGACGAGGGCGAGTCAAGGTCTGGTGGCGAGGCGACGGTAGATCCCGAGGTATACACTTATAACGCCTCTTCTACTGCTCCTGATGTAGCTCTATCAGCATCTCCTGGGTTAGCTCCTAGTGCACCGGGCGAGGCAGAGTCTTGAACTCAGTGGGGTGGAATAAAATTCCATTTTGTTCCCCACGTCTGCTTCAAGCACTTCAAGCACACCGAGCTTTGGGGCCAAGAAAGTCAACAGCAGCGAGCGTCGTCTTTTACCGATATCCAAGCATTGAGCATTTATTGTCTTGTTGATCTGATATAATTGTAAACAATGAACCGACTAATGTAACACTTTACTGATCAATGAATATATGTTTTTTGCCACTTATTTATGCATTTTACATTTTCTTTTTCATGATTCTTCTAAGTGTTTAAAGTAATTGAGTCGAGTGTGGATTGCCCTTTGACTAAGCTAAGGATAATATATCTTAAGATGCTCGGTATTCCAAGGATGAGACAAGAGCTTCCCTGTTAGGTCTTCTAGCTGGTAGGTACCTGGTTGGACAGTATTTGCGATCACGTAAGGGCCCTCCCAATTGGGTCCCAACGTTCCTGCACTGGTTTCCTTTGTGTTTTGAAAAGTTCTTTGGAGGACCAAGTCCCCTGCTTGGAATCGCCGGACTTTGACTCGGGTGTTGTAGGATCGAGATACCAATCGCTGATAGGCAGCTGTCCGAAGTCGGACTAACTCTCTTATTGCATCCAGGAGGTCGAGGTTGAGGGTCAGCAGCTCTTCATTGTCTTGCTCATTAAATGAACTTACTCGAGCTGTAGGTAGACCGATCTCCATAGGGATAATCGCTTACGAGCTATACGCTAGTGAGAATGGAGTTTCTCCTGTCGCGGTTCTAGCCTTAGTTCAGTGCGCCCAAATAACTTTAGGAAGTTCTTCAGCCCATGGCCCTTTGGCTCGGTCTAGCTTAGTTCGAAGGTACTTCTTTATGACCTTGTCAAGGGCTTTGACCTGCCTATTCACTTGTGGATGACGCGGGGACGAGTAAATGTTCCTGATCCTGAGGTTTTGATACATTTTCCAGTATTACTTGTTGTCGAACTATTTCTTATTGTTGAAAACAATAGTCCAAGGTATCCCAAACCGACAACGATGTTTTTTCAAACTAAGTCTGTGATCTTTTACTCGGTTATCTTGGTTAAGGGCTCGGTTTCGGCCCACTTAGTGAAATAATCGACGGTGACGATGGCGAACTTAGTCTGACTCTTCCCTAAGGGGAATGGTCCAATGATGTCGATTTTTCATTGGGCAAAAGGCCAAGGTCCGGACATTGGTGTAAGCTCTTCAGGTGGCTGTCGAGGGATGGTGACAAACCTCTGGCATTTATCACAACCTTGAACGAGTTCCTGAGCATCTTGTTGAATGGTCGGCTAATAATATCCCTGCCAAATAACCTTCTGAGCCAAGGATTGACTGCCCGAGTGATTATCGCAGATGCCTTCATGAATCACGTAGGGCATAGTCGGCCTCGCTCGGTCTCAAGCATTGTAGGAGGGGCTCGTAGTACCCTTTCTTATACAACACTTCATTGAGCATGGTGTGGCGTGCTGCGCGGTTCTTCAGTCGTCGAGCCTTAGTGCGATCTTCGGGGAGTGCGCCAGCCTCGAGATACCTGACGATTGGATCAACCCAAGATTTCTTGGAATTGATGGGAAGCAGTGTTGAGGGTTCAGTTCCCTCGATGCTTGGCTCAGCCACGAACTCAATAGGAATGGATCTGGGGATATCGTCTTCGTCAGCTGAAGCGAGTTTTGCTAGGAGGTCGGCTTTGGTATTCTCCGTCTTCGGGATTCGGTTAACAGAACATTGGTGGAATCTGTTGATCATCTCTCTGACTTTCGCGAGATAGGCTTTTAACCTCTCCTTTCTATCCTGATATATATCAACTATTTAGTTGACGACAAGTTAGGAGTCACTGTACACATTGAGATGAGTGACCCCTATGCTAATTGCTAGTTAGAATCCAAGGAGTAGAGCTTCATACTCTGTTATATTGTTGGGTGCTTGAAATCTAAGTCTCAAGGCATATTGAATGACTGTGTGATCAGGAGTCTCTAGAACTACCCTTGCCCCACTTGCCTTGGAGTTAGAGTAGTCATCCACATAGAGAGACCAAACAGGAGGGGTAAGGGGGAGTGATCAAACGATGCCCCTGGGTCGGTAGAAGGGATTTCTGTTTGCACTATGACTTTAACGATGAAGTCTGGCACAACTCCTGTCCCTTAATTGCTACCCTGAGCTTGTAATGGATGTTGAACTCAATGAGTTCGATCGCCCATTTTATGAGTCGTCCTAAAGCCTCCAGTTTTTACAGTATTTGACGTAATGGCTGGTCGGTCATAACAATGATCGTGTGAGCCTGAAAGTATGGCCGTAAGCATTGAGATGATATAACCAGTGCCAAAGCCACTTTTTCTAAAGTCGGATATCTCATCTCTGCTGGGACGAGAGCCTTGTTAATGTAGTAGACGGGGAACTGTTTGCCTTCATGCTCGTGGATCAGGGCCGAGCTTACAACTGTATCGAATACTGCAAGATAAATTAGTAGAGGCTCGATTGGCTCGGGGTTAGAAAGTAATGGCGACGATCTTAAATATTCTTCGAGTTGTTGGAGGGCGTGCTCTCATTCCTCTATCCAATTGACAATTTTTCAGCCCTTCAACTGTTTGAAGAAGGGGAGGCATCTGTCGGTAGCTCGGGACACGAAGTAATTTAAGGCCACTATCCTTCCAGTCAACTGTTGAACATCTTTGATCGTCTTCGGGGATTTCATGTCGGGCAAAGCTTTAATTTTCTCTTGATTAGCTTTAATTTCCCATTGGCTAACGAAGAATACGAGGAATTTACCCGATCCTATGCCGAACAAGCATTTTCTTGGGTTAAGCTTCATCTTATACTTTCGTAAGATGAGGAACATTTCCTCTAGGTTGGTTATATGGTTGGTCACTTTGACACTCTTGACAAGAATGTCATTGATATAACTTCCACTGTCCATCCTATGAGTCGGGCGAACATTTTATTGACCAATCTTTAATAGGTCGCTCGTGCATTTTTTAATCCGAAAGGTATCACTCGGTAACAATAAAGGCCTTTGTCAGTGATAAAGGTGGTTTCTGATGCATTATAATTTAATTATAACTAGAGTAAGCATCCATAAAACTAAGTAATTCATGCCCCACTATACTATCAACTAGCTGATCGATCCGAAGAAGGGGAAAACTATCTTTAGGACAGGCTTTGTTCAAGTCTGTGTAATCCATACAGACTCGCCACTTCTCATTAGGCTTCTTAACCAACACAACGTTAGCCACCCACTTGGGGTAGTATATTTCTTCATTGAAATTGGTTTTGAGAAGTTTTCTAACCTCTTCCTAGATTATGATGTAACTCTCAGGGCCGAGTGCATGCTGTTTTTGACGAATCGGCTTGTAAGTCGGGTAAATATTAAGGCGGTGAGTCATGACTGAAGGGTATATGCCCAACATGTCTTCATGAGTCCATGCAAAGACATTGGCGTGTCGGCAGAGCAGGGCTACCAGCTTCTCCTTTAATGGCGTCTCCAGGGACGAACCAATTCGAACAGTCTTCGAAACATTATACTCATTCAATGGCACCTGGATGAGGTCTTTCACAGGCTAATCGCGTTTGAGAGATTCATTGCGTGGATCTAGGTCTCAATCATCGTAATCTCCCCCGGTGCTCGCAGAACGGTAGTGTAACATCGTCGAGCGTTGTGCTGGTCTCCTTTTATGACCCCAATGCCACTTTCAGTCGGAAACTTCATACATAGGTGATAAGCTGAGATGATGACTCGGAGGAGACAGAGAGAAGGTCAACCGAGGATAGCGTTATAGACCGAGGACTAATCGACTGTCAAAAAGTTGATCATAACAGTAGCTTAATTTGATGCATCCTCGGCTGTGAGCGGGAGCTGAATTGATCCTTCAGGAAGAATTTCTCTGCCCGAGAATCCAATCAACGGAGCCTTTATGGGCTTCAGAGCCGATCGTTCGACACCCATCTTGTCGAACACTTGTGTAAACAACACGTTCGTAGATGAGCTCGTGTCGACGAGGATCCTGAAGACTCAGTGGTTGGCGATAGTGACAGTGATGACTAGGGTGTTGTTGTGAGGGTGATGAATGCCCCTAGTGTTTGACTCAGTGAATACTATACTGTATTTCTCGAGCTTTCTTTCCTTTGAGGACTGAGTTAGAACCATAATTTCGGACTCAGGGTGACAAACATTTCTCGCATGATTTTTTCAAGCGATGTTTGAGTCGCCTCCGCCCAGATGACCATCGATAATAGTTCGGATATCCTCAATAGGTCGGTTATCATTTGGGCGTTCTTCCTTAGTTCTGGCTCCTAGGTCGACGTGTTTGCCGAGGTGACCTTCTCGGATAAGTCTATTAATATCCTGCTTTAGATTATAGCAGTCACTCGTGTTATGTCCATGATCACCATAGAAATGACAGTAATTACTCTTACTTCATCAGTTCGGATTACTCTGGAGTTTGTCTGGCTAGTTGACGAATCTTTTGCCCTTGATTTCCATCAATACATGCTCTTGCCGTTTGTTGAGCGGAGTTTACATCAAAAACTTATGGTCAGGCCGCTTACCCGACTTACGTTCGTCACGGGTCCAATCATCCTTATGCTTCTTATCACTGGTCGAGTCAGCTTCCTTTTTGGCTAGCTCTTTGGTTAGGGTTTTGCATTTTGAGTGGCCTCGCGCAGGATCCAGGTTTTTTCGGTGTCCACAGATTTATCCAACCCATCCATGAATTCAACCAAAGTAGTGGGTGGGTTCTTGTCCAAGGATGCAAGAAACAGCCTGTCTCTGACACTTTGCATGATAGAGTTGAGGGCTATCTCGTTCGAATGCTTCCAGACTTGGAGCGATTCAAAATTGAAGCGTTTGATATAATCCTTAAGTAGCCCTCATTCTTTCTAGATTATATTGTTCAGGTGTGTGGATGACTTCAACTTTTTCTTCCCACTGATGAAATTAGAGAGGAAAGCATCACTGAGCTCGGTAAACGAGCTAATGGACTTTGGTTTCAATTGATTAGCTAAAGCCTAGTTGCATCAACTAAGTGAGAAAAAGGCCTCGGCACATCACGACATTTGAGGCATCATGAAATTCCATATAGGTCCGAAAGGACTCAATGTGCTCGGTCGGATCTATTTTGCCAGTAAATGGTGTGATTTGAGGAAGGCGGAATCGTTCTGATAGCCAAGCTTGCATGATCTCATCCGTAAATGGGGATGCCTTCACCTCGGGTCTTGTCTGACTTGCATAGCGGTTTTGCTTCATATCTGCGATCTTCTCCCACACTTCCTTCCGTAGGTCTTGTAGTTCAGTTTTCCAGGGTTCGTCGCTATCATCCATACCCTCAACTGGGGACCTACAGTGCCTTCTCCGATCTATTTCGTGTCGTAGATCGATGGCAGACAGCGAGGCGGTCACGGAGATATGAGAGGGTGCAGGCTCAACCGTACCCTTGTGTTGGCTTTGCTAAGGAACAGATCATGGAATGAAGAGCTGAGGATCGACGAATTGTCGTGGGGTATTTACTAGACCATCGTCCTATTGGGGGAGCTGGACTTGCTGACGATGGATCTATTCTAGCATTTGCTTCATGTAGTTCATATCGGTCATGAGTTCCTAGACCTCCTTATCTAACCGTCCATTTCCTTAATTCCGTTGAGTGTACCTGGTCGAAATGGAGGTTGCTTGACAGGTTGCAGAACCTTGTCGATTATCAGGTTAGTTCTTGGCCCCTTGGGCTCCATTTGTACCGGGTCGGCCCTCTGTCGCTGGTGGTCCAATGATAGGGACCTCACTGAGTTCATTCTAGACGATTCTTCTAGTTCTCGCTAATGGAGATTACTCGGTGTTTAGAGAAGATGACTTTTCGTATCGCTTCCCACAGACGGCACCAAACTGTTGATGTTGTTTTTGATTCGCTCTCGTAGTGACCTGTGGACCTGCACAGGAAGAAGGAGAGGTGACCCTAACTTGACCAAGGGACCCTCCAATGCTTAAGTCAGAACCTGTGTCTTTTAGTAAGGGCTTTGGGGCGAGAGTTTTTGCATACCTTTTACCATGAAGGTTTCTGTATTTATAATGGTGTCGTACCCCAAAGGGTTTCTGCAATTAGCATTGATATTAATTTTTCGGGATCTGTAATCCTTGATATTTCTGGATTTTTGGAGATTCTAGTTTATCCTTCGAAAGTCTTGAATGGAGATCTAAAATTTTACTAGGTAACTTCCAGATATGGAGCAGTATAGCTCGGCCGATTCTTTCTCTTTAGCACGGTCGTGCCAAGATAGGTTTTACGGCTAATCTCCGCCAACTCTATTGGCCAACTGATCTTAGGTTAGTTTGGGCTTTCCTCTTTGAGACTTTTGATTGAGCCTTGAAATGCATTTCCTCCCTTAGAGGTTTCGCTTCATGGCTCAGGATGCTCAGGCTACGGCGGCGCCTCACGATCCGAACTATGTCTATCCATCCAGCATTCTTATGGACTTTGAGCTTTATCCGGACTCGGCGTCCAACGAGCCCAAGCCTTTGCTTCACTAAGTCATCTGACCCTTAAGCCGACTCAAGGACTTAATATATTTTTTCCCCCAACAATACTCAATCCAGATTACCAAACACAATTGGAAGATTTCAAATCCAGGGGGCTTCAAATCTAGGGGTGCTCCCAATCCACGCTCCCAAATAGGCCCTAGCATATCTATTGGCTGGCTATACATGCAATTTGAAAAGGATGGACAATCAATTTCTTTTGACTGTACATTTCTTTTCTACATGTGTGGCGTTAATGAGAAGACACATTCGTTGAAATCGAATTGCCTACTGAGTTACTCAGTACGCTCGTACCGTGCTGAGTAAGCTCAGTTGGGCCCACCTTGAATGCATATAAACTATCCACGGCGTCCTTCTGTTTTTCCATCTAATTTAAGGGGTTGTTCTCAAAATTAAACCATATTCAAGGATTAAGTAAATCATACCACAGGAAACTGTGGGTACAATGATTTCCACTGTTGAAACCTTTCTAGGCCCTACAGTGATGTTTATTTGTCATCCAACCTATTCATGAGACCATAAAAACATGAATGAACAGTAAACACAAATATAATCTTGATCCAAAAATTCAAATCAATTGTTTCCTATGATGTGGCCGATTTAAATATTTTATATGATTCATTTTTAGGCTCGAGCATTAAAAATATCCGAGAAAATGGATGGATAGAGCTGATAAAGTAATAAATCAAGGTGGAACTCACAGAGTCCACTTACTACGCAATCCGCTTCCCATTTCTTAGACTTTGCTCACAATCAACGTGCCCTTCCCAAAAGGCCAGCCTGACCCGGAAGGGGATTGCGTACTGAGTAACTCAGTACCTTAAGCCTACTGAGTAAATTTGTAGGGCCTACTTTGATTTACGTATTTTTCTGTCCATTCATTTTAACGGATAATTTTAAGGCTTGAATATAAAATTGAAGTATATAAAAACCTCAAGTGGGCTGCAACACTGGAAACAGTGTGAATTGAACATCTACCATTAAAAATTTCTTGGGAGCAACAGAGGTGTTGGATCAAGTTTATATTTATTATTTTTCCCTTCATCCATGTTGGTATGATCATATTAACAGGTTTGATGATAAATAAATATCACTGTGGGCCCTAAAAAGGTTTCAATAGTGGAAATCATTATTCCAACTGTTTTCTATGGTATGATCCACCTGATCTATGGCAATGATTAAATTCTGGCCTCAACAGCTAAAGTAAGATGGAAAAATGGATAGACGGCATGGATAGACCACATACATTCATGATGGGCCAAAAGAGTTTACTCAGTACCATAAGAGGGTATTGAGTAACTCGGGATGAAATGGAATTGCATACTGAGTTATTTAGTACGCTCTTATCGTATTGAGTAAACTCAGTTGGGCTCATTACAAATGCATGTGGTTTATCCATGCCGTCCATTCATTTTTCCAGATCATTTTATGGGTTCAAGTCAAAATTGATGCATATACAAAGCTCAAGTGGACCATACCACTGGAAAAAGTGAAAGTATTGATTTCAACTGTTGAAAATTTTCTAAGGCCCCCAGTGATGTTTATTTGTCATCCAACTTATTCATAAGATTAAAAAAACATGGATGAAGGGAAAACACAAATATCAGCTTGATCTAAAATTTTTGTTGTTCCTAAGAATTTTTTAACGGAGGATGTTCATTTTACACTATTTCCGGTGGTGTGGTTCATTTGAGGTTGGATATATTCTATTTTTGGAATGAAGCTCAAAAATTATGTGTTAAAAGATATAAACGGAATAGATACAATGCATAAGAATGACACTGGGGCCTCAGAGTTTACTCAGTACGCAATCTTCCACCTAGGACACAGTTCAATTTCGACCCGGAAGCGATAGCCTAATGAGTAACTCATTACCTTAAGCATACTGAGTCAATGCTGCGGAGTCTACCAGAGTTTACTCGGTACGATAAGAGGGTACCGAGTAACTCAGTACGCAATCCGATTTCGCCTGACCCATCCATTGCGTTGGCCGCAATGTACTTTATAGACTATTGATCGATATCTCTCAGCCGTACATTTCTGCTGTCACTTGTGGCGTGCTTACTGAGGGATCAGCGTATTTTAGCCGAGGATTCTACACAGTTGGACTGCCTACTGAACGGATTGCATTTTTGGCACGTGTGTCTAAATGGCACGTGTTAAAAAATGTGCATTCGTTTGAAGGGGTAGGATTAAGTGTCACCCGGGTGTTACCCATACCGTGACCCGGCCTTGACGATGTCTTATATATCCACCCCGTCCGTCCTTTTTTGAGCATGGTCCAAAAATTAAGTGGATCCAAATCTCAGGTGTACCACACCAGAGGAAATAGTGGTGATTAAATAACCACCATTAAAAACTTCCTAAGGTCCACCTTAAGCATATATGTAACGTTTATTTTCCATCCAACCCTTTGATAAGGTCAAACAGAGCGGGATGAAGGGAAAAATACAAAGATCAGCAGGACCCAAAACTTATGTGACTTCAAAAATCTTTTAATGGTCATTCACCGGTGGTATGGTCCACCATAGATTTGGATCTGCTTAAACTTTGGTATAACACTTAAAATGATCTGAAAAACGGATGGGCGGTGTGGATATACACAAACTTCATCAAGGTGGATCCCACAAGGTAAGGGTAACACCCACTACGGAGTAAAACGTAATCCGCTTCACGTGCATCGACGGATTGGAAATCGGATTGCCTGCGGAGTTACTCAGTACGCTCTTATAGCAAAGAGTAAACACAGTTGGGCTCACCTTGAATGTATGTGGTCTATCTACACCGTCCATCCATTTTTCAATCTAATTTAAGGGATTGAGGCCAAAATTTAAGCATATAGAAAGATAAATTGGATTGTACAATGAGAAACAGTGGGAATAATGATTTCCACCGTTGAAACCTTTCTAGGCCCAAAGTGATGTTTATTTGTTATCCAACCTGTTCGTAAGATCATAAAGACATGGATGAAGGGAAAAAAATAAATATAAGCTTGATCCAAAACTTCTGTAGCCCAAAGAATTTTTCAATGGTAGACATTTAATTAAATTATTTTATGTAGTGTGGTCCATTTAAACATTTGATACGCCTCATTTTTGGTCTCAAGCCCTAAAATTATCTGATAAAATGGATGGACGGAGTGGATAAAATACATAAATCATGATAGACCTCACAGAGTTTGCTCAGTACGCTAACCGCTTCCAGCCCATCGTTTTGACTGTTGAATCGTGCGTTCCACCTTTATTCACAGATGTGAGGCCCACTCAAAAGTCTAAAGACTTTAAACTGCCTTTGCGGGTAGGCAAAGGTTACGGAGAAAATATTCAATCGTACAGGCAGGGCCCTCCACTTGGTATTGCAGACCTTTCAACTGGTGCATTTTATCCTAATGTATCTTGATTGTTGACTAGATACTCATCTCAACCATTCAGTTGTGGGCCACCTATCAAATGGTCATGATGGTCTATTTGATGGTCTTGTCAGTGCATAATCTATGCACATTAGGACTGAGACGTACGGATCATGAAACCATTGGATCTCACCCGTGTGAATGCTGGCCAAACCATGAAGTTTATATGCCGTCCAACCCGTTCATTAGGTGCACCCCACCAGGATGAAGAGAAAACACAGATATCATCTTGATCCAAACTTTAGCAGTTAGCAGCCCCATGAAGCATGTCTCAATGGTGGGCATCAACATTCCCATTGTTTCATTTGGTGTGGCTGGTTCAACCGATAGACGATAGACGGGGTGGATGCCACACGGCCATGACTGTGGCCCGGCTGAGATAATTCTTGCATGGGCTTACCTGGACCTGAACTAATGCCTCTGCTACTGGAGCTGGACACGAATCGAGTTAGCTCGGTTAGCTCACTCAACCTGGCTTGGAAAAGCCTGACTCGGCTTGAAACTGGGTTCCAACTGAGTCAATTTTTTATTTTTATTTTTTCCGAGCTGGACTCAATTCGGGTTTGAGCATAACTCAAACTTAACTCGACTCGACCTGGCACAGTTTATATATATATATATATATATATATATATATATATATATATATATATATATATATATATATATATAAATGCAAAAAACTGGTGTAACCTCCTCCGTCCTATCACCTGCACAAGAAGGAGACAAATGAGACCCTGGCTAGATCTGGAGACCATCAGATGCTAAAGTCAGGGATAAGATCGTATGAGAAGGTTGCTTGGAATAATTTTTTGCATACCTTTCATCTTGGAGGTCTTCGTTATTTATAGGAATGGGAGGGTCCCATCGTGCAGGGATTCTTCTCATGATATCTTAGAGATTCGGTATTAATCCGTTTTTGGTCTCCATCCGATCTAGAGATCTTCGGGATCGGATATCTTTTTACTAGATTTTCGGGACGGTGTTTTCATTTACACCGTCTTTACCTTACTTGGCTCGGTCTTAACCGACTTTAGTGATGAGTGAGTCTCGGCTAGCCATAAGGATAAAACTGTTTGCCTTCTATCAGATGAAATGGAACCGATCGGTAATCGATATCCTCTCTTAATCCAATAGTCGACTCTGTACCCGACCAAAATATGGGACGGTTTTATAGTCGGTCGAGTGGCTTCCGAGCTTTGAGCCTTAATAGGCCTCTTTGGATGTTGTTGCCTTGTTTATCAAGTCAACTTTATACATCTTATGTACTCAGCCTTGTGGCTCATGACTTTGTAAGTCCCGGTTAGGATTTATTTCCTTCAATCTGAGCTAAGTCTCTCCATTAGGCGTTTAGTTTACTTGCCTCGGTCAGACTTTTTGCCTCGAATTCCCGGGCAGTGTCAGTAGAGTTGGTTCATTCTATATCCGAGTCTCTAGACTTGTTCTATTTTTTTTTCTCCCAATAGTGAGCCCCCTTACTCCTTGCGTCAACCATGTTGATGCTAAGGAATAAAGAGTTTTTTTGTCGGTTTGAACTGGGACTGACATTATGATGGAACATTTAATGCTTGCAAGAGTCATGTATCGTCCAGAGCACGCGTCAGTTCATTGATCGAGGCCGCATGAGCGGGAAGCCGTCCGAACATTCTTTCAGCTTATGAGCACTAGCCGTATGGCAAGGGCAACGCCTACGTCATCCGTATGCGCCACGTGTCGGGCGAGGGAGTCGAAGCGGCCGTTGATTCGACGACTCCTTAAATGCCCTTGCCATGTGGCAGGGCTATAAAAGAAGGAGCGAGATGCTCCTCTCCCATTTTTAGCGCACATTCTTCTCTACCCAATTTTTGTTTTCAATGCTCTTCCATTTTCCGCCATTTTCGTCCTTCCTTTCTGATTTCCGCTTCCATGTTCACCTCTTTTTCGATTCTTCTCGCTATCTCTGGTGAGTTTCAAACTCTCTCCCTCCCTTTCTTTTTCAATTTCAATGGTAATGCACGGCTCCTCAAGCCCTCGAGAGGGAGTTTCTAGTGACGAGGGTGAAGCAAGGCGTTTCTGGGACGTCTCGAAATCACCTTCGTTACTGGCGGAGATGGCCACAGGCGTCAATGCTGCTTTCCAGCACTCTGAAAGGGTGGTTGGGTTCTCGGTGGACAACCCTATTTCCGTGGGTCCCTCTCGTGGAGGGGCGTCACTGGAGACTGAAATAGCGGTGAAGACCGCTTGAGTTGAAGTAGGAACATGTCAATGTGTCCTAAAGGGGGGTGAATAGGACTTTTTAAAGTTTTATAGAGTATTTAAAAATCCTATTGCACTAATCCTATCAGATATACAAATTACAGGATTACTCAAATGTAACTTTACTGACTTCCAAGCTTAGTAGAGGATCCAATCACAAACTTCTTGAAAGATAAACAAGTTGCATATAAGTTGTGATGGATATGACTGTGTGTATATAAGGTGTGATCTTAGACAATCAGATATAAAAGCATATAAGGAATATCACACAATGAAAAACAATAACAATCTTAATCACAGTCATTTTTATAGTGGTTCGACTACTTGTCTACTCCACTCCTGGCTATCGCACTCAACCCTTAAGTGTACCTGTAAGACCTGTATCCTAATCCGTACTGTTCTGTTGCTTCTCGCGATCCTTCTCATCAATTTTCGGCAATCCGCGACCTGTAGTCGACGTTGTGCACGACCGTAAGTCGTATCCTATACATTTGAGTCGGGTTAATCCAAGGCTTGTATCATTGCGACCGCACTGTCGCCGCGGTTCGAACGCCGTGACTCACGCATCGATCCGATACCCTGACTAAGAGATGTGGGTCGGCGTTTATTTCGAAAAAAACACCGCGCGTTTACAATTTCAAGAGAATCTCTATAAAGTGTCAAATCAATCCCATCAATCAATCACCCATCAATCACTTTATGTCAAGTACAAGCAATCATACCTCTCTTACATCACCCTTACCTAAAGTCAACTCTCTCCCTCTCTCTCTCTTACACCACCTTACATGTCAAGTACCACTCACATCACTCCATTACTCACCTCACATCTCTCCTTACAACACTCTCTCTCCTTCTCATTTCTCAACATCCCCAAGCAAGAGAAAGGGCCCTCTCACGTCCAAGCTCTTCCCATGAGAGAGAGGTGATTTTGGTGGCCCACTTTCCATCCCAAAACCTCTCATCTTAACCATTCATTTCTCATCTCCACCATCAAAGTGAAGCATAAGGAGTGTAGCTTTCTAACGGACTAAGAAGATCAAGTGGTGGGTGCCTCCATAGCCTAATTTTTCATGTTTTTGAGATGGGCCAAGTGAGGCCAACCGATCAATGGTTTGGATCTCACTTGGGACCCTAAGATGTGGCCGATGGCCCATCTTGATCATCAATCATTCCATGATAGGGCCATTCTCCATGGACCCCATCATGATGTTTACTTTCCTTGCATTAAAAAGGTCATCTAGACTGTCCATTTTTAGTGGGGAGGGATCTCCACTGTTGATCTTTTATTTGGATGGCCCATATGCAATGGGACCCATTGATATATGATTGCATGGTTGAAACGGAGGGCCCATAGTATTGGGGTCCCTCCATCACACGTGTGTCCCACTTTTCTCTCTCTCTCTTTCCCTCTCATTTTTATTTATTTTTCTTGAATGTTGATGAGGCCATGTGGCCCACTTGAATGAGCCCCACCATGAAATGTGTATTTTATCCAAGCCGTCCATGGGTGGGGCGCATCCTAAATGTATCATCCATGTGGTGGCCCACCTGGGCAGGGCCCACCTTAGATGACTGTCTCAGGCCAAACCGTCCAGGGACACCCTGGACGTGAAGTGAAAAACACAAATATAAGCTTGATTTGACAAGCTCTGGGAGGGCCATCCATATAGGCCCCACCTGGATGTATGTTTCTAATCTAAGCCGTCCATCCTCTTCCCTGACTCATTTTAGGCGTTGAGCTGAAAAATGAGGTTGATCAAAGTGTCTGGTGGGCCATAGCATCAAGAACTGTACCATCACCATTGAAATCTATCTACAAATATTTTTATACGCTGAAAAGGGGCCGATATTGGTCTTGATAGATTTGTTTTGGTCTTGGGAATACAATGGACGGAGTGGATTTACTTGGGGTGGGCCGCACACATGAGAATCCTCAGAAAATTGGGTTTTCCAAAAAAAAAAAGAAAAGAAAGAAGAAGAGCAGCGTCTGCTGCTGCAGACAGCGCAGGCAGCGCCTGCGGCCTGCTGGAGGGCGGACGCCAGGCAGCCCATGGCTCTACGGGCGGGCCCCACCATGACGTATTTTCTGTATCCACATCGTCCATCAGGTGGCCCACACCCTGACGTGGCCCCCCTTCAAGTTTCAGCGAAATTTAAGACTCAGGCGGCCCACACCACAAGAAACAGTGGTGATTGAACTTTACAGTTGAAACTCTTTTGGGCCCACTGCAGTTCTGGATCAATCTGAAATTCGTGTTTCCCGTTCATCCAGGTCTTTGTGACCTTAACAGCAGATTGGATGGAAGAAAAAAAGAATAAAAAAATAAATATATAGGTTATGGTGGGTCCCACGTGAAGCCCACAGTAATATATGTGTTATATTGCCACCGTCCGTCTGGACGGTGGACTCCACTGTGATGTATGTGACTATCCACACTGTACACCATTTGGACAGTGGGACCCACCATGATTTATGGGTTCTATCCACTCTATCCACATATGTATATATACATATATTATATTATATATAATATGGTATATATATATATATATATATATATATATATATATATATATATATATATATATATATATATATATATATATATATATGTATGTATGTATGATGGTGGGCCTCTATGTGGACCCATCCCCCACCATGATGCATGTGTCCATCTCACCGTCTATCCATTTTGAAAACTCATTTCTTGAGCTAAAAATGAGCCAAATCTATGGTTCAAATGTGCCCACTTTGGTATGTATATAGGGGCCATGTTGATCCATTTATGGCCATTCATTTAGGCCACTTGGGTGCACACATAAGGCCTATGGGATTAAGCCCATTTGACATGCATAAAGCCCATGGGTTTGGGCCCATTTGACATATGCAATGCCCATGGGATCCGGCCCATTATTCACATATAAAGCCCATGGGATTAAGCCCATATGATGTGCATGGGGCGCAATTGGAGTGGCCCATTTGATATATTTAAAAACTCATGTGTGTAGGCCCACTTTGATATATTTCATGGCCCATGGATCAAGGACCATTGCAATGTACATAAGGCTCATTGGTGAGGCCCATTAATGCAACCCATTTGATGAATGTAAGGCCCATGTGATACGACCCATTTGATGTATCTAAGGCCCATAGGTCGAGGCCCAACGGGATGTCCTTAGGGTCCATTGCAAATGTGTGATCTCCCATGGTTCATGTAATGATATATATGGCAGGCCGTGCTTAGGGAACAATGTTGGTTTGACGTCCACATTGTATGTACAATGTTGGTTAAATGTCCACATTGTAACTCTCCTTAGGGCCCATTGATAGGCCCATACTCGTTGTTATTCATCGCCTTATAACATGCTTAGTATAATCTCATGACTCATGCCCATACGCATCATATGTATGCTTGATTTGAGTAGCGACTAATCATAGCATATGCCATTGGGCAGACCACTTATGGGACCCGTTATGAGATGGAGTGCCCTACATGATCGTGCAGTACGCGCTAGATTTCTGCATGATTTTGACGTGTGATTCATGCATCTCGCATACGTGTGACTTGATCACTGCATGCCCTAGCGACATTAGGGCTGTGGCTCCAAAGGTACATCGTGGATGACCGTATCAGATACCGAAAATACTTGATTCTAACATTGTGGGCACTTAGGGTGTCCTTGGGTGAAAGTTTCAGAACTTTTTTGGTACTAGGAGATGCTCCAACGTCTAGACCGAGTGGATACACGAGCGCCCGAGTGCTGAATATCAGTAGGCCGCGTCTCTCACTATATCGGGGTCGGTTGGAAGGGGGTGTGGCCTTATCCGCCCGAGTGAGGAGGCTATAAGCTAGGCTGAGTTTGACCAGCTCGCAAATGAGTCCGCATCGACGAGCCGGGTAGGTATTGGTAGACTACTGGTCAGGCGGATAGTGAGGTCTATTCCGCTTGCTTGACTATGCAGCTAGGGAAGTGGCAGTCTCTGCGAAGTGTATTAGACCCCGGTGATATCCAGAGAGGAACTGTACTGATATGTGTACTTGATGAGTGCCGACTTGTTTGGATTGCATTTCGCATATGACATTCGGCTATTATAGGCTTTGCATTGCATCGGTGTGGCCGATGACATTTATATCTCGCATCGCATGGCCTTGGTATGGCTGATAGCATTCACATCTTGCATTACATAGCCTTGGTATGGTTGATTCTATGGACTTACCGTATACTTCTACATTACCTGATGTTGTACACTCGGCGTTTTCCTTTTGCACACACTTACACCACCCTCTAAGCTTTTGTAAGCTTATGCACGATAGTTGTGTGCAGGTAACGTTGGACAGCAGCAGCGCTGAGGCAGGAGCGCATACCAGGACCTTTTGGAGTTTCTTTTGATCATCTTGTATTTCCTTTTCCGCACTGTACTTAAAAGATTTTGATATGCTGGATATGTGGTGATGTTGTTTTGTGACTTGGTTATACTTGTGGTTATGCTCTATTACAAAAAAAAAAAAATCATTCTGAAAATCCTCCTTATAGGATCCCAGGATCAGAATCTGGCATTTGATTGTCAGGAGCCGAGAATGGGGCACTACGGAGGCTGTCGGCACCGGATTCGGCAATCGAGATTCATGTGAATCCGATTTTCGGGTTTGGGGCGTGACAGTACCGGATTTCACTACGGAGGTTTTTTAGGGTTCACCTCAAACCTAAGGTTTTAAATCAGGTTCACCTTCAACCTTTACAAGGAGATTTCTACTCGGTTTACCTCTAACCCTGGAGTTTTACTAGTGCACTCCTAACCAGATGTTTATACCCACACAGAGCAAGGGTCCACACAATGCACCCAGATGTTTATGCTCTCCATAGAGCAAGGGTCCACACAACGCACCCACAACGTACACTCTTGCCGGAGGCCTCCTATGATGACTTCAAAGGGTGAGCAACACTTAAGACCCAATCCTAAAAAGGAATGATCACAAGTGTCCTCTGGACTCTAGATACTTACAAATAAGTTGATTAGTCTCATTCAGTGCAGTGATGAAGATCTCTTCCTTGTTGTTGAAGAATCTTTAGCTCCCTTGATTCGCAAGACATAAGATGTACCAGTACTTGGCTTCGAGTTAGGTCAAGGTTACGATGGAAATTCACTCTCTTAGAATTTTCCTATAAGGAAGATAGAGTGATTCTCGTCATTTATTCATTCAAGGTATCTCAGCTTAATGATATGTTGTTAAGATAGTTGCTGAAGGATCCTTGAATGAGGAAGTTCATTTCCCAATCCACTCTATTGAATGTTAATGAATAAGAGTGGATTAGAAGATGAACTCCTGTGAGAGAAAGGGATTTGGGTATATGATCTAAAGGTAAAACACACAAAAGCATACTTTTTTTTCTCTACCAGTAATATGGACAAGTCTCTCTTTATATAGGCAAAAAGGTTCCAACGAATGTAAAGCGGTCATATTTATGACAGAGTTCTATATCATCGAGCGTATACTCTCGATGGGATCGACTGTCCGCTCGATAACGCACACTCAAATGTCATACGCTTTTGAAACCTTTTGCCAGTTGGTCGATGGGATCGATATTGGTGTCGATGTCAACGGATTTCGAACTCCGATTCCATCGAGACTGGGATCAATTTATCGACATATGAAGCATGAGAGAGACAAGTCTTGGAATATTTTAGGTTTTAAGGATATGATCAAGGGTCAACCGATGTCATCGTAATTTGAATATCGATGATATCGAGGCCGTGTCGATGGGATCGATAAATCATATAGATTTATTTATAAGCACGTTGGACAGTTTGTATCCAGTCTTCACCCAATCGACCAGGGCTCGATAGCATCGACATAAGAATATCAATTTCCTCGAGTGGCCCCCGATCAAAGTTAAAAACATCCTGAAAGATTTACTGGAAGAAATTCACGCCCACGGTCGATATGATCGACAGCATTCCGATATGATCGATATTTAAATTCAGATTAATCGGAAAAGGTATCGATATATCGAAGCACAGTAATTTTCTTTAAGAAAAACAGGGGCGCCGAAAATCTACATGTCGATATTATCGAGCCACTTCCGATGGGCTCGATATTTGAATATTGATAATATCGATAGGTGTATCGATATATCGATAAATCCGTCCAGATGAGTATGCAGTTGCTGAACACTTTTAGTCCTCTTATCGATAGTATCAATCAAGTGTCGAGGACATCGACAACGCAGATCGATCATATCGAAATGTGTATCGATACAATCGACAGGGCAAACAAACTTAGAAATTTTCTGACGTTTGAAAAAGTTCACTTACCCAAAAACCCTCATATGTTCTAAGTTATTTTTAAGGGTTTTAATTACCTGGCCTTTTGGGACATGGGATGTGAGGCTATGATTTACCTATGACGAGCTTCCACACATCCAGTTGAGGTAAGCGCTTGAATTGTTCTTCCTGTGAGGCTCTGTAGTTCGACTGACTCAACACACACACTAATTGACAAACCAGGGCACTAGTAGGTACACTTTCAGTGACTACTCCTGGCAGACCTAATCCTCTTGGGGAGGAAATGGAGGAAGAGGATGAGGAGGCCAAAGGAGCCAGTGAGTCGGTCTCCACCCGAAGATCGGTAAAGGTTGCTGAGTCGCTGACCGAGGGAGGGAGGCCGGAGATGAGCAAAAAGGTCCGGTTCTCTCGATTTTAACTGAGGCGGATCTGGACAGGATTAGGGACGAATACCATGACCCGAACTCAGTTATTCTTCGCCTTCCTCTTCCGAGTGAGTTACCCGACCGTCCTCCTATTGGGATGGTTGTAATTTTTCAAGTTGCTTTGCAGTACGACTTACGTCTGCCCCTCTAAGGAATTGCTTGGGACCTGCTTTCCTGACTCTGGATTGTACCTGGGCAGATAGTTCCGAACGGGTGAAGGAGCTTATTCGAATGCTAGGTGTTTTGTGCTGAGACAAAGAAACCCCCGCTGACTATCGATGAGTTTCTCCATCTTTTTCAAGTATGGTCGAATCCGCAACAGCCCAGCTGGTACTTTTTTGTGTGCTTGGTGGAACAAGGGAGGACCTTTGATAACCAACCCTCCTACCTCTAACAAGCACTGGAGGGATAGTTCTAGGCGTGTGGCCGCTGGGAGACTACCGAGCCAGGGCCCATCGAATCTCGTGTTCCTCGAGTATTCTCCCAAGCAGGTGACTTGGCACATACTCTTTTCTTTATCTCCTCACAGTACTGTGTCTTTGAGTCTGACTGAATGCATTTCACAGATATCCCCGAGAGAAGGCCGAAACTATTAGTCGGCGCTTTAACTCGGATTAAGGATTTAAAGGCACTGAGTCTGGAGCAGCGGTCTTGGAAGAGACTTCTCCAGCCGGAGCATCTTTTTTACTTGGGTTTGGACTCGGCCTTAATAGGTATTTTCTAGTTGTCTTGTTGCATTCCCTTTGGATTTTATTTAATCCGTCATGCTTTTGACGCAGAGATAGTTAAGACAAGGCCCTTTCTCAATCAGCCTTCCAAGATGAAGGCCCCTCCGAGGTCAGAGGCTCGACCTCCAAAGAACCCGAAGATGGTCTCAAAGGCTAAGGCATAAGCCGCCCCGGCCAACCCGGAGCAGATAGGGGAGTAGAGGAGAGTAGAGCCCTTAGGAGGGGAGATGACTCAACAGGAGACGTCGTTCTTCCAACGGGGCATGTCGGACATGGTCCCCTGGGCAATTTCCCATGGGAGCGAAAAAGAGTTCGCTGCCCTCTTCAAAGCCCCTTAGAAGCAGACTCTCTCTCATGTGGTGAAGATACTTCTCAAGGTAAGATTTGAACTTCGCATTTACCCTGCCAATTTCTTTGAGCTCAATCTGACCTTACGTTTTCTTTTTGCAGTTCGCTCCTTAGTTGCTTAAGGCTAGATCAGATCTGACCAATGCTCAGAAATGGGCAGCAGAGGTGGAAGCACAACTTGCTGGTGCCGTGACTCGGTTCAATATAATGACTAACGACTTAGGGCTTGCAGGAAGGTCGTTGATGAGACTAGGGCCGAGGGTGCTCGTTTGGCCTTGCAATTGTATGAGGTCTGGGAAGAGAATCAGCAGAGTCATCAGGCCCTATCTTCTTCGGAAGAGAAGTCATCTCGGCTCAAGACCGAGACTAAGGCTGTCATCGAACAAGATAAGGTCCAGGCCGTAAAGGCCTTTCTTGAGTCCCGTGAGTATTTGGAGGAGTGAGATCACTTGTATTACGACGGTTACATCAAATGTATCGAACTGATGAAACAATCTTTCCCCGACCTTGACCTCTTAGGATTTGATGAAAGTGCCTTTAGGTCTGAAGGTCTGGAGACCAAGGCAGCTATGGTTGCTGTTGTTGTGGTTGATCCTAAGGTTTCTTCTGAGGTTGTTCCTGAGGCTGCGCCAGAGGTTGCTCCAAGTAGCGGCAACAACTGATCCGAGCCACGTCCTGAGTTAGCTCTTGATGAGTCCTGAAGCTTAATTTTGGATTGCAAAGCGTGTTAAGCACTTCAAGCACACCAAGCTTCAGGCCCTTTATGCACACTAAGCGTTGAGCCAGGCACAAGAACATTTACAACCGAGAGAGGACATCACGCATCACAGCTGACTCTTTTAGTCTTTATCTTTGCTATTCCATTAATGTGATTCTAAAGTAGAAACTAATTTAATCCGATGTAAAACTCATGCTGATGAATAAATATACTCGATTTTCTTATTCATTTGACTCAGCTTACATTTTTCTTATTCTTTGCTTGATCAAATCTTTCCAATTGCCCAACGGCTGACCTAGGGATAATAGATTTTTAGATGCTTCGCATTCTAAGGATGGGGAAGTAATTGCCCGGTTAAATCTTCCAACCGAGACGTTCCGAGTCGGATGGTCCTTGAGACAACATAGGGTCCTTCCCAATTGGGTCCCAGTGTGCCTGCACCAGCTTCCTTAATATTCAGAAACATTTTTCGGAGGACCATGTTCCTACTCGGAAGCATCTAACCTTGACTCGGGCATTGTAGAACCGAGCTACCTGTTGTTGTTGAGCCATCATCCACAGCCAAGATATTTCCCTTTGTTTAAGAGGTCGAGTCCAAGAACTAGCAATTCATCATTGTATCGCTCAATAAAGGAGCTGACACAAGCTGAAGGCAGCCCGATCTCGACCGAAGTAATGGCTTCCGATCCAAATGCAAGGGAGAAGGGAGTTTCTCCCGTGGCCGTTCGGGCGGTAGTTCGGTATGCCCATAATATTTTATGAAGCTCTTCGGCCCATGCGCCTTTAACTCGGTTGAGTTTGGTTCAAAGGTGCTGTTTAATGATCTTGTTAACTGCCTCAACCTATCCGTTCGTCTGAGGATGATGGGGGGACGAGTAGACATTTCTGATTCTGAGATTATCGCACATCTCCCGATAATGCCAATTGTCGAACTGCTTCCCGTTGTCGGTAATAATTGTGGGAGGTATCCTTAATCGACAGATTTTAGACAAAGTCCGTGATCTTTTGTTCAGTTATCCCAGCTAATGACTCGACTTCAGCCCACTTTGTGAAGTAATCTAATGACAAATTTGGTCTGACCTTTCCCCAAAGGGAGTGGTCTGATAATGTTGATTTCCCACTGCGCAAAAGGCCAAGGACTGACCATAGGGGTCAGCTCCTTGGGAGGTTGTCTCGGAACGGTTGCGAATCGTTAGCATTTGTCGCAAATTTGGATGAGCTTTCGAGTGTTGTGCAAAATGGTCGGCCAATAATACCCTTGTCATAAGACCTTACGTGCGAGTGATCGTCCTCTCGAGTAATTTCTGCAAATCCCTTTGTGGATCTCCCGCAGTACATAATCGGCTTCATGATGATTTAAGTAATGTAACAAAGGAGTGAAAAATCCTTTCTTATACAACACTCCGTTAAGTATGGTGTAACGAAAGGCTTGGATCTTCAACCGTCGGGCCTCGGCACGCTCCTCAGGCAACTTTCCATTGTGAAGGTATTCAATGATCGGGAAGAGCCAAGTGGGTTCTGAGTCGATCAAATGTATGGTCGAGCTAAGCAGATCGTTGATACTTGTCTTAACGATGTACTCGATAGGAACAGACCTGGGTATGTCGTCTTCGTCGGTAGAATCAAGTTTCACTAATAGGTGGGCCTTAGCATTTTTTATTCGAGGGATCCGAGTGACAATACATAGTTGAAAACCATCAATCAATTCTTTAGCTTTCTTCATGTATGTTTTCAGTTGCTCTTTACGTGTTTGATACACGCTAGTGACCTGATTGACGACCAAGTCGCTGAATACGTTTAGATGAGTAACACCCAGACTGGCTGCTAGTCGGAGGCCGAAAAATAAGGCTTCTTATTCTGTTGTATTGTTCGAGGATTGAAATTTGAGTCTTAAGGCATATTGCATGTAGGTTTGGTCGGGAGTTTCCAGGACCACTCCTACCCAGCTTGCCTTAAAATTGGATGAGCCGTTGACATAGAGCTTCCAAAGGGTTGGGTCGGGTGATGACTCGGGAGAAACAGTCGTCAATTGATTGGTTGGCTCGTTTATAAGCTTAGCAAGTGAATCAGCTTATGGTGTAACTTCAAGTATGAAGTCGGCCACAACTGGTATTTTGTATTGAATGTCGAATTCACTGAGCTTGATCGCCCACTTCGTTAGTTGGTCAGAAGCTTCTGGTTTCTAAAGGATCTGATGTAGTGGGAGGTCGGTTATGATGATGATAGTGTGAGCTTGAAAGTATATTTAAAGTCGTTGCGAGGAGACAACTAGGACTAGGGTCACCTTCTCCAGAGGAAGATATCTTATTTCTACTAGTAATAATGCGTTGCTTACGTAATACATGGCAATTGCTTTCCTTCATGGTAGCATATCAAAGCCGAGCTTACGGCTGCGTCGGAAACTGCCAAGTACAACAACAAACTTCCCCAAGCACGGGTTATGATAAGAGAGGTAGAGATCTGAGATACGACTTCAATTGTTAGAAAGCTGCTTCGCACTCTTCTATACAATCTACCATTTGTCGTCCCTTCAGTTGTTTGTAGAACGGGAGACATTTATTAGTAGTTTGGGAGAGGAAGCGGTTGAATGCGGTTACTCGTCCAGTCAGCCTTTATATATCTTTGATCATTTTTAGAGATTCCATGTTAAGCAATGCTTTGATTTTCTCTAGGTTTGCTTCGATCCCTCACTGGCTGACCAAGAATCCGAGAAACTTACCCGAGCTTACCCAAAAGCACACTTACTCAAGTTCAACTTCATCTGCTGTAACGCCCCGACTTTTCAGGACCCGAGTATATGACTTGTTTTCCAAAAACCCAAGTGTTAACCTTAAAGGATGGTCAAATTTGGGTGTATATATTTTTTCCTTTCATCAGAGTAAGCAGATGAGCTTGTTATGGACAAATCTACATAAAGGAAAATATCATTATCATTCAAATATATAAGAAGCTGCCTATAATGACTTATACAAACCAATGTCTTTGAATTTAACAAGTACAAGATTTATAAGAATTTAGTACATGAAGTATAACAGAAAATATATAAATATAAGCCACAAGATCACGTAGCTCCTCCAGGCAAATACAACCATGCATCCCTGGCGATCATACCCTACTCCTCATCAAGTTTGAACATATATATCACTAAAGCCACTTGTACTACCTGTACGGTTGTATATTTGATGGATGAGTAGCCAACTCAGTGTGAATTCCCTACAAGATTACACACTGCCGCATTAGGTAAGCATAGTTATAAAACAAATCATACAAAATAATACATGATGCAGGTCTTATTAGATGTATGGATGCCGAAATGCAATCACGCCCCGGGGATGCTCATCCGGGCGGACAGTGGGCTGTCACTCATGTAATCATCGAACTTAGGAAATAACATCCAGTCAGAATCATCGAACCTGAGAAATATCATCTAGTCGGAACAATACGTACATCACGTACGATAGCAATAAATGTTGGTTTGTGCCATGTATGCATGATTAGCCAATTCATTATTTAATCTAATTACAACCAACCAATTTAAATAAGCTCACGGTCACTACAGGGAGTACATGGTTCAGTGTAGGCCGATGGCTTGGGCATAGTGTCCCATTACCACCATCCCCGGCCCATAAGGCTATAATCTTAGGATGTTTTATGGAAACCTGTCGACTAGTGGCTAATCATATTACAATATATAGGGATTACCATCGCATGGTTGCATGGTATAAAACATCGAACCCATATAGGAAAAATACTATAACAAACCCACATAGAGTGATATCAAAATAAGCCACATAGGGCAATTATCAAAATAGGCCACATAGGGCGAGTGTCAAAATCATGTGATAAAAGATCATTCTTGAAAACTATTGGACACAACAACCCTGGATGATAGGCCCATATCAATGGTCAATTTAAACCACCCTTTAATAACCTTTAAGCCGAAGGTCCATTTTAATCACAACCAGCCGGGTTACATCCCAATTATGGGTGTACATTTATAGGTGAGGGTTTTTCGCTAATGTACCAGTTTAAAGTCCATAAGCGATCCACAAATAATCCACAAGCATGAATAAATATACAGAATGAACATTAGGCATGGAATATAGCAATTCAATTTCAACAATTAACATATGTTCTTATAGAATGGAGATATCATTTATAAATTAAGATAAAACTAAAACTTAAACTAATGAGAAGATGGAAAGCTCAAGGGGAAGAATCATCACCTTATACTTTACATCGCCTATGAACATTGTTAAGGAATGTGTGTTCCCTTACGATCAAACCCTACAATAAATCCGGATGCACAATTACATATAAGTTCTACATACTACTTAGGGTTCAAATTACTTTTAGGGTTTTAGTATAGAATTAGTGCTTCATGCTAGAGTTTAGTTATAGGCTTTAGATTATAAGACTTGAATTCTAGATTAGTATTTTCATTATTATTATTATTATTGTGCAATGGGTCAAATAATATTCCTAATGGGAGTATTAATCCATTGATATAGATAATGGTGGTTCATAAGTTCACGTTTGAATGTATCGACATTATCTAACATCTTCATAATGACTAATAATCTCTTAGATAATACAAGTAATAATAATAGGATATTTTCAAAAGATAATACAATAATGACTAATACTAATAATTATATTAACAAGTATTTGACTAATCTCATAAGGGAAATGATAATATTTTTAATGATTTTAAATCATAACTATCAATTCCAGTCATGATAATGGATTCTATGATTTACCATGAATTATGAGGTTTTACAATTTGATCCAACCCTAACACACTACTTAGGGTTAAGGTCTCAACCTAAGGTTTAGGTTGCTTAGGCTTTTAGGGTTTAGTCCTAGGGGTTAAACTATAATATGTGCGTAAATTTAGCAAAATGTAATAATATGGTTAGCCACCAGTCATCGTTGATGATAAATATGATTAGTACTTACGATCATGGTGGTAACAAGTATTACAATGGTAACAAATATTAAAATCTATTATTAATGGTAATAGATTTTCAAGTAATGGGTGTCATACTAATATCATTTAATAGTAGTTTCTAATATTAACGTAAACGATGTGGTGATGGCTATTCATGATTAATGACTATCATAACAATGTTTAAGAGTGACAAATCAAGCACTTAAATTTAACCATTGTAACTAACATTAGTATAGGTAGTTTATTAATGATTAATTAGGTTTAGTATTAACAAATCAAATGACGATTGCAAGGATAACACTATAATCAAAATAATCTTTATATGAAAAGGAAATGTGGCTCACCTAGGTCGACTCGATTCGAGTCGAGTTGACTCGGCCCAACACAAGCATCCTTCTCACTCTCTCTCCTTCATTTCTCCTTCTTACTTTCCCCTTATTTCCTCTATTTTCTTCTTCTCTTTCTTCCTACTAGAGCCCAACTAGACCTAGGCCAGTCCCATGGTCAACTCGTCCTAGCTGACTCAGCGAGTCAGCCATAGCTCAGATCTAAGCTCTCTCTTTCCTCTACTCTCTTTCCTCTTTCTTTTACTACTGTTGGAAGTATCTGGCCATCGTAATCAAACCCGGTCTGACTCAACCCTGGTCAAACTGAGTCAACTCAGTAACTGTACAAGGATGGGAAGCGAGGCAGGCCCGACTCTGATCAGGCAGGTGCAGCCACCGCCAACCACCCCTTCTCTTTCTTCTACCTTATTTTCTCCTTTTCTGTGTGTGTATGATGGAACTCCAGTGACCCCTAAACACGGACCAGATCCGAGCTAAACTCGACACAGCAACGGCTGCAGCGCGAGAACACTAGCACTCACTCCCTCTCTATCTATTCTTTTCTTTCTCTTTTCTTCATGTTCTCTTTCTCTCATTCACTTCCCCATCTTCCATTTTCCTTCTTTACTTTTCTGCTACACCTAAAACGCCTCCAGTAGCAAATCTGTGATCATGGATTGCCGAGGAAGACGATCACCATCAATGGCAGATCTGGACACGACTGATATTTCTCTAAAATGGAGCTTCTGGAGGGTCATGACTAGTCCTAGGAAGCTTCTAGGATGAAGAAAACAGAGCTTGAAGAAGGTTTGTTTGGTGGTTTTGAAGGAATGAAGAAAATGACCATTTTCGAGTTGAGGCAAGGGAGTGGGAGAGAGACTCATTGCAACTCCCATCTCTTGGACTTAAATCAAGCCCTGAACTCCCTCATGGCCGTTGGATGAGACTGGAAGGTTGGGATTGAATCCTGCTATCTAGTTTTCGGGAAAACAGTTGGTGGAGGGGAGATTTTGGGCGTCGGTTTCCCACAGAGAACCCTAACTCACGTGAACGACGAATGGGTGGTTGGGATTGCCCCATTTGGGATGGTCGAGATGAGTCGTTGCTAGCTCATGCGGATCGCCAAGCTGGCGCTTGGAAAGCAGTTTTCATTTTTGGAAAAAAGTGTTAGTAGGGGCGTTTTGTGTCACGAACCGTGTGCACGCACATGTGGTTCCGTGTGCGGGAGAGGTTGGGATTTGGTCAGGACCTTTCTGTGCACAAGATGGATGGTTCGGATCATGGAATTAGGTCCACCCTTATGGGCCATAATCATAGACACAGACGGTTGTCCGTCCATTGTTGAAAACCAGAGGGAGAGAGAGACTTTCTATTTTAAGAGAGAGCTCGGTCAAAGAAGCTTTGACTGCTCCAGCTGGTACGGTGCATGGCGAGTGCACCACCCCAGGTACACATGCAATGCATGTGTGGGGCCCACCAAGACGTTTATGGAAAATCCACTCCGTCCATTCCATTTGTAGGGTCATTTCATAGCCCTTTACTGAAGACGAGGCAAATCCAAGGTCCAGGTGGGGCCCACCAAGATGTTTATGGAAAATTCACTCCGTCCATTCCATTTGTAGGGTCATTTCATAGCCCTTTACTGAAGACGGGACAAATCCAAGGTCCAGGTGGGGCACACCACTTAATCTGTAGTCTTAAGGGTGGTTTCCTATTAACCTACTAGTCGGATGATTCCGAAGCTGAACATCAACGGCTAAAAAGTCTTAATGGTCCATCTATAAAACTTTCATCACATATTACTAACCAATACGAATATTAATATAGATTTCCTTACTGTTGTATATTACTTATAATTAAAATAATTAAAATCTCATACACATATATTCATAGAATTTTAATATTAACATAGTACTATATGCATGCCATTGATCTCTTATTTATTAATATATAATTCAAAATATGCAGTGTCATATTATGCATATATATGAATTGAAAATTGTACAATATCTTATTTAAAATCACATTGTTAAATAATATAAAATTTTATCGAAATATCTAATAAATTTTTATATACATGTTTATAAAAATATTCAATACTACATTAATATTTATAATTCAACTATATATTGTAAAATTATTATTCATTATGTTTAGTTAATAAAATATATTTTTTTCATAATATTTTATATACATTAAATATATACGTATCACTCTTATTATAATATATTTTCATACACCTCTATATGATAAATAATTTATCAAAATACATCTATAATTTTTCTAATCTATATTTGTGTAAAATAAAATAATTATACTTATTAAATATTATATGACTACTGGATGGTTTGATCCATCCATCGAGGTGATCGAAGTCGTAACAATGGGTTGCGCTGATGACATGATGGTTCGTCTCAAAGATTAACGGATGGATGGCCTAATACATAGGTGCAAATTGCTTTCAACAGTCAGATTTAAACTAGGATGAACGTGATTGTTTACTTAAGTCAGGCTTGTATTTATACTAAGTTTGGTTATATGGTAACACCCGAGTACTGGGAAGTACGGGGTGTTACAATCTATCCCCCTTAATAGAAATCTCGTCTTGAGATTTGTTAGGTGTACCCCTAAATGTTAATATTACCAGCAATAATTTCATTTTAGTAGTGGACTCTATTTTTGATTTGTGCAATCACGTCCTGTACTGTTAATAACTTATATTTAAATGTACCACATCCCTTAAGAATCTAGTCTAGTGTATCAATTTCTACTAATCGTCTGAAACCGTTCTAACATTAACCAACACTAAGGATTTATTTAAAGGTTTATCTTCATCCAGTGTCCTATCACCTTACTAAGATTACCAGTTCATTTATATGACCGTTATTAATAGTATCTTGTCTTTTCTTTCATTCTCTTCTACCCTTAATGATAATTCCCAATATTTAGAGTACAGTACGATTTTCTAGTTCCCCGTGTTCGAGCTGCCACGAACGAATGGTTGTAGTGGGTTTGAATCCGATACATCGATCTTTTGCCTACGTAGAACAAAGGATTACTACTATCAATTCATAATCCTATTAAGTCTCGATCCCTTGCTTGATCAGGGCATTGAGATAATTGAGACTTGCTAGGACTTAGAATTTAGGTCAAACCACATACTCATCGCATAAATACGATTCCATCAATTTGGGACCTCGATTACTCTAAGCTCATGGGAAATATCATTTGACCATTTATTTTCATAATGAATAAGACTAAGACTATGTGGCCCATTACGCTTCCAATGCACACTCTGATTGTCTAAACACAAAATCTTAGGACCCAGGTTTCTACATGAAATCTAAGTTGGAAATTTCTAAACCCATTTAGGATTTTGAATATAATCCTAATATGCACAGCCTAAGGTTGAAAACTTACCCACAATCCCATAACTTCACCTCTAATTAATTTCATGTACTAGAATTGTAGGGAATTATTAACTCTAAGAAAAGATATGTGTTAAGAAATTCAAATTACATTTCCCATTGTGATTTCTTAAGTTTAGGGAGTGCTTATGTCTAACCTAATGTATAATGTGGTGGGTAAGGAATTTTTTATGAAGTCTAAGTTTGTTTCATATGCTAAATATTGTGACGCCATTATTTATAACTAATAAAATTTCTAAAACAGTTCAAAATCTAGGTCTCTAAGAATTGTATTTTGGGAGTTAAGTTTAGGGAATGTTTTCACTTGGTCTTATGTACGTTGCAATGGTATTTGTCCACCCACAACATTTAGGTTTAGTTTTCAAGTTTAAACAGCTACCCTGATATTCTACCATGGGAACTAAGTTTTGTTTCCAAGTTTTAAATAGATGTTCTAGTAATTTATAGGGGAACCAAAGTTCTTATTCTTGAATTCAAATGGCTCACCCTAAGATTTCAAATGGGGATAAAGTTTTGGATATCTACGTTCTTAAATCCTTCCTAATTCTGAGGGAATTTCATATAAGTCTAAAGTGCAAAACTCTATCTTTAAATTTTCAAGGGAACCTAAAGTTTTCATTTCTAAGTTTGAATGACTAAACCTAAAATTTTCAAGGGAATCTAAGATCATTTATAATTTTTATAATCATCCAAACAATTATTCCAGGGAGCCCATATTTGAGTTTTTATATGATCATTTCCTCCCTATTCTAAGGGATTTCTACGTAAGTCGAAGTCTACAGGTCTAACCAAAACTTCCAAAGAGTCTAAAGTTGAGGTCACTATGTTCTCAAATTGTCCTTAGTTCAGATATAATTTCATATAAGTTTGGATTAATATCCAAATCACTTCTAAAGGAACCTAAGTTTGAGTTTCTACATTCTCATTCATTCTCATAAGTCTAAGGGAGGTTCACTTAGGTTCAAATTTCTAATTTCAAGCATCCTAACTTGAGACATTTAAAGTTTGTATAAGATCATTTCCCAAGGCCAAGTTTGTCCAAATTATGTTCTGATACTAACTTGTAACGCTTCAATTTTTCAGGACCCGAGTGTACGACTCATTTTTAAAAAACTCGAGTGTTAACCTTAAAGGATGGTCAAATTTAACTGTACATTTTTTCCCTTTCATCAGAGTAAGCAAATGAGCGTAATATGGACAAATCGACATAAAGAAAAATATCATTATCATTCAAATATACAAGAAGCTACCCATAATGACTTATACAAACCAATGTCTCTGAATTTAACAAGTATAAGATTGACAAGAATTTAATATATGAAGAATAACAGAAAGCATATAAATATAAGCCGTAAGATCACGCAGCTCCTCTAGGTAAATACAGCCATGCATCCTTGGCGATCATACCCTGCTCCTCATCAAGTCTGAACATACATATCACTAAAGTCACCTGTATTACCTATACGGTTGTATATTTGATGGATGAGTGGCCAACTCAGTGTGAATTCCCTTCAAAATTACACACAGCCGCATTAGGTAAGTATAGTTATAAAACAAAGCATACAAAATAATACATGATGCAGGTCTTATTAGATGCATGGATGCATGAATGCAATCACACCCCGGGAATGCTCATCTATGCAGATAGTGGGCCATCACCCATGCAATCATCGAACCTGGGAAACATCATCTAGTCAGAATCATCGAACCTAGGAAACATCTTCTAGTCGGAACAATACATACATCACGTTTGATAATAATAGATGTTGGTCTATGCCATGTATGCATAATTAACCAATTCAATATTTAATCTAATTACAACTAGCCAATTTAACTAAGCTCACGGTTACTACGAGGAGCACATGGCCCAGCGTAGGAAGATGGCTTAAGCATAGTGTCCCATTACCACCATCCTCGGCCCATGAGGATACCATCTTAGGATGTTTAATGGAAACTTTTCGACTAGTGGCCAATCATATTATAATATATAGGGCTTACCATCACATAGTTGCACGGTATAAAATATCGAACCTATTTAGGAAAAATATTAAAACAAAACCACATATATGGATATCAAAATAAGCCACATAGGATAATTATCAAAATAAGCCACATAGGACGAGTGTCAAAACTATGCGATAAAAGACCATCCTTGAAAACCATTGGACACAACAACACTGGATGATTTGCCCACATCAATGGTCAATTTAAACCACCCTTCAATAACCTCTAAGCCAAAGGTCCATTTCAATCACAACCAACTAGGTTACATCCTAAGTATGGGTGTACATTTATAGGTAGGGGTTTTTCACAAATGCATCAGTTTAAAATTCAAAAGCAATCCATAAATAATCTACAAGCATGAATAAATATACAGGATGAACGTTACGCATGAAATATAGCAATTCAATTTCAACAATTAACACATGTGCATATAGAATAGAGATATCATTTATAAATTAAGATAAAACTAAAACTTAAGCTAATGAGAAGATGAAAAGCTCAAGGAAAAGAATCATTCCCTTATACTTTGCATCGCCTACCAACATTGTTAAGGAATGCGCGTTCCCTTATAATCAAACCCTACCATAAATCAGGATGCACAATTAGATATAAGTTCTACATACTACCTAGGGTTTAAGATCATAACCTAGGGTTCGGATTACTTTTAAGGTTTTAGTATAAGATTAGAGCTTCATGCTAGAGTTTAGTTATAGGCTTTAGATTCTAGGACTTGAATTCTAGATTAGCATTCCCATTATTATTATTATTGTGCAATGGGTCAAATAATATTCCTAATGGAAGTATTAATCCATTGATATGGATAACGGTGGTTTATAAGTTCACGTTTGAATGTATCGACATTATCTAACATCTTCATAATGACTAATAATCTCTTAGATAATACAAGTAATAATAATAAGATATTTTCTAATGATAATACAATAAGGACTAATACTAATAATTATAGTAACAAGTATTTAACCAATCTCATAAGGGAAATGATAATATTTTTTAATAATTTTAAATCATAACTATCAATTCCAGTCATGACAATAGATACTATGATTTATAATGAATTCGGAGGTTTTACAATTAGATCCAACCCTAATACACTACTGATGGTTAAGGTCTCAACCTAAGGTTTAGGTTGCTTAGGCTTTTAGGGTTTAGTCCTAGGGGTTGAACTATAATATGTGTGTAAATTTAGCAAAATGTAATAATATGGTTAGCCACCATTCATCGTTGATGATATATATGATCAGTACTTGCGATCATGGTGGTAATAAGTATTACAATGGTAACAAATATTAAAACATATTATTAATGGTAATAGATTTTCAAGTGATGGGTGCAATACTAATATCATTTAATAGTAGTTTCTAATATTAACGTAGACGGTGTGGTGATGGCTATTCATGATTAATGACTATCATAACAATATTTAGGAGTGACAAATGAAGCACTTAAATTTAACCATTGTAACTAACATTAGTATAGGTAGTTTATTAATGATTAATCAGGTTTAGTATTAACAAATCTAATAATAATTGTAAGGTATAATCAAAATAATCTTTATATGGAAAGGAAATGTGGCTCACCTAGGTCGACTCAGTTCGAGTCGAGTTGACTCGACCCAACACAAGCATCCTTCTCACTCTCTCTCTCCTTCATTTCTCCTTCTTACTTTCTCCTTATTTCCTCCTTTATTTTCTTCTTCTTTTTCTTCTTACTAGAGCCCAGCTAGACACAGGCCAGACCTATGGTCAACTCATCCCAGCTGACTGAGCGAGTCAACCATAACTCAAACCCAAACTCTCTCTTTCCTCCTTTACTCTCTTTCCTCTTTCTTTTACTGCTACTGGAAGTATCTGGCCATGACCCTCAAACCTAGTCTGACTCAGCCCCAGTCAAACTGAGTCAACTCAGTGACTGCATAAGGATGGGAAACGAGGCAGGCCCGACTCTGATCAGGCTGGTGCAACCACCCCGTCCCTTTCTTCTTCCTTACTTTCTCCTTTTGTGTATGCTGGAACTCCAGTGACCCCCAAACATGGACTAGATCCGAGCCAAACTCAACTCAGCAATGGCTGCAGCGCGAGAACACTAGCACTCACTCCCTCTTTATCTATTCTTTTCCTTCTCTTTTTCTTCATGTTCTATTTCTGTCCTTCACTTCCCCTTCTTCTTCCATTTTCCTTCTTTACTTTTCTGCTTCACCCAAAACGTCTCCAGCAGCAGATTCGTGATCATGGATTGCCGAGGAAGACGATCGCCATTAATGGCAGGTTTGGACACGACTTATATTTCTCCAAAAAGGAGATTCTGGAGGGTCATGACCAGTCCTAGGAAGCTTATGAGATGAAGAAAATAGAGTTTGAAGAAGGTTTGTTTGGTGGTTTTGAAGGAATGAAGAATATGGCCATTTTCGAGTTGAGGCAAGGGAGTGGGTGAGAGACCCATTGTAACTCCCATCTCTTGGACTTAAATCGAGCCCTGAACTCCCTCAAGGCCATCGGATGAGACCGGAAGGTCGGGATTGAATCCCGCTATCCGGTTTTCTGGAAAACAGTTGGCGGAGGGGAGGTTTTGGGTGTCGGTTTCCTATAGAGAACCCTATCTCTTGTGAATGGTGAATGGGTGGTTGGGATTGCCCCATTTGGGATGGTCGAGATGAGCCCTTGCTAGCTCACGCGGATCGATAAGCTTGCACATGGAAAACAGTTTTCATTTTTGGAAACAAGTGTTAGTAGGGGTTGTTTGTGTCAAGAACCATCCACACGCACATGTGTTTCCGCATGTGGAAAGGTTGGGATTTGTTCAGGACCTTTCTATGCACAAGATGGATGGTTCGGATCATGGAATTGGGTCCACCATCATGGGCTATGATCATAGACACGGACGGTTGTCCGTCCGTTGTTGAAAACCAGAGGGAGAGAGAGTCTTTCTATTTTAAGAGAGAGCTCGGTCAAAGGAGCTTTGACTGCTCCAGCTGGTACGAAGCATGGCGAGTGCACCACCCCAGGTACACATGCAATGCATGTGTGGGGCCCACCGAGACGTCTATGGAAAATCCACTCTGTCCATTCCATTTACAGGATCATTTCGTAGCCCTTTACCAAGGACAGGGCAAATCTAAGGTCCAGGTGGGGGCCACTACTTGATCTGTAGTCCTAAGGGTGGTTTCCTGTTAACCTACTAGTCAGATGATTCCAAAGCTAAACATCAACGGCTAAAAATTCCTAATGGTCCATTTACAAAACTTTCATCACATATTACTAACCAATACGAATATTAATATAGATTTCTTTACTGTTGTATATTACTTATAATTAAAATAATTAAAATCTCATACACATATATTCATAGAATTTTAATATTAACATAGTACTATATGCATGCCATTGATCTCCTATTTATTAATATATAATTCAAAATATGCAGTCTCATATTATGCATATATATGAATTGAAAATTGTACAATATCCTATTTAAAATCACATTGTTAAATAATATAAAATTTTATCCAAATATCTAATAATTTTTTATATACATGTTTATAAAAATATTCAATACTACATTAATATTTATAATTCAATTATATATTGTAAAATTATTATTCATTATGTTTAGTTAATATAATATATTTTTTTCATAATATTTTATATACATTAAATATATACGTATCACTCTTATTATAATATATTTTCATACACCTCTATATGATAAATAATTTATTCAAACACATCTATAATTTTTTTGTTCTATGTTTGTGTGAAATAAAATAATTATACTTATTAAATATTATATGACCACTAGATGGTTTGATCCATCCATCGAGGTGATCGAAGTCGTAACAATGGGTTACGCTGATGACATGATGGTTCGTCTTAAAGATTAACGGATGAATAGCCTAATACATAGGTGCAGACTGCTTTCAACAATCAGATTTAAACTAGGATGAACGTAAATGTTTACTTAAGTCAAGCTTGTATTTATACTAAGTTTGGTTATACGGTAACACCCAAGTACTGGGAAGAACGGGGTGTTACATCTGGTATTTGCGAAGGATAAGAAACATCTCTTCTAAGTCAGTAATATGATCAGCCGTGTGTCTTCTTTTGAAGAGTATGCCATCAGTGTATACTTCCAGGGTTCGGCCGATCTGCCGAGCAAACATTTACTAATCGTTGATAAGTCACTCCTGCATTCTTTAGACCAAATGACATCGCATGATAACAATAAAGTCCTTTGTCAGTGACAAAGGTAATCTTAGATTTATCTGATTGGTGCATTACAATTTGATTGTATCCAGAATAAGCATCTATAAAATTAAGAAGTTCATGTCCTGCCGTGCTATCCACCAATTGATTGATCCTTGGAAGAGGGAAGTTGTCCTTTAGGCAAGCTTTGTTTAAGTCGGTATAGTCAATACAGACTCGCCACTTCCTATTGGCTTTTTTAACAAGTACGACATTAGCTACTCATTTCGAATAGTATATCTCCTCGATGAATTTAGCCTTGAGAAGCTTGCTAACCTCTTCTTCAATGATGGTGTACCTTTTGGGGCCGAGCGGTCGTCACTTCTGTCAGATCGGTCGGATCGATGTTGAGGCGATGAGTCATCACCGAGAGATTGATCCCTGACATGTCTTCATGGCTCCATGCAAATACATCAGTGTATCATTGGAGTAGGGATATCAGCTTATCTTTCAGGGGTGACCGTAGAGACGAGCCAATTCGAACTGTCTTAGACTTGTCTATATCGACCAGAGGTACCGCGATAAGGTCTTCCACTGGTTTTCCTCACTCGTGGGTCTTGGCCCGAGGGTCCAATGATTCAATCATGGTTACCTCGGTTGGAGCTTTTATGGCCGTAGCATAATAGCACCTTGTGTCCTGTTGATCACCATTGACGATTCCTACTCCCGACTCGATCGAAAATTTTATGGAGAGATGGTACATCAATACTATAGCTTGGAGAAGGCATAGAGTTGGTCGGCCAAGTATAACATTGTAGACTGATGGTTGGTCGACTATCAGAAAGTCAACCATTACTATCGCTTGATGTGAAGAATTTCTAGCAGTAAGTGGTAGCGAGATGACTACTTCGGGGAGTGTTCGTCGACCCAAGAATCCGATCAATGGGGTATAAACTAGCCGTAATGTGATCATTCGACACCCATTTTGTCAAACGCTTGAGTGAACAGTACGTCTGCAGACGACCTTATATCAACCAGTATGTGGAATAACTTGTGGTTCGCTATAGTGAGGGTGACGACTAATGTATTATCATGTGGATGATGATTTCCCATAGCGTTATCATCGGTGAACGATATGCAGTACTTCTCCCTTTTCTTCTTTTTAAAAGGCTGAGCTAAAATCAGGATTTTAGATTCAGGTCAACTGATGCTTTTGGCATGATTTTTTCAAGCATTGCTTGAGTCGTCCCCGCCTTGGTGACCACCAACAATGGTCTGGATTCCTCCGTGGGTCAGTTGTCACCCAAACGTTCTTCCGTTGTCCTGATTCTTTCGACATGCTCCTTGAGACGACCTTCTTGGAAAAGTCTTTTGATTTCTTCTTTCAAGTGATAACAATCACTTGTAGTGTGCCCATGATCGCGATGATAGTGACAGTATTTGTTCTTACTCCATCGATTTAGATTGCTTCGGAGTCTATCTGGCCAGTTGACGAACCCTTTGCCCTTGATTTCCATCAATACCTTCTCTTGTGATTTATTGAGCGGGGTGTATGTTGAGAACTTGTGGTCAGGAAGCTTACTCGACCTACACTCATCATGGGTCCGATCATCTTTACGCCTCTTTCCACCTGCCGAGTTAACTTCCTTTTTTGCTAACTCTTTGGCCTAGACTTTTGCATTTTAGGTGGCTTCGCGCGTGATCCGTGTTTCTTTGGCATTTGAGTATTTATCTGACTGGGCCATAAATTCAGCTAGACTCATAAGCGGGTTCTTATCCAAGGATGCCAGAAACGGTTTATCTCTCATGCCTTGCATGATCAAGTTGAGTGCTGTTTGCTCTAAATGTTTTCAGATTTGGAGCGACTCGAAATTGAAGCGTTTGATATAATCTTTTAGTGGCTTTCCCTCCTTTTGAACTATATTATTTAGGTGCGCAGGTGGATTCAATTTTTTCTTTCCACCAATGAAATTGGTGAGGAAATGTCACGCCCCAAATAATAATCGCATACACGATTTTTGGCATAAGGCCGAACATGACCTACTGAAATTCCTGCACAAAAATTTTTACTTGGTTGTCTTTTGGGGTTACTTTACTTGCTGAGTGATGGGTGAAGTGAGAGATTGGTTGTCTTTTGGGGTTACTTTACTTGTGGAGAAAGGAAGTATGGGTTCTCTTGTACTTGACATGAGGTGATTGATGGGATTGATTTGACATGTTGTAGAGATTCTCTTGGGATTGCAAATACGCGGCGTTTTCTCGAAATAAATGCCGGCTCACATCTCTTAGCCAGGGTATCGGCTCGGTGCGCGAGTCACGGCATTGGAACCACGGCGACGGTGCGGTCGCAATGGTATAAGTCTCTGATTAGGCTGACTCAGATCTACATGATACGACTTAGGGTCGTTTGCAAACATCGATTATACGTCACAAGTCACCGGAATTCATCGGGAAGGATCGCGGGAGTCGACGGAACAATACAGGCTAGGATACGGGTCTTACACCTCTCCCCACCTAATAAAAATTTCATCCTCGAAATTTAAAACACGACACGATCAATATAGAGTTCACCCAAAGGAGGAAAATCCTATCCGATTACATTATACCAACATAATCAAGCACCTAAGAGATGGGGATAACGCCTCATCAACACTACGATGATCCAATTAAACCTCGGATCCTGATCAGAAATGATTGAAACTGAAATACTATGCAGCCTCACAATCTCAACGGTAGGGAGCTATATCAGAAAATCTCTAAGTCATTCGAACTCGGGAATTTAACCATTATAAGTTCTCAACAATCATATAGTGAAAGGGTAGCTATCAGCAGATATGTGATGTTATCTTTAGGTATTCCCAAGTTATGCTCCGATACCAACTTCTATCACGCCCCAAACCCAGAAATCAGATTCACAGGAATTCCGATCGTCGAATTTGGTGCCGACAGCCTCCGTAATACCCCATTCTCGGCTCCCAGCGCAGCATACACCAGATTCCGATCCTGGGATCTTATAAGGAGGATTTTTCAACATACATTTGTCTTATAATAAGCATAACCACAAGTTTACCCAAATCATAAAGGTAATATCATCATCACATATCCACTAATATAATCACTTGAATACAATGCTGAAAGGAAAATACATATATCAAAATCAGAACTCCTGAAAACCGCTGCACGCTCCAAGCTCAATGCTACTGCAACCTAACACCACCTGCACGCATCTATCATGCATAAGCTTACAAAAGCTTAGAGGGTGGTGTAAGTGTGTGTAAGGTAAGTGCCAAGTATACAATAGAGTCTATAGATCATACATCATCAAGATAAGCAGGAAAAATGATAAGGTCATGAATCATACGATATCAGAATAAGTATAAATATACTAGTAAGTCCATGAGTCACATAATATCAAAGTACGCAATGCAAATCATAATGAACCAAATATTATATACTGCAGATGCGATGCAATATGTAGATCCCGTCAAGTCCTTCTAAGTCATATAAGTGCAGAAACGTAGTAATCCAAATGTTATATGCCATGGATGAAATGCAATATGCGATGTGAATGAAATGACCAAACTGGAGTGAAGTCGAGATGATAGTACGTAGTATTGCAGGCTACGGGGTCCATCATAAGGGAATTCTATCCAAACCAATCCCATACCTAAATTTGGATAGTCAAACACAATGTGGTAAACTCCTGATCTCAAGTTAGTCGTGCACCCCAACCGAAATCCTGGCCATTGCGAAGGTATAAGTAACAAATAGTTGCGCACCGCCAACCCGAGTGGATAGTGAATGGATGAATGAATGAGTATGCAACTCCTACTCAAGATCCTGTCAGCACAGTAGCCTGCTAACCGCTGGTAGCTCGCCTAGTGTGGTAGCTCACCTAGGCCTCAGCCCCGCCCACATCACACCCCCCCACATCAGCGTCCACCCGCATGCTCCCGCCCACATGTGCAACAGTGACGGGGTGTCATACTATCATGTCAGTCCTCATATCAAGTCCACGTGTCAGTACGGTTCCTCTCTGAAAAATCACTGGGGTCTATTACACTCCACTCTGACTGCCTCCTCCCTAACTGCACAGCCCAGCGAGCGTAAGAGACCTCACTATCTGCCTAGCCAACAGTCTGCCAATACCTATCTGGCATGTCGATAGCAGACCCATTTATGAGATGGTCATACTCAGTCTAGCTTATAGCCCCCTCACTTGGGTGGATAAGGCCACACCCCCTTCAAACCTACCATGACACAGTGGGAGACACGGCCTCATAGTATAGGCACCGACGCTCTTATTCCACTCGGTCTAGACGTTAGAGCATCTCTTGGTATCAAGGAGGTTCTAAGATTTTCACCCAAGGACATCGTACGTGCCCATAGTGCTAGAACCAAGCATTTTCGGTGTCTCATCTGGCCATCCACGATGTGCCTGTGGAGACCATGGCCCTGATGTCGCTAGGGCGTATAATGATCAAATCACATATATGCGAGATGCATGAGTCACACTAACCAGTCGTGCAACAATCCTGTGCGTATTGCATGAAATATGGGGCACTCCGTCTCATAAGGAGTCTCATAAATGGTCTGCCCAATGGTGTATGCTATGATCAAACATTTCTCATATCAGGCATACATATGATGCATATGGGCATGAATCATGGAGTTATACTAAGCATTTTCTATGGTGATAAACTATCCTCACAACGAAGACGGGCCTTGATGGCCTACACACAACAACTATGGGCCTATCAATGGGCCTTAGGGAGAGTTATAATATGGACATTTAACCAACATTATTCTTATAATGTGGACGTCAAACCAACATTGCTCCCATGGCATGACCTGTCATAAACATCATTGCCTGCATTATAGTGAAATCACACATTACATCGGGTGCACATTCCTCGCCTTAAGCCGCATGTCCACCACATCGGGCCTAGCCATGCAAGCCACAAATACCTCAAGATGGGCCTCATCACATGGGTTAAAAATATATCAAATGGGTCACAACACATGAGTCAGAAACACATCATAATGGGCCTTAACCCATGGGCCTTAGAATCCATCAAAATAGGCCTAATCACATGGGCCTTATATATATCGAATGGGTCTCAACGAAAGGCCACAAATGAATTGAGGTAGGCCTCATATATATACCAAGGTGATCCTCAATGAATGGTTACAAATAAATCAAGATGGGCCTCATACATATACTAAGGTGAGCCACATCAATGGGCCGCACCAATGGGCCTTATGTTCAATGCAATGGGCCATAACCCATGGGGCTTTGAATACATCACAATGGGCCTCGTAACATCGGCCTTACATTCATATCAAAAATGGGCCTTAACATGGCCTCATACACATCAAGGTGAGCCTCAACAATGGCTCATAAATATAAGGAGCTGGGCCTAATCACGTGGGCCTTATATATATTAAGTGGGCCTCAATGAACGGCCACAAATAAATCAAGATGGGCCTCATACATATACCAAGGTGAGCCACATCAATGGGCCACACCAATGGGCCTTATATTCATTATAATAGGCCATAACTCATGGGCCATAGAGTACATCATAATGGCCTTGCTAAATGGCCGGAAGTATATCACAATGGGCCCTTACCAATGAGCTCTAAGTACATCATAATGGGCCTCAACCCACGAGCCCTAATACATCACAATGGGTCTCACCCCATGGGCCCTAATACATCACAATGGGCCTCATAAATATGATGGTGAGCCTTTCTAGGTAAAGACACAACCCACAAGCAAAAAGGTCCACTCAAGATTTTGGGCACACCACAACTTGAGGTTTCACGTACAAGATTTAGATACTCCATTAAGTTCTTTGAGAAGGTGGTGGACCCCATATAAAATTTCTAACAGATAGATTTAAAACTACGTGGGGTCTGCTTATGACGGAGAAAAATATTTATATTATAGTTTTATGTATGAGTACCAAAACCCATGAGGCAGCCCTCCTTGATCATGTATGCATAAGTTTCTATGAAGGCCCAAACAATGGTGCTTGGGAGAGGTGCAGAAATGACTTTTAGCCATTTTTGGGCGTGTCCCATGATTAGGTGGGGCCGCCTTTTAGAATGCCATCAGGTGCCCTAGGTAACCCTATGTTTGTACTTTGAAACCCAAAAGGTCCAGTTTGCTAGATATACACATACGATATTTGGCACAAGGCCAAACATGGGCATTTAAATTTTCTGTGCAAAACAAACTTCACCACTATGCCTAGCACCATTTTGAGATCCACTCCCCAAACAGGTGGGATCTTCTTTGACCCAATTAAAATATTATCTCTCTGTTCAATGGTATATTTTGAAAGTTTCAAGTGGTGTTCAACCCGTATCTTGAACGTGGGGTCCAGTACATATGCCTGAAGTTGGTCTAAAACTTAGAAAATCAGACATGCATTTCAGAATTGGATTAGTCCTATTTTTACGCCCAGATTTCAAACATCTGGGGTCCATTCTAGATGAAGTCGTAGGGCATACTAATAATCCGACATGTAAAAGAAACATCCCCCATGGTGGGCCTTGACAGATTCACATACACGATTTTTGGCATAAGGCCGAACATGACCCACTGAAATTCCTGCATAGAAATTTCTAAACAATCGCCCTCGGCCCTACTTTTAAACGCCAGTTTTTCAGGTATTAGGATGGGCCATAAATTCCATGTGGTAGCCCGCACATATTTAAACGTGGGGCTGCGACTTAAAATCAAGTCAATCCGTGGCTTGTGTGGGCCTCACCGTGCACAATAGTGGAGAGGTTTACCCTCCATTCAAGCATTCATAATCATTTGTTGGGCCCACCAAGCTGGGGTTCACAAATCCAGCCCATCAATTATGTGTGTCCCACTAGGTTAAGGGGTCAAACCGAGTTTCAGATGTATCTAAATTTCAAATGAACCCCAGTAAGTGCTTTTATATGATTTAACATGTCTTTAGATGATTTTTGATGGTGTGGCCTACCAGAGATTTGGGTTAGCTCCATTTTTTGGCTCAACGCCTGAAATAAGTTGGGAAATAAGATGGAAGGTGTGGATCAGATAAATACATCAAGGTAAGGTCCACGTGAGTGGCCCACCAGAATTTGAAATAAAGTTGGTATTTGCGTTTTTCCTTGTCCAGACAGTCAGCAGGTGGACTATACTACTGCTGCTATTGTGCAGTCCACAACATACTGGATGTAGGCCGTGTAGATGGACGGCTAAGGATATAGGACACATACATCAAGGTAGGGCCCCACTCCACACGTGCAACACATGTGGGTGGGTCCCACCATCAGGAAAAAGGGGACGGACGACATGGGTATAACGCATACCACATGATCAGCCCTAGAGCTTGTTGCCGTTAAAAATATCGGTACTTTGCTGCGTGGGACCCACTGTCCCAATCTGACAAACAGTGTGGATATACATTACATCAAGGTGGGCCCCACCACTTGAAATGGATGGACGGAGAGGCTAGATCACATATATCACAGTGGGTCCCACCGTCCAGGGGTCTGGACGGTGCGGACTGCGACACACAGCAGGGTAGGCCCCTCGTACCAAGCAGATATTTGTGTTTCTATCTTCCAGGCTTGCTGGACATCCTCAGACGGAGGTGCATGGTGGGGTCCACGCAGGTGGGCCACCGGCTTGAATGCAAGATGATATTTGTATTTTTAACTTCGTTTGGGCCGGTCCAAGCAGGCCACTGGTCAGCGTCAGCAATGGGGCCTGCTCCCTGGACTGTGTGGATGTACATCAAGGTGAAGTCCACACGTCAATGGGCCACCCCACCTTAAAAGATCAAGTTGATATACTGCATTTTTCTCATCCATCTAGGCATGACCAAAGCAGGCAACCAGGAAAAACTGTTGGATGGCCAACAAGATTGGGCCAACTGGACAGTCCAACATGATGAACAGTCAGGATATAATGCATGCATCATTAGGTGGGCCACACATCATCACCAAAGAGAAGAGAAAGAGAGAGAAAGAGGCACCCACCTAGCGATCTCCTTGGTCCGTTGGAAAGCCTATCTTCTTGTACTTCTCTTTGATGGTGGAAGATGGGAGATGGATGGCTAGGATGAGAGTTAAAGGGATGGGAAAGTGGACCACACACATGCACTTGCCCTCTTGAAAAACCATGGACGTCCTCTCCTCTCTCTTTGCTTGGTTTCTTGGAAAAATGTGAAGAGAAAGAGAGGGAGGGAGAGGGTTGTAAGGAGTGATGGATGTGAGGTGAGTGATGGGTGAAGTGAGAGATTGGTTGACTTTTGGGGTTGCTTTAATTGTGGAGAACAGAAGTATGGGTTCTCTTGCACTTGACATGAGGTGATTGATGGGATTGATTTGACATGTTGTAGAGATTCTCTTCGGATTGCAAATGTACGGCATTTTCTCGAAATAAATGCCGGCTCACATCTCTTAGCCAGGGTATCGGATCGGTGCGCAAGTCGTGGTGTTGGAACCGCGGCGACGATGCGGTCGCAATGGTACAAGTCTCGAATTAGGCTGACTCAGATCTACGTGATAAGACTTAGGGTCATTCGTAAACATCGATTATACGTCACAAGTCAATGAAATTCATCGGGAAGGATCGCGGGAGTCGACGGAACAGTACAGGCTAGGATACGGGTTTTACAGGAATGCATCGCTAAGCTCTGTGAACGAACTAATGGACTTTAGTTTCAACTGTTTGAACCAAAGTCAAGCTACGTCGGTTAAAGTGAGGGAGAAAGCTTGGCACATCACAACGTCTGAGGTATCGTGCATTTCCATGTACGTCCGAATGGATTCGATGTGCTTGGTTAGATCGGTTTTATCGGTGAAGGGTGTAATCTGTAGAAGACGAAATCGTTTCAATAGCAGAGCTTGCGTTATCTCTTCAATGAATGGGGATTCTTTTGCCTTGTGCCTTGTCTAATGTACATAACGGCCTTGCTTCATGTCTGTGATCTCTTCCCGCACTTCCCTTCTGAAATCCTGGAGGTAGGCTTTATAGGGTTCGTTACTATTTGTCGTTCCCTCAACCGGAGGCCTGCTGCGCCTTCTCTGATCTATTTCGTGTCGAAGATCGGTGGAAAGTAGCGGGACGGTCACGGAATAAGCGGGTGAAGGCTCGGCTGGACCTTGGTGCTGACTCTTCTGAGGGACAGATCGCGGAGCGACAGGCTGAGGGTTAGTAAATTGTTATGAGGCGTTAGTTGTTTGACCATCGTTGCGCTGAGGCAGCTGAACTTGCAGACAATGAATCTGTTCCATCATCTGCTTCATGAAGTTCATATCGGTTTTGAATTCCTAGACCTCCCTATTTAACTGCCCATTCTCTCGGTTCCGCTGAGTATGCCTTGTCGAAATAGAGGTTACCGGACGGGCCGCAGAACCTTATCAGTTATCGGGTCGATTAGACCCTGGCTAGAACCAGGGACCATCCGATGCTAAAGTCAGGGATAAGATCGTATGAGAAGGTTGTCTGGAATAGTTTTTTATGTACCTTTCATCTTGGAGTGTAACGCCCGTGAAAAATCCGTACTTGGAATCGAGTACCGATTTGACCCGAAATCGCGTATAAATAATTTCCATGGAAATTAAACGTAAGTTAGCTAGCGCAACGCTCGAGTAGCTGGGAAATAGTCCCTGATCACTTTAAATACGTTCTACAAGACCCAAATCGAGTAGAACAGACAACTCTACAATACTCTATAACCTTGGATCAAACTCTAAGCAGGTTTGTCCTCTGGAATTTTAAATTCAAATCTGGCACACGACTTGACGTGTCAGTATTAAGCGTTCTGACCATCAGAATTCATCCAGATTACACCCTCGGATCAGGAAAAATTTCTATTTATTATCATGAGACTTTCAGCCCTGATCTATGTGCGGTGACCGCTGAACTGAAACTGGTCCGCCACGTGCGATCTGCGAACCCTGCCAGACTGAAAACTTACTACGAGGTACATCTGGTACCCATGAGCTTAAGTCTGATCGCAATCGACCAGGGGACCACCAGAAATCAGTTTTTGGACCGAAACAGCCCCGAAATGGATAGGCAATAAGTAAACTTCGTCCCGGAGCCTATTTTCGGCGTTTCAAAGCTTATAAAAGGGGTTGAAACCCTCATTTCTCCTTCACATCCGAATTTCACTAAACCCTAGAAAAGAGAGAGAGTTTGAGAGAAAGGGAAGAGGAGATTTTTCCCGCATCCGAGCCCCTGACAGTGCTGCTTCAACACTTCATTCCAATCACCTGGCTGGTGATTTTTCCACTTTTTCAGGTATAGAAAAACCCCAAAAACTTGCTGATTTAGGGTTTACGTAGATTCTGAGCATGGTAGCTAACGTAATCCATGAATCAGGTTCTCTTACAGCCGTAGACGAAGCGTACACGCTCCGTTCAACATCCCACGACCGTAAGAGACTAGGTGAGGATTTTAGACGCTTTGATTGACGGTTTACAACGCTTTCAATGTCGTTTAATAGTAGATTATCGACGGCATCGCCGTTTGACATGTACAACATGCTCTCCGTTTCCTGTTTCGCAAATTAACGAAGAATATGAGATTTAGGGCATTTTAGTCATTTGTAGGAAGTACGGTCTCCATGCATATTTTGCTGACGTGATTGACATGATTTGTCGCCGCATTAGAGAGTTAGGAATGCTTGCATAATCAGTTTGGTGAAGAGATTCGCCAAGTTGCGCACGTTGGGTCGACATACTATATGTGGACTTAAGTGTGTAGTGTATGTGTTCGTATAAATGCTTGTATTATTATGTATTGAATTAAATGATGTTATGTAGTAGATTGAGATTGATTTCATGATTAATATGCTGACCTAAATGATTTCCTACATGCTTACCTTATGCATGATTACACTACATGCATAGAAGCTACGCCTTGAAGATTTGCTTAAGTTGAATATACATGGGAAAGTATGCCTTGAAGATTTGCCGTAGTAGAATGTTATAACATGTGCTAACATGCTCACATGATGTGTTTCAATTCCAATACCCTGATATATAGCGTTAATGTGATTCAATAGATGTGTGGGACTTGACTTAGTCCAGGCAGTCGGTAACCGAACGAATTCGTGACTGACTGGTCATAGCCACGAACGACGCGTCGATGAATGTGATTCGTGTTGAGAGTTGGCGGCAGTGGTTAGGCCACGCGAAGTGTTTTACGCACTTCATGTCGTTCAATTCGAGATGCGATCGCGCTAGTCGAGCCCGTCAAGTAACCCGACTGGCCGATGTTTGTTCACCTTGTATGTATCATAACTGCTTGAACCTAGGGTACTGAACTTACCATTGTAAACCCTATTAACCGTGGTACCTTGATCCACGAAGACTCATGAGCCGGGCATGGTGGTATGGGACACCGTGGTCGAGCTGTCGGCCTACGCTGGGGCCACAAACCTCCCCGTAGTGACCAATGAGCACCTTGTCTCGTGAGCAGATTATGGTGGTATGGGACACTATATTCTAGCTGTCGGCCTACACTGATCAGGCGACGAGCCCTTTGTAGTGACCGCGAGCGTATTCTGAGTCCACGGGAGGCGACGACCCTTCCGTGCAGTAGAGTACAGTAGGCCTGTATTGATAAGGTGATGGGGGAGCGGTGCAGCGAGTGCGAGCAACAGCCCTGGCAGCCCTTGCAGTGACCTACGAATTATACATCGTATGAGATTACTAGGAGTGACGACCCTAGACAGGATCCGTGTTGGGATTGATACAAGGGAAGTACCTTAGTTTCCCAATCCTGCTGTTTGAATGGACTAATAACAACTTGGTAATCATTTCACCATAGCATTGCATGTGCCTGGAAGATGTGGAGCACTCTAGGGAGTGTGGCATGCCGCGGTCGTAAGATGTTGCCGTATGAGGGTGATCGTCGGTGAGGGCATACATCACGTCATATCATCTTGCATTAACAACAGTATTAGGATTGTCTGATTTACTGCTTTACTATTATCGCGTGATTGAATTGTGAACATGCTAATCTTTGCTCTATGATTCCACTGAGTTGATCACTCATTCCCACGTTACGGGATGGTGTTTGCAACACCCACCAGACCCTGTTGTAGTTGCAGGCGAGGACGAGATCCAGGAGGTGGAGCCGGAGATTGACGAGGACCAGGATGAGTTCTCGTATATGCAGTATCACGACGGCTTCCCGTAGGTGACCTGGATCGAGGGGGACTTCAGTGGGACTATTTTGAACTTATTCTTTTGTCTATTTACATGTATATGAGACTCAGAGATGTAGTCATACTTTGGAGACAGCTGAGATTACTTTATTTTTTCCATACAGTGATATATATACTGTTTAGTCTTCCGCTTGCTTTTATCACTGGATCTGAAGTATGAATTGCAGTTTTGGTATACTTTTACTCATGTGAATGCTTTAAATCAGACAACATTGAATCATAACCATTTTTGTTGCATAAGTGACGGTCTGGAACTCGGGAGTTGAGTTTATACACGACCCCCGATTTTCAGGGTGTTACAAGTTGGTATCAGAGCATGAATGAGAGTATACTGGGCCTGGGTTATGGTCTTGCGACGTACGTTGTCGCTTCCTTTGACTTAGGTGGGTGCGAGAAGGGTCTAGAAACACTTCTAGGATCACAGATTCACCGATAGGCGAAGTCTATAAGGATCGATCGCAAGATCGAGTCTGTAACGTATCTCGGGTCGCGTAAAGCAACCCGGATCACTTTTAAGCTGTAGGAAGTCGGGTGGAGACGTCCTATGAGTGGTTTTAAACCACAAAAGTGAATCCTTGGGCCGTGGGATGACCATGACTCCAGTAATCAATCGTCAGGGCTTAAAAACCCCGTTTCACCAAAAATCTTCAAAATTCCTTCTCTAAACACTTCAACCTTCAGTTTCTTCTTATGCATTTCATGTTAGGCATCAAACCTAATGTGAAAATAACACAAATTAGCGCATTCACCAAATTTTACAGTGAATAGTAAAATTTCATGAAAAATGGCCATAAGGCCATTCTAACTTCACTTTCTTTAGCAATTAAGGAGCTAGATAGGTGTACTGGCTCCTTCTACCCCAAATCCATATGCTGCATTATATGGTTTGATATTCGGGATTGCGATGTGGACCCGAAAAGCCTCGAACACATGTTTGGGCTCATAGAGACCAAAATACAATGAACCAAGGGGTGGGACCTGACTTTTTGGGACCCTAGGACCATGGGGGACCAGACCCATGGGGTCCCACCGGTCAACTTGCGAGTTGACCGGCGATGCCATCGCCGGTCGGGCGATGCATCGCCGGCCGGCGAGCTCGTTTGGTGCTGTCCTTCCGGCGCGCCCACTTAAATAGCCTCCACATCACCCCTAGCTACCTCCCACATCATGAAAACCCCCAAAACCCACCTCTCCTTCACAAACAGCCCCCTTACATAGCCTAGAATCGATTTTCAGCAACCCATTCCAAACCCCGGCGACCCAAACCACTCTTAAACCCTTCCTTGGCCAAAACCGACCACCACCCATCAGTTATTGGGTATTGACAGCCTCTTTCCTTGAAGATTTCCCCATTTGGAGCTCTAAAATCCCCCAAATATAGCTGAAATCGTGAGGTGCTCCATCCCATCTTTTTGTTTGTATTTTTCCCTGAAAGTACAGCCTTGGGAAGCTTGAAGCATCCCTCTACGATGCCTAAATTTCCTTTTTTCAGATTGGGCAGCCATTTCTCCGCATTTTCGGCATTTTTCATGGCTTTTGTGGAAGCCATTTTGGGCCTTTTGTCGCTCTCATCCATCATATCTTTGATGGGTAAGAGGAAAACTGCGACAGACGAGGCTGGGCCGAGCCGCCCTGCTCGATTGAGAAGACCGCGGGGTGGTGCCGCAAGTTCAAGCGCCGCCGCAGGTCCACCTGTAGTCCTGGAGTGCCGTACAAAGCGGGATTTGGATCCCCATGCACACCTTGGACGAACCATCCTATCAGAGATACCTCATGGTGAATACACTGATCGTAGAGTGTTATTTGAGGCGGACGTAGATGGGCGATTTTTCGATGAATATCTGTTGTTCGAACGCATTGAAGCTGCGCACTGGGGACCGATCTTTGAAGCTCGCGCTCGTGCTAATGTGAGCACCGTTCGTGCCTTCTATGCTAACATCCAGAATCCTACCTTGGAGCCTTTGCAGTTCAAAATCCCTTTTGGTAGAGATCGGATGGATACGATCGACGTCCGGTTGGTTGCGCGACTTCTCAATGTGCCTCTAGGTGATGTGCATCCAAGTGAGAAGAATTTGAGGACTAGACGTGAACGAGATCGCCGCACTAGGTTTCTGTGCGGTAAGTTGGTTCCATGGCAGCCTAATAATAGCCTCAAGGCGACGTACATGTCTGAGGATTTGCGCTTGCTGCATCATATCTGCACGTTCAATGTATATCCTAGGTCGACGAACCGCATTGAATGTACACGTCTTATGGTCGATTTCTTATTTCTGGTGGCCCAGGGAGAGAACGTATGTATGGCCACTTTCATCTTACGGCAGATAGTTCTCATAGCTAGGTCGAGGAGAACATCCGAATCCCTTCCCTTTGGCCGACTCATTTGCAAGATTGCGCTTGAGTTTGCCTATAGACTTGGACCCGAATTGCCGGTATCGATTCACACCATCGATGAGTCGACAATGCTCAAGATGAAGATTGGGTCGCAATATCGTGAAAATCAACTTGAAAGGGATAGTGGGGATGACTTTGATGAAGAGGAAGATCAAAGCGAAGAAGACCCTAGAGCAGAGGTTCAGGAAGAGGTTCAGGAAGAAGCAGAAGAGGAGGCTCAGGATACTGATGAGAGTCCTCCTCCTTCTGCGCAGGCTACTATCAGCGATCGCATTGCTCGGATGGAGGAGAGCCAGACCGCTTTGCGAAAGGAAGTCCAAGAACTTCGAGCGGAAGTCGCTGATGCCAAGGCCATTACGAAGAAGAAATTTGGCAAGGTGACTCGCACCTTGAAGGCAATCCTGTGTTGCTTACAGGATAAGGGTGCTCCTCCTCCGTCGCCAGACTCCGACTAGCGATGCGATCTTTGATGTTGTTATGAGTAGTTAGCCATTTCCTGTTTTATGTGTGTAAAGCCTATTAGGGCTAGTGCTTTGCTTATGTTGTTGTTGCTTAACTGTCTTAATTTCCATGTAATTCTAGTCATGATGCTTGTAAGGATATATCCCTTGTATTGTGACAATTTTGATTAATTGAAATGCATGGAATGCCTTTGACTCTTTAAATGAATGATTGTGGTGTATATGTGCACTTGAGACTGACAAGGTTGCGCCCTATTTTGAATATAGGGAATGCCACCTAAGATTACGAGGAGCGCGGTTCGGCTTTCATTGTCTGAGCAGATGGATCAGACTCCGTCTCAGTCTGGCACTCGTCCGGACCCTGCTGTGGGCCCGATTCCTGAGACTGTTCGATCGTCTCAGCCTGCTGTTGGTCCTACAGATGGACCACCGCCATTTACACCATCAGTTAGAGAGCCACAGCGCGCATCTACTTCCGCCCCTCATCCGCCACAGCCTGCTCCACCCCCTGATAGATTCGAGCAGATGATGGCTATGATGCTACAGCAGCAGCAGCTTTTGACCACTATAGTTGGGACTTTAGCCCAGGGTGGGGGTGCGACTACCTCTACTCCACCTGCACCACCTGCGCATCCAGCTGAGGATGCCTATACCTACGCCCAGGATGAGGGCATAGCACACCCTGCGCAGCCTGCTTTCCCTGCGGGGAATCCTGCCGACACACGGGGCCTTCTGGAGCGATTTCAGCGCTTGCGGCCTCCTACTTTTTTGGGTTCTCACAGACCTGAGGAGGCAGAGTTCTGGCTCGACCGAGTGTCAAAGATTCTACGCATGTTACACTGTACCGAGGCAGAGCAGGTAGAGCTGGCTACCTTCCTATTTGAGAGAGAGGCCAGTATGTGGTGGGATAGTATATTGCGGACTGTTGCCGCAGATTTCATATGGACGTGGGCAGCATTCGAGTTCCGCTTCCATGAGAAGTATTATCCCCAGACCTACAGGCACGAGAGGGAGAATGAGTTTCTCCGTCTCAGGCAGTCAGCGATGACGGTTACTGAGTATGAGCATCGGTTCACAGAGTTGGGCAGGTACGTCCCGACGATTCTGGCTGATGAGCAGATGCGCATACGGCGCTTTTTGGAGGGCTTGCGACCGGATATTCGGTCGAAGATGTGCTGTGTCAGTTTTCCTTCCTATGCGGAGTTGGTTCACATGTCCATGCGGGCAGAGCAGGACGTGGATCGACTTGCGCGATCTCGAGGCCCGACTACTTTCAGGCCGCGACCGGAGTTGCCAGATAGGCCCTTCGCGGGCAAGAGGCCTCGCATTGATCCTCCTACCAGGACCACGGCGCCTGTACGACCGTTTCGGTGCCCTGATTTATCATGCACATACTGTGGGAGGACGGGCCATTTAGCGCAGAGTTGCTTTTCCAGGATGCGGGACAGTGGGTTCTCGCCGCCGCAGAAGATTGATCGTGTACGTCCACAGGCGATATCAGCACCGCCTATACGGTCAGCTCCTGCGCATCCTTCGTTCAGACCTACGGTATCGCAGATTCGACAGCCTCCACGGCCCTTGACACAGCGGCCGAACCGGCCACAGCAGGCTCGAGTTCATGCACTGACCGCTGAGGCAGCTACGACGCCGACTTTCCAGCATTCAGCCTTCGAGGTCACGGGCCATATCGGAGGTACTCCCATTCTTATCATGGTGGACACTGGTTCCACAATTTCTTTGATATCACGTGTCGTGGTCAGACGTCTTGGGTTGCAGACTATCACTATGGATAGCGTGCGAGTCTTTGCAGCTCATGGAGATTTTTCGGATGTCACCCAGATGTGTGAGGGTTGTTTGATTGATCTGGGAGGCAGGACGATGACTCTTGATCTGGTCGTCGATCCCTCGCTCGTTTATCTCGACGTCATTCTTGGCATGGATTGGTTGACTGCAGCGAGAGCCGAGATTGACTGCGAGACTCGTATAGTCACAGCGTACGAGCCTGAGGGCGCATCCTTCACATTTTCAGTGCGGGTAAATCTTCCTTTCCGCATTCTTAGCTACGCCACTCTATTGCGCGACGCTGGTGCCCAGGTACTTGAGCAGACGCCAGTTGTTTCTGAGTTCGGGGATCTGTTCAGGAAGATCCCTGGTTTGCCGCCCCGACGTGAGATCGATTTCACTATCGATCTGGTTCCTGGTTCTACACCCGTCTCACTGCCGACGTATCGCATGGCACCTTGTGAGATGGAGGAGTTGCGGACGCAGATTGATGGTCTGCTAGAGCTTGGCTTTATACGGCCTAGCGTATCTCCTTGGGGAGCACCGGTCTTGTTCGTGAAGAAGAAGGACGGTTCGCTGCGATTGTGTATTGATTATCGCAGGCTGAACCAGCTCACAGTGAAGAACAAGTACCCTTTGCCCAGGATCGATGACTTGTTTGATCAGTTGAGAGGAGCGCAGTACTTCTCGAAGATTGATCTTCAGTCAGGATATCATCAGCTGCGCGTCAGAGATGAGGACGTGCAGAAGACAGCATTCAGGACCAGTTTTGGTCACTACAAGTTCCTCGTGATGTCGTTCGGTCTCACGAACGCACCGGCCGTGTTCATGGATCTGATGAACCGGGTTTTTCGGCCTTTCCTCTATCGATTTGTCGTTGTCTTCATCGACGACATTTTGGTATACTCTAGGAGTCGAGAGGAGCATGAGGAGCATTTGCGTTTGGTCCTGGATACGCTCAGACGACATCAGTTGTTCGCACAGTACAAGAAGTGCGACTTCTGGAAGCAGGAGGTGAAGTTTCTGGGACACGTGGTGTCCAAGGACGGCATGGCAGTTGACCTGTCTAAGGTAGCTGCGGTGCAGGACTGGGAGCAGCCTGGTTCTGTCACTGAGGTGAGGAGTTTCTTGGGTCTCGCTGGCTACTATCGGCGCTTCATTCAGGATTTCTCGAAGATCGCGAGACCCTTATCTCAGTTGACACGGAAGGACGTGAAGTTCGCCTGGAATGATAAGGCGGAGTCAGCTTTTCAGGAGCTGAAGGACAGACTTACGTCCGCCCCTGTGCTAGTATTGCCAGAGCAGGGGGTTAGATACACTATATACACTGACGCGTCTAGCGTTGGTTTGGGTTGTGTCCTTATGCAGAGGGACAGGGTAATTTCGTATGCCTCGAGACAATTAAGGAAGCACGAGGAGAATTACCCTACACACGACCTGGAGTTGGCAGCCGTTATATTCGCACTGAGACTCTGGAGACATTACCTCTACGGAGAGGAGTTCGAGCTCTTTTGCGACCACAAGAGCCTCAAGTACATATTCACGCAGCGAGACTTGAATATGAGGCAGCGGCGATGGATGGAGACGCTGAAGGACTTCAAGTTTGAAGTCTCTTACCATCCTGGGAAGGCGAACCTTGTGGCTGATGCGTTGAGCCGCAAGAAGGCGATAGAGTTTGCGGCTCCGCTGATGGTTACCGAGTGGGATACGGTTGAGTTTTTGCGAGACTTTGAGCAGAAACTCACCGTAGAAGAGCCATTTGAGTTCATCGCACACGTACAGGTGCGATCCCAGATCGATGACCGTGTCATCGAGGCGCAGAGGGACGACGCGCATCTTACTGAGCTTCGAGAGCAGGCCAGTGATGATGCTGACGCCGACTGGCGAGTTGGTATGGATGGAGGCTTACGTTACCGTGGCCGCCTATGCGTCCCAGATGTCCCTGACTTGAGACGAGAGATTCTCGAGGCTGCGCATTCTACTAGACTCGCGATGCATCCTGGCAGCACGAAGATGTATCGTGACGTGAAGAGGACGTATTGGTGGGAAGGTATGAAGACCCACATAGCTGAGTTCGTGTCCCGTTGTCTCACTTGTCAGCAGGTGAAGGCAGAGCATCGCCGACCACCTGGACTTTTGCAGCCTATGCCGATTGCAGAGTGGAAATGGAATTTCATTTTCATGGACTTCATTTCTGGGTTGCCGAAGACGAGGAAGGGGCATGATTCCATTTGGGTGATCGTCGACCGATTGACGAAGTCGGCGCACTTCTTACCGATCAGAATTACGAACTCTGCAGACAAGCTGGCTAGATTGTATATCCGAGAGATTGTGCGTCTGCATGGAGTTCCGTTGGAGATCGTGTCGGACAGAGACACGCGGTTCACTTCTATTTTCTGGACTCGCATTCAGGAGGCTATGGGTGTGAAGTTGAAGTTCAGTACTGCCTTCCACCCACAGACGGACGGACAGACGGAGCGAGTGAACCAGATCCTGGAGGACATGTTGCGGGCTTGCGCATTGGACTTCAAGGACAGTTGGGATGACTGTCTTGCATATGCGGAGTTTGCGTACAACAATAGCTTCCAGACGAGTATCGGCATGGCACCTTATGAGGCGCTGTATGGGCGACCTTGTCGCGCACCGCATTGTTGGTTAGAGGTCGGTGAGCGCAGCTTGATTGGCCCAGAGTTGGTACAGGCGACGTCAGAGAAGATTGATATTATTCGACGTCGACTTCTTACAGCGCAGAGCAGACAGAAGAGCTACGCCGATACGAGACGACGGCCACTAGAGTTCACAGTCGGGGATCATGTGTTTTTGCGAGTTTTCCCTATGAAGGGAGTCCTTCGGTTCGGGAAGAAGGGGAAGCTGGCACCGCGATTCATTGGTCCATTTCAGATCCTCAATCGTGTGGGAGCAGTGGCTTACCGATTGGCTTTACCCACACCCCTCGCGAGCGTCCACAACGTATTTCATGTTTCTATGCTGAAGAAGTACGTTGCTGATCCTTCCCATATCATCAGATGGGAGCAGGTGCAGTTAGGAGAGGATGTTACTTATATCCTGCGACCGACACGCATCTTAGACCGGAAGGAGCAGGTACTGCGTAGCAAGGTGATTCCCCTTGTGAAGGTACTATGGACGCATCACTCTGAGGAGGAGGCTACTTGGGAGACAGAAGCCGAGATCAGAAAGAACTACCCACAGCTTCTCGAGGAGTACGAACAGGTACAAATTTCGAGGACGAAATTATTTGTTAAGGGGGGTAGATTGTAACGCCCGTGAAAAATCCGTACTTGGAATCGAGTACCGATTTGACCCGAAATCGCGTATAAATAATTTCCATGGAAATTAAACGTAAGTTAGCTAGCGCAACGCTCGAGTAGCTGGGAAATAGTCCCTGATCACTTTAAATACGTTCTACAAGACCCAAATCGAGTAGAACAGACAACTCTACAATACTCTATAACCTTGGATCAAACTCTAAGCAGGTTTGTCCTCTGGACCACATTGAACTTTTGTATTGGATTTAGACCGCGCGTCGAAGGTCCGATACCTCCTATCTTAGACCGTTAGAACCGCCCAGCTGGACTTGACAATCATCTCGAAAATCAAGTCAAACCGATAATCACAGAGTATTTCGTTGAACCCGGACTGAAGCGACCGCGAATAGGGACGAATTGGGAATTTCAAATTCAAATCTGGCACACGACTTGACGTGTCAGTATTAAGCGTTCTGACCGTCAGAATTCATCCAGATTACACCCTCGGATCAGGAAAAATTTCTATTTATTATCATGAGACTTTCAGCCCTGATCTATGTGCGGTGACCGCTGAACTGAAACTGGTCCGCCACGTGCGATCTGCGAACCCTGCTAGACTTAAAACTTACTACGAGGTACATCTGGTACCCATGAGCTTAAGTCTGATCGCAATCGACCAGGGGACCACCAGAAATCAGTTTTTGGACCGAAACAGCCCCGAAATGGATAGGCAATAAGTAAACTTCGTCCCGGAGCCTATTTTCGGCGTTTCAAAGCTTATAAAAGGGGTTGAAACCCTCATTTCTCCTTCACATCCGAATTTCACTAAACCCTAGAAAAGAGAGAGAGTTTGAGAGAAAGGGAAGAGGAGATTTTTCCCGCATCCGAGCCCCTGACAGTGCTGCTTCAACACTTCATTCCAATCACCTGGCTGGTGATTTTTCCACTTTTTCAGGTATAGAAAAACCCCAAAAACTTGCTGATTTAGGGTTTACGTAGATTCTGAGCATGGTAGCTAACGTAATCCATGAATCAGGTTCTCTTACAGCCGTAGACGAAGCGTACACGCTCCGTTCAACATCCCACGACCGTAAGAGACTAGGTGAGGATTTTAGACGCTTTGATTGACGGTTTACAACGCTTTCAATGTCGTTTAATAGTAGATTATCGACGGCATCGCCGTTTGACATGTACAACATGCTCTCCGTTTCCTGTTTCGCAAATTAACGAAGAATATGAGATTTAGGGCATTTTAGTCATTTGTAGGAAGTACGGTCTCCATGCATATTTTGCTGACGTGATTGACATGATTTGTCGCCGCATTAGAGAGTTAGGAATGCTTGCATAATCAGTTTGGTGAAGAGATTCGCCAAGTTGCGCACGTTGGGTCGACATACTATATGTGGACTTAAGTGTGTAGTGTATGTGTTCGTATAAATGCTTGTATTATTATGTATTGAATTAAATGATGTTATGTAGTAGATTGAGATTGATTTCATGATTAATATGCTGACCTAAATGATTTCCTACATGCTTACCTTATGCATGATTACACTACATGCATAGAAGCTACGCCTTGAAGATTTGCTTAAGTTGAATATACATGGGAAAGTATGCCTTGAAGATTTGCCGTAGTAGAATGTTATAACATGTGCTAACATGCTCACATGATGTGTTTCAATTCCAATACCCTGATATATAGCGTTAATGTGATTCAATAGATGTGTGGGACTTGACTTAGTCCAGGCAGTCGGTAACCGAACGAATTCGTGACTGACTGGTCATAGCCACGAACGACGCGTCGATGAATGTGATTCGTGTTGAGAGTTGGCGGCAGTGGTTAGGCCACGCGAAGTGTTTTACGCACTTCATGTCGTTCAATTCGAGATGCGATCGCGCTAGTCGAGCCCGTCAAGTAACCCGACTGGCCGATGTTTGTTCACCTTGTATGTATCATAACTGCTTGAACCTAGGGTACTGAACTTACCATTGTAAACCCTATTAACCGTGGTACCTTGATCCACGAAGACTCATGAGCCGGGCATGGTGGTATGGGACACCGTGGTCGAGCTGTCGGCCTACGCTGGGGCCACAAACCTCCCCGTAGTGACCAATGAGCACCTTGTCTCGTGAGCAGATTATGGTGGTATGGGACACTATATTCTAGCTGTCGGCCTACACTGATCAGGCGACGAGCCCTTTGTAGTGACCGCGAGCGTATTCTGAGTCCACGGGAGGCGACGACCCTTCCGTGCAGTAGAGTACAGTAGGCCTGTATTGATAAGGTGATGGGGGAGCGGTGCAGCGAGTGCGAGCAACAGCCCTGGCAGCCCTTGCAGTGACCTACGAATTATACATCGTATGAGATTACTAGGAGTGACGACCCTAGACAGGATCCGTGTTGGGATTGATACAAGGGAAGTACCTTAGTTTCCCAATCCTGCTGTTTGAATGGACTAATAACAACTTGGTAATCATTTCACCATAGCATTGCATGTGCCTGGAAGATGTGGAGCACTCTAGGGAGTGTGGCATGCCGCGGTCGTAAGATGTTGCCGTATGAGGGTGATCGTCGGTGAGGGCATACATCACGTCATATCATCTTGCATTAACAACAGTATTAGGATTGTCTGATTTACTGCTTTACTATTATCGCGTGATTGAATTGTGAACATGCTAATCTTTGCTCTATGATTCCACTGAGTTGATCACTCATTCCCACGTTACGGGATGGTGTTTGCAACACCCACCAGACCCTGTTGTAGTTGCAGGCGAGGACGAGATCCAGGAGGTGGAGCCGGAGATTGACGAGGACCAGGATGAGTTCTCGTATATGCAGTATCACGACGGCTTCCCGTAGGTGACCTGGATCGAGGGGGACTTCAGTGGGACTATTTTGAACTTATTCTTTTGTCTATTTACATGTATATGAGACTCAGAGATGTAGTCATACTTTGGAGACAGCTGAGATTACTTTATTTTTTCCATACAGTGATATATATACTGTTTAGTCTTCCGCTTGCTTTTATCACTGGATCTGAAGTATGAATTGCAGTTTTGGTATACTTTTACTCATGTGAATGCTTTAAATCAGACAACATTGAATCATAACCATTTTTGTTGCATAAGTGACGGTCTGGAACTCGGGAGTTGAGTTTATACACGACCCCCGATTTTCAGGGTGTTAAATGGAGGTCTCCGGTATTTATAGGAATGGGAGGGTCCCATCGTGTCGGGATTTTTCTCCTGATATCTTGGAGATTCGGTATCAATTCATTTTTGGTCTCCATCTGATCCCGAGATCTTTAAGATTGGGGATCCTTTTACTAGATTTTCAGGACGGTGTTTTCATTTACACCGTCTTTACCTTTCTTGGCTTGGTCCTAACCGACTCTATTGATGAGTGAGTCTCGACTAGACATAAGGATAAAACTGTTTGCCTTCTATCGGATGAAATGGAACCAATCCGTAATCAATATCCTCTCTTAATCCGATAGCCGACTTTGTAACCGACCTAAATATGGGTTGGTTTTATAGTCGGTTGGGTGGCTTCCAAGCTTTGGGCCTTAATCGAGCTCTTTGGATGTCGCCGCCTCATTTACCGAGTCAACTTTATGCATCTTATATACTCCGCCTTGTGGCTCATGACTTTGTAAGTCTCGGTCAGGATTTATTTCCTTCAATCTGAGCTAAGTCTCTCCTTTTGGCATTTAGTTTACTTGCCTCGGTCAAACTTGTTGCCTCAGATTCCCGGACAGTGTCAGTAGAGTTGGTTGATTCTATATTCGAGTCTCTGGACTTGTTTTATTTTTTTTCCCGCAACAATATATATATATATATATATATATATATATATATATAATATAAATAGCCGTTCATCCAAGCCCTAAACCCCATTCACCCTTTCTCACCTAAGGGCTCTGATCCCTAAACCCCTTAACCCTTTTTGATTTTTCAGTCGAGCGCCTCCCTCCCACTTTCTGTTTTTTTTCCCTACTTGACCTATGTGCAAGTTATCATCCCGGCTGTCCTTGCCATCCCTGCTTGTCCGAGCCTAGAATAAATCCATTTGTCCCTATTTATCCGAGCCCGAACTTAAATCCAGGTCGTTCGGTTTTTTTCACCCTAGCCATCTTGAGCACACCCTAAATCCCAGCCGTCGTTGGCTGAACCCAGCCCTAAATTTTGGCCATCCATGTATGAGAACTCAGTCGTCCCTACCCAGACACCCTCCTTGTCTGACCACTTGGCTATCTCTGTTCTGTTGTATTCGTTGTCCAACCATTTGAGTTTGTGACTCTCTCTCTCTCTCTATATATATATATATATGTATATATTTGGTTGGGGGAAAAAATATAACAAGTTCTTGAGTCGGTTCAAGAATCAAAATAGGGAAGCAATGGCTCGGACTCGTTGGATGTCGAGTCTAAATAAAGCCCAAAGTTCATAAAACACTAAATGGAGAGACATAGCTCAGATCGTGAGGCGCCCAGCCCAACTATAGCTTGAGCGTCTTGAGCCAGAAAGCAAAATCACTAAGAGAGAAAGTGCTCCTCAAGGCTCAATCAAAGGCCCCACAAAGGAAAGCCCAAGTTGACCTAAGATCAGTTGGCCTTAGAGCCGCCCGAGTTTTAGTCCAATTCTAAGATTGAGTTGGCCAATAAAGCAGGTAGAGATTATCTGTAAAACTTGTCTCAGCTCGACCATGATAAGAGTCGGTCGAGCTATATTGTTCCATATCTGGGAGTTACCTAGTAAAACTCTGGATTTCTACTCGAGATTTTCGGGAGATAGGCTAAAAGATCTTCGAGAATCCCGGAATATCAAGTATTAAATATCTTAAGAGATCCATAATCTAATCGAATTACGAAACTTATGGAGCACAACATCATTATATATACAAAAGCCTTCAGAGTAAAAGGTATGTAAAATTTCTCGCCCTAAAAACCTTTAATCTAAGACCCAGGTTCTAACTTAAGCATCGGAGGGTCCCCTGGTAAAGTCAGGGTCACATTTTTCCTTCTTCATGTGCAAGTCCAAGGGTCATTATGGGAGTGAGCTGAAAATAACATCAACAGTTTTGGCGTCGTTTGTGGAAAGAGATACGAAAAGTCATTTTCTCCAAGTACTAAGTAATCTCCAATAACAAGAACAAGAAGAAATGTAAGACCCGTATCCTAGACCGTACCATTCCATTGGCTTCCGCGGTCTTCCCAGTCGAATTCTGGCAACCCTCGATCCATATTCAATGTTTGTGCATGATCCTAAGACAGGTCCCGCATACCGAAGTCAGCTTGAACTGAAACCTGTATCATAATGGCTACGCTGTCGCCGCGGTTCTAACGCCGTGACTCGCGAACCAAACTGATACTCAGGCTAGAAGTTGTAGGTGTGCGTTCATTCCGAAGAAACGCCGCTCATTGTGAATTTCGAGAGAATCTCTATGATATGTCCCATCAATCAATGTCAAGTACACACCATGCCTTAGGTACAAGCAACCCATCCTTCTTTTCCCATAAGTCAACTCTCTCTCTCCACCTCACCATTCCCCTTTACAAATTTTCAAACTCACCCATACCTCTTTTACAAATATTTCAAACTAAACCATACCCTCCCATCCCCTTCCTCACATCATCCCATCCATATCATTCCCATCACCTTACTCTCTCTCTCTCTCTCTCTCTCTCTCTCTCTCTCATTTTTCAAATCTCCCAAGCAACCCCCAAAATTCCATACATCTAAACATTCTCTCCCAAGCCAAGTGTGGCCCACCCTCTCATCTCTCATCCCCACCATCAAAACTCCATCAACCTCCATCAAAGTTGAAGGCAAGGAGCTTAGGAGCCTAAGGGAGTAAGGAGAAGGCCTAGAGGTGGGTGATCCATCGTTTATTTCAACTTTAAGGGCCCACTTGTTGTGGGACCTACTTAATATATGTGTTGTATTAATGGAGGGCCCATAGTGGCGGGGTCCCTCCTCTCCATCACCGTTCTTCTTATTTTTTTTCTCTTTCTTTATTTTCTTTGATGATGTGGCCATGTGGTCCACCTAGGTAGACCCCCATCATGAAGAATGTGATCTATCCGCACCATCCACCCCCATGGGACCCATTTGATGGATGTTTTGATCTACACCATCCAGCCCATTAGTGGGCCCGGACAAAAGGAAAAACACAAACATTAGGTGATCCTCCAAACAAGTGGGCCACGCACATGTGGGACCCACCATGATGACGTTTTCATCCATGTTGTCCAACATCTCTGGACACTGACATGAGGCAGGGGTGGCTAACATGGAGTGCGTGTACTGGCATGGGTGAGTACTAACAAGCTAATAAAAATAATAATAATAAGAATAATATAATATTTATATTGTACTTTTGGGGTGGGCTACTTATACAGGCCCCACCTTGATGTATATGTTTAATCCAAGCCATCCATTTCATTCTCTAGATCATTTTAGGCATTAATCCGAATATCTTGTGGGCCGTATCTTGGAAAATGGTGGCCTTTACCTTTAAAAATCCACTTGATGATCCTATACACCAAAATACATCAGATATTAGACTCGTTTAGCTTGTCTTAAGCCGTAGGAGCGAGTGGACGGAGTAGATTTTGTTGATGCGGGCCCCACTGGTGAAAATCCTTAGAAAAACTCTAAAAAAAAAGAAAAGAGAAGAAAAGAAAGAGAGGCAGCAGGCACTACCACGGACTGATGCGCAGCAGGCCTGCTGCGCTGGACGTGAAACGATCAGGGTCAGTGGGCCTCATCTCAGGCCCCACCATGATGTGGGTTGAGCGTCAACACCGTGCATTCAATGGGGCCCCTTCTTAAGCAGTGGGCCCCCTAAAATCAGGTGTATACGGAACGTCAGGTGACCCACACGGCTGGAAGCAATGAGGATTGACGCCTACCATTGAAACCTTTTTGGGTTGCAGAAGTTTCGGATCAAATATGAAATTTATTTTTTCTATTTATTCAGGTCCTGTGACTTTATCAACAGTTTAGATTTCATATAAACATTACGGTGGGCGCCAGGTCCACGTCACCTCATCAACGGGTTGGGTGGAAAATAAACATTATGGTGGGCCCCCATGAATGTGTGACCATGTCAACAGGCTGGATGGAAAATAAACATTATGGTGGGCCCCACATGAGACCCACTTATATATGTATTGTAATCCACACCCTCCATTAGTGTAGGCCCCACCATGAGGTATGTACTTCATCTATGTCGTCCATCCCTTCCATCCCTATGGAACCCACCATGATGCATGTGTTGCACCCAAACCGTCCAACCATTTTGAAAGCCCGTCTCACGGCTTGGGACTAAAAATGAGGCAGATCTTGGTATCAGGTGGACCACACTATAGTAAAGTGAGGATTGAATGGCTGCCATTGAAATCCTTTGGGACCCTATGATCAGATTAGATGGGAAATAAATATTATGGCGGGCCTTGGGAATTCTAATGGTGAAAATCCTTATCACCACTTATATTTGGGTATGGCCCATTTGATATTCACGTGGCCCATGTGGTGTGGCCCACTTACCATATTTATGGCCCATTATTGAGGCCCACCTTGATTTATATGAGACCCATGGTATGAGGCCCATGGGTCGAGGCCCAATGAGATGTACATAAGGCCCATTGTAGTACGATTCCACCATGGTATATGTGTTGACCTTTATAGCTGGTTATGCCTTGGGAGTAATGATGGTTTGATGTCCACATTGTATGGATAATGTTGGTTAAATGTTCGCATTATGACTCTCCCTAGGGCCCCTTTGATAAGCCCATACCTGTAATGTGTAGGCCGTCTAGGCCCATCTTCATTTTGATCAAAGCCCATCACCACATAACATGTTTAGTATAGATTCATGATTCATAATCATACGCATCATATGTATGCCTGATATGAGAAGTGACTGATTATAGTATATGCCTTTGGGTAGATCATTTATGGGCTCCTTGATAGGCAGAGTTGCCCTACATGAGCACGCAAAACGCGCAGGATCATTGCATGTCTGTTAGTATGATTCATTCACTTGCACTTATGTGATTGTGATTATTGTATGCCCTAGCGACATCAGGGCCATAATCTCTACAGACACATCGTGGGTGGCTGGATTGGATACTGAAAATATTATTACTAAGCATCGCGGCGCTATAAATGTCCCTGGGTGAAAATCCCTAAACCTGATGGTACCAGAGGATGACTCCAATGTCGAGACTGAGTGGATATATGAGCGTACAACGGCCGAATACCAGGAGGCCACGTCTCCCACTGTATCGTGATCGGTTGGAAAGGGGTGTGGCCTTACTCGCCTGAGGGTAAGGGCAGTACTAGGCTAAGTCTGACCAGCTCATGAATGGGTCTGCTATCAATGTGTCCGATAAGTATTGGCAGACTATTGGTCAAGCAGATAGTAAGGTTTCTATGCTCACTTGGACTGTGCAGCTGAGAGAGCGGTAGTACCATTTGGAGTGTACTAAACACTTATGATTATCCAGAATGAGAACTGTACTGATATTGATAACCTGTATGAGGATTTGGATGAGGATTGGTATGCTTGAGTTGCATCACGCATCACATGGTCTTGACATGGCAGATAGCATTCATATCTTACACCACATAGCCTTGGTATGGCTGATTACATTCATGTACTCATCAGCATGTTTTCAAATTACTCTGACCTTATATTCTGAGCACGCTCATATTGCGCACACACTTACACCGCCCTCTAAGATTTCTATAACTTATATATGATCGATGTATGCAGGTGATGCCAGGACTTAGCGGTAGCATAGTAGCAGCAGGAGCGTGCAGCCGAGCTTTTAGAGTTTTCGTTATTTGCATTATCTTATATTTTCCATTAGATGCATTGCACTCAAAGTTTTTGATCATAGTGAATTTTGTGATGGTGTTCTTATGGTCATTATTCGTGGGTTATGCTTAAAGTTATTCTCATTATGAATTAAATTGATGATTAGAAATCCTCCTTGTAGTATCCCAAGATCGAAACCTGGTGTATGGGTGCCGGGAGCCGAGAATGGGGTACTACGGAGGCTGTCAGCACTGGATTCGGCCATTGAAAATTTTGTGAGCCCGATTTTTGAGTTTGGGACGTGATAAGAACCGTCAAGAACGAGCCTAGTGAGGTCCCTGTCACTGGACCACCGGCGACAGAAGGCCCGCTCAGTACTAATGGAGCCAAAGGGCCTAGAACCAACCTGATAATCGATAAGGTTTTACAACCCATTAGGCAACCTCCGTTTCGACCAGACACACTCAACGGAACTGAGAAAATGGACGGTTGGAAAAGCAGGTCTAAGAACTCAAGACTGATATGAACTACATGAAACAAATGCTGGAATAGATCCATCACCAACAGGTCCGGCTGTCTCAATAGGACGATGGTCGGGCGAATGCCCCACGACAATTTATTGATCCTCAGCCCATTGCAGCATGAACTGTCCCTTAGTAAAGCCATCATCAGGGTCCAGTTAAGCTGGTATCGTCCCATATTTTTGTGATCGCCCCACTGCCTACCACCGATCTATGACACGAAATAGATCAGAGGAGATGCAGCAGGCCCCTGGTTGAGGGAACAGCTGATAGCGATGAACCCTGAAAGGCGAGCTGCAGGACCTACAAAAGGAAATGAGGGAGGAGATCGCAGATATGAAGAAAAACTGCTATGCCAATCAAACGGGACCCGAGATGAAGGCGTCCCTGTTCAAGAATAACATCATGCAAGGTCGGTTATCGGAGTGATTTCGCCTTCCTCATATCACGCCCTTCACTGGCAAAACCGATCCAACCGAGTACATCGAGTCCTTTCAGACCTATATGGAATTCCATGATGCCTTAAACGCCGTGATGTGCCGGGCCAATTCTCTTACTTTGGCCGATGTAGTTCGGCTTTGGTTTAAGCAGTTGAAACCAAAGTCCATTAGCTCATTTACCAAGCTCAGCGATGCTTTCCTCACCAATTTCATTGGTGGGAAGAAAAAATTAAAGTCATCTGCACATCTGAACAATATAATTCAAAAAGAGGGATAACTACTTAAGGATTATATCAAATGCTTCAATTTCGAGTCGCTCTAAGTCCAGAAGTATTCAGATGAGACGGCCCTCAATTCCATCATGCAAGGTGTCAGAGACATGCTATTTCTTACATCCCTAGACAAGAACCCGCTCACTACTCTGGCTAAATTCATGGCTCGGTCGGATAAATATGCGGATGCCGAAGAAACCCGAATCCTGCGCGAGGCCGCTCAAAAAGTAAAAGCCCCGGCCAAAGGGTCAGCATAAAAGGAAGTTGACTTGGCCAATGGTAAGAAGCATAAGGATGATCGGTCGCACGACGAACGTAGGTCGGGAAAGTAGCCTAACCACAAGTTTTCGACGTACACTCCGCTCAACAAGTCACAGGAGCAGGTATTGATGGAAATTAAGGGTGAAAGATTCGTCAACTAGCTAGATAGACTCCGGAGTAATCCGAACCAACGGAATAAGAGTAAATACTTTCATTTCCATTGTGATCATGGACATAACACGAGTGACTACTATAATTTAAAGCAGGAGATTGAGAGGCTCATCCGAGAGGGCCATCTCGGCGAACACGTCGACCTAGGAGCCAGAACCACGGAAGAACGCCCGAATGATAACCGGTCCACAGAGGATATCTGAACTATTATCGGTGGTCATTTGGGTGAAGGAGACTCAAATAATGCTTAAAAGAACCTTGTGAGAAATGTTGGTCATCCTGACTCCGAAATTATGGTTCTGACTAAGCCTGCGAAGGAAACAAAGCTTAAGAAGTATAGTGTAAAGGAAGACGCAAGAGGCATTCATCACCCGCACGATGACGCTCTAGTCATCACTGTCACTATCGCCAACCACCGAGTCTTCAGAGTCCTCGTCGACACAAGTTCATCTACGGACGTGTTGTTTACGCAAGCGTTCGATAAGATGGGCACCGAACGATCAACCTTGAGGCCCGTAAGGACTCCATTGATCAGATTCTCGGGTGGACAGATTCTTTCCAAAGGAGGAATTTGAATCCCACTCACTGCCGAGGATGCGCCAAATCAAGCTACTGTTATGATCAACTTTCTAGTACTCAATCAGTCTTCGGTTTATAATGTTATCCTCGGTCGAACTTCTCTCTATCAACTCTGAGCCATCATCTCAACTTATCACATGTCCATGAAGTTTCCAACTGAGAGTGGCGTCGGGGTGGGAAAAAGAAACCAGCATGATGCTTGAAGATGTTATGCTACCGCCTTGCGAGCACCAAGGAGATTACAAAGATCAAGACCTTGGATCCACGTGACGAATCTCCCAACTGCGGTCAGCCCATGGAAGACCTCATCCAGGTGTCATTGAATGTGTCGGACCTCTCAAAGACCATAGGGATTGGCTCGTCCATGGAAATGCCATTAAAGGAGAAGTTGGTAGCCTTGCTTTGCCGATACGCCAACATTTTTGTGTGGACTCATGAAGACATGCCGGGCATTGATCCTTCAATCATGACTCACCACTTCAATATTGACCCGACTTACAAGCCGATCATTAAAAAACGGCGCGCACTTAGCCCTGAGAGATACGACATAATCGAGGAAGAGGTTAGAAAACTCCTTAAAGCCAACTTCGTTGAAGAAATATATTACCCCGAGTGGGTGGCCAATGTTGTGTTGGTTCAGAAGGCTAATAGGAAGTGGCGAGTCTGTATAGACTATATCGACTTAAACAAAGCCTTCCCTAAAGATAGTTTTTCCCTTCTTCGGATTAATCAGTTGGTTGATAGCACTATGGGGCATGAATTACTTAGCTTTAAAGACACTTACTCGGGTTATAACCAAATTGTAATGCATCAGTCTGATAAATAAAAAACCATCTTTGTCACTGACAAAGGTCTTTATTGTTATCGAGTGATGCCGTTTGGATTGAAAAATGCTAGAGTGACCTATCAAAGATTGGTCAACAAAATGTTCGTCCTACTCATAGGATGAATCATGGAAGTCTATATCAACGATATGCTTGTCAAGAGCATTAAAACAACCAACCATATAGCCATACTAGAGAAAATTTTCCTCATCCTACGAAAGTATAAGATGAAGCTTAACCCGAGCAAATGCGCATTTAACGTGGGCTCGAGCAAATTCCTTGAATTCTTGGTCAGCCAATGGGGAATTGAAGCTAACCGAAAAAAATTAAGGTTTTGCTCGACATGGAGTCCCCCAAGATAATCAAAGATATTCAATGGTTGACTGGAAGGATAACAGCCCTAAATCGCTTTATGTCCCAAGCTACCGATAGATGTCTCCCTTTCTTCAACTAGTTGAAGGGTCGGTAAATTGTTGATTGGACAAAGGAATGTGAGGATGCCCTCCAGCAACTCAAAGAATATTTAAGATTGCCTTCACTGCTTTCTAAGCCCGAGCCAGGTGAGCCTCTACTAATTTATCTAGCAGTATTTGATGCAGTCGTAAGCTCGGCCCTAATCCACGACCATGAAAGCAAATAACTCCCCATCTACTACATCAGCGAGGCTCTCATCTTGGCATAGACAAGGTATCCGACCCTAGAAAAAATGGCCTTGGCACTGGTTATATCATCCCAATGCCTATGATCATACTTCCAAGTTCACTCAATCATCGTCATGACCGACCAACCTCTACGCCAGATACTATAAAAACCAGAGCCTTCAGGGTGACTCATGAAATGGCGATTAAACTCAGAGAATTTGACATCCATTATAAGCCCTGAGTAGCTATTAAGGGACAGGCCATGGCATATTTTCTCATCAAAGTCACAGTGCAGACCGAAATCTCTTTCACTGACCCGGAGGTATCATCTGATCACTCCCCTCCCACCTAGCCCGTTTGGTCTCTTTATGTGGATGACTCATCCAACTCTAAGGCAAGCAGGGTAGGGGTAGTTCTGGAGATTCTTAATCACATAGTCATTCAATATGCCTTGAGACTTGGATTTTAAGCTTCCAATAATACAATAGAATATGAAGCCCTGCTCCTAGGTGTCCGACTAGCAGCCAGCTTAGGGGTCACTCATCTAAACGTGCACAGCGACTCCTAATTTGTCATCAACCAGATAATAGATATATATCAGGCTAGGAAGGAGAGGCTAAAAGCCTATTTTACGAAAGCACAGGGGTAGTTCTAGAGACTCCTGATCACACGGTCATTTAATAAGCCTTGAGAGTTGGATTTCAAGCTTCCAATAATGCAGCAGAATACGAAGCCCTGCTCCTCGATCTTCGACTAGTAGCCAGCCTAGGGGTCACTCATCTAAACATGTACACCGAGCCCCAATTAGTCATTAACCAGATAGCAGATATATATCAAGCCAGGAAGGAGAGGCTAAAAGCCTATCTTATGAAAGCTAGAGGGATGATCGTCGGGTTCTACCAATGTTTTATTACCCAGATGCTGAGGGTCGCGAATGCAAAAGCTGACCTCCTAGCGAAGCTCGCTTCAACCGATGAAGATGATATTCCCAAGTCCGTTCCTATTGAATTCATGGCTGAGCCAACTATCGAGGGAATGAACCTTCGGCCCTGCTCCCCATCAATTCTGAACCATCTTGGGTCGACCCAATTGTCAGGTACCTTGAGACCAGCAAACTCCTCGACGTTTGTGCCGAGGCTTGATGACTGAAGAATCGCATCGCTTGGTACACCATACTAAATGAAGTGTTGTACAAGAAACGATATTATACACCCCTTTTACGATGCCTAAAACTGAGTGAAGCCGGCTATGTTTTGCATGAGATTTATGAAGGCATCTGCGGCAATTACTTGGGCAGCCGAACCTTAGCCCATAAGGTTATTCGGCAAGGATATTATTGGTTGACCATTCAGCAAGATGCCCAAAAACTCATCCAGGGTTACGATAAATGTCAGAGGTTCGCCACCAACCTAGACAGCTGCCTAAGGAGCTGACGCCAATGGCCGGACCTTGGCCTTTCGCCCAATGGGGGATCGACATTATCGGATCATTCCCTTTATGGAAGGGTCAAACTAAGTTCACCGTCCTCGCTGTAAATTATTTTACCAAGTGGGCCAAAGTCGAGCCCTTAACCAAGATAACCAAGCAGAAGATCATAGATTTTGTTTGGAAAAATATCATCTGCCAGTTCGGGATACCTCAGACTATTATCTCCAACAACTGGAAACAGTTCGACAACAAGCAGTTTTGGGAAATGTGTCAAAATCTTAGAATCAGGAACATTTACTCGTCCCCGTGCCATCAATAGGCTAACAGCTAGGTCGAAGCCATTAACAAGGTTATAAAGTAGTACCTTCAGACTAAGCTATACTGAGCTAAAGAAGCATGGGCTGAAGAACTTCCTAAAGTTCTTTAGGCATACTGAACTACAGCTCGGACTGTGACAGGAGAAACTCCATTTTCACTAGCATAGGGCTTGGAAGCGATCGTCCCTGTAGAGATCGGCCTACCTACCACCCAAGTGAGTTTGTTTAATGAGCAAGACAATGAGGAGCTACTAACCCTCAACCTCGACCTCCTAGAAGAAATAAGAGAGTTGGCTCGACTTACACCAGCCGCCTATCAATGATTGGTATCCCGATCCTACAATGCCCGAGTCAAAGTCAGGCAATTCTGAGTAGGTGACTTGGTCCTCTAATGAACTTTTTAGAATGTTAAGGAAAGCAGTGTAGGAACATTGAGGCCCAATTGGGAGGGCCTTACGTGATCGTAAATATGGTTTGGCCAGGTACTTACCGATTAGAAGACCTAACAGGGCAACTCCTGCCTCATCCTTGGAATGCCGAGCATCTTAAGATATATTATCCTTAGCTCGGCTAAAGGGTAATCTACACTAAGCCTGAGTATTCTAAAAACTTGGAAGAATCATTGAAAAGAAAAAGTAAAATGCACAAATACGTAGCAAAATACATATATTCATTGATTAGTAAAGTATTACATTAGTCAGTTCATTATTTATAATTGTATCAGATTGACAACACAATACATGACTTGGATATTAATAAACGGTGGTGCTCGTCACTCTTGATATGCTCGGTCTTGAAGCTTAGTGTGCTCGAAGTTCCTGGAGTAGATGTGGGGAACAGAAGGGAATTTTAGTGCGCCCCTCTAACTTCAAGGCTCAACCTCGCTTGAAGCACCGGGATCTAACCCAGGAGATGCTGATGGAGCTGCATCAAGGGCTGATGGAGCTGCGTCAGGAGTAGTAGCAGAGGTGTCATAAATGTATACCTAGGGGTCTACCATCACCTCGCCACCGGACCTTGGCTCGCCCTCTTCGAAGCTGGACAGATCTAGATGGGGGAAAGCATCTTTCATCACCTTGATGCACTTCGAGTAACCCTCTCGATAGATAAGGGTCCGCTCTTCCTCATAAGCTGAAGATGAAAGAAACTATTCCACTGCCTCAACCTGCACAGCCGCAAGAGTGGCCTCGGTCCCTTTTGCAAGCTCTTAAAGCTACTTATAAGCCAAAGATCGCTCTGTGGCAGTCCGCTCAAAGGCTAACCTGGCCTCTTCCAATCGCGAGGCCATGCGGTCCCTTTCCATCATGACCAACTCAAGAGTATCCTTTGCCTTCTCGAGCTGGCCTTCCGCAAAGATAACCCAAGACTCAACGAATGACTGCCAAGCCTCTACTTCCAACCGCTAAGCCTTAACATTTGACAGCATAGCTTCCACATCCCTAACTTGCCTAGCCAAGGAAGATACCTCGGCACGCACCTTCAGCATGTAAGGGGCGAACTGCATAGGAAGAAAAGCTTTTTTAGAATTAACGAAAATAGAGTGAGGCAAAAACAATAGAAGGAAGTGACAATGTTACCTCGAGCAATAAGGTACCAACCCTTCAGAGCGTTCTCTCCATGGAAAGCGACTCCAAAAGGTCGAAAAAACTCTCTCGCGAACATCTGCCAACTTGCCCACGGGAGGATCTCTTCAACCTTCTGGCGGAAGGCTTTCCTCTCTTCCTCAACTGCTCCTGCCCTGCGCGACTCCCTCTCCTTTTCCCTTGGAACAACAGGCACCTCAGCCGGCTCAGGCTTGGAATCCTCCCGAGGCTATTCAAAGGCTGACGCAACTGCCTCTGCCGTTACCGCCTCCGACACCATCACATCCGCCACCTCCATACCATCCTCAACCTTAATGATAACTGGGGGAGCAAGAGGAGTAGCCCTCACCAGGCCCTTCGAGATCGCCTTATGCCTCTTCGAGGCTCGAGAGCCTGAACGGGGTGGGGGGCGAACCTGAGACGGGTGACGAAGAGTGGGCCGAGCCTCAGACATGTCTGCATTTGAAAATCAAGTGTCAATCCAGTTGTCAATATAGGAAAAAAAGGGCTAAGTCTCTCACCGGTAATAGCGGAGTTGAAGCCCCACTCGAATAGAAGCTCCGGATGGAGAAATCTCTTACAAGATCTCCTTTCCAGATCCAAGGCTCAAAAATTCTAAATCCAAGTCAAGCTTCGGAAGATGCTTCGGTATTACTAAAAGGGGGAGGTCCTATTAATAACTCAACAAAGATGCGACTAAGTACAAGCAATAAATCACGTCAGCCCTACCTGCCATGCAAAAAGCTCGAGGGACGAAAGGGTGGATAGGCCCTATCTCAGCCGACTCCCATCTACTGAGGGCCCAAAACCACTTATCCCTCCAGTGCTTGTTTGATGAAGGAGGGTCGGTTATGAAAGGCTCGTCAGTATTCCGCTAAGAGCAGAAGAAAAACCAACACTTGGTATAAGTAGAGAAACTCATTCAAACTTAGCTCGGGTTGCTGCATCTCGGCCCAGAGCACTATACAACCGAACAAGTCTCTCCACCTGTTCAACACAACCTGTCCCAGAGCTATGCCAAGACTGCCCAGCAAATCTCGAGCTATCTTTTGAAGCGGCAATCGGAGACCGCATTGCAACACAACATGAAAAATTGTAACTGCCCTAGGGGGAGGTTGGTCGGGTAGCTCCCCTGGCCAAGGAAGAGTCAAGATAACTGAGTCCAAAATGTGATATCTATACTGGATTTTAGACAGCTCTTCCACTGTCATCATCGAAGGTACGGGCCCTTTAACTCGTCCTTCAGTCTCAAATTCCTCCTCGCCCCCTCCTTAGGATCGGAACAACCAGAGGAGCCTTTTACATCCATACGCTAAGGGGGTGAGTCCAATGCCTTCACTGATGCCATTAGCCTCTCTATCGGAGGGTCCATTACCCTATGCAAATGGCAAAATAGGAATTCTGCCTCTTCAGCAACCTCCGCCAACAGCAAGGGTGATTCCGAAGCCACCCAGAAGTCGCTCGCTTCACCCTCACCGCTGTATTCTCCCTCCCTCACGCTTACGGGACCAGACATCATTAAAAGAAAAGAAACGGAGGAAGAAGGAGCTCACTGGAAGAATTCCAAGTGCCGAAAATGAATAGCGGAGCAAGGGGTTACAGTGCTAGATCTCAAAGGAAGAAAAAAGGGGAAAATTTTAAAAGAAGGCATGAAAGTGGTGAAAGCTCATCTAGGGCAACCCCTTTATATAAAGCCGCCATGTGGCTCCAACATTAAATGAGGAGCCGAAACAACGTCTCCTCGGGTGCCCCAGCTTTACATGTGGTGGTACCCCACGTATTGCCACCGAATACTCTGCCACATGTCTAATCTTCATACGCCCTGACGCTGAGACAATGGCCGTTCTACTCGTGTGGTCTCGATAAACAAATCTACGCGTGGTCAAGTGAGGCGACATGTCTCGGAACTCACGTGAACCATCCTGCAATCAATACATACTTCATCATAAACTCGGCTCAAATGCAACCCGACTTAACTCTAGAATACCCCTTGACCGCCCTAAGGCAATGCGTGGAGTAGGGGGGCTCACTGTTGGGGGAAAAATATAACAAGTTCTTGAGTGGCTCAAGAGCTGGAATAGTGAAGTAATGGCTCAGACTCGTTGGACGCCGAGTCTAGATAAAGCCCAAAGTTCATAAAACGTGAAATGGAGAGACTTAGCTTGGATCGTGAGGCGCCCAACCCGATTGTAGCTTGAGCGTCATGGCTAGAAAGCGAAACCTCTTAAGAGAGGAAGTGCACCTCAAGGCTCAATCGAAGGCCCCACAGAGGAAAGCCCAAGCCGACCAAAGATCAGTTGGCCTTAGAGCCACCCAAGCTTTAGTCTGACTCAAAGACTGAGTCAACCAATAAAGCAGGCAGAGATTAGCTGTAAAACTTGTCTCGACTCGACCTTGATAAGAGTCGGCTGAGCTATATTGTTCCATATCTGGGAGTTACCTTGTAAAACTCTGAATTTCTACTCGAGATTTTTGGGATATAGGCTAAATGATCTCCGAGAATCCGGGAATATCAAGGATTACAGATCTTAAGAGATTCATAATCTATTCTAATTATGGAAGCTTATGGAGCACAACATCATTATATATACAAAAGTGTTCACGGTAAAAGGTATGTAAAATTTCTTGCCCTAAAAACCTTTAATCTAAGACCTAGGTTCTAACTTAAGCATCAGAGCGTCCCCTGACAAAGCCAGGGTCAACCTTTTCCTTCTTCCTGTGCAGGTCCAAGGGTCATTACAGGAGCAATCCGAAAATAGCATCAACATATTATATATATATATATATATATATATGGGTGCTCGGGCGGCCGCTATCCATGGAAAACCGACTCAATGTCAATTAATTTAAAAATATATTACATATTATATACGTACAATAAATTACAAAGTATTAAAATTTTAAAATCATCTGAATTAGTTAGATTTTTAATTAGAATTATGTGAAGTAAAATGATTGTGAATCATGTTTGATGTTTATTGTTAAATTGTTATAATTAATGTGAATTAGAATTAATGTTACATTGTTAATCATATGAATTAGAATTAATGTAAATCATATTAATTATATTTAATGTGAATCATGTTTGACATTTATTGTTAAATTGTTATAATTAATTATGTGAATAAAGTGTTTTGTTAAATTGTTAGAATTTTAAATTATTAATTACTAAAATTTTATCATTTATTCAATTACTCAAACTTTTTATTGTAGTAGTATAAGATAATTAGTTGCTCATTTGAAGATTTCTATGTTGTCAAGGCATAGATGCAATGTATTTTTCTTTTTTAGGAATAAAAATTCTTAAACAATCTCATTTTTTATAGTTGAAGGTGGGAAAATTGGAATGTTTTCATTTATTCTAATTAAAATGCATATGCTTGCATTTATTCCCGTCATCAAATATCCACACTTTGACGTGGGAATCAAATGCATGATTAATATTTCTTGAAAGATAAGGAGAGATGTTGTCAGAATATTGGTTTGCCATTTAACTTAGAAAATGAAAGCATTACAATCAATCTAACCTTCAAAAAATGACTGATTTAGATAGTTAGTCAAGTCTGGAAAATTTAGAAGGGCATGTAAGTACACATCACTTTGTGTTGATAAATGCCTAAAAGTTAGTTTCTTATCTTTATATTTATAAATGGCTAATGAGGAAGTCCCAACTATCTCTGGTATCAATGCACTGGCTACATCTCCTTTTATTGTTGAGGGAGAAGTATCTTCTGCTTCAACGAAAGGAAAGAAAATATCGACAATGTGAAATAATTTTAAAGAAGTCTTAGTTAATGATATGGTGAAGATTAGATGTATGCATTACAAATTATTGTCCACTAAGAATTCTAGAGGGTCAACTACTCATTTAAAAATATATAAACAAAGTTATTGAAAGAGACCAAGAATCATAATTTTATGCTAATAGTTACTCTAATTTACCAAGTCTAAAGGGGATGACTTTGAAGGTAAACATTTCACTTGTAAGCTTGACAAAGAGAAACTGAAAGAGTGGTATGTAAAATTGGTGATCATTGAAAAATAATATTTTATAAAGGTAGAGAACAAAGTTTTCATGTCTTTTTGTAAATTCGTTAACCATCAAGCTAAGAATGCCTCCCACGTCATTGTGAAGAGACAGTATATAACGATGTGCATAAACAAGAAGATGAAATTAAAAGCAATTTTGACATTAGTCTCCAAAACAATTTTGACTTTTGATTTATGGACAACATCCAATTAAAGAAAGGAATACATTTCATTAACCGCACACTACGTTGATGAATATTGTAAACTCTTCAAGAGAACTTTGAACTCCCAACACCTTACTCCTTATACTATCTTAGTTATTTCATATTGCATCTACAGTTGTGTACATAACTGGGACATTAAAAATAAAATGACAGTGTAATTTTATTCTTATGTAACCAGTTCAAAGTAATCGAAAATTTATTTTTTGAGGAATAATATTTAAGATTAGGTGTTATGTCCACATATCAAACTTGATTGTATAAGAATGACTAAAAATAATTGACCCCACTATAAAGAATATAAGATAGTGTAAAATATATAAGGGGGTTATCTTCAAGATTGAGCATATGGAGTGATATAATCCACTGTTTAAATGTAAAATCCTAAAAAGGTTGGAATTAGATGCATGCACATGTTGGAATTCGACTTTTAAAATGTTAAATTTGGCTATAAAATTAGAGCTTGTATTTCCTTAATATGTGACGCGTGATAGAACGTATGTTTAGTTGCCTACTAAAAATGATTGGAGTAAAGAAAAATAATTTCATGAATTTATTAAAAGTTTTAATGAGTACACAAAGATTATTACTTTTAGAAATAAGTATCCCACTACAAATCTGTTTCTTCCATCTCTTTGGAAGATTAAGGAAGCCCTAAAAAAATTTCAATGAGGGTTCAAATTTTCTACAGCTAATGGAACTTGGTATACAAATGAAGTTCGATAAACATTAAGTCGAATGTCATTTGTTAATGGCATTAACAATTATTCTTGATTCTCGGTGCAAGATGGGCTTGGATAAGTTCATTTTTATGAAGATTTATTCTGTTGAAATAGCGATAACTGAAACATCAAAGGTTCATGACATAATCGAATAATTGTACACTTCGTATATTTCTACTTTACCCACAGCCACAATAAGTGATAAAGAAGTTAGAGCTCTATGTGTTTTTATAAGTGATGATAATGTGCTCGATGAATACATGTCTTTCTTAGCACAAGAAGAAATAGATAATCAGACAAAGGAAGTAGATCTAGACTTGGATATCAAAGAGTCAATCATAATGCATCCGGACTCAAAATGTTTTGGAATGATGGAAGATGAAAGTCAGTGAAGAAAAATATCCAACACTATTAGTGATGGCATAGGACAGTTAAATTCTAATTTCAACATTGGCATCAGAATCTACTTCTAACATGAGGAATAAGGTTGTGAGTGTGAGGCCCATATCCTAAACTGTACCGTTCTGTAGGCTTCCGCGATCCTTCTTATCGAATTTTGGTGACCAGTGACGCGTACATAGTATTTGCATGTATCCCTAAGTCGTACCCTGTCAATCTGAGTAGGCTCAACCCGAGACTTGTACCCTTGCGACTGTGCCGTCGCCTCGGTTCCGACGCCGCATCTCGGATGCCGATGCGATACCCAAGCCGGGAGATGTGGGCCCATGTTTAGTTCGACGAAAATGTCACGCATTTACAAATCCAAGAGAACATGTCCCATCAATCATATCAATCATGTCAAGTAGCTATCCCATCCCCAAGTACAAGCAACCCTTAAAGTAACTCTCTCTCTTACATTACTCATACATGTCAAGTACACCCATCACTCACCATCCCTCTCCCTCCCTCTCTCTCTCTCTCTCTCTCTCTCTCTCTCTCTCTCTCTCTTTCTCAAACCCATCTCCCAAGCAACACCCATGAGAGATGTGGACATCCAAGCTTCCATGGAGAAAGAAGCTGTAAGACCCGTATCCTAGCCCGTACCATTCCGTATGCTTCTGCGGTCCTCCTGGTCAAATTCTGAAGACCTACGACTTGTATCCGACATTTACACAAGATCCTAAGCCGAGTCCTGCAAACCGGAGTCAGCTTAATCCGATACATGTGTCCTAACGACCGTGCCGTTGTCTCAGTTCCAATGCTGTAACTCACGCGCCGATCCAATACCCTGGCTAGGAGATGTGGGCCTGCTTCAGTTCGTGTAAAACGCCACGCGTGTGAATTTCGAGAGAATCTCTACAACATGTCACATCAATCAATCAATCACCTCAACTAAGTACACATCACCATACCACAATATAAACAACTTATCCCTTTTCCATTCCCAAAGTCAACTCTCTCTCTCTCTCCACCCATCCCATCCCTTTTCACCCATCACTTCTCTCTCCCTCTCATTTCTCTCTTCACTCCGAACCAACCCAAGCAAGCTCCAACATATGAGCTTTTGAAGCTCTTATGGAGAAGCTCTAATGTGGCCCACTTCCTACCCTCTCATCTCCATCTCAACCATCAAAACTTCATCATCTTCCATTGAAATCAAAGCCAAGGAGTTTGGCATTCCATCGGACCAAGAAGGAGGCCAATAGCTGGGTGATCCACCATCGATTTCAATTTTAGGGCCCACTTGTTATGGGACCCACTTTGATGTATGGAATGCAGAGAGGGGCCCATAGTGGTGGGGTCCCTCTCTCTCTCTCTCTCTCTCTCTCTCTCTCTCTCTCTCTCTCTTTCTCACTCTCTTGTATGGTGTGTGTGTGTGTGGCCTAACATGAAGTATGTATTTTATCCATGTCATCCACTGAGTAGCCCACATGGCAGACCGTTTGGACGGGCCCAAACGAAGGAAATTCACAAATATCAGCTTGATCCAAGAGTGTTGCCCACTTAACATGGGCCGCCAAATTTGGTAGGGCCATCTAAACCATCCATGTGGGGCCTACAAGTGGGGCGTACCCCTTTTATCCAGGCCATCCAGTGACCCTGGACGCTGGACGCTGCCAATTACACAGTTTCACACACCCACACATTCATATATACATATGTATATTGTATATTAAATATATAATATTATATATTATAATATATTATATTAATAAATATTGTCATAGGCCAATCCTTTGTGTGGAGCCACCTTGATTTTGGGCGTTAGAGCAGCACTGTCCAGAGCATCCAGATCTCTCTGGAGGGTGGATTTTCCTTTTTATTATAACCCTTGCATGTCATATTATAATATAATATAATATAATATATTATGTTATGTTATATTATATAATATAATATATATATATATATATATATATATATATATATATATATATATATATATATGTTAGGGTATAAGGTGGTGGGCCCTACGTGGGACCCACCTGAACCGTCAACAGCAGCTGATGCTGCACCTATCACAACTAAAGAGGCTGCAGTGTGCATGCCTACTGTAGTGGGCCCATCTGCTGTGGGACCCACCATGATGCATGTATATATGGCGTCGTCCATCCATCTGGCGTCCCAATGGCCCCACGTTGATGGGTGTTTTCCCATCCAAACCGTCCATCAATCTGACCAATTTCGTGCACCCCACCTTGATGTAATTGTTCTACCCATGCCGTCTGTCCATCTGACCAGTTTCATGGCCCCACTTTGATGGATGCAATCCATCCAAACCGTCCACTTATTTGGGCCACCATGTCTCATGGCTTGAGACTAAAAATAAGGTAAATCTAATATCAATTGGACCACCCTACAGAAAATAGTGGTGTTTTGATTCAATATAATATATGTTTTTCTTCCCTATTTGGGTCCTTGTGAGCTTATGAATAATATGGATGGAAAATGAATACTTTGGTGAGCCCACTAGAAATTTAACTGTGGAAATCATTATCACCACTGTCATTTGTGGAATAGTCCAGATGATCCTTTGCATAAGATTTATTTTTGTGATAATTCTCTAAAATGATCTCTAGCAATAGATGAATGGTGTGTTGGTTTGGGCCCATTTGATTCAACTAGTTTGAATCAGCCCATTTGATTGACTCATTTATTTTGGCCCACTTGAATCGAGATTTTTGGTGTGGTCTAAGCTCACTTGAGGCCCATTGGTGCGGCCCATCTTTGAGGCTAATCATAATTGTATTTAAGGCCCATGTGATAGGTCCCAGCTGCCTTGTATTCAAGGCCCATATGATAGGTCCCACCTGCTTGAATTTGAGACCCATGGACAAGGCCCATTATGATGTATTCGAAGCCCATGGGCAAGGCCCATTGTAATATGTTTTAAGCCCATGATATGTGACCCATTTAATATATTCGAGGCCCAGATGCATGGCCTATTTGATGCATATGAGACCCATGTGTAGGGCCCATATGTTATGTATTTGAGGCCAGTGAGTAGGGCCCACCTATTATGTATATGAGACCCATCGATGCGGCCCATTGAAGTGACCCACTTATTGTATCTGAGGCCCATGGGTCATAGCCCATTGAGATGCATACTCGGCCCATATGTCGTGGCCCATTGTGACATATTTTCGGCCCATTTGGTAAGACCTAATGAGGTGTATTTTCTGGCCCATTTATTGTGTCCCATTATGACGTACATGAAGTCCATGAATGAGGCCCATAATGATGTATATTAGGCCATTGTGTGATGCCATGAGCCCACTATACGTTTGACTCTATGTGACCCACTCCTTGGGAACAACGTTAGTTAAATAGCCACATTGATCGGTAATGATGGTTTAATGTCCACATTATAACTTCCCTTAGGACTTGGTTGGCTGATTATCAAGGCCGATTGTCGAGGTTGAGTCAGATTGTCTAGGCCAAGTCAAATTGTCGAGGCCAATTGTTGATTCCGATTGTCGAGGCTGAGTTATATTGTTGAGGCCGAGTCAGATTGTCAAGGCCAATTCAGATTCTGATTTTTGAGGTCGATTGTCAAGGCTGAGTCTGATTGTCAAGGCCGAGTCCAATTGTCAAGGCCGATTCTGATTATCGAGGCCGATTTCGTTTAATGAGGTCGATTCTATTTATTAAAGCCGATTCTAATTGTTGAGGTTGATTCCGATTGTCAAGGCCCAATGTAATGTAAATAAGGCCCATGAGATGTGGCCCTTTATGATGTATATTAAGCCTATGTTAGATGCCCATTATGATGTATATTAGGCCTGTGTTAGAGGCCCATTGTGATGTATATGTGGCCCATGTGATGCGGCCCACTTGATGTATATGAGGCCCAATGTGACATATTTATGGCCATCCATTAGGGTCCACCTTGATGTGATGCGTAATGGACTCATGTGAAAGGCCCATTGTGATGTATTTGGGGCCCATAGGTTGTGGCCCATTGTGATGTATTCGCAGCCCATGTGACGCGGCCCATTATGATTGTATGAGGCCCATTATGGTGCATTTAAGGGCTAGGCTATGGAGCCCATTGTGATGTATGTTAGGCTCACATGAAAGGCCCATCGTGATGCGTATTAAGCTCTTGAGTGAGGCCCATGGTGTTGTATTTTTTGCCCTTGTGTGAGCCTATGGGTCCACTATATGCTACGCTCTATGTGGACAATTCCTTGGGGGTAATGTTGATTAAATGTCTATGTTGTTGAGGTTAATCGTTGATGTCAGTTATTGATACCGATTATGAGTATGTGACAGCATAGCATCATGATACATGCTCATACGCATCATCTACGTGTTTGTTGTGAGATTTCTTAACAATTGATTTCCTCATGTGTCATTTCTAAAATATCCCAGGCTTTCTTTGTAGAATCACAGGATATAATTCTTTTGAATTAATCCTGTGATAGTGCGCGAGTGATTGTATTTAGTTCTTTTACATTTGCACTACTCTCACTTTTCTGAAGTGTGGCCCAAGAGAAATAAGGTGTAATTCTCATAAATTTAAATCCATCGATTCCAATTACTTTAGTGGTAGGAGGGGTCCATTCATTCACTGTGGCTAGCCACACTCTCATCCATGGATTTAAGGAAAATCCTCATCTTGGCTTTCCAAAAGGCATAGTTGGTGCCATTAAATGGTGGAGGCCTAGTGATTGAAAGGATATCAAAATTTGACATCTTATAAATATCTTAGATTGGTTAGCTCAGGAAATAAATTTAAAAATATAACAATTAAAACGAGCTATTAGGCTCAGCTACCACTTGAAAAGGCCAAGCTATATGTCCTAGAGGGGGGGGGGGGGGGGGGGGGGAGGGGGGTGAATAGGATTATGTCAAAATTTAAAAAGATAACAATGAAATAAAATAATAAGATAGCGAAGAAAGGGAAAGATAACAATCCACAATACAGAATGTAAAGCAACCTCAAATTCTAGTTGTTCTAAGGACAACCTTTCACCATAAAAATCAAAGGTTTATGGCAGGACAACCTTACTAGAATAATTAGAGAAACAAAATCTCAAACTGGGAAGGAAGAAAGGAAATAGCAAGAAAGAAATTCTAAGCTATTACAACATTCTCCACAATGCTTGAAATGAAAGATTACAACATTCACATCTACACATACATCCCACAAACTTGAATGATAAAAGATATAGAAATTAACCAAGCATATAAATCACAAGACACAAAGATATTAGTGTATGTACAACAACTGTTAAACAACAACCATACAGCTTGTTACTCCACTCCTAATATCCTCACACAGTGGATATTAGTGTTCATTATGAAAATAGGTTTTTTTCAAGTTCACCTAAAACCCTCACAATTGTGTCTTTCAAATGGGCTTACACAATTCAAAAAACCCCCACTTTGAGTTTTCTGGCTCTCCTCAGATAACCAAACAAATGAGATTTGTCTGGCTTAATCTCAAAAGAAACCAAATAACAGAAGATTTATATAAATGTAAAATACCTGGATTTCTCCTTTTGTTGCAGCCCGGAAGAACTAAGTTCAGAGTAGAAGTTCGAATAGAAGTTCAATGTTCAATACTCACTTTGAAATGATTCTAGATTCTAATTGATTTTAAATTAAACCAAATTAGGCTACCTCTATTTGATTTTGATTTCAAGAAGTGGAATATCATAATTCCTCTCTCAAATCAGATTGGAATGCAGAAACAAAATCAAATATAAAAAGCTAACAAAGGAGAATATTAAATATACACAATCTACCTTAAGAAGACTACAAACTTATCTCTCAAAGTAATGCCTCAATTTTACTTGAATTGGGTTATCACACTCTGAAATTCGTCGTCTACTTATAGTTACAAAAATAGCACATACTACTGGTCCTGAGAACCCTTCGACTAGTCGAAGGTCAAACAGATTTTTAAATTTTTTAGCGCGATCGGATAAAACTATTCCACAACTGGTCGAAGGTTGTCCACAACCAATCGTAAGTCCTCCATGACTAGTCATGACCTGCCTATGACTGGCCATGAGGGGCCAGGAATGGTTGCTGGAGTTTGAGTCATAACTATTGGACTAGTCATGGATCGACTCGTGCACTGTTCATACGACCGGTTGAGAAGAGTCCAGGACTGGTCGTGGATGAACAAAAAATTCTGAAAATTTGCAAAAATCTCAGAACTGGTCCTGGAATTTCTTTGACTGGTGGAGCCAGTGCTAGAACTAGTTGAATAGGATTCAGGACTAGTCTTAGAACAGTCCAAACACTTATAAAGTGATTCAATTTGAATTATGTATACAAAATGACCCACCCTAAGGTCAGTCTAAGGTCAATCATACCTTGAAAGTGATGTATGAACATCGAGTCTTCATATCTTCAAATGATGGTTGGCCTTTAAATATTTTGAAGCTTGAGATCTCGACACATGATGTAACTTGAACTTGAGATCTTCTAAAGCTTGGATTTGAGTTATACTTCATCATGAGTTGTACTTTATATTGAGTTATACTTTATCTTGAGTCTTGAACAAGAACTTGTCTTTTGATGTACCTCATTAAAAATAATGAACTTTGAAGCTTACAGGAGTGGACAATGTACTAAACATTGCATTTCTTGAAGTGGATCTTCGTTATTGACTTAAAGCATTATGATGCAATGCCTTGAACATCAATGTGCTAGACAAGACATAGATTGTGATGCAATGCCTTGAACATCAACGTGCTACACAAGACAGATTGTGGTTTTGGCATAACAAATTTGACAAACAAAGGAGCAAGAAACCATAACACTTACACATATGATAAGCAAGTTATAGGGCATCACCCCTAATGAAAGCAGTGGATAGGTAAATTTAAGAGTTTACACTCGAGGTCACTACGGGGAGGGTCGTCACCTCAGCGTAGGCTTAGTTTATACTCAAGGTTATTACGAGAAGGCTCGTCACCTCAGTATAAGCCGACAGCTCAAATATAGTATCCCATACCACCGTATTCGACTTACGAGTCTGGTTACTCACTGATCACTATGGGGAGGCTCGTCACCCTAGCGTAGGCCGACAGCTTGACTACGGTGTCCCATACCATCATGCCGGGCTCATGAGTCTTAGCGGATCGTAGTACCATATTTGAAACGGGTCTTTACAATGGCGAGGGTATCTTAGATTCAAGGAGTCGCGTCCATACATGGTGAACACACAATAGGCCGATCGGATTATTTGAAAATTTTGATTGGTATGAGCGCACACTGAATTAATCAACATGGAGATCATAAGAAATCCACGTGGCCTAACCACTGTCGATAATCACCATACGGCTCGGATTCATCGAATGTATTCACTGTGGCGAAATTACTTCGTCCACTCAGTCGGGAACCGTTACCGATTTCCTAGACTACATAGTAGTCCCAACCATACTCAAACATAATAGGTAGTCACACATGTTAATCATAATAACATTTAACAAACAATACAAACATAATTCTAATTTGAGCATTTTATCAAACACATTAAATATGTTGATATACATATGCATTTCATCCATAAATCACATAGTGGCAATTTACATTACATGAAGAAAATTATAAATATGGATAAGGTAGTTGAGAATCATATCTTAACACCCTATTAAAAATAATTCACCAAATAATTTCCCATTCAGTCATTTTATCAAACACTTAGACTACACATTACTACATACGTAAACTAAATTACTTATAGCATATATTATGGAAAATCCTTTCGCAAAGGAGTTGTCATACATATAACAAACATGTATTCTAGATTAATAGTCATGGCAAGAATAAATCATATTTGCACTTTCATTCAAATATTTCAATAAACACATGGAATGCATTATATATTCACATAGTTCACACACATGTATAGTTTATCGAATACATCGTAATTAAGATCTTATAGCAGTAATCAAGTTAGAAATAAATCATTTCTGACATTGAAAGCCTTGAAAACCATAACCTAAATGTTTATAGTCTGCACCTTTCATCGAATAACTTGTTTCGAACTCGGTTCGAATCCTACGCACCCAAAAACAGAACAACGGTACCTAAACATCAAAATAGGTTAGCTATTTCAATGATTGCCCTACCTAGGTTTCTAAAACAAGATTAGGGTTAGGATTCCTTACCCAATTCATAATTAGAATTGATGGTGTAGCGATGGTGGGGTGGCAAATCAGTACGTGGTGCAGTGGGAGTGAATTTTAGCAACGATCTCCCGAACTCTCACTCTACTCCTCACTCTTTTCTCCTCTTTTCTCTCTTCTCTCTCCTAGGGTTAGAGAAATTCGTATGGAATGAGAGGGGTGGTTTAAGGTCCTTATATAGGCTTAAAAGTGATGTCAATGGCCCCAGGGCCATGGTATACTTAGGTCATAGCCAAAGGGTACCTGTTTTGGACAAACAAGGCCCTTAGGAAGGTCCATTTCTCACCTACATCATGGAGCAAGTTTCCTAACAATGGATCTACACTAGGACTATATTTATGGTGTGATCTTACAAACTGATTAGCCGTGAAGGACCCATATCAGATCAACGGTCGCCGTCCCTCGATCAGGGCCACAAGTATACCGATTGGTGCAAGGAAATTTTCTTGACTCATGAGTGAAGTTTGGTCAAAATCTGACGGTCTAAAGTCTTCAATTTCTCTTGCAAGCGAATGACCCAATTCACTTAAGATTCAAATCAATTTCTAAGGATATTCGTATTTCTCACACACTTCGCTCAGGGATCAAGTTGTGCGTTTCTGGATATTATTTAAGATCGATTCCTGTGATGGTTATCAAGCCCAATATGACATTTGTAACCCTATAGTTTCGCAGTCATTGGATTTTTGACGTGTGGTCCAAGTCCTATATGGAGTTTCAATGTGCTCCCGAGAGCAACTGGGTTTTGGGTTCTCTCCTAGGTTTTTAAGTAATGTGGAATTAGCAATTTTAATTATTTTGAGTCTTGCAGTTTGTATAGATAGTGGTTCTAGTTAATCCACCGATTAATTTAATTTAGTACTTAATTAATTTTCATCTAATTTCCACAGTATACGGTCTTTACGGATTTCTGTATAAGGTGGTACTCGGGCCTTTGTACGGATTTTTGCGAAAAGTTACAATCTATCCCCCTTAAAGAAAAATTTCATCCCCGAAATTAGTACCTTTTCGTACTCCTTGAAAATCTGAGGGTAGTTCTTACGGACTTCGGCTTCTGTTTCCCAAGTAGCCTCTTCCTTAGTGTGTTGAGTCCACAATACTTCCACAAGTGGGATAACTTTGTTGTGTCGCACTTGTTCCTTCCTATCTAGGACATGTGTTGGTCGAAGTACATAGGTAGTATCTTCACTTAGCTGCCATGCTCCCAGTTAATAATATGATTAGGATCAGGAACGTACTTCTTCAGCATTGATACGTGAAATACGTTGTGCATGTCAGCGAGTGGTGTGAGCAAGGCGGTATGCTACCACACCCACTTGATCTAGAATTTGGAATGGGCCAATGAATCTCGACGTAAGCTTCCCTTTCTTTCCAAAATAGAGTACTCCCTTCATGGGAGAAACCTTAAGAAATACATGGTTCCCAACTTTGAATTCTAACTATCACCGTCGGGTATCAGCGTAACTCAACTGTCTGCTCTTAGCTATAAGAAGTCGATGCCTGATAATATCAATCTTCTTTGAGGTCGCCTGTACTAAATCTAGGCCAATCAAGTTCTTCTCGTCAACTTCTGTCCAACAATGGGGTGCTCAACATAGGTGCCTTTATAATGCTTCGTAGGGAGCCATGCCAATAGTCACTTGGAAGCTATTGTTATAAGCGAACTCAGCATATGGAAGACAGTCATCTTAATTATCCTTGAAATCAAGCACACATGCTCACAACATATCTTCAAGTATCTGATTTACCCGTTCTATCTACCCATTAATTTGTGGGTGAAATGTGGTACTGAACTTCAGTTTCATTCTCATTGCTTCCTGAATTTGAGTCCAAAAAATGGACATGAATCACGTGTCTCGATCCGACATAATCTACATAGAAACTCCATGCAATCATACAATCTCCTTAATGTACAGCTTGGCCAAATCATCTACTAAGTTTGAAACTATAATCGGAAGGAAATGAGGCAATTTTGTCAATTAGTCCACAATCACCCAAATGGAGTCATGTCCCTTCCTCATCTTTGATAACCCAGAAATAAAATCCATATATATGAAGTCTCATTTCTATTCAGCTATGGGCATGAGCTGAAGCAAACCACGAGGTCTGCAATGATCGGCCTTGACCTGCTGGCACGTGAGACAACGGGATACAGAATCTGCTATGTGGGCCTTCATGTTGTCCTACCAATACGAACGCTTCATGTCTCTATACATCTTCGTACTTCTCGAATACATTGTTATCCTTGAATTGTGAGCGACGTTTAGGAATTCCTTTCTCAAGTCATAGAGGTTTGGGACGCATAGGCGGCCGCGCTATCTCAAACCTCCATCTAAGCCAAACCTCTATTCAGAGTCTTCACTATCACTTACTCGCCTTCTCATCTTCACCAACAGTTCGTCTTCTTTCTATGCCGCAATGATTCAGTCATCAATAAGCAGTTGTACATGGATGTGTGCGACTCTCTCAAATGGCTCCTCTATTGTAAGCCTATGTTCGAAGTCTCGCACAAACTCTACCATATTCCATTCTTCTATCATCAGTGAAGCTGTAAATTATATTGTCTTCTTGCAGCTCAACGCATCAGCCACAAGGTTGGCCTTGTCAGGATGGTAGCAGACCTCAAACTTGAAGTCTTTCAAGGTTTCCATCCAACAATGTTACCTTATATTTAGGTCTCTGCATAAATATGTACTTGAGGCTCTTGTGGTCGTAAAAGAACTCAAACTCCTTTCCACAGAGGTAAAGTCTCCAGAGCTTTAATGCAAAGATAATTGCTACCAATTTCAAGTCGTGCGTGAGGTAGTTTTCTTTGTCCTTCATCAATTGTCGCGAGGCATAGGCGATCACCCTATCCTTCTGCATAAGAACACATCCCAAACCAACACGAGACATGTCAGTATATATATTATATTTGACCCCTTGCTCTAGCAATACTACCATGCATGCCGACATTAGCTTGTCCTTTAATTCTTAAAAGGTTGCTTCTACCTTCTCGTTCCAAGCAAACTTAAGATCCTTTTAAGTGAGTTAAGACAACGGTTTGACTATCTTGGAAAAGTCATTGATAAACCTGTGATAGTATCTTGGAAGTCCAAGGAAACTCCTCACTTCTGTAACCGAACTGGGTTATTCCCAGTCATGTACCGTGGACACCTTAGCAAGGTCCACGGCAATACCTTCCTTGGATACCACGTGCCCCAGAAACTTGAATTCTTCCTTCCAAAAGTCGCATTTTCGATATTGAGCAAACAACTGATTATTCCTAAGAGTATCAAAGACTGTTCGTAGGTGCTCTTCGTGATCATTTCGGCTCTTGGAGTATATCAAAATGTTATCTATAAATACGATGATGTACCAGTGCATATACGGCCAAAACACTTGGTTCATGAGGTCCATGAATATAGTCAGTGCATTCGTAAGTCCGAATGATATCATGAGAAATTCATAGTGCCTAAAACTAGTTCTGAATGTTGTTTTCTATATGTCTTCATCCCAGACACGCAATTGATGATACCCTGACTACAATCTTAGAGAAATATCATGCCCCTTTCAACTGGTCTAACAGATCATCTATCTTAGGCAAAGGATACTTGTTCTTCACTATCACTTGGATTAACCTGCAATAATCAATACACAATCGCAGTGAATTATCCTTCTTCTTTACAAATAAAACAGGTGCTCTTCAAGGAGACACACTAGGCCGTATGAAACTTGAATTCAACAGATCATCAATCTATCTACTCAATTTTTCCATTTCACATAAAGGCATGCGATACATCGGTAAAGAAATGGGTGTCACACCAGACGCAAGGTCGATAGTAAAATCGATCTCACACTGAGGAGGTAGTCCAGGTATCGTCCTGAATACGTCTATGAAATCTTGGACTACAGGGTTGTCCCCAAGTGTTGGACCATTAACATTCTCCAACAAGGAAGCATAACAACTAATGCAATAGGACCAACTCACCTGCACTGGGAAAGTAAAGGCTGTGACCTCAGGCCCATGGGCTGTTACCGATCTAGTATTGCAATCGATCTCAGCTTTCATTTCAATGAGCCAATCCATACCAAGGATGATGTTGTAATGATGCAGCAAGGTGACAATCAGGTCAATGCACACTGTTCTGCTCCCTAAGTCTATGGAGCAATCTTTACAAAACTTAGTAGCGTCGAAAAAAGTCCCCGTTGCAGTAAGGACTCTCACCCTAATCATAGGGGTACTATTCAACCCTAAATGCTTGGCTATAGAGCATGATACTATTGAGATAGTGGATTCGGTGTCCACCAATAGAAATATAGGTGTACCTTGAATGTGGGCAGTGACTTTAAAGACTAAAGGCACTGTAGTTACTGTCTCAGATGCTCCGGCTGCTAGTGCATGTACACATGCCTGTTGAGGACAATTTGGTTATGCTACCATAGGTCATTGAGGTGGCCTATTTCGAGATATAGATGGTGGGTAAAATAGTTATACTGGTGGTGCTGATCGTAGAGGTGGAGCTGATATAGCTTGCGGTTGCTGACGGTTGATCTTCTGAGGCAGCATAAAACCATTATCCCTCATCTTAGTAAAGTAGTATGTGTCGGTATGGCCCAGCCTCTTATAGTAGTGGCACCAAAAATTTGATCATCTCTGCTAGGTCGATAGAGCCATAAGCCTGAGAGGCGAATCTACACATGGCCTCTTGCTGAGGAAAGGTCGGTTCGGTAATTCAGGCCTAAGCCTCAGTCCCATTGGTAAACATGTGCGAGATAGTCTGTCTCCATCCTACTCAGCTCGTAGGGACATGTTCACTAGCTCAGCATTATTGGGAATGCTAGTGCAACACATCTTAGTATGGATTTCAGGATGCAGACCATCTGAAAAACGTCGCATTTTCATCGGCTCATCTGTTAGGATCAAAGGAGCGTATCTGGCTAGCTCCATAAATCTGTTCAATTATTATGACACATTCATTCCTTCCTATCGAAGGTGAAGGAACTCACCCTCCTTTTCATTATGGTAAGTGAGGGGCAAGTACTTTCCATGAAATCAAGTTTCAAACGCATTTCACGTCCACACGTATCCTGCGAGAATGGTTCGTAGGATGTTGTCCCACCAAAAACTAGCCTCCTTCTTGAGCATATACATAACCAACTCAACTTGCTCTGCCTTAGTGCAGTGCAGCGGCTTTAATATCTTAGAGATACGATCTAGCCAGTATTCGACTTCCTAGGGCCTGTGAGAGCCTGCAAAGGTGGGAGGTCAGAAGCACTGGAAGCGTTCAAATAGACCGCTAGTATTCACATTTCCAGCAGGGTGCATAGGTGGTGCAAGCGGGACCGTACTCATGTTTTGGGCAATGACCCCGGAAATAGTGGCCCAAACTTGCTGCTGTTGCATTAGGAGCATCATTTGCTCCAACCTATCAGGAGGAGGAGCCGCTTGAGGCATGTGTGGCATCGATGAGGATGCACGGTTTTGTTCTGAAACCACTGGTGTACAAGGTGTTGGCTTATTAGAGGGGCTAGTGGCTGGCTGAGAATTCGAGATTGTCTCATAATTCGGGCCCAAGCTAGTGTCCGTCTGGCTATCATTCAGGGGAGGTGCTCGTTAATCGATCTGCCAAGTGCAAGACATGTCATATTCTGATTGGTTTTCGGAGGCATTCCCTATATACAACATAGGGTGCAACATGTGTAAGATTTCGAATAACAATACTCAATTTTTTTTCAAGCATTCTACACATTCTAAATCAAAAGAAGCTTCATGCATTTCATTTAACCAAAATTGTCACAATATATGAGATGTAGTCTTACATGGATCATGATAGAAGATACATGTGAGCTAATCTAACAAAAGCTTTACACACTAAGCACACCAAAATCTAACTAAGCCTACCAAGGCTATTATAAAGGAAAACAAGAAACAAGGAAAACCCAAAGACGATTGCAACATATGACTAGTCATTCGACTCTGGTAAAGGTGAAGGCGTACTCTTATCCTGCATACAGCACAGGAAGGTCTTTAGAGTGCGAGACATCCTCTTGAATTTCTATTTTAGATAGGCCTAATCCTCTTCAATTTTGGCCATGCAAGCTTCCAAGGCAGCCCGATCATGGCAGTTGTCATGTGCAGCAGTAGGAGGCTCCCTATGCAGATCTTGGGCCTCCTCTTCTCCTTTTCCTACTCTTCCTCATCACTTCCCTCTTCATCACTGCCTTCCCCCACACTTCCTTCCTTCTCACTTCTTTTCTCTATTTCATTTTCCTCCTCTTCTTCACTACTTTCCTCCTCTTCTTCTATCTCATCCCTATACTCATCGAGCCTTGCTTGTCGCTACTTGGAGCCTATGCCCATATTGTTCAGCGTGGCGTCACTGATGATATGAATTGGGGCATGGTTCTCCATATGGAGTTGGAAGTCAAAATTTCAGGCAATCTTACAAATAAGTCTATTGAAGGAAAGTGAGGCATCTCCCCATGTAAAGCGTGTAGTAGCCACAATTTGAGACAATACGAATGTAGGCATGCATAGCTTGTCTCCCTCACCAGCTCTGTATAAGAAATCCACCATGAGCCGAGTACACTCCGTGCGGTTACTCCACTTGGGATATACATTATACGTAAATATGTGGTGGAGCAGGAAAAAATCATTTTTCATTTTGGTCGATGCAAGGCTATTTCCTCACCTCCACTGCTCAAACTGGCCGCAAAGAAATTGGGTGCAACGATTCCTTTATCGCTCACTAGCAGGGTTTATCTCGCTAGCATGTACAAGTCCACGCTCCATACCTATAATACGAGCTATCACATCTACATTTACTATGGCCTCCTCTCTTCCCAAAGGGATAGTAAACTACAATGGCTCTAGTAGTTGGTCCCGTATATGAGCATAGAAGGCACACACTGCTCCATCACTCACATGGGTATTTCCCTCAAATATGGGACCCCATCCATTTTCTAAGAGCATGTCTATCACTGGGTCCACCCGAAAAGCCTTTCATCCACATGAGCCTCGAATACAACTTTTCGGTTACAGAACCTACCTAATTCGATGCCCGCCGATAACGATCTTTCGATAAGGATCCGCGGGTCAAGATCCCGTTTTGATCTTCTCTCTCGTTCGGCGCTCGTGCTTACTTCGACGCCCATATTCTACCTTGAACAGGTTGAGCAGCTAGGCACAACTTCATCCGCGGACGCCCTCTTCTTTCCCATAAGGGAAAAGAGCATTGAGAGCAAGAATATGGAGGTAACTAGCTCGAAGAGTGTCATGGAAGTGGAAAAACTTGGGTATTAAAGTAAATGGGAAAGTTTAGGGATTTTGAGACACAAAGATGGGTTTGTGTGCTCAAATGTGGAGAAATAATGGAGATGGAAGGTTATAGGAGATGGGTTTGAGAGAATGGTGGAGAATGGGTTTGTAATGTAGAAGAAGAAGAAGCTTGATTGTATGGAATGGAGATTTGAGAGGGAAAATGGGATTTTGGAGGGGTTTGGAGCTTGAAATGGGAGTGAAATGGAGTAGGAGGGCCAAAAGGGAGTGAAATAGAGGGCCCCACATGTAAGACAGGGCCATACACATGTGGGTGAGGGCGGTGGGTCGCCGGAACTGCGACCCACTGGAGGTGGACGAGGAGCCCCACCAACCGGGTGGTGCCGCCGCCTGGGAGCGGTGGCCTCCCCCTCCCAGGACTCCAAAAAGGTACGGGGGACCCTCTGGGTCCCACTAAAATTTACAGTATGGGCCCCTACGTCCATGTAATGTATTTCCTCGGTCCATTTCACACATATTCACGCCTTTTGGCATGTTTTAAGTTTGGGATTCGCCAACTAATAGTTTAAACTCATCGATTGATGGCTTAAGAAGGAATCGAGATCATTACATAGGATCTCGGACGCATATGGGTCACATTTCAATGGCCAATTTCGCCCATTGGCATAACCTTGAGATCTTACAATCATTTCTACATTTTTCGTCCTCCTCCTAAGTCAAAGTACGTCAGAGTGCATCGTGTTACCATAACTCAGGTCCAGTTTAATCCAAATCATGCTCTAATACCAACTTATAATGCCCTAAAAATCGGAGGTCGAGCAAAACTCAACTCCTAAGATCCAATGCATCACTTATGCAACATAGATAATTATGTTTAAATGTTGTCCATATTAATGCATTAAATATGAGTTGGATTATACCAAATCAGCATATATAGAGTACATACGTGTTTCATAACCTCTAGAGTATAAATATGTTACCAGACTGAATATATACATATGTTGTTTCAAAATATACAAAATAACAAAATGTGAATGTACGACTAATCCATATAATCCCTGTAATCCTGGTGACACAGTTCTAGGTCTACACAGACCCGCCTCAGAGCTACATGTAGAAGAACTCCTCCTCATCTAAGAAATTTGGCTCCATCACGTAAGCCTCGTCGGAACCTGCATCTAAATCAGAGTCTGGTTAGTATTTTAATACACCATCCCATAGTGGGAGTGAATGATCAACTTAGTAGTACTATAAGTCAAAGGTTAACATGTTATCAATTTAATCAAGTAGTAATAATAAAGCAATACAGCAATTACTTCCTAATTATTCTTATTAAAGAAGGAATGATATGCAGTAATGATGCATGCCCTCGCATGTACTCCCTCAGTGACTTCATCTAACGATCATGTATGACAAACTCCCTAAACGTGCACTTCCTCACCAAAGCACATGCAATGTGATGCGTGGTCGTGTTAGCCAAATAATTGATTAGGCTTATTCATACAACAAATTTGAAAAGCTAAGGCACCTCCCTTTATATCACTAACCCCAAATGGAGATCCATCTAGGGTCGTCAATCCTAGTTAATCACACACGATAGGCAAGTTGTAAGGCATCACCCCTAATGAAAGCAATGGATAGATAAATTCAGGAGTTTACACTCGAGGTCACTACAAGGAGGCTCGTCACCTCGAGAATGTAAGAACGTATGCCTAGTTTATACTTAAGGTCACTACGAGAATGTAAGACCCGTATCCTAGACCGTATCGTTCGGTAGACTTCCGCGGTCTTTCCGGTCAAATCCCAGCAACCTCGACCCTTAACCGGCATTTGCGCGTGACCCTGATTCACACGCCTTTAACCCGACTCGACTCAACCTAAGACTCGTACCCTAGCGACCGCGTCGTCCCCGCGGTTCCGATACTGCGTCTCGAGCGCCAAGGCGATACCCAGTCCAGGAGATGTGGGCCTGCGTTCAGTTTGAGAAAAACGCCGCGCGTTGTAAATATCGATAAAATCTCTACGACACATCACTTCAGTCACATCAATCAAGTACATATCCCTCCCATCACTCACACCCATCCCTAAGTATAACTACCCTCTTCAAAAGTCAACTTCCTCTTACAACAAGGTACACACCCATCACTTTCCACCACCCCATCACCTCTCACCCATCCCTCTCTCTCTCCTTTCATCACTCTCTCTCATTTCTTTTTCTAAAAATAATCCCTCCATGGAGCAACCCACGTCCATGGCTCCCATGAGAGAGCTAGTGTGGCCCACCTCCCTATCTCCCATCTCCACCATCCAATGATCATCTCCACCGTTGAAATACATCTCTCGAAACTCTAGGACGCATGGATGGAAGAAAAGGTCCAAGAAAAATCAAAGGTGGATGATTTTATTTATTTGATTTATGATTTGGGGACCCACATATATGGGACCCATCTTGATGTATGTGTTGTATCAAAGAGGGACCCATAGTGGCGGGGTCCCTCCACCATCCGATCTTCTTTATCTCTCTTTCTCTCTCTCTCTCCCTTTCTCTATTTTTTTTTGGCCACCAAGATGGATGTAGTTGTTGGGCCACGTGTATGTGGGCCCCACCTTGATAAACGTGTGGGATCCACTGTCCAGCAGTGGATCGTCCAGCAGTTGAGGCTGCTGGACTACGTGAATTGAAAACATAAATATCAGCTTGAACCCAAAACGGGTGGGCCCTTGGCGTGGCATCACCCTAATGTATGAGATTCATCACACCGTCCATCTGCTGGACGTGTGGGGTCCACTATAGAGGTATGTATATCCACCATCCATCAGGGACGGCAGGATACACCGTGACTTGCACTGTTTTATCCTCACCGTCAGGAGGTTTCCTGGATGGTGGGATTCCACCATAATGTATGTGTTCCTGCTACCCATCCTGCACGTGTGCTGCATCAATGCAGCGTGGGACCCACCTTTGACATCCAAACCGCCCATCTAGACGGAGGGTCAGTACGCCACACCTAATGAAGTGCTTCATCCAAACCGTTCATCGCTGGCCCAGCGAATGCAGCTGCTGTTTCTGCAACCACAGCAAGTTCAGTGGGCATGGATTACGTGATATGATTTTTTATCCAGACCATTCATACGTGTGGGACCTACACGTGATGAATATCCATGCCGTCCATGGCCTGGACAGTCGGGGCCACCTGGATATATGCATTTTACATCCAGGCCGTCCGTCTAGGCCTGGATGCTAGACGTTGTCTAAAAAAAAAAAAAAGGATATGATATAATATATATGTGGGTTGGTGGCCCCACGTGGGAAACCACCTTGCTATATGTGCCTTACATTCTCACTGTCCATATGCTCTGGATGGTGGGACTCTGCCTGGACGTGGGAAATCCACACCGTCCATACCTGGTGGACCACCATGATGTACGTGTGATGCCTGCACCGTCCAGACCTCTGGTCGGTGGGGCCAGTTGTGATGTATGTGATGTACATCTACACCATCCGTCCATGGGACATGAACCCCACCTAACACGTGTGGCCCACATCCTGGTGGGACCACCATGATGTATGTGATTTATCCTCACCGTCCACTGTTTGGGACGGTGGGAACCCACTTGATGTATGTTTTTCATCCTACCCGTCCATCCTTGGACGTGACCCACATTGGTGCATGTGCTCTTCATCAGCATCGTCCATCTTGACGGACTACATGGGGCGCACCGTAATGTATATGTAATCTACGCCATCCATCTATTAAGTGGACCACACTGCAAAATCAATGGAGATTGAACATCCACCATTGAAACCATTTTTGGGTGTACAAAAGTTTGGATCAATATGATATTTTTTTTCCACTTAATTCAAGTATTTGTGACCTTATGATCAGATTGGGTAGAAAATAATGTTATGGTGGGCCCTATCTTGATAATGCATTATATTCACACCGTCCACCTGGGTAGGTGGTGTGGGACGCCACTATGATATTTGTGTTTCATTCATGCTGCCTAGCTGTGGGCCCCACATGATGTACTTGTGGGACCCACGTGATGTATGTATCTCCACCGTCCAGTCCTTGGACGGTGGGACTTACCTTGATACACGTATGGGAAACGGATTGGCTAGAGTACCCTCACACCAGCTATATACCTGTCATGCGTGCAGGGCCCACTTGATGTATATAAGGCCCCCTAGTGCAGCCCATTGATGTAGTCCACATTGATGTATATAAGGCCCACTAGTGCAGCCCATTGATGTATATAAGGCCCCCTAGTGCGGCCCATTGATGTAGCCCACCTGATGAATTTATGGCCCATTTGTGCGAGGCCCATTAGTGCAGCCCACCTGATGAATTTGTGGCCCATTTGTATGAGGCCTGTTAGTGCAGCCCACCTGATGTATTTGCGGCCCATTTGTGTGAGGACCCTTGGTGCGGCCCATGTAATGCAGCCCACTTGATGTATTGTGGCCCATCTGTGCAAGGCCTGTTGGTGCGGCCCATGTAATGCGGCCCACCTGATGTATTGGGCCCATGGGTTGAGCCCCATTATGATGTATTGGGCCCATGGGTTGAGGCTCATTGTGATGTATTTGGGACCCATGGGTTAAGGCCCATTGTGATGTATTCAATGCCCTTATATGAAGCCCAAAGTGATGTATGTGAGGCCCATGAATGAGGCCCAATGTGATGTATGTGTGTCAGCTACGTTGCGTATAAATCCGTTATGTGGGCCACTCCTTGGGGGCAATGTTGGTTAGATGTCCACATTGATGGGCAATGATGGTTGGATGTCCACATTGTGACCTCCCCTTAGGCCTTGTTAGGCCCATTCTCATCATTCCCTCATTGGATTAACCCAAATAAGTGGGCCCCATTCGCTGTAGACGGATGGCTCCATGTAATCGGATTTGATATCACCACGGCCGAGTGCTGATCTTCATACTATAGTTGATCAGCTGATCATCTATGAACCCCATTTTGTTTATCTGCTGATTATGGTGCGATTGTCGTGACCGATCGACTTGACAGATTGTCAATTAGCGATCAAGACCCTTTATCGTGATCGATTGTCGATTCCGATTGACGTGACCAATTTGTCGATTCCGATCATCGATCGTGGCCGATTATCAATTGACGTGGCCGATTACCGACTCTGCGTGTCGTGGCCGGTTGACTAATTACCGTTCGAGGCCGATTATCGTGACCGATTACCGATCGTGGCCAATTATTAATTGACGTGGCTGATTGCCGACTCTGCTTGTCGTGGCCGATTGACAGATTACCGATTGTTGAGGCTGATTATCGTGACCGATTACCGATCGTGGCCGATTATTGATTGACGTGGCTGATTGCTGACTCTGCTTGGCATGTCCGATTGACAGATTACCGATTGTCGAGGCCGATTATCGTGACCGATTACCGATCATGGCCGATTGTCGATTGACATGGCCGATTGCCGATTCTGCTTGTCATGGCCGATTAACCGATTCTGATTATCGAGGCCGATTGTCGATCCCGATTGTCATGGCTGATCACTGATTCTAATTATCGAGGCCCAATGTGATGTATATGCAGCCCATATTTGAGACCCGTTGTAACGTGTATCCAGCCCCTGTTTAAGGTCCAATGTGATGTATATGATGCTTATGTGATGAGGCCCACCGTGATGCATTTGAGGGCTAGGCGATGGAATCCATTGTAATGTATGTTAGGCCCATGTGCAAGGCCCATCATGAAGTGTATTAAACTCTTGAGTGAGGCCCATGGTGTTGTATATTTAGCCCTTGTGTGAGGCCATGAGTCCACTATATGTTAGGCTTTATGTAGGCTGTTCCTTGGGGGATAATGTTGGTTAAATGTCCACGTTATCGATGTCGATTGTCAATGCCTGTTATTGATACCGATTATGAGTATGTGACTGCATAGCATTAAGATACATGCCCATACGCATCATCTGCATGTTTGTTATGAGATATGATTAACCATTGCATATGTCATAGTGCTGGTTGTTGTGAGACTCCTTAATAGGCAAAGTTACCCCACATGAGCGCACGGTATACACAGGATTGATGCATGATTGCACTGTGTGACTCATGCATCTCGCATTTGTGTGATATGACCACCGTACGCCCTAGCGACATCAGGGTTGTAGCCTCCACAGGCATATCGTGGATGGTCAGATGGGATACAGAAAATCTGTTCTATATGGGGTGCTATAGATATCCTTGGGTAAAAGTCTCAGAACCCTCTTGGTTCCAGAGATTGCTCCAACGTCCAGATCGAGTGGGTAGATGAGCGCCGAGTACCGATTACCAGATGGCTGCGCTCTCCACTATGTCGTGGTTGGTTGAAAGGGGGTGCGACATTACCTGCCCGAGAGGAGGGGGCAATGCTAGGCTGAGTCTGACCAACTCAAGGAATGGGTCCGCTATTGACGAGCCGGGCCTGATATTGGCAGGCGGATAGTGAGGTCTCTTCCACTCACCTTGTTGCGCGTGATGGGGCGGCAATCTGGTATGGAGCGTAATAGACCCCGGTGATTTTTCAGTGAGAAATCGTACTGATATGTGGACTTATCGAGTAGGAGTTGCATGCTCATTCATTCATTCATTCACTATCCACTCAGGCTGGTGGTGCGCAACTAATTATTGTGTACCTTCGTTATGGCAAGGGTTTCGGTTGGGCGCGTGACTAACCTGAGATCAGGAGTTTACCACGATGAGTCTGACTATCCAAATTTAGGTATGGGACTGGTTTGGATAGAAGTCCCTTGTGGTGGACCTCATAGCCTGCGATATTACGTACTATCATCCCGACTTCACACTCCAGCATGGTTATTTCATTCGCATCGCATATTGCATTACATCCGCAGGCATATGGCATCTTGGGTTACTATTTCTGTACTTATATGGCCTAGATAGATTTAGCAGGATTTGTATATTGCATTGCATCCTCAACATTTGATATTTGGCCCTTTATGACTCCTTATTGCATAGTTATTCTATATCGCGTATTCTGATATTGATTGACTCATAGACTTGTCCATACTTTCGCTTACTCTGTTATCATGTGAGATATATCTTGTCAGTATTTCTGCTTACTCTGATAATTCTTACTCTTGTCAGTGTTTCTGCTTATTCAAACATTGTATGGTTTATGGATTACTAGTTTTTCCGGTATTGTATGATTATGACATTATATTGAATACTTGGCACTTACCTTGTGCACACACTTACACCACCCTCTAAGCTTTCTATAAGCTTATGCATGATAGATGCATGCAGGTGATGTTAGGTTGCAGCAGTGTTGAGCTTGGAGAGTGCAGTGATCTTCTGGAGCTTGATTTTTCTTTATTTATGTATTCCCTTTCAGTATTGTACTCAAATGATTATATTAGTAGATATGTGATGATGATGTTGCCTTTATGAATAGGGTAATCTTGTGGTTATGCTTATTACTAGTTAAATGTATATAAAAAAAAATCCTCCTTGTATAATCCCAGGATCGGAATCTGGCATATGAATGCTAGGAGACGAGAATGGGGTACTACGGAAGCTATCGGCACCGGATTCGGCGATCGGGATTTCTATGAATCCGATTTCTGGGTTTGAGGCGTGACAGGGAAGGCTCGTCAACTCAGCATAGGCCGACAGCTCAAATATAGTATCTCATACAATCGTATTCGGCTCATGCGTCTGGTTACTCACTGGTCACTACGGGGAGGCTCGTCATCTCAGCGTAGGCCGATAGCTTGACTATGGTGTCCCATGCCATCATGCCCGACTCATGAGTCTTAGCGGATCGTAGTACCATATTTGAAACGGGTCTTTACAATGGTGGGGGTATCTTAGATTCAAGTAGTAGCATCTATACATGGTGAACACACAATAGGCCAGTCGGGTTATTTGACAAGTTTGATTGGTACGAGCACACACTGAATTAATCAACATAGAGCATATAAGCACTCAACGTGGCCTAACCACTGTCGACAATCACAGTACGGCTCGATTCATCAAACGTATCCACTGTGGCCAAATTACTTCGACCACTCAGTCGAGAATCGTTACCGATTGGCTAGACTACGTAGTAGTCCCAACCATACTTAAATGCAATAGGTAGTCACACATGTTAATCATAATAGAATTTAACAAACAATTTAAATATAATTCTCATTTGAGTATTTTATCAAACACAATGAACATGTTGATATACATATGCATTTCATCCATAAATCACATAGTAGTAATTTGTATTACATGAAGGAAATTATAGATGTGGATAAGGTAGTTAAGAATCCTATCTTAACACCTTTATTAAAAATAATTCATCAAACAGTTTCTCATTCAGTCATTTTATCAAACACTTAGACTACACATTACTATATACGTGAACTAAATTAGTTATAGCATATATTATGACAAATCTTTTCACAAAGGAGTTGTCATACATACAACAAATATGTATTCTAGATTAATAGTCATAACAAATATAAATTAAAATTACACTTTCATTCAAACATTTCAACAAAAACATGGAATGCATTATATATCACATAGTTCACACGCATGTATAGTTTATCGAATACATCGTAACTAAGATCATATGGCAGCAATCAAGTCAAACATAAATCATTGCTGGCATTGAAAGCCTTGAAAACCATAACCTAAACATTTATAGTCTACACCTTTTGTCAAATAACTCGTTTCAAACTCAATTCGAATCCTACGCACCTGAATACAGAACAACGGTACCTAAACATCAAAATAAGTTAGCTATTTCACTGATTACCCTACCTGGGTTTCTAAAATAAGAATAGGGTTAAGATTCCTTACCAAATTCGTAGTTAGAACCAATGGTGTAGCGATGGTGGGGTGGCAATTCGATACGTGGTGTAGTGGCAGTGAATCCTAGCAACAAGAACTCTCACTCTACTCCTCACTCTTTTCTCCTCTTTTCTCTCTTCTCTCTCCTGAGGTTAAAGAAATTCGTATAGAATTAGATAGGGGTGGTTTAAGGTCCTTATATAGGCTCAAAAGTGATGTCAATGGCCCCAGGGCCATGGTATACTTAGGTCATAGCCAAAGGGTGCCTGTTTTTGACAAATAGGGCCCTTAAGAAGGCCATTTCTCACCTACGTCATAAAGTAAGTTCCCTGACAATGGATCTATGTCAGGACTATGTTTATGGTGCGATCTGACAAACTGATCGACTGTGAAGGACCCATATCAGATCAACGGTCGTCGTCTCTCGATCAGGACCACAAGTATACCGATTGGTGCAGGGAAATTTCCCTGACCCATGGGTAAATTTTGGTCAGAATCTGACGGTCTGAAGTCATCAATTTCACCCGCAAGCAAATGGCCCAATTCACGTAAGTTTCAAGTCAATTTCTGAGGATATTCATGTTTCTCACACACTTCACTCAGGGCTCAAGTTATGTGTTTTTAGATACTATTTGAGCTCGATTCCCGCGATGGTTGTCAAACCCAATATAACGGTCGTAACCTTATAGTTTCACTATCATCAAACTTTTGTCGCGTGGTCCAGGACTGATATGGAGTTTCAATATGCTCTCGAGAGAAACTGGGTTTTGGGTTCTCTCCTAGGTATTTAAGTAATATGGAGTTAGCGATTTTAATGGTTTTGAGTCTTGCAGTTTGTACAGATAGTGGTTCAAGCTAATCCATCGATTAATTTAGTTTAGTACTTAATTAATTTTCATCTAATTTCTACAGTATACAGTCTTTAGGGATTTATGTCTGAGGTGGTACTCGGGCCTTTGTATGGATTTTTTCAGGATGTTACAGTAGCCCACTTCCTACCCTCTCATCTCCATCTCAACCATCAATACTTCATCATCTTCCGTTGAAATCAAAGCCAAGGAGTTTGGTGTTCCATCGGACTAAGAAGGCGGCTAATATTTGGGTGATCCACCATCGATTTCAATTTTATGGCCCACTTGTTGTGGGACCCACTTTGATGTACGTAATGTAGAGAGGGGCCCATAGTGGCGAGGTCCCTCTATTTCACCATTTCTCTCCTTTCTCTTTCTCTCTTTCGTTCTCACTCTCTTGTATGGATGGTTTGTGTGTGTGTGTGTGTGGCCAACCATGAAGTATGTATTTTATCCATACCATTCACCGAGTGGCCCACATGGCAGACTGTTTCGACGGGCCTAAATGAAGGAAATTCACAAGCTTAATCCAAGAGTGTGGCCCACCTGATGCGAGGGTGCCAAATTTGGTATGGCCATCCAAACCGTCCATGTGAGGCCTACGAGTGGGGTATACCCCTTTTATCTAGGCCATCTAGCATCCCTGGACACTGGACGCTACCAGTTACATGGTTTCACTGACCCACACATTCATATATACATATATGTATTGTATATTACATACATAATATTATATATTATAATATATTATATTAATAAATATTGTCATGGGCCACTCCTTCATGTGGTCCCACATTGATTTCGGGCGTTAGATCAGTACCGTCAAGAGCATCCACATGTCTTTGGACGGTGGCTTTTCCTTTTTATTATAACCTTTGCATGTCATATTATAATATAATATAATACAATATTATATTATATTATATTATATATATGTTAGGGTATCAGGTGGTGGGCCCTATGTGGGACCCACCTGAACTGTCAGCAGTAGCTAATGCTGCACCTATCGTAGCTAAAGAGGCTGTTGTGTGCACACCTACTGTAGTGGGGCCATCTGTTGTGGGACCCACCATGATGCATGTATATATACATATATATATCGCGTCGTCCATCCATCTGGAGTCCCAGCGGCCCCACGTTGATGGGTGTTTTCCCATTCAAACTGTCCATCCATCTAACCAATTTCATGCCCCCCACCTTAATGTAATTGTTCTACCCATGTCGTCCATCCATCTGATCAATTTCATGGCCCCACTTTAATGGATGCGATCCATTCAAACCATCCACCTATTTGGGCCACCACGTCTCATGGCTTGAGACTAAAAATAAGGCAAATCTAATATCAAGTGGACCACCCTACAGAAAATAGTGGTGTTGAAAGCCCACCCTTGAAACCCCTTTGGGTTACAGAAGTTTTAATTCAATATAATTTATGTTTTCCTTTCCTATTCGGGTCCTTGTGACCTTATGATCAGTATGGAAGAAAAATGAATACTATGGTGGGCCCACTAGAAATTTAACTGTGGAAATCATTATCACCACTGTCATTTGTGGTATGGTCCAGATGATCCTTTGGATTTGATTTATTTTTGTAATAATGCTCTAAAATGATCTTTACAAATAAATGAATGGTGTGTTGGTTTGGGCCCATTTGATTTGGCCCATTTGATTGACCCAATTGTTTTGGCCCACTTGAATCGAGATTTTTGGTGTGGTCCAAGCCCACTTGAGGCCCATTGGTGCGGCCCATCTTTGAGGCTATCATGATGTGTATTTGAGGCCCATTGATAGGGCCCACCTGCCTTGTATTCAAGGCCATATTATGGGGCCCACCTGCTTGAATCTGAGGCCCATGGGCAAGGCCCATTGTAATATGTATTACGCCCATGATGTGTGGCCCATTTAATATATTCGAGGCCCAGATGCGTGGCCCATTTAACGCATATGAGACCCATATGTAAGGCCCACATGTTATGTATTTGAGGCCATGAGTAGGGCCCACTTTTATGTATATGAGACCCATCAGTGCGGCCCATTGATGCGACCCACTTATTGCATCTGAGGCCCATGGGTCGTAGCCCATTGAGATGCATACTCGGCCCATATGTTGTGGCCCATTGTGATGTATTTTCAGCCTATTTGGTAAGACCCAATGAGGTGTATTTTCTAGCCCATATATTGCGACCCATTGTGATGTACATGAAGTTCACGAGTGAGGCCCATAACGATGTATATTAGGACATTGTGTGAGGCCATGGGCCCACTATACGTTTAACTCTATATAGGCCACTCCTTGGGAACAATGTTGGTTAAATGGCTACATTAATGGGCAATGATGGTTTAATGTCCACATTGTGACTTTTCCTCAGGCCTTGTTCGGTTAATTATTGAGGCCAATTTGCGAGACTAAGTCAGATTGTCAAGGCCGAGTCAGATTGTCGAGGCTGATTCTGATTGTCGATTCTGATTGCCGAGGCTGACTTAGATTATCGAGGCCGACTCAGATTATCGAAGTGAATTCCAATTCTGATTTTTGAGGCCGATTGTCGAGGCATATTGTTGCGGCCAATTCCGATTGTCGAGGCCGAGTCCGATTGTTGAGGCCGATTCTGATTATCAAGGCCGATTTCGTTTGGTCGAGGTTGTAAGTGCTATATTATAACCCCTTGTTATTGTTAAATTTATGGTGACAAAGACACTACTTAGAAGCTTTTAAGATCTCAGAAGTGTTCAATTTCAAGAAGCTTTTAAGAACTCAGAAGTGTTCAAGTTTAAGAAGCTTTCAAGTTGAAAGATCTCAGGCTTTGTTGCACTCAAAGGTCACTTGTCTTCAAGTTTCAATGTCCTTGCTTCACTATTAAGGTAAAATTGACCTTAGGTTGACCTTTAGAGTAGGACATTTTGGATACATAATTCATATGTTTTATATATATAAATTTAGTCTGTTCTAAGACTAGTCCTGGACCTTGTTTGACTAGTCCTAGCACTAGTTTGACCAGTCCAAGAAATTCCACGACCAGTCCTAAGTTGTTGAGGATTTTTAAAATTTTTTTGTTACTCTTCGACCAATCCTGATGACTGTTCGACCAGTCGTAGGAACAGTGTGGACTGGTTCTTCGACCAATCGTAGACCTTCTACTCAAAGTCCAACAATGAATTTCATAGGTCTACGACCAGTCGTGTGAAACCTACGACCAGTCGTAGGGTGCCCACGACCGGTCGTGAAACCATCTTATCTTATCCTACTCAAAATTTTAAATATTTGTTGGTTCTAAGACCAGTCGTAGGGATCTTAAGACCAGTCGAAGATGTGATTTGTTTGTCTATAAATTGAACACGAATTTCAGAGATTTGATATGTAATTCAAGTATATTTAAAGCTCCACTCCGAGATAAGTTAGTGTTTATTTTAAGCTACATTGTGCATAATTTCTATTCTCTTTTGTTAGCTTTCATTATTTGATTTTGTTCCTGAATTCTAATCTAATTTAAAAAGAGGAATTGCTGTATTCTTTCTTCTTGGAATTAAAATCAAATAGAGCTACGCCCAATTTGGTTTAATTTAAAATCAATTAGAACTAGAACCATTGTAAAGTAAGTTTGGACATTGAACTTGGACATTCAATCATCTACTCTAACTTGTTTCTTTTGGGCTGCTACAACAAAGGAGATATTCAGGTATTTTACATTTAATTATAAATTCCTTTTTGTTTTGGTTTTGTTTGGGATTTATCAGAAAAATCTCATTGTATTGCTTATCTGAGGAGAGCCAGGAAAACTCAAAAGTGGAGTTTTTTTTAATTGTGTAAGCCCACATAGAAAGACACAATTGTAAGGTTTTGGGTGAACCTGTGAAAAACTAACTTGATAGTGAACGTTAATATCCCCTGTGTGAGGATATTAGGAGTGGAGTAGCATTCTGTGGTTGTTATTAAACAGTTGGTGAACACACAAGTGAACCACTATAATCCCTTGTGTCTCGTGGTTGAATGGTTTATATTTTATATCTTTTATTATTCATTTGTGGGATGTATATGTGGATGTGAATGTTGTAATCATTTATTTCAACCGTTGTGGGAATGTTGTAATAATCTAGCAATTATTTCTTTCGATTCCTTTATCAGCATTCTTATTTGTTCTAGTAAGGTTGCCCTGTCATTTCTATGGTGCATGGTTGTCCTTAGAACAGTATATAATTGATTGCAGTTTATTTTTCTGTACTATTTGCATTTAATTTTCTTTTCCTCTTCAATTTGAGTTTTGATACAAAGACCTTTCTAGAAATAAGGTTGTCCTACCATAAACTCTGGTTTTTGCTGTAAGGTTGTCCTTAGAATAATATTTGTATCAACCTCTCAAGATCTGAATTTTGAGGTTGCTTTACATTCCTGCATTGGGATTAGTTTACTTTAATTGTTGGCTATCGTATTTGTTTAATTTTTGCTGTTACAAGTTTTATTTGGCATTGTCCTATTCACCCCCCCTCCCCCCTCTAGGACATATAGCTAGGCCTTTTCAAAGGTCGATTCTGTTTGGTCGAGGCCGATTCTATTTAATGATGTCGATTCTATTTGTCGAGGCCAATTCTGATTATCGAGGTCGATTCCGTTTGTCGAGGACGATTCCAATTGTTGAGGTTGATTCTAATTGTCGAGGCCTAATATAATGTAAATAAGGCCCATAAGATGTGGCCCTTTGTGAGGTATATTAGGCCCATGTTAGAGGCCTATTGTGATGTATATGTGGCCCATGTGATGTGGCCCACTTGATGTATATGAGGCCCAATGTGACATATTTATGGCCATCCATTAGGGCCCACTTTGATGTTATAATGGACTCGTGTGAAAGGCCCATTATGATGTATTTGGGGCCCATAAGTTGTGGCCCATTGTGATGTATTCAAGGCCCATGTGACATGGCCCATTATGATTGTATGAGGCCCATTGTGGTGCATTTAAGGGCCAAGCTATAGAGCCCATTATGATGTATGTTACGCCAACGTGAAAGGCCCATCGTGATGCGTATTAAGCTCTTAAGTGAGGCCCATGGTGTTGTATTTTTAGCCCTTGTGTGAGGTCATGGGTCCACTATATGTTAGGCTCTATGTGGGTCATTCCTTGGGGGTAATGTTAGTTAAATGTCCACGTTGTCGAGGTTGATTGTTGAAGCCAGTTATTGATACCGATTATAAGTATGTGACAGTATAGCATCATGATACATGCCCATACGCATCATTTACATATTTGTTATAAGATGTGGTTAGCCATTGCATATGACATTGGGTAATTTGTTATGAGATTCCTAGATAGGCGGAGGTTATCTTACATGAGCGCATGATATGCGCAGGATTGATGCATGACTGGAGTGTATGACTCATGCATCTTACATTGTGTGTTATTATTATACGCCCTAGCGACATCTAGGCCATAGCCTCCACAGGCATATCATGGATGGTCAGATGGGACACCAAAAATCTGTTATTACTATCAGGCTGCCATAGATGGCCCTAGGTAAAAATTCTTAAATCCTCTTGATACCAGAGGATGCCCCAACGTCGAGACCGAGTGGATATATGTGAGAGCATGAGGGCCACATACTAGTGTATGTGTTTAATCCACACTGTCCATCTGTTGGACGAGCAGCAAGTGTGACTGTGCATGGCGTCAGTAGTTCGATGGGTCTGATCTGAGGTGTTATATCCAAACCGTCCATCCAGCTGGTGAGCTTGTTTTAAGGCTTGAGATTAAAAATGAAGCAGATTCAAATTTCTGGTGGGTCACACGCGTGGACCCCACCCTGATGTATTAATCTCCACATTCCAATAGCAGCGAATGGTGGGATCCACCTTGATGTACGTATTGCATCTTCACCATCCAGTTGGGACGATGGGACGCATTTGATGTATGTATTTGTCCACCGTCCACACGTGGGATAGTGGAACCCACCTGACACGTGATGTCCAACACCGTCCACACGTGGACGGTGGGACTCACACGATGTATGTGCTACATATCCACACCATCCTCACATGGGATGGTGGGACCTACCTTGATGTATCTGTTGTATTCCCACCATCCAGTAGTAGTGGACGGTGGTGCCTGCCTTAATGGTATGTGTTATATACACCATCCATCCATGCGGGGCCAACCATGATGTATTTGTTATCCACATCGTCCATCTTATGCAATGTGGCCCACCTTGATATATGTATTATATATTTACACCATCCATCGCTAGATAGTGCCATGTGGGGCCTACCATTAATGCATGTATTGTATATCTCTGTCGCTCCTTGAGCTCTGAGTTGTACGAACGATTTAAAGGAGATCAAAGTGATATGGCCCCAAAGTGATTTATTTATTATATCTATACCGTTCATATATTTTTAGAGAAAATTATAGAGAATTATCTAAAAAATAAACAATATCCAAAGATCATCTGGACCACACCACAAATAACAGCAGAGAATGATTTTCACCATTAAACAATTCGTGTGGTCCACTTGATAGTTAGATTTGTCTTATTTTTCATCTCAAGCCTTAAGAAGAGCTCGCCAGATGGATGAACGGTTTAGATATAACACATACCCCATGGTAAGACCCACAAAATTCGCAAACGTTGATAAAATATTCATTATGTAGACGCTATGCTTCTATGAAAAGCAAGCTATTGCCATTTCGTGTAGTGCACCGTGCACATCAAAAGTCAAAGTCTAGTAAAAACATATATGCAATAGATTGAAAGTCTTCCTGAGCCATGTGGGGCCCACCTTGATGTATGTATTTTATCTAAGTCGTTTATCCATTTTTGAAATATTATTTTAGACTATGGGCACAAAAAGTTGGTATATTAAAGATTGAAGTGGACCACACCACATGAAACAGTTGAATTAAAGCTCATACGATCTGAATCATACCCAACCCGATCCGACTCAGTTTCCCTGACTGAGTCGGACTCGATTTGGGTCAGGCCAAACATGCATCGGATTTGTCCGAGTCCGGTGACCTGGATTGGGTCTCGGATCGAATTGGGTTTGGGTCAAGCCTTAGAACTTTTAGATCAGCTCGGTTGGACGTAATCCAATCCAATCCAGACCGATGCCCACCTCTAAAGTGTACTAGACCCCGGTGATGATTCTAGAGATGTACGGTGTTGATATATGGACTTATTGAGCAAGAGTTGTATACTCGACATCTTACTCATTCATTCATTCATTCACTATCCACTCGGGCTGGTGATCCGCAACTAATTATTATGTGCACCTTCGTAATGGACAGGATTTTAATTGGAGCGCGCAACCAACCTGAGATTAGGAGTTTACCACATTGAGTCTGATTATCCAAATTTAGATATGGGACTAATTTGGATAGAAGTCCCTTATGGTGGACTTCGTAACCTGCGATACTACGTACTATCATCCTGACTTCACACTCCAGCTTGGTCATTTCATTTACATCGCATATTGTATTACATCCTCAGCACATAGCATTTGGTTTACTGTGCTTCTGTATTGCATGACCTGATTAAGGTTGATGGTATTCCTGGACTCGATATCTGATATTTGACGTACTGTCTCCACATTGCATAGCTGATATACATTGCTTCCTCAGTATATGATATTAGCCTATTATGTTTTTCCATCGCATAGCCTGGATAAGGCTGATGGTATTTATGAACTTGTCAGCATGTTTTCACATTACTCTGATATTGTACGATTTATGGATTGCCAGTATTTTCGCTTACTCTGATATCTATATGCTTGGCACTTATCTTATGCACACAATTTCACCACCCTTTAAGCTTTCTATAAGCTTATGCACGATAGATGCATGCAGATGGCGTTAGGTCGCAGCAGTGTTGAGCTTAGAGTATGCAGCAAACTCTTGGAGCTTTAGTTTTTGATATATGTATTTCCCTTTTAGCACTGTATTCAAATGTTTATATTAGTGGATATATGATTATGATGTTACATTTGTGATTTGGGTATACTTGTGGCTATGCTTCTTACGAGATAAATGAACGTTAGAAATCATCCTTGTAGGATCCCAGGATCAGAACCTGGTGTATGGGCACTGAGATCTAATAATGGGGTACTATGGAGGCTGTTGGCACCGGATTTGACGATCAGAAATTTTGTGAGCTCAGTTTTCGAGTTTGGGACATGACAGTGAGAAAGCATCAAAGCCCACTTTCACAAAAAATAATTGAAGTATTAATTTGTAGATAATATTAGTTGCGTCCAATTTGGGGAGGTAGTAATTTTGATTTAAGGATAAAATCGAATCTCAAAACAAGACTCTACCGGTAACAACATCAAAATGACACAGTTCATAAATTATTGTTATCTGTTAATCTGTTGAAAGTGGTGTACTATATACTTATAATTTACACGTTTGAAGAAATGCAATGAATTTTATTTCATTTTCTATATATTATGTTAATTATTAGAACATATTTCTTTTTTGCTTTGCTTATCATATTAGAGCTTTTCATTTAGCTTGTCAAGTTGTCAGTTTCTAATTTCTATTTAGTTTCAAATTTCTGTTTAATTTCTAACTGTGCCAAAATAATAATTTTTTCAAAACATAAAGTGTAAATATGTCATCATCTAACCAATCAACCAACATTTGGGAATACAGTTCCCTAATCCACTCCCTAAGGTCTAAAAAAAATGAAGATTATGTGTGGTTTATGTTAGTGCACTGATTAATGCATCTTGTTTGCTAATCATGTGATTCTGTGTGTCATGTAGTTGGTTAAGCCCTTGAAAGCTGAAGACCGAAGACACAAGAGGACATGAGCATCAAAGACCAAAGAACAGTAAATTTGGTGCCTTGGTGATCCTAACCATTGACTCAAAACAACCCATTGAAGCTCTAGATGATCCTTAACCTTATATGTAAATCTTGTTTATCATCTATTAGCCTTAGAAACTTAATTAGAACATAATAAGGAATGTTAGAAGATGTAAAAAGCTGTTGTGAAATCGTATACCCAAAATAGCAGACTTTCGAGTAGTTCTTAATCTCATCGAGCAACCCTTGAGGGTATTTAATTGCATTAAAGATCCCCTCAATGGAATCAAGTAGGTAGTTCAGATATGTCTATCAAGATATGATTTTTTATCTAAGTCTCTCAATTGCATCGAGGACCCATTAAATGGTCCCTTCGATGCCATTGAAGTCCACTCAATGGCATTAGATAGCAGTGTAAAAATTGTCCAACAATAATTCAGCTGGAAATTCAATTTTCTCGATGTTATTGAAGACACGCTTGATGCCATCGACAGCGCCATTATCTACCAATTTTTTTACCATTGGAGCTTGAACTCTTTATAAAGGGCATTCGATTCTTGGACATTTGGATAGGTTTTTTGTGCAATGAGATCTAAGTTATCTTCCTTATTATTTATAACTTGAAAGAGGATTCCATCCTTATTGATGAAGATGAACTTGTTCCCCACCTTGTTTTATATATTAGACTTGAACTAATAGTAAAATCCTTATTTAAAATCTCTAGAGCATCCATTTAGGTGAATCTTTTAGACATTACAACTTCCCATTAGTCGCATGAGATTCTACCCAACCTCCCGTCACCCTAATCACCTCTAAGGAGCATCATATGTAAGGTGGTTAATCTTGGAGCTAAAACATTAGCAATGCATCGGCATCATATTGGGGGGATGGGGGGTAATTGAGGAGTGGATTCAAGAACGGGTGAGCTTTGAAGAAGCGAATCAAAAACAGCGCCTCAATGTGGCTCAATTCGACAAATAAGTGTCATTAAGTGAGTCCATACTATCTTTCCTTGTGTAAATTTGAGGGTAAGAGTTTATGAGGTTATTCTATAGGACTTAGGCTCTTATATAAGATCGAATTCACCGAACATGGGTGTGTATGTTATAGTCTTCGTGGGAGCTTCCGGTGGGAGTAAACGTAAGTCATTAGACTAGGACTAAGATTCTTAGTTAGCTGATAGAAAACCAACTAAAGTCTTTTGTGGGAGACTTCAACAAGAGTGTATGCCAGTAGATTCTTGTGTAAGACAGATGTTTTTAGCAAGCCTTTAGAAAATCACGTAGACTCTCTTATGGAAGCCCATCCTTGTGTAGGATTGTAAAGCTTAGAGGTGAACCTGATTTAAAACCTCCGATAGTGAAATCTGGTAAACTCATGGGCTAAGTGCGTCCGCCGGGAGTAGAGTAGGGAAACCAAACCACTATACATGCTTGTGTTTGGGATTGTCTTTGAGCATTTATTTAATTATGCATATGTGATTGAATGTTTAATTATTGTATGCATGATTAGATGAATTCTATAAGTTGATAGGTAGCACATCACAGACACACACATGTATACTATCATATTTATAGACTAGTTTAATTGCTACATCCTTTGAAGCCATATGATTGGACCCTCTAATAGCTTGGAAGCCTTAGAGTTAATTGCGTTATTTTATTTTATATATTAGTTTAAATAGACAATTGTATTTAATCAGCTAAAATCTTATTTGGTCCTAATCACACCCCATGACATAACTTTCATTCCTTATCTCCGCCAAACTTTGACACATAGCCCATGGTCCACCACTGCATGTAATGTCAGTTTGTATAGGGCAACGTATGTTTACAAAAGTAATCAGTTTAGGTTACACTTAACATGTTAGGGTGGTGATGCAAAACATTGTCTTAAAGCTCCAAAGGATGTCCACATTATGTGAAAATGGGAAAAATAAGATGAATTATGAGACGGTTGTGGACAATCTAAAAAATCCCTTGGTTTAAAGACGGCTCTTAACCTTCTCTAAAATTTCAGACAACTCTTAACCGTCTTTAATATGAAACAAAATCGTCTTTAAAATGTTTAACATCCATAAATCTTTTAAGAAGATCAAATTCGTCGGTAACTACTGTTGGGGGAAAAAATATAACAAGTTCTTGAGTCGACTCAAGAGTCGAAACATTGAAGCAATGGCTCGGAATCATTGGACATCGAGTCTAGATAAAGCCCAAAGTTCATATAACGTTGAATGGAGATACGTAGCCCAGATCGTGAGGCACCCACTCCGATTGTAGCTTGAGCATCCTTAGCCAGAAAGCAAAACCCCTAAGAGAGGAAGTGCACCTGAAGTTTTAATCAAAAGCCCCACAGAGGAAAGCCCAAACCAACCTAAGATCAGTTGGACTTAGAGCCGCCCGAGCTTTAGTCTGATTCAAAGATTGAGTCGGCGCGAAGATTAGCTGTAAAACTTGTCTCGTCACGACCATGATAAGAGTCGACCGAGCTACATCGTTCCATATCTGGAAGTTACAAAGTAAAACTCTGGATTTCTACTCGAGATTTTTGGGAGATAGGCTAAAAGATCTCTGAGAATCTGAGAATATCAGGGATTACGGATCTTAAGAGATCTGTAATTTGTTCTAATTACGAAAGCTTATGGGGCACAACATCATTATTATACAAAAGCCTTCACAGTAAAAGGTAGGCAGAATTTCTCGCCTTAAAACCTTTGATCTAAGGCCCAGGTTCTGACTTAAGCATTAGAGGGTCCCTTGGCAAAGCCAGGGTCACCTTTTTCCTTCTTCCTGTGCAGGTCCAAGGGTCATTACAGGAGCGAGCCAAAAACAACATCAATAGTTTGGCGCCATCTGTGGAAAGCGATACAAAAAGTTATTTTCTCCAAGTACTGAGTAATATCCAATGGCAAGAATAAGGAGAACCATCTAAAACGAGCCTAGTGAGGTCCCTGTCACTCGACCACCAGCGACAAAAGGCTCGCCCACTACGAATGGAGCCCAAGGGGCCCAGAACCAACCCGATAATCGACAAGGTTTTGCAGCTCGTCAGGCAACCTTCGTTTCGACTAGGCACACTCAGCGAAATCGAGGAAATGAATGGTTAGATAAGGAGGTCTAAGAACTCAGGACCGATATAAACTACATGAAGAAAATGCTGGAACAGATCCATCGCCAATAGGTCCAGCTGCCTCAACAAGACAATGGTTGGGCGAATGCCCCACGACAATTCATCGATCCTTAGCCCGTTGCACCACGAACTATCCCTCAATAAAGCCAGCATCAGGGTCCAGTTGAGCCAGCACCGTCCCATATCTCCATGATAGCCCCACTGCCTACTACCGATCTATGACATGAAATAGATCAGAGGAGACGTAGCAGGCCCCCAGTTAAGGGAACGGCTGATAGCCACGAACCCTGAAAGGCTGAGCTACAGGACTTATGAAAGAAAATGCAGGAGGAGATCACAGATATGAAGCAAAACCACTATGCTAATCAAACAGGACCCGAGGCAAAGGTGTCCTCGTTCACGGATGAGATCATGCAAGCTCAATTATCAGAGCAATTTTGCCTTCCTCAGATTACGCCCTTCACAAGAAAAACTGATCCAACCGAGCACATTGAGTCCTTGCAGACCTATATGGAATTGCATGATGCCTTGAATGCCATGATGTGTCAGGATTTTTCTCTCACTTTGGCCGATGTAGCTCGGCTTTGGTTCAAACAGTTGAAACTAAAGTCCATTAGCTCGTTTACCGAGCTTAGCGATGCTTTCCTCGCAAATTTCATTAATGAAAAGAAAAAATTAAAGTCATCTGTGCATCTGAATAATATAATTCAAAAAGAGAGAGAGACCTACTTAAGGATTATATTAAATGTTTCAATTTTGATTTGCTCCAAGTCCAGAAGCATTTGGACGAGACAACCCTCAATTCCATCATGCAAGGTGTCAGAGACAGGCCATTTCTTACATCCTGGATAAGAACCCGCCCACTTCTCTGGCTGAATTCATGGCTCGGTCGGATAAATACGCAGATGCTGAAGAAACCCAAATCTTGCGTGAGGCCGCTCAAAAAGAAAAAACCCTAGCCAAAGAGTCACCAAAAAAGAAGTTGACTCGACCAGTGGTAAGAAGCGTAAGGATGATCTGTCCCGCGATGAACTTAGGTCTGGTAAGCGGCCTGACCATAACTTCTCGACATACACTCCGTTCAACAAGCGACGAGAGCAGGTATTGATGGAAATTAAAGGTGAAGGATTCGTCAACTAGCCAGATAGACTCTAGAGCAATCAAAACTGATGGAATAAAAGTAAGTACTTCCATTTCCACCGCGATCATGGACATAACATGAGTGACTACTATAATCTAAAGCAGGAGATTAAGAGGCTCATCGAGAGGGCCATCTTGGTGAACACGTCGACCTAGGAGCCAGAACTACAGAAGAATGCCTGTACGATAACCGGCCCACTGAGGATATCCTAACTATTATCGATGGTCATTTGGGTGGAGGCGACTCTGATAACTCTTGAAAGAACCATGCGAGAAATGTAGGTCGACCTGAGTCCAAAATTATGGTTCTCACTCGACCTCCAAAGGAAAGAAAGCTCGAGAAGTACAGTATAGCATTCACTGAGGAGGACGCAAGAGGCATTCATCACTCGCACGATGAGGCTCTAGTCATCACTGTCACTATCGCCAACCGTCGAGTCTTCAGAGTCCTCATCGACACAGGTTCATCTGTAGACGTGTTGTTTACGCAAGCGTTCAACAAGATGGGTGTCGAATGATCAACCCTGAGGCCTGTAAGGACTCCGTTGATCAGATTCTTAGGCAAACAGATTCTTTTCGATGGAGTAATTTAGCTCTCGCTCACTACCGGAGATGCGCTGAATCAAGCTACTATTATGATCGACTTTCTAGTAGTCTATTAGTCTATGGTTTATAATGTTATCCTCAGTCGACCTTCTCTCTATCAAACTCTGATCCATCGTTTTAACTTATCACTTGTTCATGAAGTTTTCAACTGAGAGTGGCATCGGGGTGGTAAAAGGAGACCAGCATGACTCTCGACAATGTTATGTTACTGCTCTGCGATCACCTGCAGAGATTATGACAATCGAGACCCTGGATCCACGTGACAAATCTCCCGGCCGCAACTAGCCCATGGAAGACCTCATCTAGGTGCCATTGAATGAGTTGGACCTCTCAAAGACTTCGAATTGGCTTGTCCCTAGTAACACCATTAAAAGAGAAGTTGGTAGCCCGGCTCCATCGATACGCTGACATGTTTGCATGGACCCATGAAGACATGTCGGGCATCGACCCTTTAGTCATGACTCGCTTTCACGCCCCAAACTCAGAAGCCGGGCTCACAAAATTTTCGATCGCCGAATCCGGCGCCGACAGCCTTCGTAGTACCCCATTCTCGGCTTTCAATGCCCATTTGCAAGGTTCCGATCCTAGGATGCTATGAGGAGGATTTTCAACATCAGTTTGATTCATAATAAACATAACCAAAGGCATAACCCAAAAATAATAACCAAAAATTCCATCACATTTTTACTATGATCTAAAATTTATAAGTAGAGTGCACGTAAAGGGAAATATAACGATGATAGACAAAAGCTCCAAAATGATCTACCATGCGCTTTAGCCTCAGTGCTGCTGCGATCAAACGTCACTTACACGCAACGGTCGTGTATAAGCTTATGAAAAGCTTAGAGGGTGGTAAAAGTGTGTGCGCAAGGTAGTAATACAATTATGCAGTATCAGAATAATGCAGAATATGCTGATGAATCCATGAATACTATTAGCCATACCAAGGCTATACGATGCAAGGCATGTATGATATCAGCCATACCAAGGCCATGCGATGTGAGATGCAACTAAAGCATATGAATCCTCATCCAAGTCTATATATCAATAGAGTTCAACTCTGGAATATAACCAAGGTCCAGTACACTCCAAGCTAGATTGTCACCACATCATGCACAATAAGGTGAGTGGAAGAGACCTCACTATCCATCTTCCAATATCGAGCCCGACTCGTCGATAGCGGACCCATTCCTCGAGCTGGTCAAACTCAGCCTAGCTTTGCTCTCTCCTCTCGAGCAGGTAAGGCCGCACTCCCTTCCAACCGACCATGACATAGTACAAAGCGTGGCCTTCTGGTAATCGACACTCAGCGATCATGCACCCACTTAGTCTAGACGTTGGAGCAACCTCTTAGTACCATAAGGGTTTAAAGACTTTCACCCATGGATATTTATAGTACCCCATGTAGAATAAGATTTTCGATATCCAATCCTGTCAACCACGATATGTATGTGGAGGCTATGGCCCTGATGCTGCTAGGGCATATAGTATAGATGTCACACAATGCAAGATGCTTGAATCACACAATCCAGTCATACAACAATCATGCGGGTACCGCGCTCTCATGTGAGCATCTCCCTTCACCAAGGACTCCCATAACAATCTGCCCAATGGCATGTGTTATGATCAATCACTCATCTCATCACAAGCATACAGATGATGCGCATGGGCATGTATTATGATGTTATGTTGTCACATACTCATAATCAATATCGATAACTGGTGTCGGCCTCGATAATTAGCATCACTAATCAGCACTGACAATCAGTATATAAATAAGTCGAGGTCCATAGATGAACAGTCGATCATCCATAGTATAAAGATCGGCACTCGGCTGTGGTTATATCAAATACGATAGCATGGAGTCATTCATCTACAACGAATGGGGCCCACTTATGTGGGTTAACCACTAAGGGAATGATGAGAATGGGCCTAACAAGGCCTAAGGGAAGGTCACAATATGGACATCCAACCATCATTGCCCATCAATGTGGACATCTAACCAACATTGCTCCCAAGGAGTGGCCTACATAGGGCTAAACGTATAGTGGGGCCATGGCCTAACGTATAACCATGATGGGCCTCATTTACTTCACATAGGCCTCGTCATATGGACCAACATACATCACACCGTGCCTCAAATACACAACAAGTGGGCCTTGCACCTGGGCCTCAAATTGTAAGACCCGTATCCTAGTCCGTACTGTTCCGTCGACTCTCACGATCCTTCTTGTCAAAGTCCAGCAACGTGCGACGTATAATCGATGTTTGCATGTGACCCTAAGTCATATCCTATAGATTTAAGTCGACTTAATTTGAGACTCATTCCATTGCGTCGCCGCAGTTCTAACGCCGTGACTCGCATACCGATCCGATACCCTGGCAGGGAGATGTGGGTAGGCGTTTAGTTCGAGGAAAAACACCTCGCGTTGTAAATCCTAAGAGAATCTCTACAATATGTCTCATTCATCCCATCAATCACCTCATGTCAACTACAAAGTAACCCATGCTTTCTCTCTCCAAAGTTAATCACCCTCTCTCTTACACCACCTTATATGTCAAGTACCACATCTATCACTTACCTCACCCTTTCACCCATCACACCCATCCCTCATTTCTCTTACAACTCTCTCTCTCTCTCTCTCTCTCTCTCTCTCTCTCTCTCTCTCATTTCCCAACACATTCCCAAGCAAGCAAGAGGCTCCCATGTCCATGCATTTCTAAGAGAGAAAAGTGATTTTTGGTGGCCCACTTTCCCATCCCTTTAACTGTCATCCTAGCCATCCATTTCTCATCTCCACCATCCAAGTGAAGCATAAGGAGAGTAGCTTTTCAACGGAATGAGAAGATAAAGTGGTGGGTGTTTTCATAGCCTAGATTTCATATTTTTATGATGGGCCATGTGAGGCCTACCGATCAATGGTTTGGATCTCACTTTGGACCCTAGGATGTGGTCGATGGCCCACCTTGATTATCAATATCATTCCATGATGGGACCATTCTCCATGGACTCCATCATGATGTTTACCTTTCTAGCTTGTATATGGGTCATCTAGACTGTCTATTTTCGTGGAGAAGGGATCTCCACCGTTCGGTTTCAATTTTTTTGGGACCACATGTTATGGGACCCACTTGATTTATGATGTAGATCATGGAACGGAGGGCCCATAGTGTTGGGGTTCTTCCATCACACGCGTGTCGCACTGTATCTCTCTCTCCCTTTCTTTTCATTTATTTATTTTTTTGTGTGTGATGTAATGGCCGTGTGGCCCACTTAGATGGACCCCACCATGAGGCATGTATTGGGTCTAAGACATTTGTAGGTGGGGCCCACTTTATATGAGTTGTGCCTCACCACCTAGCCATGTGGTGGCCCACCCGAGCAAGGCCCACCTCAAATGTCGTTGTGCGCCAGAACATCCAACGTCCCCTGGACGCAGGACTTAAAATAAATATGAGCTTGATTTTACGCTTATTGGATGGGCCACTTATATAAGCCTCACCTTGATGTGTGTATTCAATCCAAACCGTCCATCCTTTTTCCCAACTCATTTTAGGTGTTGAGCCAAAAAATGAGGTTGATTCGAGTATCTGGTGGGCCATAGTTTTAAAAACATTATCATTATCGTTGAAATCTGCCTAGATTTTTCTACACACCGAAATAGGCCCAATATTGGGCTTGATATGTTGGTTATGGACTATGGGAACCAATGGCTGGGGTGGATCCGTCTGACGCGGGCCCCACGGGTGAAAAATCATGAAATTACAGGTTTTCAAAATATATATATATATATATATATATATATATATATATATATATATATATAAGAGGCAGCACCTGCTGCTACGTGTATAGGCGGGCAGACAGGGACCCACGGTCCTAGCCGTGGTCCCTACCATGATGTATGTTAGATATCCACGCCATTCAATAGGTGGGCCACCTCCTGAGGTGGGCCCCCTCCAAATATCAGGCTGATCTGATGATCAGGTGGCCCATATTACAGGAAACAACGGTGATTGAATTTCTGCCATTGAAACCCTTTTGAGCATCACAGAAGTTTTGAATCAATCTGAAATTTGTGTTTCCTATTCATCCAGGTCCTTGTGGCCTTATCAACAAGATGGATGGAAAGTAAACGTTATGGTGGGCCCCACATGGGACCCACAGTGATATATGTGTTGTGCCTCCACCGTCTAGGCGAATGGTGGAGCCTACTATGATATATGTGTTCTATTTCCACGTCCAGTGGATGATGGGACCCCAATAAAATATGTGTTTTATTCACACTGTTTAGTGGCAGTGGGGTCCACCATGATGCATGTGTTGCATCCAAGCCTTCCAACCATTAGGAAAGTTCATTTTATGGCATGAGCCAAAATAAGTCAGATCTATGGTTCAAGTGTGCCCACTTTGGTATGTGTATAGGGCCCGTGTTGATTTATTTGTGGTCATTCATTGAGGCCCACCTTGGTGTACATATAAGGCCCATGGGATCAGGCCCATTTGACATATATAAGGCCCATGGGATCAGGCCCATTTGACATATATAAGGCCCATAAGATCAGGCCCGTTTGACATATATAAGGCCCATGGGATCAGGCCCATTTGACATATATAAGGCCCATCAGATCAGGCCCATTTGACGTATATAAGGCCCATGAGATCAGGCCCATTTGACATATATAAGGCCCATGGGATTAGTCCCATTTTTATGTATTCCAAGGCTGTGGGTTAAAGCCCATTGTGATGTACTCTAAGGCCCGTAGGTTATAGCCCATTGCAATGTACATCAGGTCCATTAATGTGGCCCACTTGCTTGATAACCAGAAGGCCCATGTGATATGGCCCATTTGATGTATTTAAAGCCCAATGGGAGGTACCTAAGGTCCATTGCAATGTGTGATTCCTCCATGGTTTGTGTAATGATGTTTTATGGCGGGTCGTGCCTTAGGAGCAATGTTGGTTTGACACCCACATTGTAAGTACAATGTTGGTTAAATGTCCGCATTGATCTCTCCTTAGGGCCTATTGGTAAGCCTATACTAGTTGTATATAGGCCGTCTAGGCTCATCTGCATCGTAAGAGTAGTCCATTACTTTATAACATGCTTAGTATAATCCCATGACTCATGCCCATATGCATCATATGTATGCTTGATATGAGTAGTGACTGATCATAGCATACGCCATTGGAAAGACCATTTACGGGACTCGTTATGAGACAGAGTGCCCCACATGATCGCACAGTACGTGCTGGATTGCTGCATGATTTGACGGTGTGATTCATGCATCTCGCATATGTATGACTTGATCACTACACGCCCTATCGACATCAGGGCCATGGCCTCCACAGGCACATCGTGGATGGTCGTAATAGATACCGAAAATACTTTGTTCTAGCACTGTGAGCACTTAGGATGTCCTTAGGTGAAAGTCCCAGAACCTTTTTGGTATCAGGAGTTACTCCAACGTCTAGATCGAGTAGATATATGAGCGCCTGAGTACCGAATACCAATAAGCCCCGTCTCCCACTGTGTCGTAGTCGGTTGGAAGGGGGTGTGGCCTTATCCACCTGAGTGAGGGGGCTATAAGCTAGGTTGAGTTTGACTAACTCGCAAATGAGTCCACTTCGACGAGCCGGGTATGTAATGGCAAACTACTGGTTAGGCAGAGAGTGAGGTCTATTTCGCTTGCTTGACTGTGCAGCTAGGGAGGTGGCAGTCACTGCGAAGTGTATTAGACCCCGGTGATATCCAGAGAGGAATTGTACTGATATGTATACTTGATGAGGACTGGCATGTTTGCTTTACATCTCGCATATGACATTTGGCTACATAGGCCTAGCATGCATGGCCTTGGTATGGCTGATAGCATTCATGGACTTACCGCATATTTCTGCATTACTCTGATATTGTACACTTGGCGTTTGCCTTGTGAACACACTTACACCACCCTCTAAGCTTTTGTAAGCTTATGCACGACCATTGCAAGCAGGTAGCGTTGGACAGCTGCAGCGCTGAGGCAAGAGTGCACATTTGGCTATTTTGAAGTTTTTGATCACCTCGTATTTTCCTTGTAGGATCCCAGGATCGAAATCTGGCATATGATTGTCAGGAGCTGAAAATGGGGCACTATGGAGGCTATCGGCACCAGATTCGGAGATCGAAATTCCTGTGAATCCGATTTTCGGGTTTAGGGCGTGACACAAATATATCATAATGGGCCGCATTATTTGGATCGCACCAACGGGCTTCATGTATATCAAATATGTTGCACTGATGGGCCTCTTTATATCATGTCGGGCCCACCCTTATGTATTTTGAGACCCGACCTATTCATAAGATAACATAGAGATAAATGAAGTGAAAATAATATCAACTTAATTGGAACTACCATGGCCCTTATAAGTTTGAACGGTGGATGTCACTGTCCCCATTAAATTTCGATGTTGGGAGTCCGCTTAAACTTTAGATCTGACCCATTCTTTTACTCATGCCATAAAATGATATCTCAAATGGTTGGACGGTTTGGATACAACACATGCATCATGGTGGGTCACATAGATAGACAGCATGGATCGAATAGGTGGGACCCACGGAACTTGCTGCCATGTACAGCAGCTGGCGGTGGGGTCCACTTGCTGCCGTGTACAGTAGTAGGTCTACACATTAACAGGGCAACTATATAGGTGTCATATATGTAGCTAATGCTACATTATAGAAAAGTAGAGGTGTGTCCCATGTAGGGCCCACCCTTACGTATTTTATATAACATATATAAGATATATAATAATATAGCTGCTACTGTGCAACTTTTCTACATTAAAAGGGACAGAGGTGGGTCCCACGTAGGGCCCACAATCATGAATATATATAATATAATATAATATAATATAATATAATATAATATAATATATATATATATATATCAATGTAACGTCCAGGCCCTTGGACGGCATGGACAGTCACATACATCAAGGAGGGCCCCACACGTGGTGTGTGTCCCACCGTCCAAGGATGGTGGATACATCACATGCACCATGGTGGGGCCCATGTAAATGGATGGACGTCGTGGATGGGTCCCACGGACCCCACTAACCGTTCACACTTCACTATTAGCCACCCGTACTAGGGAATCTATGCCAAGACCTCAGCATTGAAACGAGGTATCTTTTACCCAGTCTACCTCATGAGCTATGGATCTAGGTCCCACCGTCAGATCAGACTTTACTAGCAGCCACACCCCACCGGGTATGGATATAACACAGGCATCAAGGTGGTTCCCACAAGGACGTGGCCCACCAAATGTCCAGCCACCATCTAGTAAGCTGGACGGTGCTGGATGAAGCACATTCATCATGGTGGTTCCACGTAGTGGGCCACTAGATTTGGATCAAGCTGGTATTTATTTATTTTTTTCCTTTCATCCAAGTCTGTGTGACCGTCCAGTCATGCGGACCCCGAATCAAGATCAAAGTGGCCCACTTGTTGGACGGCATGGATAAAATACACACATCATAGGGGGGCCATTAATCATAGGAAGAGAGAGAGAGAGAGAGAGAGAGAGAGAGAGAGAGAGAGAGAGAGAGAGAGAGAGAGACAGAGAGAGAGAAAGGAACGTGTAGGGGAGGGACCCCGCCACTATTGGGCCCTCCCTTGAACAATACATACATCAAGTGGGTCCTACAACAAGTAAACCCTTAAATCACAAAAAGTAAGAATGTGGGTCCAAGATCACCCACTGTCCACTTCTTCTTGCTCCCTTGGCTTCCTTTTCTCCTTAGCTTCGATCCTAACGGAAGAGATGGAGTTTGGATAGTTGAGATGGGAGATGAGAGGGTAGGAAGTGGGCCACACACAAAGCTGATCTCTTGGAGGTTTGAAAGAGCTTAGACGTGTGATCTTTTTTTCTTGCTTGGGAAAGTGAGTTTGAGAAATGAGAGAGAGAGGGTTGTAGAGAGAGGGAGAGATGGGTATGGAGTGATGGATGTGGTGAGTGATATGTGTGTAAGAACTTTATTCACTTTAGGGGCAGATGGTGTAAGAAGGGCATGGGGTGTGTAAGAAATTGTTAACTTATGGGGTTGCTTGGGGATAGGTGTGAGGTGATGGTGTACTTGAAATGTACTTGGCTTTTGATGGAATTAATTGATTGATGGATGTGACATCAGGTAGAGGTTCTCTTGGGTTTAGCAATGCGCGGCGTTTTCTTAAACTGAATGCGGGCCCACATCTCCTATCTTTGGTATCGCCTCGGCGTGCGAGACACAGCATCGAAACTACGGCGATGGCACGGTCACCAGGGTACAAGTCTCGGGTTGAGCCAACTTTAGTTTGCAGGACTTGGCTTAGGATCGTGTGCAAACGTTGGATACAGGTCAAGGGTTATCAAAATTCGACAGGGAGGATCGCAAAAACCTATAGAATGGTACGAACTATGATGCGGGTCTTACACTCACCGCCTCAATATCGACCCAACTTACAAGTTGATCCGTCAAAAACGGCGTGCACTCGGCCCTGAGAGATACGCCATAATCGAGGAAGTGGTTAGAAAACTCCTCAAAGCCAACTTCATTGAAGAGATATATTACCTCGAGTGGGTAGCCAACGTTGTGTTGGTTAAGAAGGCTAATGGGATGTAGCGAGTCTATATAGATTATACCGATTTAAACAAAGCCTACCCTAACAATAGTTTTTCCCTTTCTGGGGTTGATTAACTGATTAATAGCACTGTGGAGCATGAATTACTTAGCTTTATGGATGCTTACTCGGGTTATAACCAAATTGTAATACATCAGTCTAATAAATCAAAAACCACCTTTGTCACTAATAAAGGTCTTTCTTGTTACCGAGTGATGCCATTTGGATTGAAAAATGCCAGAACGACCTATCAAAGATTGGTTAACAAAATGTTTGCCCGACTCATAGGACGATTAATGAAAGTCTATATCGACGACATGCTTGTCAAGAGCATTAAAGCAACTGACCATATAGCCGATCTAGAGGAAATGTTCCTCATCTTACGAAAGTATAAGATGAATCTTAACCTAAGCAAATGCACATTTGGCATGGGCTCGCGTAAATTTCTCGAATTCTTGGTCAGCCAACAGGGAATTGAAGCTAACCCGAAAAAAATTAAGGCTTTGGTTGACATGAAATCCCCCAAGACAATTAAAGATATTCAACGATTGACCAGAAGGATAGTAGCCTTAAATCGCTTCGTGTCCCGAGCTAACGACAGATGTCTCCCTTTCTTCAAACAATTGAAGGGTTGGCAAATTGTTAATTGGACAGAGGAATGCGAGGGCGCCCTCCATCAACTCAAAGAATACTTAGAATCTCCGCCACTTCTTTCTAAGCTCGAGCCAGGCAAGCCTCAACTGATTTATCTAGCAGTATCTGACACAGTTATAAGGTCAGCCCTAATCCACGAGCATGAAGGCAAACAACTCCCCATCTACTACATCAGCAAGGCTCTCATCATGGTGGAGACAAGGTATCCTACCCTACAAAAAGTGGCCTTGGCACTGGTTATATCATCCCGACACCTACGGCCATACTTTCAGGCTCACTCGATCATCGTCATGACTGACCAACCTCTACGCCAGATACTACAAAAACCAGAGGCTTTCGAGTGACTCACGAAATGGGCGATTGAACTCATTGAATTCGACATCCATTACAAGCCCTGATGGAGATTAAGGGACAAGTCATGGTAGACTTTATCATCAAAGTCACAGTGCAAACTAAAATCTCTTCCACTGAGCCGAAGGCATCATCCGATCACTCCCCTCCCACGCAGCCCGTTTGGTCTCTTTATGTGAATGGCTCATCCAACTCTAAGGCAAGCGGGGCAGAGGTAGCTCTGGAGACTCCTGATCACATGGTCATTCAATATGCCTTAAGACTTGGATTTAAAGCTTCCAATAATACAGCAGAATATGAAGCCCTTCTCCTAGGTCTCCAGCTAGCAGCCAGCTTAGGGGTCACTCATCTAAACATATACAGTGACTCCCAATTGGTCGTCAACCAAATAGTGGATATATATCAGGCTAGGTAGGAGAGGGTAAAATCCTATCTTACGAAAGCCAGAGAGATGATCGCCGAGTTCTACTAATGTTCTGTTACCCGAATCCCGAGGGCCAAGAATGTTAAAGCCAACCTCCTAGCGAAGCTCGTTTCAGTTGACGAAGACGATATTCCCAAGTCCATTCCATTTTGAATTCATGGCCAAGCCAAGTGTCGAGGGAACTGAACCTTCGGCCCTGCTCCCCATCAATTCTGAACCATCTTGGGTCGACCCAATTGTCAAATACCTTGAGACTAGCAAATTTCCTGACGATCGTGCAGAAGCTTGACAACTTAAGAATCGCACCGCCCGTTACACCATGCTTAACGGAGTGCTATACAAGAAAGGATATTACACACCCCTCCTGCAATTCCTGAAACCGAGTGAGGCCGATTACGTTCTGCATGAGATTCATGAAATCATCTGCAGTAATCACTCGAGCGATCGATCCTTTGCCCATAAGGTTATTCGACAAGGGTATTATTGGCCGACCATTCAGCAAGACGCCCGAAAACTCATCCAGGGTTGTGATAAATGTCAAAGGTTTGCCACCATCCCTCGACAGCTGCCTTAGGATCTGACGCCAATGGTTGGACCTTGGCCTTTTTCTTAATAGGGAATCGACATTATCGGACTATTCCCTTTAGGGAAGGATCAGGATAAGTACACCGTCGTCGTCATAGATTATTTTACCAAGTGGGTTGAAGCCGAGCCCCTGACCAAGATAACTGAGCAGAAGATCACAGACTTTATTTAGAAAAACATCGTCTGTCGGTTTGGGATACCTCGGACTATTATCTCTGACAATGGGAAACAATTCAACAACAAGCATACCGGGAAATGTGTCAAAATCTCGGGATCAGGAACATCTACTCGTCCCCACGTCATCCACAGGCTAACGGCCAGGTTGAAGCCATTAACAAGGTTATAAAGCAGTAACTTCAGATTAAGCTAGAACAAGCCAAAGGGGCATGGGCTGAAGAACTTCCTAACGTTCTTTGAGCATATCGAACTACAGCTCGGACTGCGATCGGAGAGACTCCATTTTCACTTGCATATGGCTCAGAATCGATTGTCCCTGTGAAGATCAGCCTACCTACGGCCCGAGTCAGTTCGTTCAACGAGTAAGACAATGAGGAGCTGTTAACCCTCAACATCAACCTCCTGGACAAAATTAGAGAGTTGGCTCAACTTCGGACAGTGCTTATCAACAATTAGTATCCCGATCTTACAACGCCTATGTTAAAGTCAGGCGATTTCGAGCATGGGACTTGGTCCTCCAAAGAACTTTTAGAATACCAAGGAAAGCGGTGTAAAAATGTTGGGGCCCAATTGGGAGGGCCCTTACGTGATCGCAAATACTATTCAATCAGGTACTTACTGACTAGAAGACCTAACAGGGCAGCTCCTGTCTCATCCTTGAAATGCTGAGCATCTCAAGATATACTATCCTTAGCTCGGCCAAAGGGCAATCTACATTCAGCTCGACTATTCTAAACACTTAGAAAAATCGTTGAAAAGAAAATGTAAAATGCACAAATAAGTTACAAAAAATATATATTCATTGATCAGTAAAGTATTACATTAGTCAGTTCATTGTTTACAATTGTATCGAATTGACAAAACAATACATGGCTTGGACATCGGTAAAAGGCAGTGCTCGTCGCTCTAGATATGCTCGGTCCTAAAGCTTGGTTTGTTCGAAGTGCCTGAAGCAGATGTAGGGAACAGAAAGGAATTTTAGTCCACCTCGCTAACTTCAAAGCTCGACCTCCCCTAAAGCACTAAGAGCTAACCCGAGAGATGTTGATGGAGATGCATTAGAAGCAGTAGCAGAGGCGTCATAAGTGTATGCCTCGTGGTCTACCATCACCTCACCACCGAACCTTGGCTCGCCCTAGTCGAAGCCGGACAGATCTAGATAGGGGAAAGTATCTTTCATCACCTTGATGCACTCTGAGTAACCCTCTCGATAGACAAGGGTCCGCTCTTCCTTATAGGCTGAAAATGAAAAAAAACTGTTCCACCACCTCAACCTTCGTAACCACGAGAGCGGCCTTGGTCCCTTTCGCGAGCTCCTGAAGCTTCTTATAAGCCAAGTCTCGCTCCATGGCAGCCTGCTCAAAGGCCAATTTGGCCTCTTCCAATCGCCAGACCACACAGTCCCTTTCCGTCATGACCAACTCAAGAGCAGCCTTTACCTTCTCGAGCTGGCCCTCCTCAAAGACAGCCCGAGACTCAAGGAAAGACTATTGAACCTCTACTTTCAACCGCCGAGCCTCAGCATCTGACAGCCTAGCTTCCGCGTCCCCAGCTCACCTAGCCAAGGAAGATACCTTCAGCATGCAAGGGGCGAACTGCACAGGAAGAAAAGCTTTTTTAGAATTAACGAAAAGTGAGTGAGGTAAAAACAACAGAAGGAAGTGGCAACATTACCTCGAGCAACAAGGTACCGATCCTACCGAGCGTGCTCTCCATGGAAGGTGACTCTAGAAGGCCAAAAAACTCTCCCGCTAACATCTGCCAATTTGCCCACGAGAGGATCTCTTCAACCTTCTGGCTGAAGGCTATCCTCTCTTCCTCAGCTGCTCCCACCCTACGTGGTTCCCTCTCCTCTGCCCTTGGAACAACGGGTGCCTCAGCTGACTTAGGATCGGAAGCCTCCCAAGGCTGTTAAGAGCCCGACGTAACTGCCTCTGCTGCTACCGCCTCCGATGTCACCTCTTCCGTCACCTCCGCCACCTCCGTGCCTTTCTCGACCTCAATGATAGCCAGGGGAGCAGGAGAAGCGGCCCTCGTTGGGCCCTTTGAGACTGCCTTATGCCTCTTCGAGGCTCGGGAGGCTGAACGGGGTGGGGGACAAAGAGTGGGCCGAGCCTCAGACATGTCTGCATTTGAAAACCAAGCGTCAATGAAGTTGTCAATACAATAAAAGGGGGGGGGGGGGGGGGGGGTGCTAAGTCTCTCACCGGTAACAATGAAGTCGAAGCCTCACTAAAATAGAAGCTTCGGCTAGAGAAGTCTCTTACAAGATCTCCATTGCGGATCCAAGACTCGAAAATTCTAAATCCGAGTCAGTGAGCCCGAGTCAAGCTTCGGAGGATGCTTCGGTATTAATGAAAGGGAGAAGTTGCATCAATAACTCGATAAAGATGTGACTAAGTACAAGCAATGAATCATGTCAGCCCTACTTATCACGCAAAAAGATTGAGGGATGAAAGGGCAGATAGGCCCTATCTCGGCCGACTCCCACCTATCGAGGGCCCAAAACCATCTATCCCTCCAGTGCTTGTTCGATGGAGGTCGGTTATTAAAGGCCTACTGGTATTCTGCCAAGAACAGAAGAAAAACCAGCCAGGATGCAGAGTGTGCGCTCGCACTGGGTACAAGTGGAGAAACTCATTCACACTTAGCTTAGGTTGCTACATCTCGACCTAGAGCACTGCACAACCAAACAAGTCTCTCCACCCGTTTGGCACAACCTGTCCCAGAGTTATGCCAAGACTGTCCAGTAAATCCTGAGCTATCTTCTGAAGTGGCAATCAAAGACCGCATTGCAACGTAACATGAAAAATTACAACTGCCCCAGGAGGAGGTTGGTCAGGTAGCTCCCCTGGAAGAGGAAGAGTCAAGATAACCGAGTCCAAAATGTGATATCTGAACTGGATTTTAAACAGCTCTTCCATTATCATCACCGAAGGTACGGGCCCTTTTAACTCGTCCTTCGATCTCAAATTCCTCCTCACCCCCCTCCTCAGGATTGGAACGACCAGAGGAGCCTTTTACAGCCTCTCTGTCGGAGGGTCCATTACCCTCTGCGAATGGCGAAATAGGAAGTTTGCCTCTCGAGCAACCTCCACCAATAGCAAGGGTGATTCCGAAGCCGCCCAAAAGCCGCTCGCTTCACCCTCGCCACAGTATTCTCCCTCCCTAGAGCTTGCGGGGCCTGACATCTTTAAAAGAAAAGAAAGGGAGGAAGAAGGAGCTCACCGGAAGAATTCCAAGTGTCAGAAACGAACAACAGAGTAAGGGATTACAGTGTCAGATCTCAAAGGAAGCGAAAAGGGAAAAATCTTAAAAGAAGGCACAAAAGTGGTGAAAGCTCGTTTAGGGCAACCCCTTTATATAAAGTCGTCACGTGACTCCAACATTAAATGAAGAGCCGAAACGACATCTCCTCGGGTGCCCCAACTTTACATGTGGCGACACCCCACTCATTGTCACCAAATACTCTACCACATGTCTGATCTTCATATGCCTTGACGCCAAGACAACAGCCGCTTCACTCGTGCGGTCTCGATAAACGAATCGATGCGTGGTCAAGCGAGGCGACGTGTCTCAGAAGCTGTACGTACTGCCCTGCAATCAATAAATACTTCATCATAAACTCGGCTCAAATGCAACCCGACTCAACTCTAGAAAACTCCATGACTTCCCTAAGGTGATGCACAGAGTACGGGGGCTCACTGTTGGGGGGAAAATATAACAAGTTCTTGAGTCAGCTCAAGAGTCGGAATAGTGAAGTAATGGCTCGGACTCATTGGACGCCGAGTCTAGATAAAGCCCAAAGTTCATAAAACGCTGAATGGGGAGAGGTAGCTCAGATCATGAGATGCCCAGTCCGACTGTAGCTTGAGCATCCTTAGCCAGAAAGCGAAACCCTTAAGAGAGGAAGTGCACCTCAAGGCTCGAACAAAAACCCCACAGAGGAAAACCCAAGCCGACTTAAGATCAGTTGGCCTTAGAGCTGCCCGAGCTTTAGTCCGATTCAAAGATTGAGTCTACCATTAAAGTAGGCGGAGATTAGCTGTAAAACTTGTCTTTGCACGACCATGATAAGAGTCGACCGAGCTACATCGTTTCATATCTGGAAGTTACCTAGTAAAACTCTGAATTTCTACTCGACATTTTCGGAAGATAGGCTAAAAGATCTCTGAGAATCTGGGAATATCAAGGATTACGGATCTTAAGAGATTCTTAATCTGTTCTAATTACGAAAGCATATGGGGCACAACATCATTATATATACAAAAGCCTTGACGGTAAAAGGTAGGCAAAATTTTTCGCCCTAAAACCTTTTATCTAAGGCCCAAGTTCTGTCTGGCAAAGCCAGGGTCAACTTTTTCCTTCTTCCTGTGCAGGTCCAAGGGTCATTATAGGAGCGAGGCAAAAACAGCATCAACAACTACGGCAAAAAGACGGCTATCAACCATCTAGAATAAAAGACGCTCCTTAGCTATCTTATAGTCACTCATTTGAGATTGTCAAATAACGTCAAAGGAGATGAACAAGTATATATATGAAAATTCAAATGGCAGCTCGAGCTTAGCAAACAAATCTTTACTAGTAAGATTTTACTTATATATATATATATATATATATATATATATATATATATATATATATATATATATATATATATATATATATATATATATATGGGAAAAGGTACCATGCATTCGAGCTTACGATAAGCTTATCGTGAGGTCGAGCTATGTGGGGCCCACCATGATGCATGTCAACCATCAACACCGTGCACTTGATGGTTCCCCTTTAAATAATAGGATATCCCAAAAATCAGCCGTATACGAAACTCAGGTGGGCCATACCATCTAAAATCATGTGAAGACACCATTAAAACATATAAAAGCACTTGGTGGGGCCCACCTGAGTTTTGAATGCTGCTGAAACTTGGTATAACCCCTAATCCTAGTGGGACACACATAATGGATGGGCTGGATTTGCAAACCACATCTTGGTGGGACCTAAAAAATGATTATGAATGTTTTAATGGTGCACGGCCCCTCTCCACTTTTGTAAGTGGTGTGGCCCACACAAGTCACGGATTGACTTGATTTTTGAGACCTAAGTCCATGATGGAATGGTGCATCTGACTGATGGGGTAGATGTTCGAAACGCATCACGATGGGGCCCACACAGCTCGACCGCATGGGACGAAGCCGTGAGCTCGAGCGCATAGTACCTTTTCCCTATATATATATATATATAAGTGGAGAGGGGCCATGCACCATTAAAACATTCATAATCATTTTTTGGGTCCCACCGAGATGTGGTTTGCAAATCCAGCCCATCCATTATGTGTGTCCCACTAGGATTAGGGGTCATACCAAGTTTCAGCAGCATTCAAAACTCAGGTGGGCCCCACCAAGTGCTTTTATATGTTTTAACGGTGTCTTCACATGATTTTAGATGGTATGGCCCACCTAAGTTCCTTTTACAGCTGATTTTTGGGATATCCCATAATTTAAAGGGGACCCATCAAATACACGGTGTTGATGGTCGACATGCATCACAATGGAGCCCACACAGCTCGACCTCACGATAAGCTGATCATGAGCTCGAGCGCATAGTACCTTATCCCTATATATATATATATATATATATATATATATATATATATATATATATATATATATATATATATATATATATATAAAGGTACAATGTGCTCGAGCTCACGGCTCCGTCCCATGTGGTCAAGCTGTGTGGGCCCCACCCTGATCCTTTCGAACATCTACCCCATCAGTCAAATGCACCATTCCATCGTGGGCCTAGGTCTCAAAAATCAAGTCAATCCGTGACTTGTGTGGGCCACACCACTTATAGAAGTGGAGAGGGGCCGTGCACCATTAAAACATTCATAATTATTTTTGGGGCCCACAAAAAATGTGATTTTCAAATCCAGCCCATCTATTATGTGTGTCCCACTTGTATGAGGGTTCAGACTAAGTTTCAGCAGTATTCAAAACTCAGGTGGGCCCCACCAAGTGCTTTTATATGTTTTAACGGTTTTTCACATGATTTTAAATGGTATGGCCCACCTGAGTTCCGCATACCGCTGATTTTTGGCATATCCCATAATTTAAAGGGTACCCATCATATGCATGGTGTTGATGGTTGACACGCATCACAGTGGGGCTCACATAGCTCAACCTCACGGGAGCTTATCGTGTGGTCGAGCGCACAGTACCTTTTCCCTATAGATATATATTTCATCTTCAATCTTTATTTTTATTATAAATTAAATTAAATTTTACATGCAACCTCAAACTTGGATGTGAACTTGAGTCAACCGCTCGAACTTAAACTCGAACTTGAACTCCGATCGCGTTGGTCTAAGCTGCTGACCCAACCAAGTCAAGCCTAACTCGAATTGGGTTGGTTACTAGCTGAACCGAGCCGAGCTGTTTTAAAGCTTGACTCCGTGTCGAGTCTACCTGCTACCCACGAGGCAAGGACTTGTTTTTGGGTTCCTGTAAATGAGTAATGTGGGCCAAAAGTGTCGGGTACATTCTCTTGCATACGTATCTGGACCGTCCATCAGTCCCAGTCCACTATTCACAGCCTGCCTTGAAAGGATTATACTGATGGGATGATGTAATCAATCCAATCAATGGCATGCCAAAATGGATGTACGAGATTGTTAGTAGAAGCTAAGTTTAGTCACAGATGTTTAGGCCATGCGATTGCCGTGATTGTCTCGTAGTAGCCGTGGAATAGTAGACTGAACCCAATGGACGGTCCAGATGGGTGATTCAAATGCCAACTAGCATAAGTGCATCTACCTGCATGGGTAAGTTCCCATACCCAAGCGAGTAGACCATAGATCAGCATCAGCATTGATCCAAAACGTCCAAATTGTGGGACCCAAAACTATATTAATTCGAGAATTCTAACCCTTGTTGAATCTGAAGCATTAAATATTTTTCATTTATTCATTCATTCGGACGTTAATGTGACGGTTAGGTCTTACTTTCTGTTAGATTTTGTTTTTGTTTGTTTTTGACCATCCATGGTGGCCATCCATAGTGGCCTATGAATTGATGGATTGCGTTTCTATGCAGTATTCCACGTGTACAGTGGCCGCCTGCAGGCAAGGGTACGGTCATACGATCCACTACAGGTGCACGTGGCAAATCACCGGTCGGTCACGTCACGTGCTAGGCACGTCCTAAAAAGCAACTTAACTGGGAGAGAGAGCAAGAATGGACGCGGATTTCCTACAAAAATTTCTAACTGTACGACCAGTATAAAGCTCATTCCCGAGACGAAGCCCACCCAATTTTACTTCCCAAGAAAAAGACTAAACGCCTTCCAAATGGTCGAAAATGCCTCCTGCTTTTTCCTTCGAGCGGATCGGCTGGTGCTCGAGGACGTGCGCTGACGCTCCTCGAACTCCGAGTTGTACGAACGGTTCAAAGGAGATCAACGTTACATGGGCACAATAATTATTTGTTTATTATATTCACAGCGTTTACTCATCCATATTTTGAGATCGGATCGATCATTATTAAAAAACAAAAATATCCAAAGATCAACTGTACCACGTAATAAAGAGCAGCAGAAAATTGGCTTTCATCGTTGAAACTTTTGTAAGTCTACCGTGACATTTACTTTCCACCCCAGCTATTCATAATATCACAAGTACGTAGTTTTGAGGAAAAATAAATTTCATAATGATACAAAATTTCTATAACCCTTGAAAGGGTTTCAAGGGTATACATACAATTCTTAACTGCCTGTTACAGTGTGGTCCACTTGATAGTTAGATCCATTTTATTTTCACGTCTCAGGCCTTAATATGAGCTCTCCAAATAGATGGACGGTTTGGATATAACACAGACCTCATGATGGGACCCTAAAAATCAATAGAAAAATTAAAAAAAATCATAGACCACCGTGACAGTACTGCGGGTTCGGTGGCAGTGCCGCGGCAGTCTTACATATTTTTTTATTATTTTATTATTTTTTATTTTTTTATGAGGAGAACTTTTTCTGCATTACATTTTTCTCAAATACATAATTATGTAAATATGTATATATAAATATATAAAAATAATTTTCTATCTATTAATTCATTTCTTTGTCTATTTATTTAACAAGCATATCTCTTAAACTATAATGAGTTACTTAACGTACCAATATGATTTTAGGGTAGGAAAAGCTAATTTAGCCAACCAATATAGTAATTTTCTAAGATTCCATCGCGTCGATGGTTAAAAATCCATTTCACAGTCAATTCACTTCACTTCACGTCCATTTCCACGCACTTTGCTGTCAATTCACTTCAGTTCACCATCATTTCCATGCATTTCACGGTCAATCCCGGTGATTCCGTGTTGATTCACGGTCAATTCGACGCACTTCACAGTTAATTCACTTCGCTTCACGGCCATTTCCACGCACTTCGGGGTCAATTCAATTCACTTCACTTTACCGTCATTTCCATGCATTTCACGGTCATTAACGGCGATTCTGTGTTGATTCACGGTCAATTCGACACACTTCACGGTCAATTCACTTTACTTCACGGCCATTTTCACGCACTTTGCGATCAATTCACTTCACTTCACCGTCATTTCCATGCATTTCATGGTCATTTCTGGCGATTCCGTGTTCATTCTTGGTCAATTCGACGCACTTCACGGTCAATTCACTTCACTTCACAGCCATTTCCACACACTTCGCAGTCAATTCACTTCACTTCATCATCATTTCCATGCATTTCACGGTCATTCCCGGCGATTCCGTGTTCATTCATGGTCAATTCGACACACTTCACTGTCAATTCACTTCACTTCACGGTAATTTCCTTGCACTTCGCAGTCAATTCACTTCACTTCACCGTCATTTCCATGCACTTCACGGTCATTAACGGCGATTCCGTGTTGATTCACGGTTAATTCGACGCACTTCACGGTCAATTCACTTCACTTCATGGTCAATTCGCTTCACTTGACGGTCATTTCCATGCTTTTCACAGTCATTCCCGACAATTCCGTGGTGATTCATGGTCATTTCCATACATTTCACGACTAATTCCCTTCACTTGACGGTCATTTCCACGCATTTTACGGTCAATTCGCTTCACTTCACAATCATTTCCATGCATTTTATGGTCAATTCACTTCACAGAAAAATATATGTAGAATAAGGGCCCATTTGGCCGGGCGGATTGGAAGGGATTGGATGGTATTGGAAGGGATTGGAAGTTAAATCCCGGGATTGGCTTGGCGTGCCAAACAGATTGGGTGATCTGATCCCAGGATATAGCAATCCCATGGATCTTAAGACAATCTACTGATAACACCATCATTACCTTTAAATCTCATCCAATCCACCCTAATCTGTTCAAATTTGCCTGGGACGTGTTTGATTCGAGGGATTGGAAGGGATGGAAAGGTTTAATCCCAGGATTGGCTAGGCGTGCCAAACAGGCTCGATATAGCAATCCCATGGATCTTAAGATAATCCACTAACAACACCATCATTTCTCATGTTAAGTAGGGCTTATGGGTTGGTGATCCAGGCGGTTCTTTGATGGGCCCGCAGTTAATTGCCCATGAGAAATTTCCAATTGTACAACCCATTTATGGCCCATTTCTGAGACAAAGCCCACCTCATTTTACCTTCCAAGAATAAGCCCCGCTTGTACGGATGACTTGGCAAAGGTCGAAAATGGCTTTGCTTTTCTGCTTCAAGCGGATCGGTTAGTGCCTAAGGCTATGGCCCTATGGCTACGGATTAAAACCATAGCTATAACTGTAGCCATTGAAAAAAATTCCGGCGGCAGTACCGCCGACCTCTGGACGTCTGTGCGATAATGCCGCCCAGGTGCGGTACTGCCGCCCTTTTTTTTTTAATTGGGTGGGTCCCATTGTGGGCCCCACATAATTTTAAATGGCCCCACACTTAGGGCCCGTTTGGTCGGGTAGATTGGAAGGGATTGAATGGATTTAGGGTGGATGGCATGGATTTCTAGGTAATGATGGTGTTGTTAGTGGATTGTCTTGAGATCCATGGGATTGTTATATCCCTGTATTGCTATATCCAATCGGTTTGGCACGCCCGGCCAATCAGGGGATTAAACCTTCTCATCCCTTCCAATCCCACCAACCAAACACGTCCCAGGAAAATTTGAATGGATTAGGGTGGATTGAATGGGATTTAAAGGTAATGATGGTGTTTTCGGTGGATTGTCTGAAGATCCATGGGATTGGGATCAAATCACCAACTCTGTTTGGCAGGCCTAGCCATTCCCGGGATTTAACTTCCAATCCCTTCCACTATCATCCAATCCCTTCCAATCCGACCGGCCAAACAGGCCCTCAATGTTTATGATTTTGGTGGGCTCCACATCCGTAGCGAAGTGCGTGGAAATGGTTGTGAAGTGAAGTGAAGTGAAGTGTGTCGAATTGACCATGAATGAACACGGAATCACCAGGAATGACCGTGAAATGCATGGAAATGACGATGAAGTGAAGTGAATTGAATTGACCACGAAATGCGTGGAAATGGCCGTGAAGTGAAGTGAATTGACCGTGAAGTGCGTCGAATTGACCGTGAATCAACACGGAATCACCGTTAATGACGGTGAAATGCATAGAAATGACAGTGAAGTGAAGTGAATTGACCACGAAGTGAATGAAAATGACCGTGAAGTGAAGTGAATTGACTGTGAATGAATACGGAATCACCAGGAATGACCGTGAAATGCATGGAAATGATGGTGAAGTGAAGTGAATTGACCGCGAAGTGCATGGAAATGGTCGTGAAGCGAAGTGAATTGACTGGGAAGTGCATCGAATTGACCGTGAATCAACACAGAATCACCGGGAATGACCGTGAAATGCATGGAAATGACGGCGAAGTGAAGTGAATTGACTGCGAAGTGCGTGGAAATGGCCGTGAAGCGAAGTGAATTGACCGTGAAGTGAGTTGAATTGACAGTGAATGAACACGGAATCACCAGGAATGACCGTGAAATGCATGGAAATGACGGTGAAGTGAAGTGAATTGACCGTAAAGTGCGTGGAAATGGCTGTGAAGTGAAGTGAATTGACCGTGAAGTGCGTCGAATTGATCGTGAATGAACACGGAATCATCGAGAATGACCATGAAATGCATGGAAATGACAGTGAAGTGAAGTGAATTGACCGCAAAGTGTGTGGAAATGGTCGTGAAGTGAATTGACCGTGAAGTGTGTCGAATTGACCATGAATGAACACTGAATCGCTAGGAATGACCGTGAAATGTATGGAAATGATGGTGAAGTGAAGTGAATTGACCGCGAAGTGCGTGGAAATGGTCGTGAAGTGAAGTGAATTGACCGTGAAGTGTGTCGAATTGACCATGAATGAACACGAAATCGCCGGGAATGACCGTGAAATGCATGGAAATGACAGTGAAGTTAAGTGAATTGACTACGAAGTGCGTGGAAATGGCCATGAAGTGAAGTGAATTGACCATGAAGTGCATCGAATTGACCGTGAATCAACACGGAATCACTGGGAATGACCGTGAAATGCATGGAAATGACAGTGAAGTGAAGTGAATTGACCGCAAAGTGCGTGGAAATGGGCACGAAGTGAAGTGAATTGACCGTGAAGTGGATTTTTAACCATCAACCCAATGGAATGTTGGAAAATTACTATGTTGGTTGACTAAATTAGCTTCTCTTACCCCAAAATCATATATGGTACGTTAAGTAACTCATTCTAATTTAGGAGATATGCTTGTTAAATAAATAGATAAAGAAATGAATTAAGAGATAGAAAAATATTTTTATATACTTATATATACATATTTACAAAATTATATATTTGAGAAAAATGTAAGGGAGAAAAAGTTCTCCCTATAAAAATAAAAATAAAAAATAAAAAATAAAAATCTCCCAGATTGCCGCGAACTGGCAGTAGTGCCGCGATAGTCTATGATTTTATTTTTTTTTGTATTGTTTTTGTGGGTCCCATCATGAGGTCTGTGTTATATCCAAACCGTCCATCTTTTGGGAGAGCTCACATTAAGGCTTAGGACGAAAAATAAGATAGACCTAGCTATCAAGTGGACCACACTGTAAAAGGTAGTCGGGAATTGAACATATACCGTTGAAACCCTTTTAGGGGTCACAGAAGTTTTGGATCATTACGAAATTTATTTTTCCTCTTCATCCAGGTCTTTGTGACCTTATGAATAGATTGGGTGGAAAATAAATGTTAATATTTATGAAACCAAAAATGAACCGTTTTAAGAACTCAAGTAAGCTGAAAATGTGATAATTGAACGTCCATAGTTGAAATATTGGTGGGCCTCGAAAGTTTTGATTTATGCTAATATTCGTGATTTCAGTTCATCCCAGTAGGAATGAAGTTATTAACGGTATGAATGGCTTGTAAACATCATTGCTGAGCTGATGTAGAGCGGGTCGCAGACAATTTCATGGCTAAGATGGATCAGAAAAGGCATGGTCGGCGACAGAAGTGATCCGAACCATCGGACCTTAGATCGGGCGTATCTCACAATCCGGAATGAGTTATCCGACGTAAAATATATGATTTTGGGGTAGAACGAGCTACTTTAGCCAACCAACCCGGCTATGCCGGGTTGCGTAGCCCGGATTTGCAAAAAACCCCCTGATCGACGGTCGTTTCCTCGTTTTAATTTTATTTTTACTATAAATAGTAAGTTTTAGTTTGAGTATAACTTTTCATCCGTTGGGCTTTAGGAGTTGTGTCCAACATGAAAAGTGCTTAGGATAATTAGGAGAACGGTTTGTTGAAGCCAAATAGGACACTTACTATTTTTGGCCGAAAACCTTGCGCACTAGTAGACATCATGACCGTCTATAAATAGTAAGTTTACTATTTATAGTAAGTTGCGAATTCTAGGAGTTTTAGTTGTAGTACGAATCTGATTTCTTTTATGTTGCTTGGTTCCCTTATTTAAAGGGGTGTAAACTTATTTTTAATTATTCATCAATCAATTTCGAATTTATTAGAATTATTCCTATTTTTCTGCTTTCTTTCCTCGTGGATTCGAGAAGTCTCTGTGAGGAGTCCAGAGAAGCTCCGTGGATTCGGAGTAGTTATCCTTGAGGAAGACGGTGATCGACCTCATCACGTTCATCCCTGCGTCATGAGCCCAGGTAGATTTTAACTATGTAAATTTCCTTAACCATATTTTCATTTAATACGGTACACTTGAGCTTATTTTTGGCATCAGACCTGAAATGAACCCAAAAAAACGGATGGAATGGGAAGATTTCTTAGAGACATCACCGTTACCTGAGATCGGGTTCCGAATTTCCTGCGAAAGCCTTTAGCATGAAATCCGCGTCCAGACGGATTTCCTGCGAAAAGCCAAAGTTCCTGCGACGGAAAGTTTGGTAGGCCCACCCCGATGTTTGTGACAAGCCGTCCGTTTTTCCGGATCATCAGGACAAGGAATGTTCGTATCCAGGACGCGGTTTGGCTAGTGACGCTGCCACCAGCCAGGTGGGTAGTGGTCGGTGCTATGTGGACCCATCATAATTTATGTGTTTTATCCACGCCATCCATCCATTTTGGAAGATAATTTTAGAGTTTTATCCTAAAAATGAGTTAGATCTAAATCTCAGGTGGCCACACCATGGGAAACAGTAGTGATTGAATTTCCACCATTAAAAGCCTCCTGGGCCCACTGTAATGGTTATTTGACATCTAACCTGTTGATTAGGTCATACATAGTTGGATGAAGGGAAAATATATATATCTTGATCCAAAACTTTTGTGGCCCCGAGAAGTTTTTAATGGCAGGCGTTCAATCAACAATGTGCGGTCCATTTGAGATTTGGATCAATCTTGTTTTTTGGTTCATACCATAAAATGATCTGTAAGAACAGATGGACGGCATGGATGAAACATATACATCATGGTAGAGCCCACAGAGCACCGATAACTAGCCATTGGTTAGTGGCAGGGTGAGTAGCCTATCCGTTTCCAGGAAATCCGGGTCCGTGCTGGACCAGTTTTTCCAGTCTAACTTTCAGATGCATGTCACATCGTAGCCGTGCAAATGGGACGCGGATTGCGAGAACTAGTCACCGGGGGTGTAGGTGGTGACCCGACTCCGTGGGGCCCACCGTTATGTATCATATCTTATCCCGGCCGTCCATACGGTTTGGCAGTTTATTTTAAAGCATGAGATTAAAAATAGGCAGATCCAACGTAGAAGTGAACCACCACCACAGGAAACAGTGGGGATAATGAGATCCACCACCCCAGGATTACACGTTGAATTTGAATCCGTTTGGCATTTTTCAGCCGCTCATTTTGTTCCTACAAGTTAGGCAATTTTTTATTTTTTTATTTTTTTATTTTTGTTAGCTTGTTAGTACACCCCTCTATATCAGTTGACACTAGAGCTGTACACGAGCATACTAAACTCAGGTACTCGATCGACTCGATTCAAAATACTCGACTCGATACTCAGCTCGTCTGAGTTAGAGCCGAGTGCCAGCGAGTTTCTAAGACTCATTTAGATTACGAATCTAGAGGTATTCGATTCGTGTGCTCGACTTGGTACTCGACTCATACTCGACTCGTACCTGTATATATAAGCCCGCCCAAAAAAAAAAAAAAAACCCTACTCACCCAATCACCCGTCATTTTCAAGCAGCGCCTGTTGAATACCGTTCATCCCTCCCAGCAGCCATTCGAAAAAAAAAAAAACTCTCTCTCCCAGCGCCCCTCCAGTCGTCGCTCTTCTTCCCTCTCTCTCTCTCTCACTCGTCCAGTGGTGCTAAACCCTGTCGCTCGTCTCTGCGGCCTATCCGGTGCCCTTGTCCAATGATGGAGCTCATCCCTGTCACTCGTCCGGTGCCGCAGCTTGTCCCTACCAGGCTGTCACTCGTCCGTCATCGCCCTGCCCTGCACGCAGCTACCAGTCGTTCCTACCCAGCTTGCCCGATAATGTGTAGGTTTGATTTTTTATTTTAAAAAATTATTTAATATATGTTAATATGAAAATTATTTAATATAATTTTGGGATTAACCTGATATTTGTGTTTTTCCTAAATATTCGTTTGGTTATGGATTCCCTAGAGGGGGTGGCTAACAGTGAAGTGTAAACTGACAGTGGGTGTACTAATGGGCTAACTAGAATAATAATAATAATAATAATAATCCCAAATCCCATGTATTATCCCTGTACCAATGTCGGCGTAGATAGATGGTTATGAAGTCGGTGCTGGAAAAGCTTTGTAGGCATCATGTTTATACATGTGATTTATCCACACCATCCATCTATTTTGCCAGCTCAATTTATAACAATTTAAATTTTTGGTGGATGACATTGCAGGAGAAGAGTGGTAATTAAAAACTTTTTGAAACCCAAAATGAATTTAGATTAGGTTAAAATTTGTATTTTCACTTCATCTACTTATTGTGGTGTGGTCAATGGAGATTTAGAGATTCTTCATTTTTTGACTTACGCCTTAAAATGTGCTAGTAAAATAAAACACACTAGCAGGTTGATTGCTTGAAAAGCCTCTAACTTGAATTGGGAAGCTAGGTGAGCGGGCCAGTATGATGTTTGTGGGAAATCCACACTTTCCATTCGTTGATCATGTTAGGACATACAAAAACAATGATGCAAATCCAGAATCCAAGTGGGCTGCGTGATAGAGGATTGAACTTCCATTGTTGAAATATCAAGTGTTTCACTCAGCCATAACATCATATGACTTCCCAATGCATACTAGTATAAACATTGATCACGAGAGGGTAGTAATCGAAATCGCTAGACACATGTGAGAGGATGAACACCTTTTGAAACTTGGTGGGCCCTTATGACACGTCAAATGGGCCAATTAATATAGAAATTATTAATATGTTTATATATGTTAATATATGTTAATATGTTGAAATTGTTAATATATTTATATATGTTAATATATGTTAATATAGAAATTGTTAATATAGAAATATGTTAATATATAAATTATTAATATGTTAATTATTGTCCTCTACTATTTAAGTCTCATGCCCTAATAGTTATGTTTTTCATGTTTCTTAATTTACTTTATAAATGACAGTTTACTTGTTATTTTGTTAGTGTTGAATGCTACCACTTTAAGATGCCTTTGATTTTTCATTTGACATTTTATTATTAGTTAGCTAGATGATAAATGTCAATTTCAGCATGCTCCTTTATTTGTATAGATATGAATTATTTGTATTGATCTAGTTGTAGACTTATATTATAGGATAATTAGTTGCCCATTTGAGGATTTTTATGTTGCCAGACATAGATTCAGTGTGTTCTTGAATGCATAGAAATTCTCAAATTATCCTTTTTTGGACAGTCTAGGGTTAGATAGATTGTAATGTCTTCATTTATTCCAATTTAAATGCATATGCCTATTCTGATTTCGTCTCTCTTTTCTCTCTGGATATATTTCATGTATTTATTTCCGTCGTCAAATGTCCATACTTTGTATTGATGATTGACATGGGAATCAAGTACAAGATTAATATATTCTGAAGAGATAAGGGGAGATGCTGCCGGAATTTTGGCGTAGCATTTAAATTGAAAAATGAAGGCATTACAATCTATCCAATCTTGAATGAGTGACTGATTTAGACAGATAAGTAATTATGCCCGTCTGGCGGTCTAGCCGTCTAGGACCCTAGGTATAACCGTATAACATATCGAGAACTTTATTTTATACATATTTAGTCAAAACGAAAGCCCAAATACCCCTGGAATGGGTGCATCAGGCACATTCCTCTAATCGTAGAGGGAGACATAGACACGTAAACTGCATGCAAAGGGAAGAAGAAGAGATCAGCAATGTGCGATGATTTCGAAGATATGACAGTTAACGGTATACAGAAGATAAAGTGTAATCACTGCAAAAGGGTTATTTAGCAAGATTTCAAGAAGATCTACGACACATCTAATTAGACATTTGAAGACGTGTCCTAAAAAAGTAAGATTCCCTCCTTCTGGCCAACAGATGCTATCATTTACGAAGTCAAAAGGGGACGATTTCCAAGGCATAGTTTCCACTCATAAGTTTGACAAGGAGAAGCTGAATGAGTGGTATGCTAGATTAGTGATGTTGGAAAAAAAAAACCTTTCAGAATGATAGAAAGTAAAGGGTTTAGGATTTTTTGTCAATTTCTTAACCCTCGGGCCGCGAATGTCTCCCGCGTCACAGTGCAGAGAGAAAGCATGAAGATGTATGCAAAGGAGAAGATGAAATTGAAAGAAGTTTTGGCTTCAGTGACCAGAATAGCTTTGACTTCTGATTTATGGACGGCGTCCAATCAAAGAAAAAGATATATTTCATTAACCGCTCGCTATGTCGATAAGGATTGGAAACTATGCAATAGAATTTTGAACTTCCGTAACCTTCCTCCGTATACTGGTTTACTTATTTCAAATTGTATCTACAATTGTCTAGAAGGCTAAGTCATTGAAAAAAAAATTTTAGCAATAACTTTAGACAATGCTTCAGCAAAAGACAGTGTCATTTCATGCTTACGTAACCAGTTCAGGGTTACAAGAAATTTATTTTTTGAAGGAAAAATATTTCGGGTCAGACGTTGTGCCCATATTGTAAATTTGATTGTACAAGAAAGGCTGAAAGCAATCGACAACATTATAGAGAACATAAGAGAAAGTGTGAAATATATAAAGGGGTCGCCATTGAAACTGACTGTATGGAATGACATCATCCAACGTTTGAATATGTTATCTTAAAAAATATTAAAGTTGGATATCTATACACGTTGGAACTCGACTTATGAAATGTTTGATGCGGCAATGGAATTATAGCATGCATTACTTGAATACACGATGTGTGACAAAACGTATTCTTGGTTGCCGATCACAGATGATTGGACCAAAGCACAACAAGTTTACACATTTCTTAAAGTTTTTTACGATTGCACAAATTTTTTTTCTAGTAATCAATATCCAACCGCAAATCTGTTTCTTCTGTCTCTTTGAAAGATTAAGGATGCTCTATAGAAAAATATCTATGCGGGTCCAGATTTCATAGGCCAGATGACAGTTGGTATGAAGACGAAGTTCAATAAATACTGGGATGAATGTCATTTATTAATGTCTTTGGCAGTTGTTCTTGATCCTCGTTGTAATATGAAGTTAGTTAGCTTTATTTTCATGAAGCTTTATCCTAGTGAAAGAGTGACAGCAAAGACGTTTAAGGTTCGTCAAGCCCTTGAAGATTTGTACAAATCATATGTTAATACTTTACCTGCAGCGAGTGTTGAAGAAAGTAGAGATGCGGATATTTTTGTACCTGGTAATCCAGATGTACTAAATGAATACATATCATACTTGACACAAGCACGAATGGGAGTTGATACTAAGGAATCAGAGTTACAAATGTATCTTAAGGAGCCAATCGTAATGCGATCCGAATTTGATGTATTGGAATGGTGAAAGATGAGGGTTAGTGAATCAAAATACCCTACATTATCTGTGATGGCACGGGACATATTATCAATATCAATTTGAATAGTAGCATCAGAATCCGCATTCAGCATAGAGAGCAAGGTTGTGAGCAAGTATCGAGGCCTACTTTCGCCAAATACAGTTGAAGCGTTGATTTGTACACAAGATTAGCTGCGCCCGATAAGGGAAGGAGATATGAATAATGATGATGAAGAAGAGGAGATTGAGATTCGTGACGAGTCTCTACCTGCAGATCAGTAATTATTTTCAGTTTTTCAATTCTTTTTTGGTTGAATGTTGAATGATCTGTGATATTATTTCACTGTAACTGCAAACATGAAAGTGTTGGTCCTTTTGCAATGTGATTTGAAAGACTTTGAATCTTTGATATTTATTTACATATGCCTGTTCATTTTCTTTTATTTTTAAATTTTGATATATTTATATTGTTTTCTTTTGTTCTTATATCAAGTTTAAATTATTTATTAATATTTTGATTTTTTTATTAAAAATTGAGTGTAGAGATGTCGTCATCTGACCCATTGACAAACATTTGGGACTACGCTTCCCTGGTTGAATTACTACCAAGGTCTGAAAAAATAAAGATTAAATGTGGTTTATGTGATGCAAAGTTTTTGAACAAGACTAATCGTTTTCGCTTACACTTGTCATGTTGAGGTAGTGATGCAAAATCATGCCCTAATGCCCCTAAGGATGTCCAAATTCTTTTTCAAGCCCTGTTAGATTCGAATAGAAAACTTTCCTCTCCATCCAAACCTTCGGCTTCTGAATCTAGTACATGAATAACATTCACAAAAGATGCAGAGGAGGAAGCCAGATTAGAAGCTTTAGAGGAAGAATAATTCCAACTCGCCTTAAAATGTAGTATGGAAGATGTTTTTAGACTTTAACGATATTCGAGTAAAAAATAACATGATGTTAAAGTAGGGTCGAGTATGATAAACAAGAAGAAGAAAAAGAGTAATAAATTTAAATTCCTAACTCATCTCGGTGAATTTTACAAGGCATTGGGTTCTACATACAATTCTTCACATAAAGAAAGTTTGAAAAATCTAATTCAAAGTGTAAAAGAGTATGAAGGAAATATCTCTTCGCCTTCTGACTCAAAGGAAGTGAACCAATTTATATATGAAAAAATAAATAGCAGTTCCGATGGATCGGATGACAATAAAGAAAGGCACTCATCTTATGGAGGTTATTAGTTATTAATTGTCATTTTGAACAATGTAAATATGTAATTATCAAAGTTTATATATTTTATTACTTTGTTCAACTTCAAATTCCATTTGACAATCGAATTGAATTTCAAATGAATCTCAATTTATAAGTTATAACTCGAACTTGGCTTAAAGCTCGAACTTGCTTAAAAACCCTGCTTGAAATGGGTTCAAATTTAGACTCGGACTCGAACTCGACTTGAAAACTCGGACTCGACTCGACTCAATTTCTACTCGTACTCGACTCATACTCGGACGAGTAGAGTACAAGCAGGGCATCCATGCTCAATGCCCAAGTAGAGCCGAGTACGAGCTACTCTCGGCCAGGGAGAGCCCAGCACGAGCAGGGCGATACTCGGCTCGACTCGACTCATGTATAGCTCTAGTTGACACTTCACTGTTAGCCACTCCCACTAGGGATCGATGCCAATACCTCAGTGTTAAAACGAGGTATACAAGTTTGGCGAGCCTAACCACTTTCGTGGGCCAGAGTTATTAATTTATACTTGGGATGCCCAATCATCAATTTGGGCCGTTCATTCAATAATACCATTGGAAGCAAGTCATGTTCCTAGAATCACACCGAGGGCCTATTTGGCCGGACTAATCGCATGGGGTTAGGAGGGATGGGATTGTTTTTTAGGTGATGATGATGTCAGTGGATGGAGTGGGGTTCCATGGTTTTTCTATATCCTGAGACATAATCCTCGGGCTATTTAGGCCGGCTTGAAAATCTAGGGATTATAGTTGTCACGGTGTTTAGATGTGGCATGGGATTTACTCAATCCACTGGGTTATGATACGTTGTCTGTTTGGATATTGGGATCGCATAACTAGGGATTGGACACCGAAAGTCATAAATTGTAGGATCTGTGGTTCGTCTGGACGGTCAGGGCTACATGCATGCACATATGGTCATTACACGTGTGGGCATATCAAAATGCAAATCCAATCGTCAATTTTTAGGGACCACTTTGGATTAACACCCCAAAGAGAATCAGATTGATTGGATTATCCAAATTGGTGACTGCAAAATGAACGTGTCATCATCCATTTTAGATTTCGTCCATCTTTCCACACAAATTTCTTCTTTTATTATTCAACCACAGCCTCCCCTACAAACTAGACGGTTCAGATGGATTTAAGTCCACAGTACATGAAACTTATTCACGTGCAAGCCTATGTAAATTCAGCTGCTTGTTTTCATCCATCTATTCACGTGCAAGCCTATGTAAATCTTGCTGCTTGTTTTCAAAACTGATCTTTGGGGTGAAGTAGTGGACCACACCAACTGACTTATCAAGTGGACCCGTGGACCACATTAACTGACTTATCATCAGAATAATGTCATAGTCAAGGTGAAGCAGACGTAGTAGGGTTGCACCTCCTAATTGATGATACCCATGTCGTGAAATCAACCATGACCCTCAAGAAATTCATAATAAGTGCTCTCCCATACACAACCAGTAATATCTAGAATTTAAAAATAATATATAAAGCAAAAAAAAAAAAAAACCAACCGGAATGGCAATCATCAGTGCCAACAATCTCTCTTCTAAAGACGGGGTGGGATCATCAGTGGACGTGGCACGAGAAACCATGGTTTAGGTCGTCTGTTGGATAGACGAAGTTGATGAATGATGGATATCAACCTTGTCCACTGATGTGGCCACATATCCCAAATGAGATCCCCGTCTAAGTCCCGTCAGTGCATTGGTAAGACTGAAAAAACTGTCCCAACACGCAGTAGCTTGCTTCCAATTTTTGAATGCTCGATGTCGGCCTCCACTATACCCCTCAACTTCCAATCGTGCATCATCCTATGTAAGATAAATGCCTAGGCAACACCCCACCAATACAACATAGTATTTTTCTTTGGCCATCTGCAAAGACATGTCTATTATTGGAATGTATATAAAATATTTAGTGCGAAATGCGTTTAAAATTCATGAGGCATATCCAAACGATAAAAAATAAATATTATCTTTGGTCAAATGTAATGAAAAAGTTGTGAATACGTACCCTTTCTCCATTCAAAGTGTGTGGTTGTATTTGTCAAAACGTGCATACAAAAAGCATTTGATTGACATGAACTTAAGATATTACATAACCAGAAGTCCTCATAGGAGCAATCTAGGGCCAATGGATAATACTGTATACCAAATATGAGTAATTCAAAAAATTAAAACCATAAGAGAGAAAAATGCCCATTACATGTCCACATAGAAATTCATCAAAAGAAATAAAGTCTATTGTAGCAAATCGTCCCTTCACCCCAGATTTTATCCAAACTGTAATGTAAGTTTCAAAGTTTCGAATCCGCTTCCATTAACTAGAAGCACCATCATCACTACACTTCAAATCGGAGAGAGTTTTTTTTCAGCTAATCAACACGACATTCTAATCATAGAGCAATAAAAAAGGATGTAAGCTTGTCATCTCTACTCAAGACCTGACCAACCTCAATAAACTCAGTGTTGGTTAGCCCCTGAACCTCTTCAAGTATGTCTAAGACCCTACTAGTTCAGTTGACCTCCTTCCCAAGTCCAAAGTTACGCATATCCTCTGTTACAGTCGTGAGAGACATGCCAGGACATCGCAGGGGCGAGCAGGTTGCATCCTTTTTGTTGTCGCACTCCCACCACGAGTACTATCGGATTCGGTTCCACGACTGGGAGTGTTCTAAAACAGCCTATTTTTTCTTGATTGACTTTTAGTTGAATGACCATAATATCTAGGTGATTCATGGAGATTTTCATCAGAGAGGTCCACGGTAGCATTAGGATTATCGTCCAGATCTGTCCACGCTTCGTTCAAGTCTCTATTAATACGAGACGTGGATGAGGCCATGTTCCTACTCCCTTGTGCATATCGTCCCGTAGCTTGGTCAGAATCTACAATCACTACTAAATCATTCATCCGTTCAATTTGCTTGCCATGCAACCTCTCAGCTCTCAAATGAGACTACAAATAATGAAGAATTTGGCAATTAGATTGGACACAATGGTTTCAAATCATAAATATAGAAGGTGTGTTACTTGACAATCAAGTTTCTTGAACCATAGTTGGAGGGATCGTTACCTTTAAATACTCCTCCCACATTTCGTCTGGTATAGTCACGACCATACGCTCACTATCCCAATTGAAGCCACTCACAGCCAGCATGTCCCTTACATCACTGTACTCCTTCTTGTGATACCTCAATCTATTTTGGACATTTTGCAAGTTGACAAGGATTTGAGTACGTTTATGCACCTTGTCGGCGGCCGCTTGATAGACTTCTCTTTTGAAGCCATTATCAGCCTTTCGACCTAATGCAATTTGCACAATCAAGGTGTCGAATAATACTTGATCCATACTCCTGGTCCATTTGATTTTGGCGACGCGAGAGGAAGGCTCTACGAGGGATTTGACGGACTTCTCATGGGGTGAACAATGCGTTGGTAGGATCGGGGTTCTCACCGGTGACTAAGTCAGAGACGGTGTAAAACCTTCCCAAATGTCCGACATATCACCTATGTATACATGCAAAGGCAATTACAAAAGAAAACCATGCGAGTTGTGTATCATTCAATCAGAGAATATGTCAATAAGAGTTAGTGGAACAGTAGCTACTGTTTTGTGATAATTTATCAAACCCAAATATAAATACCAAACAGATGCATATAGAACTTATACATATTTCGACATATCCATTATGTATAATCAAAGCACTTAAGAAACTTAATAGGCCTATCGAATCCTACTATTGTTTTGGGCATCTACCCACATGCGCTCCGCAATCTTGTCACGAGTTCTAATCCACTCATCTCTCTCATTGAGTGACTTGGACTAGCCATTGCCTTTCATCAACTTATGATACCTCATTTGGGGTAGGATTAGCCTCAACGTCACCCACAGGTACACCAATATCACACAAATCTTGGTATGATCCATCTTCTTTTCGTATGAAATTATGTAGCATACAACAAGCAATAACAATTTTGACCTGTGTATCAAAAGGATATTGCATGACCATCTTTAAAATTGGAAATCTCCCCTTCATCACACCAAAACATCGCTCAATTGCATTTTTCAATTACACATGTCGATAGTTGAATAATTCTTTCATATTCATGGGAGCTCTCCTAGTACGATACTCTTGCAGATGGTATCTAACTCGACGATAAGGGACCACAAACCCAAGTGAATGAGCGTAACCTGCGTCGACGACGAGGTATTTTCCTACATAATTGCAGGAATGATTCTTTCAGTCTTGCAGCAACACGATAGTACGCAGCAAATGATGAGCAAATGACGGTGAAGATTATTTACCATGTGGCACAATCAACGGATCATCATTTCTTGTCAAGGCATTATGTAGGACCCTTGCATCTGACGTTGAGCCTTCCCATCTGACTAACACGTATAATATTGACATATCAAATGAACAAGCGACAAGTACATTCTAAGACAATATACCCTTTCGGTTGCGAAAGTTTGCATGTTCTGAAGCGGGTATATGTGCAGGAATATGTGTCCCGTCAATTGCACCTATACAATCCTAGAGTGGAGGAGTTTTCGAGCCCATAAGATTAGTATGAATTATGTAAAATTTGAGATCCAAGCCTGTCTGGCTAGCCGAATTGAATGGGATTAGGAGGGATGGGATGGTAAAATCCCAGGATATGTCATCCCTCCTAATCACATTCAATCTGGCCGGTCAAACACGCCTTAAATTCACGAATGAACCGTTGGTTGATAATGGTACCTGAAAATAGCTGGCCTAATATGTATTTGATTGAATCTCATTCGGGGTTTCTGCACCGGCTTACTTAACATAATCAGGGTATAGGAAGACAACCGCATCTATAACTCGGTGAAAGTGATGGCTTATAATTTCACCTGAACGACAAAATCTGTGTCCTATCACACAATTACACACATTATGTCTGACCGTATGGAGGAACACGACTAGTTGTTCCTCCAAACTAACATTACATGTATCGCGTAAGGTTGTCTTCTCGCGCAATACTTCACATAGATGAAAAAATGCATCCTATTTCATTCTAAGTTGAGTAATGCAGTCCCTATCACCTGTGCAAATAATAGAGTTGATAAATCTGGCCCACGCATCATCACCTATTTGAGCCAACTCTCTCAACATGTAGTGTCGACAGTATTCTCCAACAGCTGCAACGCAAGCAACCATTAAAAGAACAACAATGGAATCAGTCATCTCTTCCTCATCTTCATCTTCCATCATCTATCTATCACCTATGTATACAAGTGAAAGTAGGAGACTTTAACATTAGCCTGTCTAACGAACGTTAAAAAGCCAACACTATAACAAGGAGATGCTATATCTTGGCTATGAAAATTGACTCTCCACACTTTTCTTTTTTGGATGAAGAATCAACAAGGGATGATGAGGGATCATTCCGAAGCAGCCAAAGCAAAAATTCAATACACACATTCTAAGAACCATAATTAAGGGGATGAAGGGAATCTCAAATATTGTAAGGGAATCTCATATAGATCAGACTAATGTGGCAATTTTTTATTTGTTATAAGCCCAACTGATGAATTCAATGAGTTTTTGCCAATAATCATAGTTGTAAAATAAAAACATTAAATTGAAAGCTCAAACAAAATGAGCACCCTAAAAAAACATTATATAATATTGACACTTGGCCAAATTCAATCATCAAGTAGGCAACTATTATTAAAAAAAAAAAAAAACATAGATATATTAAATACAATTGTAAGCAGTTCTCATTCACTGTACAAGAGGGATTTAAAAATAAAATAAAATAAATACTTAAACCTTTTTTAGCCTTTTATCATTGAACTCTTTTTTCTTAAGCAGCCCTTTTGAACCTTTTATCATCAAACTCTTTTTCCTCACTGATTGCATGTTTATACCATGTTATTGATTCTTAACAGTCTGTAAGAAAGTTGAAAGCAAAGGTAGAACCACTTATAATGAGGTCAGTTGGCTTCCATGTAATTTTTTTCTCCTTCCTTTATCCAAGAACATTTTGGTTCATTTTAAAAAAATCGTAGATTTTTTTTTTCGAGGATTTGAAGTTCTTCACAGACTTGATGCTAGCTTATCATAAGGATTAGTGTTTCATCATGAAGGGGATGGACTGACTGCCTGTATTAGGAGGGTGCTTTTCATTGGCCATTTGAGTTCATTTGAGATTGAAAATCTTCTGTACGGGTTTCTATTGATTATGCAATGGCATGCCTTTCCAACTTGCAAACTTAGCTAATCATCTATTACATATGCGTTCCATTTCAATTGCTAGCAGATTAAATGTGATCTTCTCTAAACTTAGATTGAGTGACCATTTACTTGTTGAACGATGCCTTGCCTTTCATTGCCTATGGCTTGGAATGCTCATCAAGTGTTACTTTCTATGGTTGACAACAGAAATTTCATATTAAAAAGAAAGAAAACAAGATCTGTTATCCATTAAGGCAATAGATAACAAGTTCAGGTACAAAGGGCTGGTCTATGGACACCTTCCTAAGCTAGATAATTTGCTGCATAGTTGGCCTCTCTCGACACATGCTGGAAACCTAAAGACTACTGACCTTACTCTTAATTTCATTTACTATGATAGTGTGCTTCCATGGAAATGCCATTGTAGAAATCTAAGTATGGCAGATGATATGCACATGATCTTTACATTTTTCCCATGCAAAAAATCAATATGCATCGACATGAGCGAATGATGGTGCTCACAACCATCAGAGTATCGATATATGTAGTGAATGGAGTTGGTACCTTCTACTACATGTGCTACCATCTACAAAATTAGTTATTGTAGCAGAAAACCCAAAATATAGTTCCTTAAATGAAAGGAGATGTTCTAAATCATATTACTAAAACTCACTATTCTACTTGAAACTCGGCCTGTGACTCAGTCGGACTTATCTAGTCAAATCAAGAACTTAGCTAACTCGATCCAAGTCACTCAGTTTTGTGAGTTTACTGAACTAGCAGTACAATGAATTTGCAAGGCTCATATACAACTAATAGAAGTACAATTTTGACATGTTTAAAACATACCTGAGACTAAGTGAGGCAGTCATATGAACGCCGTAAATGCGGGTGGCAAATGTCTACGTAGAATCTGCACAATGAGAAATATTTAAAAATTGAAAGGAATCCACACAAAAATATGATTTTTGCATCAAATTGGTTCTATAGAGAGGAAATAATAGTAATGTAAATAAATTTCCTGTACTCATTACTACAAAATGGCCATAAGATTGCAGATACACTCCTGTTGGGACTAATTTAAAAGTAGCCTAATTGCGATTCGATCTAATAGTACATCCAAACACATTGTTTAAGTAAAAAAGCAAATGACATTATCATAAATTTTAAGTCAGTAGGATGCAGGAAGAAAACATAGTAAGAGAAATGTCATTGTAACAGTAACAATTTAGACAAGCTGCATTGGGTGTGGCCCTTAACATACATGGAACAAATGTGTAAGGTGGTTGGATGATTGAAGGAACTACTATGTGAATGGGCCACCATATCCCCCCCCCCCCCCCCCCACAAAAAAAAAAAAAAAAAAAAAAAACCAACAAAACAGGGAATAGATTGTTAAGATCTTAAATATAGAGGAAACATCGGATCAACCTCTTTTTTTTTTTTCTTGAAAGGTCAAATCTTACGAGCATTTCAATCTACTCAATATGGGCATTACAAAAGATGTGTAACTTGCATTTGGGATTGTTATAAATGCTCAGGTGGAAAAAGAAATTCAAGAAACATTAGCAGTTTCTTCCCCAAAATATATAATATCTCCCCAGCTTGAAGTGCAACAAAAAACTGAAAATGATGACAGTGCAACAAAGGAGAAGCAATAGGCATCAATGACTCAACAAGTTCAATACAAAAAATTGTTGACTGAGTTGGAACATATGGCAGATACTATATGACCATCGAAATCATTGGCCCCTTCATGGATTGAGCACAATCCAAATTTTACAATGAACAAACAACCTCAACATCCTAGCCATTGCATTTTCACTTGTTGAGGTTGGAGCCCTGACCATTTTATTTTGACATGTGTATGAATTGAATGTTAATCAATCAGCCAGTCGGTGATCTTTTTATCAATGCAACTTTTGGGCTATATTCCACCCTCGTTGAGGCAGACATGTTGGATAGCTTGGACTGATGTAAAAGGATGCCATATCCAAGGTGGATGAAATCCACATCTTAACAATTTGTTGTGTTGGCAAATGTTTGCAGGCTGCAGTTTTTCACTTCTAAATGAATGGGGATTAGTTTTCATAAGAAGATTTGTGTTGGCAGATGTTTCTCATGTACATGAGTTGCCTTGTACATACGTGTTTGCTTAGCAAAACCTCATTTGGATGATCATTGCCACCAACTAACAGACTTTTTTGGATTTCAAATGGATGGTAAGAAAGAAAACCAAGTAATGGACTTCGACATTCAAAGGGTAAAAGTCTTCCTTAGGCAATTAGGATCATTTTGTGCATGCATGCCATATACAGAGAGAACAGTACATCCTAACTAAAGAAAACCAAATTTTGTGCATGCATACCATATACAGAGAGACAAGTAACTGGTGAGCAAGATATGTGCACTTAACACTGTACTATCGCCGTCTGCAGCGACAAAAGAGAACAAAAAAAACTTCAAGTAAACATTCATCGAAGCAAAAATTACATGTTGCACATACATGGAACGAAACCCCTGTTTCATCTGCCAGTAAACCCTAAATCCATGAGAAGAATTGGGGAAGAAATAGTTTTGATAAAAATTACATGCTGCACATACCTAGAACGAAACTCCTGTTTCATCTACTAGTAAACCCATCTCTATATAGATGATGAAGGATCACCTGTAGAAGACGCGACCTGAAGCTGGTCGTTGGGTTCAAGTACGGTTGACTGCGACAAGGCCATCTGCAGAGACAGCATTACAAGATCGAAGAGAAATCCCGCGAGATTTGGTGGATGGGCTCGAGGAAGACGATGGGATGCAATGAAGTTATCTCTTCTCTACCGTACGAACCCCTCTAAAAACTGAGGGATATGGCGGTTCATCTAAATATCGCTAGCCCAAACGGTCATGTGGGATGGAGGGATGGGATCGCGTGATCCCATCCCTTCAAAACCCGTCTAAATCATCCGGCCAAACAGGCCATGATCGAATAATCCTAACCTATGAATGAAGTCAATCTGTTCTTGTAAGACCCGTATTCTAGCCCGTACCATTTCGTAGGCCTCTGCAGTCCTCCAGGTCGAATTCCGACAACTCGTGATCTGTGATTGACGTTTGCACACAACTCTAAGTCGTATCCCGTGGATTTGAGTCAGCTTAAATCGAGACTTTACCATTGCGACCGCACCGTCGCAGTGGTTCCAACGCCGCATCTTGCATACCGATCCAATACTTTGGCAGGGATATGTAGACCCGCATTCAGTTCGAGAAAAAATGTCGCGCATTACAATCCCAAGAGAATGTCCCATCAATCATATCAAAAGTCAAGTACTCCATCCCATCAAGTCAAGTACAAGCAACCATCCCCCTCTTACATCACCCTTACCTAAAGTCAACTCTCCCTTACACAAGTACACACATTCATCCCTCTCTCCCATCATCTCTCTCTCTCGCTCTCTCATTTTTTTCCTCTCAAGCAACCCACGTCCAAGCTCCCCATGAGAGAGCTAGTGTGGCCCACCTTCCTATCTCTCATCCCCACCATCCAAAGTCCATATCAACCATTAAAATCCATTCTTTGGAGCTATAGAACGTGTTGGTGGAAGAAGAAAGAAGAGATTAAAGGTGGGTGTTCTTCTACGGTTTGATTTGTATGATTTTAATGATTTTAGGACCCACTTGTGGTGGGACCTATCTTGATGTACGATTTGTATCAAAGAGGGACCCATAGTGGCAGGGTCCCTCCACTACTCCGATCGATCTCTCTCTCTCTCTCTTGTTATGGGTGTGGCCCACTTGATCCATGCCATCCAACACTAGGATGTGGGGGCCACCTTGATGTATGTGGCTGGTGGGCCACGTGGACCCCACCTTGATGGATGTATAACATTACCACCGTCCAAGTCGTCGAACGTCCAGTAGCAGAGGTTGCTGGACTGCATGAAGGAAAACAAAAAAAAAATCAGCTTCATTCAGAGCTTTGGTGGGCCACACGTGTGGACCCACCCCATACATGTGACCCATCTGGGTCGTCCATTTGCTGGACGAACCCCACCACCTTAATGTATGTTTTTATATCCACCCCGTCCTTGCATCAGATGTGGGGCCCACTTGATCCCGTGATGAGTGCACACATGGCACTACTCTAATGCATGTGATTTGCCACACCGTCCAGAGCCTGGACGGTGGGGCCCTCATCAAATGTATGTGTTATTGCATCCACACCGTCCAGCGTGGGACGGTGCTGGATGCACCATGGTGTATAAGCGCTATGCACACCTCCCATGGGTCCCACGTGCTATGATCCTGACCATCCAGATCATGTGAGACCCACCAGATTAGCCACTAACAGGTGGGCCCTGTAGTGACGTCACCCAAGTTCTGTGGAACCCACCGTGGATATGTTTCAATCCATCCGTTCATCCGTGTGGAAATCCCACATGTGATGCATGTGCTGCGCCACCATGATATATGTATTTCATCATCCGTGGCCCACCCCACATGTGTGGGTGGGACCCACATTAATGTATCTACACCGTCCAGATCATTTGGACGGTGGCAACCCACCTTGCGTTTGTGTATACACTGTCCAGGGACAGTACTGTCCGTTTTAAAAAAATAATAATGATAATAAAATAATATAAAATATAATATAATATTATATTTTATATATATATATATATATATATATATATATATATATAGGGAAAAGGTACTATACGCTCAACCGTATTATACCTTCCATAAGGTCGAGTGCTGGCGGCACATTATTGGTCAGATGGTAAAAGCTTTAAACAACGGGGAGATTTTATAGGAAATCGAAGAAACACTGCATCAATTATAGAGTAAAATAGGTAAAAACGTTATTAAAGCGACGTCACCAAGTTATGTGGGCCCCACCATAATGTATGTTTTATATTCACACATTCTATTCATCTGTCAAGATCATTTTAGGGCAATATGCAAAGAATGAGTTAAATCCAAAGCTCCATTGGACCCAACATAGAAAACAGTGGGGATAGTGAGGCCTACCATTGAAAACTTCTAAAGGCCACGAAAGTTTTAGATCAAGCTGATATTTGTGTTTTCTCTTATTTCATGTCTTTTTTTAACTTTTGAACAGGTTGGATTTCAAATAAACATTATGGTGGGCCTTGGGATAGTTTCAATAGTGGGAATCACTCTCCCCATTGTTTACTGTGATAGGTCCACTACAGATTTTTATCTGCCTCATTCTTTAACTTATGCCCTAAAATGATATTTCTAAATAGATGGATGGTGTGGATACAACACATACATCATAGTGGGGCTCACAAAACTTGGTGACGTAGCTTTAGTAGCCGACTCGACTACTCAACTCTGCGTACTTTAGTAGCCGACTATCTTCAGTACCGCACCCTGTTTTGACGTTAGCAAAGCTTTTTTTTTTAATCTAATCATGAGGTATGTGTTATATATATCCAGACCGTCCATTCATTTGGTGAGCTCATTTTAAGGCTTTGGACAAAAAATAAGACGGATCTAATTATCAATTGGACCACACTGCAAAAAGCAGTGTGAGATTGAACGTCTACCATTAAAACCCTTTTTAGGTCACAAATGTTTTGGATTAGTATGAAAAAAAATTTCCCTCTCCATTCAGGTCCTGTTGACTTTATGAACAAATTGGATAGAAAATAAACATTATGGTAGGCCCTACAAATTTTTCAACGGTGAAAATCATTATCCCCACTGCTATTTGTGGTGTGGTCCAGATGATCTTTGGATATGATTCATTTTTTGAACCAGGCTCTAAAATGATATCTAAAAATAGATGAACCATGTAGATATAATAAATACATAAGTGTGGGCCATGTAACTTTGATCTCCTTTAAACCTACAACTCGGAGCTGGAGGAGCGTCAGCCAATCCCAACATGAATTGCGTCCTACCACCTCCCGGATGGTAATCCGTCCGGGCAGGGCTATGTGGGGCTCAACGTGATGTAAGTGTTTTATATCCACGCTGTTCAACAATTTTCTCAGATCATTTTAATATATGGCCCTAAAAAATGAGGCAGGTCCAAGGCTTAAGTGGACCACAAGGTGGGGATTGAACATCCACCATTAAAAACTTCTTACAAGCTAGAGAAGTTTTGGATCAAGTTGATATTTGTGTTTTCACTTCATCCACGTCTACATGACCTTATGAATAGGTTGGATGGTAAAAATTCAATAACAACTTATTTTTCCCTACATAACCATTACAGTGTGCCCTAGGAGCTTGTAACGGTAGAAATTCAATAACAATTGTTTTCAAGGTGTGGTCCATCTGAGATTCAGATAATACTTATTTTTGGTGTAAATTCCTTAAGTTATATTTCCAAAAGGATGGACAGCATGGATAGAAAATATACATCATGGTCGGGTCCACACAGCATTAGTTTTATTTCTCCAGTTTTCCTATAAAATTCACGCCCTATTAATTAGGTTTCCTAAAAATCTCCCTATTGTGTAAAGCTTTTACCATCTGACCAATAATGTGCCACCAGCACTCGACCTTATGGAAGGTATAATATGGTCGAGCGTATAGTACCTTTTCCCATATATATATATATAGGAAAAGGTACAATGTGCTCGAGCTCACGGCTCCGTCCCATGCGGTCGACCTGTGTGGGCCCCACCGTGATGCCTTTCGAACATCTACCCCATCAGTCAGATGCGTCATTCCACCATGGACCTAGATCTCAAAAATCAAGTCAATCCGTGACTTATGTGGGCCACACCACATATAAAAGTGAAGAGGGGCCGTGCAACCATTAAAACATTCATAATCATTTTTGGGGCCCACAAAAGATGTGGTTTGCAAATCCAGCCCATCCATTATGTGTCTCCCACTTGTATGAGTGTTCAGACCAAGTTTCAGCAGCATTCAAAACTCAGGTGAGCCCCACCAAGTGCTTTTATACGTTTTAACGGTGTCTTCACATGATTTTAGATGGTATGGCCCACTTGAGTTCCGTATATGCCTAATTTTTGGGATATCCCATTATTTAAAGGGGAACCATCAAATGCACGGTGTTAATGGTCGACATGCATCACGGTGGGGCCCACACAGCTCGACCTCACGATAAGCTTATCGTGAGCTCGAGCGCATAGTACCTTTTCCCTATATATATATATATATACACACACACACACACGTGAGTGGTGGGCCCATGTGGGACCCACCTAGATGTATTTGTTATATCTAAACCATTTGGCCGTTTGGAGACGGTGGAGCTCGTTGTTGTCCAATGACAGCACGTTATGTGACCCCACCATGATGTTTGTGTTGTATCAAACCGTCCATCCATTATGGACCCACCTTATATGTGTTTTACCTAAGCTATTCACCTGTTTTGCCAGCGTGGGCACCACCATGGTGCATTTATCTCATCCACGCTGTCCAGATTGTGTTGGACGGTGCTGGACAATGTTTGGATGGTGCTGATTTACTTGGACATGTGCACCACCATGAAGCAGTGCTTCATCTGCACCATTTATGTGTGGACCCCGCTAGATGTATGTGTTGCATCTGCACACTGTCCATCCACGATGCGGCCAACCTTGATGATATGTTGTATATCCACACTGTCCAGACACGATGCGGCCAACCTTGATGATATGTTGTATATCCACACTGTCCAGACCTTGGATGGTGGGGATTGGATTGACTGGCGTACCTCACTTCCGCTATATAGCTGTTGTACCACATCAGCAAGTCTTGAGGGCCACCGTAATGTATTTGTTTCATGGTCCATTGATATGGGCCACCTGGGGTAGATGAGGCCCATTGGTGTGGCCCATTAATATGGCCCACTTGTCATGTATATGACACCCATTAATATGGTCCACTTGATGTGTATTGAGGCCCATGGGCTATAGCCCATTATGATGTATTTGAGGACCATAGGCCGTGGCCCATGGTGATGTATATTATGCCCGTGTATTCGACCCGTTGTGAAGTATATTAGACCCTTGTATGAGGTTTGTGGGCCCACTATATGCTTGGCCCTATGTGGGTTACTCCTTTGGATCAATGATGGTTAAACGTCCACATTGTGACCCTCTTTTAGGTCTTTTGTTAGGCCTAGTATCGAGGCCGACTCCGATTTGTCGAAGCCGATTCTATAGGCCAATTCTGAGTATCGAAGCCGATTCCGAGTATCGATTCAGATTGTTAATTACCGATTCCGATTATCGAGGTCAAGGCCGATTCTGATTGACGTGACCGATTTGTCGATTGTCATGACTAATTGCCGATTCTAATTGACATGACCGATTTATCGATTCTGATTATCGATCGATTCCGATTGACGTAACCGATTTGCCGATTCTAATTATCGATCGATTCCGATTGTTGTGACCGATTTGCCGATTTTGATTATTTATCGATTCCAATTGTAGTGACCGATTGTCGATTCTGATTGACGTGACCGATTTGCCGATTCTGATTATCGATCGATTCCGATTGTTGTGACCGATTTTCTGGTTTTAATTATTGATCGATTCCGATTGTCGTGACCGATTGCCGATTCTAATTGATGTGACCGATTTGCCGATTGTCGATTAGCGATCGAGACCGATTATCATGACTGATTACCGATTCTGATTGACGTGACAGATTTTTTTATTCTGATTATCAATCGATTCTGATTTTCATGACTGATTCCCGATTCCGATTGACATGACCGATTTGCCGATTCTGATTATCGATCGATTTCGATTGTCGTGACCGATTGCCAATTTCGATTGACGTGACCGATTTATCGATTCTGATTATCAATCAATTTCGATTGTTGTGACCGATTTGCTGATTTCGATTATCGATCAATTATGATTTTTTGAAACCGATTTTAGATGTCGATTCCGTTTGGTCGAGGCCGATTCTGTATGGTCGAGGCCGATTCTGATTATCGAAGCCAATTCCGTTTGGTCGAGGTCGATTCTGTTTGATGAGGCCAATTCTGTTTGGTCGAGGTCGATTCCGTTTGGTCGAGGCCGATTTCGATTATCAAGGCCGATTCTGTTTAGTCGAGGCCGATTCCATTTGGTTGAGGCCGATTCCAATTGTTGAAGTCGATTTCGATTGTCGAGGCCTAATGTAATGTATATAAGGCCCATGAGATGCGGCCCTTTGTGATGTATATTAGGCCGGTGTTAGAGGCCTATTCTGATGTATATGTGGCCCATGTGATGTGGCCCACTTGATGTATATAAGGCCCAATGTGACGTATTTATGGCCATCCATTGGGGCCCATCTTGATGTGATGCATAATGCACTCGTGTGAGAGGCTCATTGCGATGTGTTTGGGGCTAATGGGTTGTGGCCCATTGTGATGTATTCGGGGCCCATGGGACGTAGCCCATCCGATGTATATAGGCCCATATGATGTGTATTGGGCCCATATGACATGGCCCATTAAGATTGTATGAGGCCCATTGTGGTGCATTTGAGGGCCAGGCTATGGAGCCCATTGTGATGTATGTTAGGCCCATGTGAAAAGTCCATCGTGATGTGTATTAAGATCTTGAGTGAGGCTCATGGTGTTGTATTTTTAGCCCTTGTGTGAGGTCATGATTCCACTATATGTTAGGCTCTATGTAGGTCATTCCTTGAGGCAATGTTGGTTAAATGTCCACATTGTCGAGATCGATTGTCGATGTCAGTTATTGATACCGATTATGAGTATTTGACAGCATAAGCATCATGATATATGCCCATACGCATCATCTGCATATTTGTTATGAGATGTGGTTGACCATTACATATATCATTGGGCAGGTTGTTATGAGACTCCCTGATAGGCAGAGGTTATCTCACATGAGCACATGGGATGCACAGGATTGATGCATGACTGGATTGTATGACTCATGCATCTCACATTGTGTTATGATTATTGTACGCCCTAACAAAATCAGGGTCGTGGCCTCCACAAGCATATCGTAGATGGCAAAATGGGACACCGAAAATGTTTGGTTCTAGCATACGGGCGTCATAGATGTCCCTAGGTGAAAATTCCTAAACCTCCGTGGCCAAGAGACGCCCCAACGTCGAGATCAAGTGGATATATATGAGCACATGAGGGCCATATACCAGTAGGCCGCATCTCCCATGTGTCATGGTCAGTTGGGAGGGGGTGTGACCTTACCCACCTTAGTGAGGGGGAAATATCTAGGTTGAGTCTGACCAGCTTAAGGAATGGGTCCGCTATCAACAAGTCGGGCCCAATATTGGCCGACAGATAGTGAGGTCTCTTCCACTTACCTAGTTGTGCACTCAGATAGGGGCGGCAAGCTGGCGTTGAGTGTAATAGAGCCCGGTGATATCCCAAAGTGGAACCATACTGATATATGGATTTATTGAGCAGGAGTTGCATATTAATTCATTCACTATCCACTCGGGCTGGTGGTGCGCAACTGTTTATTACGTGTACCTTCATAATGGTCAGAATTTCGGTTTGAGCGTGCGATTAACCTAAGATCAGAAGTTTACCACATTGTGTCTGACTATCTAAATTTAGGTATGGGACTGGTTTGGATAAAAGTCTCTTGTAGTGGACCCCGTAGCCTGCAATACTACGTACTATCATCCCGACTTCACACTCTAGCTTGATCATTTCATTCGCATCGCATATTGTATTACATCCGCAGGCATATGACATTTTGGGTTGCTATGTTTCTGCACTTATATGGCTTAGACGGACTTAGCAGGATTTACGCATTGCATTGTATCCTCGGCATCTGATATTTGGCTCTCTATGATTCCTCATTTGCATAGCTGATTTGTATTGCGTAATCTAATTTTGTATGATTTATAGACTTGTAGTATTTTCGCTTACTCTGATATCGTATGATTTATGAACTTGTCAGTAATTCTAATATTGTATGATTTATGAACTTATCAGTATTTTTTCTTACCTTGATTATTCTGATATTACTTACTTAGCACTTATCTTGTACACCCACTTTCATCACATTCTAAGCTTTTTATAAGTTTATGCACGATAGATGCATGCAGGTGACGTTAGGTTGCAGCAGCGTTAAGCTTAAAGCATGCAGCGGTCTTCTGGGGCTTTGATTTTTGACATATGTAATTCTCTTTCAGCATTGTATTAAAATGTTTATAGTAGTGGATATGTGATGATGATGTTGCCTTTATGATTTGGGTATACTTGTGGTTATGCTTCTTATGAGACAAATGTATGTTGAAAAATCTTCCTTGTAGAATCCCAAGATCGGAATCTGGCGTATGGACGCTGGGAGCCGAGAATGGGGTACTACGGAGGCTGTCAGTACCGGATTCGGCAATCAGAAATTTTATAAGCCCGATTTTCGGGTTTGGGGCATGACAATTCTAACCATCTATTTTTATGAAGTGTAGATCTCATGATTAGAATAGTTAAATTGAAGTGCTACTTAGAAATCATAATCAATACAAAGTGGGATCTATCCAATAGATGGATCAAGATCATGGTTGGACCTATTTTATTTCTCCACTCAATCTTAACCATCCATTTTCCATGTTGTTCATCAGATCCTTAGAATCATCCAAGTGGCATGATTTTTGCACCAAGGCTAATCCCTAATTATATGAATAAATGTACCATGCAGCTTGATGATTGAGCATCCCACATGTCACTTAAAAGCTGCTTGTTTCATGGTTGGAATAAAATGGTATTGAATTGTATTAAATTGGATTAACAACGTTATTGCCCAATGATTGCATGTTAGGAAATTCCATGGTATTTTAGCCATTCAATCCATATTTGGGATAAAATTCTCTTCATCGAAGAACACTGGAGTGAACAAAATTCTGTTTGATGGACCATGGAATTGTAATCAACGGACCAAATTCACAATGGATGTCATTCACTTACGCATATATAACCAGAATGTCATGTGTAACCAGTGTATATGGATGGACGGCATGGATAAATGCATGCATCAATGTAAGGCCCATATGTGTAGTGGATTTCAAAATCTACTAAAATCCCAATGGGACCAAATGCAATTCCATCCCACCTAATCCCAACCTTTCTCCTCTTTCCCAAATGCTGGATGGAATTTGCAAGGGGCCAAACACAATTCTATCCAACCTAATCTGCAAATGCGCACATTGCTAATGTTCCCATCTAAAACCCTTCTCTTTTTTTTCTTTTTCTTTTTCTTTTTTTTTTTTTTTTTTTTTAAAAAAAAAACATCTGGGACGTTCGCAATATACTACTGTACACGATCAATGATCCGGATCTCTAACAATGTGCCATCTAATGGTGGGAATCTGGTGCCACACGAGAGACGTTGGGTCCATATTCTATCAAAACCTCGACTAATTAAAAGGTAAAATGCTACGAGGGCCTGTTTGGTAGACCCCAAAAACTGAATCCATCTCATTTAAATTAATTGTAGTTGTGTAATTAGATATCGCGGTAGGTAGTTATCAGGATTATTTTTAATTCTTGCCAAAAACATAAATGATCTGTAATGAATAGTTATGATTACGTACAGTAAGACGAACTCATTTCTAGACATCGACCAAACAGTCCTGCGGTGGTAGTTGGATGCTTAAAAGAAGTCTATATTAGACAAAGAATTAGTTATACTAACTCAACTTAGACGAACTAATAGACCTATTATTTTGTACCTAAATCACACCAACTTACGTAGACGTGGACCACTTACATCCACTCACTTAAGCCCAAGCCCAACCCAACTTTAAGAGGAGGCCCAAGGTCTAGCCCATGGTACTGAATGCGTGAACTAATTCGGATTGGGTCGGATGAGGAAGAGTTGGGTTATGTTAATTAACACCCGCAATGAGCAAACTCACTCATAAATTTAAACATCTAACTATCAAATAACACATGTAACTATTGAAATAATACTGAGCTAAGATCCATCGACATGTCCATAAACAAATAAAATTAATAAAATAGAGTGTTACAGAGACAAATCTTATGACCCATCCACATAGTCATTCACTGATGATCTAACCTTTGACTTTTTGAATTGCTTGTGGGCCATTCAAATTTCTTATTTTAATGTTCACAATTCATTATGCAATAGAATCCTTGACATAAATGGACTACTAAGCCTGTGGGCCATGTAAGCTCCAATCATAAACCCTATTTTTTATATTATATGCAAGCCATGATTTAAGGTCTAGATATGGTTAGTTCCAGTCATAAAGCCCTATTATCCATGCAGGCTATGATTTAAGGCTTATATATAGACAATTTCAATCATGAATCCTACTTTCCTTGCGGTCCATGATTTGAGCATTATATCAATGCATATTATTCATAAATAATGTATGTACATGTATTGCATGTATAGATTATTCAAGTTGGTTTAGGTTACTCGGAGCCTTAACCCAAACCCAACCTAATGTGGGAAATAAAACATAAAAACATCCAAACTTACATGATGTTAAGAGTATCTTAAACGTTATACAATTGTACATTTCTTGAAGATAAGATATCCGAAGCCTCCTAATTGTGCAAGAGATGTGGCCACTTTAGGATTCAATCAATTCAGTCTCGATCTAGCCTTTTAGGGCCCGTTTGGATACCACCAAATAAGTTACTTTTTTGCTTATAGTAGTAGTAGATAAATGACTTATTTTTCAAATAAGTGAGTTTGGTTTATGTTTAGTTATACATAACTTTTTTACTTTTCATAAGTTATTGAAGAGAGGCATCAAGAGAGACAAAGGGAGGAGAAGCTAATAAGTATGTGGTTTACCAAACATACTCATCTTTTTAATAAGTAGAAACTAAGATAAGTTTGTTTTTTTTTTTTTTAACATATGCACACACACTCCCACATACTCACTAGTGGAAGTTCACCACCTATGGGTACTCCAACGACCAGGCATTGAAACTAAGATAAGTTATTTGTCCAATAAGTAGCTTATATTAAGCAACTTACAATCCACACTCTACTAGTGAACTTGCACTAGTGAGTAAGTGGGAGTGTGGTAAAAGTGGTAGAAGTACCGACCTTCATTTTTTCATGTTTCAAGGAAATCAATTATACAATTAATAAAATGCACAAGTCCAAAGCAACGAGTGTTAGATGCTTTTAAGGCAAGATACCCTTCAACTACCCAAGTGAGTTTAGAAAGAATCTAATGATCTTTCATCTACCTCATCAGGCTTGAGGCCCAACAAAGAAAGTACGATTTAAAAAGAGTTGAATAATGATGGAGTTGCTATAGCCAAGTCTGGCTGACCGTCAAGGGCCTGTTTGGATTCACGTATAAGGTTGTAAAGTATTGTATTAACGGTGGATTTTTACATTATACAACATTTAAATAGGAGTTGGCGTCCATGGGTTACCATGCGCGCGAATACATCAACATCTCAAAATTTTCAAAAGGCGGTAGTGTAATTTCAGACAGCACTGCATCGTACAGTACAGTGTAGACATTGTGCTTAATTTTTTTCTCCTCTTTCCGTCTCCCCACCGTCAAGCTTCCACCCTTCTTTCTCTCATATCTCACCCATACCACCTCCTCTTCTCTCTTCTCCTCTTTCTCTTCCTAACCAAAACCAATGGCAATCCTGTAAATTCAACCATCCCCAACTGCCCCTCTCCCACATGTGGAAACCTCACCATCAGATAACCTTTCTGACTTTCCAGTCAAAACCTAGATTTCTGTGGCTACCCAAGCTTCAACTTCACCTGTAACACCCAACAAAAACTCATCTTTCATCTCTCTAACCACGATTACTATGTTACAAATATCAATTATTCCAGAAATACCCTCACCCTTGTCAACATTGACGTGATTGGCAAAACATGTTCGAGAGCCCGCCACAACATTACCCTAGAACCGGTGATCAGGCACTTAAATTACAGTGCACTCGACGAGAATCTGACATTTTATTTCGACTGCACTTACTACCATTCATTGGATAGGGATCTTCCTTGCTTGAGCAATGGTGGAAATCACTCATTTATGTTTAGAGCTGGAAGCATTCCAGAGTTTGATTGGTTCCGGTACTGTGAGGACTAATTTTGGAGTCTAAGGTTGATGTTCTAACCACAGATGCATTTGGTGGGGTGTTGGAAAAGGGGTTTGAATTGGGGGTGCGGATGCCTTTCGCAGGCTGGTAACCCAGGTGGGTCCTTGCTCTTGCTCGGGTGGTAGACTCTCAGAAGTTTCAACTCTCGGTCAAGGGTTCGAGTACCCATAGGTGGTGAAATTCCACTAGCATGAGTGTGTGGGGTGTGTGTGCGTGTGTTTTTAAAAAAAAAAAGGCTAGTAACCCAGGTGGGGCCCACTTTCATGTTTATGAATAATCATCCTTGTTCATCGGTTCTGTGAGTTCATTTAAGAACATGTTGATATTTTAAATGGCATCCATACCGTTAATAACATCAATTCTATTGGGATAAAATGGATGGATGGGTAGGATTATTCAATCACAAACATGATAGTGGGCCCCACCTGGGATACAATGTATGAGAACTTAAAAATAACCACTGTCGTACAAGTGTTATCAATATTATACGTATATACAATACGCAATCCTAATAGTCGTATCCAAACATTAATCTGTACAAGAATTTGTATACTTGTCCGAATAATACATTCTATCTAAACATTGATTAATGGAATGTTGATTTGGATGTATTCTGAAATTGATTGAACATATACATGAACAGTATCCAAATACAATGCAATACACTCTTATACACGAATCCAAACAAACCCTTAATATGATGCTTTAAACCTTCATTTGTTTATATTTTAGTCCTTACTCTTGCTCGGGTGGTAGACTCTTAGGATTTTCAACTCCTGGTCAAGGGTTCGAGTACCCATAGGTGGTGAAATTCCACTAGCATGAGTGTGTGGGGTGTGTGTGCGCGTGTTAAAAAAAAAAAAAAAACCTTCATTTGTTGGAAAAGCCACCGTAAGTAGATACTGGAAATGCATATGGGTTTTGGTATAGTATAGCATATCAAACAAGAGTAATAAAAATGAAGATTTACAAACACGTTTTTTATATTTTTCTATTCACTATGAGATAAAGATTTTGCATTTAAAAACCAAACCAGCAATATAAGCTTACAGGAACTTCTTATGTATTTATTAGGAGAAGAATGGTACCTGCGCACTCTGGTACGTCCACGTGATGTACGGCACTCCCTGAAACTTTCGGGACAACACAAAACTCTAGTCGGCTAAGTCAAAAACGGAAACAACATTTCTCTTTGCTTGCGTGAAGTGCATACCGGTGTGTATTTATTTGAAGAAAAATGCTCACCCGCGCACCCTCTTAAATATAGGTGATGCGGCACTCCCTGAAACCCACAAACCCAACTTTAAGGACGACACAAAAATTTGCTGGGCTATGGAAAAAGATGACAATTACCTCTCTTGATTTACATTTCTCTTTGCTGACGTAAAAGTGCGTATGGTGCTCACATCCTTCGTGCACATGACCCACATTTGGAATTTAGACCGTGGACAGTTAATCTTTTGTGCCATACACCAAAATTAACATTGATGTAACATCCTAGCCACTGATTAGATGTTTTTTGCTTTATTGCTATTAGAGATGGCCAGCTAGAAAAAGTCCAACCAACGATTAACATTGAATGGGCGAAGATCCCTCAGCGGTTAGGATAATCCTGCCATTTTAATTTTAACGAATGGTCCATCAATGGTAAGACCAATTAGATGAACGGTCAGGGTCGGGAAGCGTGTGCACTCATTGTAAAATATAAGACGCCCATCAGGTTGCCCCAACTCATTGTAAGATAGGATTGCCGGGTATTTGGATCAGATCTCATCCATGTCGGGCCCAATCTCAACAACGGCTCGGATCCCATACTCATGCATCCTCCTGTTCACACGAGAGCACGCATGTGGTGTAGGGTGCAGATGTTTTTTAGGATTGACTAACAACGTCTCAGACTCACAGGTAGCCTATGAAATGGAGGGATGACAATGCACCGCATGCGATGCAAATGATCACGTCAGCAGATCCCAGCCATAGATATGGGGATCTAAACCATCCTTAACGAGTGCACGGGGTGGATTGAACACCGTAGATTTCACGAATCCTACAATCCCAGCTATTAGTGGACACTCTGCCCGTTGCTTTGGATGGCTCAGATTATATACTGTGTTAAATCAGATATACGGCTCAGATTCGCATATATATTGCTCCTTGTAATGGAGATGTGGACCGCTCCTTTCTAAGAATGTCTGTCACTTTCTTAAGCTGAATTTATCAGTGACTCAGTTTTGCAACTCGGCAATCTGGACCGATCAAACTATCATGAGTAAACTATCATAGCCCTTGAATTGAGGGACATTTTCTGAAGAAAAAGGAGAGTCGGTGGAAGTTTGGTTGATCATTTTTATAGCCATCCATTTTGTTTTGCCCAAAGTCGTCCATGAGAATGGTTAGGATTCTCCCAACTGGTGTGGCTTTCGGGATTTAGCCTATCCAAGGTATAGACTAGCAGATGATCGGTTTGGATCGTGTACACGTGTGCTACGATCTCCTAAAACCTAAGTGAGAGAGTCACAGATAGTCGCACATGGGCGGCCCACTCTCCAGAATCCTTATCCAGCCCAATATCCTTGGTTCACGTGTATCGCGGCCAGTGATCGCGGAGATTAATGGACAGGATCAACTTTGGTAGGCCACTGTGCAAAAGAAAAAAAGAAAAAACAATTGCCCGTGTGGGACAAAATCAGAGCCGGATTCGGTCGAGTCAGCCCGTGACCGTGGAACCGACCTGGATGTATTTGTTTTATATCCCCACGTTAACTTTAGGGAATGAGCCCAAAATTGAGGCAGATCCAATTATAAGGTGGACCACACCACATGAAGCAGTGGTAATTGAATGTCTAGTATCGAAATCTTTTTAAGGCCCACTATAAAGGTTTCTTTGACATTTAATCTATTGATAGAGTTACACAAAACTGATGAGGGGCAAATACGAAATTGTAATAGAACCGCTATTATTGAAGTTTGAAGTATATCCAAATATCTTAGAGGGGAGTGAATAGGGCTTTTTCAAATTATTTTCTAATAAGAACAAACTATGCCTAACTTTAATCTAATGAGTAAGGCAAAGTAACTTTTTAGCTTCCAAACCAATAGAGGGTCTAATTCATATAGGCTTATACAAGATTTTTATATGAAGAAGAAGCCTATAAGTGATAGTGTATATGATAGTGTGTGAGATGTGATCTTTATCAGTACTTATATATTAACCAAATCGTGTAACATAAAAGACATTCGATAATCATAAGCATAATTAGAATAATGCATAAAAAGTGTAATGTCTCGGAAAAATTCGTACAAAGACCCGAGTATCCCCTCAGGCAAAAATCCTTACGGACCAAATTCCTTAGGAATTAGATGAAAATTTATTAAGTACTAAGCTAAATTAATCGGCAGATTTGCTTGAATCACTATCTATATAAACTGCAAGACCCAAAACCATTAAAATCGCTAGTTTAACATTACTTAAAAACTTATGAGAAAACTCAAAACCCAGATGCTCCGGAGAGCACATTGAAACCCCGTATCGAACCTACACTGCACGTCAAAAGTCCGATTACCGCAAAACTATAAGGTTATGACCGCCTTATTGGGCTTGAAAACTATCACAGGAATCGAGCCCAAATAGTATCCAGAAACGCACAACTTGAGCCATAAGTTAAGCGTGTGAGAAACGTGAATATTTTTAGAAAATGAACCAGAACTTAAGTGAATTGGACCATCCACTTACTGGAAAAATTGATGACTTCAGACCGTCAGTTTCTAACCAAACTTTACCCGTGGATCAGGAAAATTTTCCTGCACATGTTAGTATACTTGCAACCCTGATCAAGTGACGATGACCATTGAACTGATACAAGTCCTCCACGGCCAATTCACAAATCCGATTGGACTAAAAGCATAACCTGGATTAGATCCATGGTCAGGGAACTTACTCCATGACGCAGGTAAGTAATGGGCCTCCAAATGAGTCTCGTTTGCTCGAAACAGACACCCTTTGTCTATAACCTAAGTAAACCATGGCCCTGGGGCCATTTGAACCAGTTCTGGGCCTATTTAAGGACCTTAAACAACCTCATTCCCATTCCATACGAATTTTCTCCAAACCCTAGGAGAGAGAAGAGTGAAAAGAAGAGAAAAGAGTGAGGAGAAGAGAGAGTTTGGGAGATCAATGCGGTGTTTCTCTCTTACGACTACGCGCACTAGATCATCTTTACATCTAGCTACACGAGTCATTCCAACTCCGATTTGGGTAATAAATCTCATTCCTAATCTTGTTTTAGGAATCCAAATAAAGGAATCGACAAAATAGATAACCTATTTCGTGATTTAGGTAGTCGTTGTGCTGTAGATGGGGACGTAGTGTATGAACCGAGTTCGTAACGGGTGTATCGACGAAAGGTGCGGAATATAAATGTTTAGGTTATGGTTTTCAAGGCTTTCAATGTCAGCAATGATTTATATCTGACTTGATTGCTGCCTTATGATCATAGTTACGATGCATTTGAAAAACTATACCTGTGTGTGAACTATATGAATATATAATGCATTCCATGTGTTTGTTGAAATATTTGAATGAAAGTGAAATTCTGATTTATGCTTGCCATGACTATTAATATAGAATACATGTTTGTTATATTTATGACAACTCCTTTACGAAAGGATTTGCTATAATATATGTCACGCTCCAAACTCAGAAATCGGATTCATATGAATCCTGATCATCGAATCTGGTGCCGACAGCCTCCGTAGTACCCCATTCTCGGCTTCTAACATTCATATGCCAGATTTTGATCCTGGGATCCTATAAGGAGGATTTTTTTGTACATTTAACTAGTAATAATCATAACCACAAGATTACCCAATTCATGAAGGAAACATCATCATCACATATCCACTAATATAATCATTTGAGTACAACACTGAAAGGGAAATACATAAATAGAAAATCAAGCTCCAGAAGACCACTGCGCGCTCCAAGCTCAACACTGCAGCAACCTAACATCACCTGCACACATCTATCGTGCATAAGCTTATAGAAAGCTTAGAGGGTGGTGTACGTGTGTGCACAAGGTAAGTGTCAAGTATTCAATACAATGTCATAATCATACAATACCGAAAAATCGGTAATCCATAAACCATATAATGTTTGAATAAGCAGAAACACTGATAAGATCATGAATTATCAGAGTAAACAGAAGTACTGATCAGGTCATAAATCATACGATGACAGAGTAAGTAGAAGTACGAACAAGTCCATAAGTTAATCAATATCAAAATGTGCAATATAGAACAGCTATGCAATAAGGAGTCATAAAGAGTCAAATATCAGATGCCGAGGATATAATGCAATATACAAATCCTGCTAAGTCTGTCTAGGCCATATAAGTGTAGAAACATAGCAACCCAAAATACCATATACGTGCAGATGTAATGCAATATGCGATGCGAATGATATGACCATGCTGGAGTGTGAAGTCGGGATGATAATACGTAGTATCGCAGGCTACGGGGTCCACCACAAGGAACCTCTATCCAAACCAGTCTCATACCTAAATTTGGATAGTCTGACTCAACGTGGTAAACTCCTGATCTTAGGTTAGTCGCGCCCAACCGAAATCCTTGTCATAACAAAGATACACAACAATTAGTTGCGCACCACCAGCCTGAGTGGATAGTGAATGGATGAATGAATGAGTATGCAACTCCTACTCAGTAGCCTGTCAGCACAGTAGCCTGTCAACCGCTGGTAGCTCGCCTAGTGTGGTAACTCGCCCAGGCCTCAGCCCCACCCACATCACACCCGCCCACATCAGCGTCCGCCCAAGTGCGCCCGCCCACATGCACAACAGTGACGGGGTGTCGTAATATCATGTCAGTCCTCAAATCAGTACGGTTCCTCTCTGGGATCATCACTGGGGTTTAGTACACTCCAAATGGCACTGCCGCTCTCCCTAGCTGCATAGTCCAAGTGAGCATAAGAAACCTCACTATCCACCTGGCCAATAATCTGTCAATACCTGTTCGGCAGGTCGATAGCAGACCCATTCCTCGAGCTGGTCAGACTCAGCCTAGTATTGCCCCCTACGCTTGGACGGGTAAGGACACACCCCCTTCCAACCGACCACGGCACAGTGGAGAGCGCAGCCATCTGGTAATCGGCACTCAACGCCTATTTACCCACTCGGTCTAAATGTTAGAGCATCCTCTGGAACCAAGAGGGTGTTTAGAGATTTTCACCCAGGGCCATCTATAGCAGCCCGATGCTCGAACAGATTTTCGGTGTCGCATCTGGCCATCCACGATATGCCTGTGGAGGCTACGGCCCTGATATCACTAGGGCGTACAGTAGTCACAGCACAATGCAAGATGCATGAGTCATACAATCCAATCCTACATCAATCCTGTGCATGTCGTGCGCTCATGTGAAATAACCTCCACCTATCAGGGAGTCTCACATCATTCTACCCAATGACATATGTAATGGTTAATCACATCTCATAACAAACATGCAGATGATGCGAATGGGCATGTTTCATGATGCTATGCATTCACATACTCATATTCGGTATCAATAACCGGCATCGACAATGTGGACTTTTAACCAACATTGTCCCCAAGGAATGGCCCACATAGAATCAAATATATAATGAGAACATGGCCTCACACAAGGGCCAAAATATACGAAACAGGTGGGCCCTGGTCATGGGCCTAACTCGTAACACAATGGGCCTTGCCCGTAGACCTCAAATACATCTGGATGGGTCGCATCCATGGGCCTCAGATATATCACAATGGGCCTCAAATATACTTCATAGGTGAGTCACATACCTGGGTCTAATACACACCAGTATGGGCTACATCACATAGGCCTAATATACATCACTATGGCCACAACCCATGGGCTTTAAATACACAATAGGTGGGCTCTACACATGGGCCTCAGATATATACCACAGGTGAGCCTCAATGGACGGTTCACCAATACAAAAGGATGGGTCTAATGACATGGACCTCATAAACATATCGAATAGGCAGCACCATTTGGGCCTTACATACATTATAATGGGCCATGACCCATGGGCCTTGCATACATCACAATGGGCATTGTAGTATGGGCCTCATATATATTTAAGGTGGGCCCCGACAACGGGCCTCATACACATCAAGGTGGGCCTCAACAACGGGTCGAACAAAATAGACCAAATCAAAAGGGCCGGTACAAAGGAGCCAAATCAATTGGGCCGATCAAATAGACTGATACAGATGCGCTGAGTCAAAGGGGCCGACTCAAATGGGCAAAGTCAGTTGGCCTAATCAAATGGGCCGATGCAATTGGCCGTCAATGAGTTGAATCACTTAGCCGAATCAATCAAATGAGCCGAATCAGTTGGATTGAATAACTTGGCCAAATCAATCAAATAGGCCGAATCAGTTGGATTGAATCACTCGGCCTACAAGTATGGGCCTAATAATGGGCCCAAGGGAGAATTATAAGGCGGACATATAACCAACACTATACTTGCAATGTGGATGCCAAATCAACTTTGCTCCCAAGGCACAACCGTCATAAACATAATTTGTGCTGGAATCACACATTACAATGGACCTTAGGTATATCCCATTGGGCCTTAAATACATCACTTAGGCCATATCATATGGGCCTTTTACTCATCAAATGGGCCACCTCAATGGGCCGCACCAATGGGCCTTATGTGCATTGCAATGGGTCATAACCCGTGGCCTTAGAATGCATCAAATGAGCCTAAACCCATGGGTCTTAAATATAAAAAATGGGCCACACTACTTAGTCTAACAATACCAAAAAAAGAAGAGGAAAAAACCGAGCTGGTTGAACAATACTATCAGTGGGCCGAGCCGAGCCGAGTCGACCTGACTGAACAGCAACATCAGGTGGGTGCCGAGCCGAGCCGACCTGACTGAACAGCAACATCAGGTGGGCGGAGCCGAGAGGACCTGATTTAACAATAACATCAGGTGGGCTGATCCGAGCCGACCTGACTGAACAGCAACATCAGGTGGGCTGATCCGATCCGACCTGACTTAACAATAACATCAGGTGGGCTGATCCGAGCCGACCTGACTATGGCCGATGCCTCTACATGGGCCATTGAGGAACTCATTAGTCATGACCGGTGCTGGCCGACCTCATGTCCCATAGAGCTATCCGAGCCGACCTCTTCTCTTTAGTCGGACCATTCTTACCCATAACATGTATCCTCATATACTAAAGATCCATGGGGCTCATGGCACATCAGGGTGGACTAGCACTGCTCAGACATTGTCCTCCTAACCCTGCACCTATCAAACTTGCCCAGGTACACAAGTACCACCCAAAGTGGATGGAAGACAAGGGTGGGTTCCATAGTCCCCACGCCAATTACACTTCACTGCTACCACTGCTATCAGGAATGGATGCCAAGACAGGTGTTGAAATGAGATAAACTCCGCTCAGCCTACCCGTTGAGCTATGAATCTGGGTGTAATCACACATCAAGGAGGGTCTGCACGGACGTGGCCCCACCGTCCAGGGGGAGTGGACGGTTTGGATAAGGCCCATGCACTATGATGTGGGCCATCTAGATGGATGGAGGGAGTGAATGGGTCCCATAGACCCCATGGTCAGTCCACACCCATGTCAGTCCACTCAAGTCCGGACACACACCATGTTAACTACCACCACAGGGAACGTTATCAAGACTACTAAGTGATGGTACGGGGCATCCTCCACTTCGCCTACTACCAGAACCATGGAGCTGGGTGAGTCTGTCCAGAGTTGAGACAATGTATCTTTTCACTCAGTTTACTAATTAAGCAATGGGTCTGGGTGTACGATAGCACCCTGGCTAGGGACAGAACCAAGGCCTCAATTGTTGCAGCGAGGTATCTCCACCCCGCCTACCAGTTGAGCTGTGGAGCTGGGTGTCCATGATAGTCACCCCCACTAGGGATGGATGCTAAGACCTCAGTGTTGAAATGAGGCACCTCTAACTCCGTCTCCCAGATGAGCTGTGGAGCTAGGCGGGCTCAGCGTTGAAACAATGTATTTTTCACTCAGTCTACTACCTGAGCTGTGGAGTTGAGCCCACGTCAGATCACACTTCACTGGTAGCTACAACCACTATTTACTAAGTTATGGCCTATCAGATGCTCCGATCAACCTCATTTTCTGGCACAACGCCTAAATGAGTTAGTGTATAGGATAGACAGCGGGATTTAACACATACATCAAGGTAGAGTGTGTATGAGTGGGTCACCCCACAAGCTTGTAACCCAGCAAATATTTGGGTTTTCACAGAGACGTTCAGCGTCCCTTGACGCTGGACGGTCCTCACAGTAAGGGTGAGCTATATTCAAGTGGGTCATCACATGATGAATGATATGGGTACAACACTCATAAGGTGGACCCCACTCATAGACGGCTTGGGTAAAATACTTCATGATGGGTTCCATTCAAGTGGGCCACACGCCCAAATCACCACACAAAATATATAAAAAAAATGAAGAGGGAGAGAGAAGCACCCACCTTTTATCTTCGCTTCCATCTTCCGCCAATGCAATCTAGGGCCCGAATGGGTGTGATTCAACGGCTGAGATTGGCTTTAAAAGATTAGATTGGATGGTAGAGAGTGGCCACACAAGGCTCCTCCCATGGAGAGCCATGGACGAGAGTTGCTTGGAGAGAAAATGAGGGAGAGAGATGAGAGAGGAAGGTGTAAGAGAGAAGAGAGATGGGTGTGATGGGTGAGTGATAGATGTGTACTTGTGTAAGAAGAGTGTTGACTTAGGGGTTTCTTAGGGAAGAGTGTGAGGTGATGTGTACTTTGATTGATGGGATGTGATGGGATTGATGGATGGGACATTGGGTAGAGTTCCTCTTGGGTTTCGCAACGCGCTGCGTTTTTCTCGCACCGAATGCTGGCTCATATCTACTGACCAGGGTATCGCCTCGGCGCGCGAGTATCGACATCAGAACAGCAGCGATAGCGCAGTCACTATGATAAAGGTCTTGGGTTGAGTCAATACGGGTTGACGGCATACGAATCAGGGTCACGCGCAAATACCAGTTAAGGGTCGAAGGTTTATAGAATTCGACCGAAAAGACCGCGGAAGTCTACGGAATGGTACGGTCTAAGATACAGGTCTTACAATATATGCTATAATTAAGTTATGTCATTGAAATGGCCAAGCTATATGTCCTTGGGGGGGGAGGAGGGTGAATAGGACTATGCAAAATTTAAAAAAAAATAACAGCGGAATATAAGAATTAAGATAGCTAACAAAAGAAAGGAAACAAACCATAATAAAGGAATGTAAAGTAACCTCAAATTCAAGTCTTGAGAGGCTGATACGAATGTAGTTCTAAGGACAACCATGCACCATAAAAACTAAAGGTTTATGGCAGGACAACCTTACTAGAACGATAAGTATCAATATCTCAAACTGAAAAGGAAGAATAAAGGGAAATAGCAGAAAGTAAATTCTAAACTATTACAACATTTCCCATTATGCTTGAAATAAAAATATTACAGCATTCACATCCACACATACATCCCATAATCTTGAATAATAAAATATAGAAAATATAAATCACACAACCACAAAACACAAAGAATTATACTGGTTCGCCTATGTGTACACCAACTGTTATAAAACAGCCACGCAATAGGTTTTCACAGGGGATATTAGCGTTCACTATCAAAATAGGTTTTCACAGGTTCACCCAAAACCTTCACAATTGTGTCTTTTTTAACTTGGGCTTACACAATCCAAAAACCTATTTTCTAAGTTTTCTGGCTCTCCTCAGATAACCACCACAATGAGATTTTTCTGGCGAATCTCAAAAGAAAATCAAAAAGAATATAAAATTTACACAACTGTAAAATACCTGGATTTCTCCTTCTATAGCAGCCCGGTAGAACCAATCAGAGTAGATGATTGAATGTAGAAGTTCAAAAGTCCAATACTCACTTTAAAATGGTTCTAGGTTCTAATTGATTTTAAATTAAACCAGTTGGGCTTAGATCTATTTGATTTTGATTCCAAGAAGAAGGAATCTCCCAATTCCTCTTTTTAATTATGATTGGAATGTAGAAACAAAATCAAATTAATAAAGCTAACAAAAGAGAATATTAAATGAGCACAATGTAGCTTAAAACAAACACAAACTTATCTCAAAGTGATCCCTTGATTTTACTTGAATTTCTATCTATCAAACTCTAAAATTCGTCGTCTATTTATAGCTACAGAAATCACATCTTCAACTGGTCTAATGGACACTACGACTGGTCGTAAGAGAATAGATTTTTGAAATTTTTATCACGATCGGATAAAATCGACTCACGACTGGTTATAGGGTGCCTACGACTGGTCGTAGGCCCTCTACGACTGGTCGTAGGCGTCTCACGACTGGTTGTAGGACCACCAGATCATTTGCTAGACTTTGAGTCGTAGAACCAGGACTAGTCGTAAGACAAGTCGACACTGTTCATACAATCGGTCGAGCAAAGTCCAGGACTGGTCGTGGACAAATAGAAATTTTTGAAAAATTACAACAAACTTAGGACTGATCTTGGAATATCTTGAACTGGTCATGGATGTAAGGCCCGTATCCTAGACCGTACCGTTCCTTAGGCTTCTGCGGTCCTTCCGGTCGAATTTCGACAATCTTCGACCTATATCTGACATCTGCACGCAATCCTAAGCCGAGTCCCGCATACCTGACTCGACTTAACCCGAAACCTATATCTTAGCGACCGCGCCGTTGCCGCGGTTTCAACGCCATGACTCGCACACCGATCTGATACCCTGGCCAGGAGATGTTGACCGGCATTTATTTCGAAGAAACACCACACATTTTTAATCCCAAGAGAATCTCTACAACATGTCCCATCAATCAAATCAATCAATCAATCACTTCATATCAAGTACAAAGCAACCCATGCTTTCTTTCTCCACAAGTCAAGCAACATCACAAGTCAACTCTTTCTCACCCTCTCTTTTACACACTCATACATGTCAAGTACACTTCACATCCATCACCCATCACTTCTCTCAACCATCACACATCTCTCTTTCTCAAATTAAAAAAAAAAATCCCAAGCAACCAACAAGCTTCACACGTCCACAATTTTCCGAGGAGAGAAAAAGAGAAAGTGAGTTATGTGGCCCACTTTTCATCCCAAAAACCTATTATCCAAGCCATTCATCTCTCATCTCCCTCCATCAAAGTGAAGCACAAGGAAGTCGGCTTTCCAACGGACCAAGAAAATCGAATGGTGAGTTCTTCTATAGGTGTAGATTTCTTATTTTGATGATGGGCCAAGTGAGGCCTACCGATCAATGGTATGGATCTCATTTTGGACCCTAAAAGTAATCAATGGCCCACTTTGATTTCAAGATCAATCCATGATGGGGTCATTCTCCATGGACCCCATTATGATGTTTACTTTCTTTGCATAATATGGTCATTTAGACCATTCATTTCAGTGGGGAAAGGATCTCCACCATTGATTTTGATTGGTTGGTCCATATGAAATGGGACCCACTTAATGTATATGGTAGATCATGCAACAGAGGGCTCATAGTGGCGGGGTCCCTCCACCACACGTTTATTTTTCTCTCTCTCTCCCTCTCTCTTTCTCTTTGTGTGTGTATGAGATGATATGGCCTTGTGGCCCACCCAGATGGACCCCACCATGAATCATGTATTTTATCCAAGCCATCCGTAGGTGGGAGCCACTTTATATATGCGTTGTGCCCATACCACCCACCATGTGATGGCCCATCTTAGCAAGGGCCCACCTCAAATGTATGTGTTATGCAAACTGTCCAGGGACGTTGGACTCCTTGGACGTGTTTTGGAAAAACACAAATATTTGCTTGATTTACAAGCTTGGTGCAGGGGCTACTCCTGTAGGCCCCACCTCAATGTATGAGTCTAATCCACGCCATCCATTCTATTCTCAAGCTCATTTTAGGCGTTGATATGAAAAATGAGATCAATCAGACTTTCTAGCGGGCCATAGCCTTAAAAACAGTATTTATACCGTTGAAATATGCCCCGACACTTCTGTACACCAAAACTCATCAAATATTGCACTTAATGGGTTTGTATTGAGTCATGGGGAACAATAGCGGGGTCGAATTTTATTGATGCGGGCCCTACCCTAGAAAAACCTCAAAAAAATAAATAAATAAACAAATAAAACTGCAGCAGTCGTTGCTGCTGCCGTTGTCGGAGGTGCAGGCAGCGACTGAGTGCGCTGGCGGGCGTAAACGGGCAGGGACACACGGGTCCCAGCCGTGGGTGCCACCATGATGTATGTGGATCATCCGCACCGTCCATCTCGTAGTCCTTTAGGGCGTAAGGCCCCCCTCCAAATATCAGCTCCATCTAGAACTTGGGTGGCCCACATCAGAGGAAATAGTGAGATTGAACATCTACTGTTGAAACCTTTTGGGGTATCTAGAGGTTTTGGATCAAGTATTAAATTTATTTTTTTCTCTCATCCAGAGGTCCACGTGACCTTGTCCACGGATTAGATGTAAAACAAACGTTATGGTGGGCCGCACGTGGGACCCACATGCATGTATAACCACACCGTCCACACCATGGGACGGAGGTGGTGGGACACACCCAGATCCATAGCTCAGTGGCAGGCTGAGTGGAGATACCTCGTTTCAACACTTGAGGTCTTGGCATCGATCCCTGGTGGAGGTGGCTTGCATGGAGCGTGTGTGCTGACGGGGTGGGACCCACCGTGATGTATGCGTTCTCTCCTCACGGTCCATCTTTTTGGGACCTACCATGATGCATGTGTTGCATCCAACCTGTCCAGCCATTTTGGATTACATTTTTAGGCATGAGTTCAAAAAATATATAATAATAATAATAATAATAATAATAATAATAATAATAAAGATAAAATAAGAATGAATCAGATCTAGAGTTCAAGTGGACCCATACCATGATGCATGTGTTGCATCTAGATCATCCAATCATTTTAGAAGATCCTTTTATAGCATGGGAGAAATATATGTTTGGTGGGCCTTGAAAGAAATTTTTTTGGTGGAAATCATTGCCACCACTGTATTTGGAGTGCGGTCCAATTAATCTTTTGATAAGATTCATTTATACATGAGGCCCATTTGAGGAGGCCCATCTTGATTTACTTGTGGCCATCCATTGAGGCCCACCTTGGTATATATATAAGGCCCATATGAATAGGCCCATCTTGATGCATTTATGGCACGTTGTTGAGGCCCACATGATATGGCCCATTAAACGTATTTAAGGCCCATTGGGACGTACGCAAGCCCATGAATGTAATTTCATCATGGTTTATGAAATGACGTTTATAGCAGGCTAGGTCTTAGGAGCAATGATGGTTTGACGCCCACATTATAAGTACAATGTTGGTTAAATGTCCACATTGTAATTCTCCTTAGGGCCCATTGATAGGCCCATACTTTTTGATAACTTATCATCTTATAACATGCTTAGTATAGTTTCATGACTCATGTCATACGCATCATATGTATGCTTGATATGAGAAGTGACTGATCATAACATATGTCATTGGGCATTATTTAGGGGACTCACTGATAGGAGTTACCCACATGAGCGCGTGGTATACGCAGGATTGTTGCATGATTGGACAGTGTGATTCATGCATATCGCACTTTTGTGTCGTGATCCTTGTACGCCCTAGTGACATCAGGGCCATGGCTCCACAGACACTTCGTGGATGGCCGTATTGGATACCGAAAATACTGATTCTAGCATTGGGGCACCATAGATGTCCCTAGGTGAAATCCCTGAACCCAATGGTACCAGAGGATAACTCCAACGTTGAGACAGAGTGGATATATGAGAGCAGGAGGGCCGAATACCAGGAGGACGCGTCTCCCACTGTGTTGTGGTTGGTTGGAAAGGGGTGTAACCTTACTCACCCGAGGGTAGGGGGCAATACTAGGCTGAGTTTGACCAGCTCGTGAATGGGTCTGCTGTTGATGTGCCGGATAAGTATTGGCAGACTATTGACTAGGCAGATAGTGAGGTTTCTTACGCTTACTTGGACTGTGCGGCTAAGAGAGCGGCAGTGCCATTTGGAGTGTACTAAACTCTGGTGATTATCCAGACTGAGAACCGTATTGATTTGATGCTTTAGTGAGGAGCTGCATTGATATATGGATGTGGATTGCCATGCTTGACTTGCATTATGCATCACATGGCCTTGATATGGCCGATAACATTTATATTCTGCACCGCATAGCCTTGGTACGGCTGATTGCATTCATATACCCATCAGCATATTTCTGCATTACTCTGACCTTATATTCTGATCACGATCGTATTGCGCACACACTTACACCACCCTCTAAGCTTTCTATAAACTTATGCACGATTGATGCATGCAGGTGACGTCAGGACGTAGCCGTAGTCTTGCCGCAGTTGGAGTGTACAGCTGAGCTTCTGGAGTTTTTGTTACTTTCAGTATATTGTATTTCCCTTTCATACGCCTTGTACCTAAAGTTTTTTACCATAGTGAATTTTGTGATGGTGTTCTTGTAGTTATTGCTCGTGGGTTATGCTTATGTTTATGCTCATTACGATTCAAATTAATTATTAGAAATCCTCCTTGTAGCATCCTAGGATCGGAACCTGGCGTATGGGTGCCGGGAGCCGAGAATGGGGTACTACGAAGGCTGTCGGCGCTGGATTCGGCGATCAAAAATTTTATGAACTCGATTTCTGAGTTCGGGGCATGACAGTGGACATGCTAGGACTAGTCGAATAAGGTTCAGGACTAGTCTTAGAACAGTCCAATTCCAAGTAAAATGATTTAATTGAATTATGTATCCAAAGTGACATATCCTAAGGACAATCTAAAGTTATTCTTACCTTAAAAGTGAGATATGAACTTCAAAACTTCTTATCTTCAGATGGTAGATGACCTTTATGAATGAAGCTTGAGATCTTTGAACGTAATGTAGCACTTGAAACAAAAGATCTTCTAAAGCTGGAATAACCATTTTTCTTTATGCTGAATGCTGGCTTGAGTCTTGAACAAGAACACTTCTACTGTTGTAGCTAGTACTTGCACTTCTCGAAGCAGTTTGTACTCGCATTCTTCTGTAGTATCTGAAGTAGTTCTTCGTTCTTAACTTGAAGCAAAGTGCTTAAAGTGATGAAGCAATGTCTTGAACATTTATAACAATGTGCTATACAAGACATAGATTTAAGGTTTTGGCACCATAAAATTGGACAACTAACGGAGCATAAAATCATAGCACTTACAGTCATGTATGTAGCAATGTGTAGGCTAAGCATTTGATAAAATGTTTAAATGAGTAATTGTTTGATGAATTATAATTATTAAGGGTGTTGAGATAGGATTCTCAACTACCTTATCTATATGTATAAATTCCTTCATGTAACCCTAATTTCAAATACGTCATTTATGTATAATAACATGTTCTATGTGTTTGATAAAATGCTTAAATGATTATTGTATTTGAATTATTTGTTAAATACTGTTATAATTATTACATGTGACTACCTATTGCATTGAGTATGAATGGGACTACTACGTAGTCCAAGCAATCGGTAACGGTTTCCAGATCAAGTGGCCGAATTAGTCTCGCCACAATGGATACATTCGGTGAATCCGAGTCGTACGGTGATTGTCGACAGTGGTTAGGCCACGAAGAGTGCTCAGGCGCTCCATGTTGATTACTTTAGCGTGCACTCGTACCAATCGAACTTGTTAAATAACCCGATTAACCTAATGTGTGTTTATCATGTGTGGACGCTATTGCTTAGATCTAAGGAACCGCTTACCAATGGAAAGCCCGTTTCAACCATGATACCAAGATCTGCTAAGACTCATGATCCGGGCATGGTGGTGTTTGGGACACCATGGTCGAGTAGTCGGCCTACGCTGGGGTGACGAACCTCCCCATAATGACCAATGAGAAATTTTAACTCGTGAGTTGAATATGGTGATGTATGGGACACCGTATTCGAGCTGTCGGCCTACATTCAAGTGACGAGCTTCCCGCAGTGACCTCGAGTATAAACTAGGCCTACGCTGAGGTGACGAGCCCTCTCCCCCCCCCCCCCCCCAAGTAGCGACCTCGAGTATAAACTCTTGAACTTGCCTATACACTGTTTTCATCAGGGGTGATTCCCTACAACTTGCATATCGTATGTGATTAATTAGGATTGACGACCGTAGATGGATCCTTATTTTGGAAAATGATAAAAAAGGATGTACCTTAACTTCCCGAATCTTCTGTATGAATAAGCCTAATCAAATATTTGACTAATACGATCATGCACGGCATTGCATGTGCTTTAGCGAGGGAGCGTAAGTTTAGAGAGTTTTTCATGCGCGATCGTGAGATGAAGTCACTAAGGAAGTGCAGGCGAGGGCATGCATCATTACTACATATCATTCTTGCATTAACAAGAGTAATTAGTAAGTGATTGATGTATTGCTTTATCATTACTGCTTGATTGAATTAATAACATGTTAACCTTTGCCTTATAATACCACTAAGTCGATCACTCACTCTCACTCTAAGATGGTATTTTAAAACACCAACCAGACTCTGATTTAGATGCAGGTTACGACGAGACTTTCGCAATGGAGCCAGATTTCATTGACGAGGAGGAGTTCTACTACGTTCAGCTCTCAGGCGGGTTTATGTAGACCTAGAATTGCGTCACCGGGATTACAGAGATATATATTAGTTGGACATTTACACTTTGATATTTTATAAATTTTGGAACCGTACATGTATTTATTTAGCCTGGTAACATACTCATACTCTAGGGATTGATAAACACTTACATACTTTATATATTTAGTTGAGTCTTTCACTTGTTTATTAACATTAACTCTGGAGTATGATATATTATTTTAGTGTAATCTCACTCATGTTTAAGGCACTAATATAGACAATATTTAAACATCATTATTTATGTTGCATAAGTGATGTGTTGGAATTCAGGAGTTGAGCTTTGCTCGACCCTCAATTTTTAGGGTGTTAGAAAAAGTAATCCCAAACACAATCATATATAGTGGTTCGGCTACTTGGCTACTCGACTCCCGACAGACGCACTCTCTCTTAAAGTGTACCAAATTTCACTATCTAATGGTTTTAAATCAGGTTAACCAAAAACCATCACAACCTACATAAGGTCAACTAAGGGACCTACAAAAAGCTCCCTTAAATGCCTGCTCAAGGCAACAAGTCCTACCCAAGGACACAACTAGAAGCCTAACCAAGGCAACCTAAGCCTACTCAAGGCAACTCAAGCCTACACAAGGTAATTCGTCTTACACAAGGATCACGTATTCTCCCGTTGGAGGCCTATAAAGAGTTCTTGGCAAGTTTGTTACTCAAACTCTAGTTCTCTACATAAGGAAGGGGCTTCAGATACAATAAACTCGATGTACTTACAAGTAAGTGTGTGAGTCCCGTTCTCGTACAATATGAAGATCTTCAATAATGACGAAGAGTCTTCAGCTCTCTTAAACTGCAACCAATTCTCATACTTCGATGAATGCTTCTGAGGTTGTGAGGTTTAGGGTTTTGTTCTTCTTTATTTATATGATATGATCTTAAACATACATAGAGAAGGTTTCCATGAGCGATGCATTAAAGAGTTTCAATAATAAGATTTACATTCAAAGAGGTTAGTTGGAAACTCAATGAATGGTAGAGTTCATAATTCAATCTAAGCACATAAGATGATGAGTTAATGCTTATGCTAAGATTGAATGATGAATTTTAATGGAAAAGAGGGAATGAGAAAGATAGTATAATCTCTGTTGATGCCAAAATTCAATCGGTCCTCCCTCCACGTCGTCCACCACGTATTATCCCTGAAACCTGCACCAAGAAAACTGGCAAAAGTGACCCTGGCTAAGCCGGGGGACCCTCCGATGCCTAAGTCAGGACAAGGGAATCAAGGTCTGGGTAGAGAGTAGAGGAGAGATAGATTTTTCCTCCCTGTAGATATGGCGATGCGTACTATTTATACCTGCCTTTGAGGCGGTCTGAGTCCGATAATCTCGGCACGATCAGAAGGATTCTAGGATCATGGAGATATTACCCGTAATCTACTGATTGCGCAGCGTATCTGGTGGATCATGCTCACCTGTGAGTGAAGTCACCGGCCACGTCTCGATATGGCAGTTTCCATATTGAGCGAGTGGGATATGCACGTCGGAAGGTCTGCTCGGCTCGAATTATCTAAGGATATCACTAGTCTGATCTGCCTGGTCGGCTCAGTTGGTTCCACCATAGTTGACAGGACTTCAATAAGCGGTGTGGTTAAAGCGTCGGAGGTCATCCGATCGAAGTATGATTCTGAGTTGCGCACCAACTGTGTCGTCTGCTCGGATGGGTCACGTCCCGAAACAGGTCAGATGGATCAGGCCTAGGCTCGAACGGGCACTTGGGGCAGTGTTGTACCGTGAGCTCAGATTTCCCATAACAGAAGCCCCCTACTCTTCGAGCTTGCTCGCGGGCTCGGAGAGTACTTAGGTAGGAAATCTTCCTCCCTCATCGTAATAATGGCAGATATCGAATCGCGTGCGTTCTTGTCGCTTTGGTTAACGCGTGGCAACAGTTACGATCCCACATCCCTTCTCAGCCTGTGAGAAGCCACCACGTAGACCTGAGAAGATGTGCCCATAATGCTCCGACTATTGTGGCGTTGCTTAGCGTATCAAGGCGCACTGCCCGATGTCAGGCGCCGTACCGACGGTTCAGTACGCATCCAATGTGGTGTTACCATGTGTGCTCGGAGATAGGCTCGTGTCGATTCGGCTGCTGCCATTAAGGTTTGCCATCAATTCGAAAATCCTTCGTAGCCTATATAAGGGCGCCCCAGACCTTCGCATATCATTTTACATTCCGTTTCATAAGAGCATACCGGAGAGGCGATTTCCAACGAGAGGTGATTCTGGCCGACTTTGAAATTTCTGTCAGTAAGCGATTTTCGACAACCACCCGGTGAGTCTCACTGACCTTCGCTCTTCTTTCTGTCATGTCTTCCGATCTGAAAATGGTTCGTGAATACGGCGATGATTCCGAGCCGGGGACTACTGAAAGTGAGAGTGGGTCATCCAAAGGCCCTTTCGAAACCACTCTACTGTATCCCCCGCCTCGGAAGCAAAAAACATTGGCTTCTGAGACTAGGCAGCCCAGTAAGAAGACAGTCTCCCGACCCCGCCGAGCTGAGACTGCTATCGCCACTGAGATGCCTGCGAGTCTATGTACAACAGAGGTAGTCCCTAGGAGTTCTGTCATGTCAGAATCCTAAATGGAGTGGATCCGTTCGGAGTTCCAGATCCCAAACTCCGTTCAGATAAGGGCTCCCGGTCCCTTGGATGTTGCTGGCGCCCCGGCTACGGGAGAGGTGGCCATCTTTCTATGCGCGCTACAGTGCGGGGTCCGACTACCACTACATCCCTTCATCTGGAGAAAGTGACCTACCTCGGATTGGCCCCTGGGCAGTTCGCTCCGAATGCATGGAGGGTGATGATCTCAGCCTACATAATTTGAAAGCAAGTTGGGAACCCCGAGCTGACCCCATAGGAGCTGCTGAGCCTGTACATGGTTAAGCATGATAGCAACAATCCATGGTACTATTTCGTGACTCGGGGGAGCAAAGGGTCGGGGTTGGTAATGCACCTAACGTCTTCCAACAAACACTGGAAAAATAAGTGGTTCTGAGCGGCGGGTCATTGGGAGGCGTCGGTGGCTGAGCTTAGGACCCCAACTGCCCGAGTTCCGACCCATTTTACTAAACCAGGTCGGACTTCATTTCATATCCGAGTTGTTGCTTTGATTTTCACTTCAGTCGAAGTAACATTTCCTTTTTCTTTTGTAGTTTTTCAAAAGGGGCTGCCGCTCCTTGACTCGGACTAGAAAAATTAAGTTGCAAAGGCCAGGGCGCGGTCGGAGTCGCTTCGCTCCTGGGCCAATCTGATCACTACAACCAGCCTCCACTGGTTCAGGCTCTGCAAATCCCAGCCTCTTCTCTCATCCCTTAATAAGTTTCCTTGATCTTTTCGATGAGTTTTCTTTTGCTTATTTAGTAGTTGACATAAATTATTTCTTTTATAGGTATAGCCGAGGCGTCCGGGGCTCAGAAGAGGAAAGCAGCTCCGACGGCGGCAGAGTTGCTCAAAGAAGCCCCTCGAGTGAAGATCACTCGGAAGAAGCCTGTTCTCCCTCACGTGGGGGAATCTTCTGTTGCACCAACTCCATCAGCCCCAACACCGAAGCCAGTTGGCTCGTCCTCCGTACCACTGACTCCGTCGTGCCCCAGCACCACCGTGGATCCCCCGGTAGTCCTGCGCCCTGTGGTACGTCTTCCGCTCGGGATCGTACAGACGACTGTGGTCAATATCCCTGTCTTGCCGAGCACTGTTGCTCCCCGATCCCCCGCCACCGCTGTTCCCCCTACATTGGAGGTGCCTGTCAAGGTCCCTGAGGCCCCCATCGTTGTTCCCTCCTCCTCCGAACGGGAGGAGTCCAATAAAATAGCTGACAATACGCTTTCCTCCCCCCGGGCCGGCAGTGAGGTAGGGGCTGAGGCGGCTAAGGCTTCAGTCCAGGCGGGCACAAGCAGCGGGAGGTTTGAGCCCGGTTATCACATGGCTTGCTTGGCTCCGTGGGCTGCCAAGCATGCTAAGGAGGAGGATATCGCCTAAACTCTTGAGCGGTCGGAGGACGGATACTTGAATGACTTTGCCTCCGTGTGCTACATGGTATGTCTCCGAGAAGACCTTTTTTTTTCTCATGTCGTTATACATACTGTAGATTCTGATCTTTGCTTTCTATTTAGGCAGTCCCGATGCTGCTCTCTATTCGGTAGAGAGTGCGGGAGCACAAGGAGAAGGAGGCAGAGTTGGAGACCCTATAGGCCGAGGCAGCGGCCATGAAGGCTGAGCAGACCAGCCTGCGCCAATAGCTCATGGGCGAGAAGGCCAGGGTTAGGCGGCTGTAGGGAGTCATCATCAACTTAGAGGCCAGGGAGCTACATTTGCAGGGCAAGGCAGATGACTTCAAGAAGACTGACGATGCGGCGACCACCGAGCTAATTCGCACCAGGGCTCAGGCAGGCTCTCTAGCCATGGATACCGCTCGGCTCGGTGAATCTCTGAATCGTGCCAAGGCAGAGGCGACCAAAGAACGGATAAGAGCTGTGAGTCAGGCCGTAGAAGCCCAACGAGTAGAGGACGAAGCTTCTTTGGCCACAGCGGTTGCTGTCGCGGTTGAGAGTTTCAAGACCTCCAAGGAGAGGGACACTGAAGCCACAACGTTCTACAACCGCGGCTTCGACGTTTGTCTTGAGGCTGTTTTGAGTTTGTACCCAGACCTCGATCTTGACTCCCTCCTGCCCGACGACTCTGAAGATGCTCCGGCCGAAGTCGTCCGCTCAGACCAGGTACCTTATGCTCAAGCCCCTGACGCCCAAGCTCCATCGTCATGAAGACTATCATTTCCTCTTTTTTTTTGGAAACTGTCGATGTTCTTTTAAACAATGTACTTTTGCCCCTCCGAAGGGATTCAATGAAAAATATTCTTTTTACATTGTCTATTTGCTTGTGAGATGTTAGGCTGATTTCTTTATGGGTTTAGTCTGTTGTCATTTAGTTAGTTCTTAGGGTCGGTTCTCCGAGCCTCCTCAACCCAAGTTTTAGTTGGGTCTATTCTCATAGGATGCTCGGCTCGTCACATTTATTTTGTTGTATGCCGAGCTGAACACTTAACCGGAGGGTTGGGTCATTATTAGGCTTTTTTCCTTGTGAGGGATGCCTTGTCGATTTTTCATGAGGTAGGGTTCCGATCCCTTAAAGGATCGGGCCATTTAATTCGTGCTTGTGCGGATAGGGCAATCGGATAAGCATTCAAAGGTCGAATCGTTCTTTTATTAAGAGCCTTAAAGGCTAGTCGCTCGGAGGCATACATTTTATTATGAGCCTTAAAGGCTAGTTCCTCACGGGTAGTAGATCTTCAAGTGCTCGGCGTTCCAAGGATGAGGGAGATGACGGCCTTCGAGGTCTTACAAGTGGTACGAGCCCGGTTTGGCAGATCTGACCACACGATATGGACCTTCGCAATTGGGTACGAGCGCTCCTGCCCCTGACTCGGCCGTGTTCTGAAAAACCCATCGGAGGACTAAGTCCCCTGGTTAGAAGCGCCTGACTTTGACTTTAGAATTGTAGAAGCGCGCTACCTGCTGGTGCCAAGCCGCTGTTCGGAGCTTTGAAATTTTTCTGAGTTCTTCGAGCAAATCCAGATTAGTCGCCATCTGCTCAGAGTTCTGACTTTCTTCGAAGCCCCTAACCCGCTCCGTAGGGAGTCCGATTTCTACTGGCACCATTGCATCGGAGCCATAGGATAACGAAAATGAAATTTTATCCGTTAAAGTCTGGGCTGTAGTCCTGTAAGCCCAGAGGACGAAGGGGAGCTCTTCGGCCCAATTTCCTTTTACTTTTTTCAACCTCGTCTTGAGATGATGTTTGATGATCTTATTGACCGCCTCTACCTATCCGTTCGACTGTGGGTGCCGAGACGATGAGTAGGCATTCACAATACCAAGCCCTTGACACATATTGTGAAACTTATCATTGTCGAATTGGCGGTCGTTATCAGAAACGATGGTTCTCGGAATCCCTAACCGACAAATGATATTTTTCCACACAAAATTGATTACTTTCTTCTCTGTGATCTTTACGACTGACTCGGCCTCGGCCCACTTGGTGAAGTAGTCGACTGCGACTATAGAGAACTTGACCTGTCCCTTCCCAGTAGGCAAGGGACCGCTGATGTCGATCCCCCATTGAGCGAACGGCCATGGCCCACTCATGGGGGTCATTTCTTCTGCCGGTTGCCTGGGCACAGCAACAAAACGCTGGCACTTATCACACTTTCGAATAAAATCTTTGGAGTCTTGCTTAAGGGTTGGCCAGAAATACCCTTGACGAAGTATCTTCATGGCCAAGGCGCGACTACCAGAATGGTTTCCGCAGATTCCCTCGTGAATCTCCCGAATCACGTAGTCGGCTTCATTCAGTTGGAGACATCTAAGGTAAGGCTGAGAATGCCCCTTCTTGTACAGCACTCCGTCCAATATGGCGTACCGCACCGCTCGGACCCTAAGTCGCCTCGCCTCTAATTTGTCCGAGGGAGCCTCATCGGTTGATAGATAATTGAAAATCAAGTCCATCCAACTAGGAATGGACTGGACGGGGTTAACTTTCTCCAACTGGCTAATGCTTGGGTGCTCAATGAACTCAACCGGAACAAAACGTGGGACCTTCCCCTTGGACGCCGAGGCGAGCCTTGCTAGGACATCGGCCTATGAGTTCTTGGCTCTGAGGATCTGCCGGATGGTGCAACTCCAGAACTTCCCAATCAATTTTCTCGCTTCCTCAAGGTAGGCGATCATTCTGGCTTCCTTAGCTTCATACTCCGAGGAGATGTGGTTCACTACCAGCTGTGAGTCACAGTGGACTTGCAGAGTTTGAACGCCTAGGTTCGCTGCCAACCTGAGCCCGACTAACAGTGCTTCGTACTCTGCCTTGTTATTTGAAGCTTTGAACCTGAGCCTGATGGCGTATTGGATTGTCGTTGAATCAGGTGTAACCAGGACGACACCGGCTTCAGCTCCTTTAATGTTGGAAGATCCATCAACATAAAGGACCCACCCCGGATCCGAGGCTGCTTCTTGATTGTTCAGGGGGACAGACGGTGTCATTTCAACTTCCTTTCTGACTTGCTCTTCATCCGGAGTTATGAATTCGGCGATAAAGTCGGCTACAACTTAACCCTTGAGTGTTGTCCTGGGTCGGAATTGAATATCAAACTCTCCGAGTTCTACGGCCCATTTGGTCATCCGACCTGACACTTCAGGTCTCTGAAGGATCTGCCTCAGAGGAGAGTCTGTTAGCACAACTATGGAGTGGGCTTGGAAATATGGCCGTAACCTTCTGTCTGAGACGACGAGGCAGAGCGCCAGTTTCTCCAAAGACTGGTACCTTGTTTCGACTGGTACCATGGCTTTGTTTACATAATAGACGGGGCACTGCTTGCCTCTGACTTCTCTGATCAGAGCCGAACTGACAGCTAAGGCCGAGATGGCGAGGTAAAAGAATAAAGGTTTCCCTTCTTCAGGCTTGGTCAATAGAGGCGGTGAACCCAAGTACTGTTTTAATTGTTGGAAGGCTTGCTCGCATTCCTGCGTCCACTCTACCCTCTTGTGGCCCTTCAGCTGCTGGAAGAAATGAAGGCATTTATCTATAGCCCTAGATATGAAGCGTCCGAGGGCTGCGACTCTTCCCGTGAGACACTGTATTTCCCTTAGAGTCCGAGGAGAGTTCATGTCCAGGAGGGCTTTGATCTTGTCTGAGTTGGCCTCGATACCTTGCTGGCTGACTTGGAAGCCCGGGAACTTCCCTGAATCAACCCCGAACACGCACTTGGCAGGATTAAGCTTCATCTGGTATTCATGGAGAACGTTGAGTGTTTCTTTGAGATCAACAAGGTGGTCGAAGGCTTTGATACTCTTCACCAGCATGTCATCCATATACACCTCCATGGTGTGTCCGATCTATTTGCGAACATCTGATTCACCAGTCTCTGATACGTTGCCCCAGTATTTTTCAGGCCAAATGGCATGACCCGGTAACAGTAAAGTCCCCTGTCCATGACAAAGGTAGTCTTCTGCCTATCTGAGGGATGCATGGCGATCTGGTTGTACCCGGAGTAAGAGTCCAGAAACGAGAGTAACTCGTGTCCGGCCGTGCTGTCCACCAGTTGGTCGATCCGAGGTAACGGGAAGCTGTCTTTTGTACACGCCTTATTCAGATCGGAATAGTCTACGCAGACTCACCACTTCCTGATTGACTTCCTGACGAACACAACATTTACTATCCAGTCAGAGTAGTATACTTCTTCTATGAAGCCCGCATCGAGCAGGACGGAGACCTCCTCGGCAATAGCTTCGTATTGTTCGGCATTGAACAGCCTTCTTTTTTACTTAACTGGCCGGTGGTCTGGGTCCACGTTCAGCCTGTGGACTAGCACATCGGGTGAGATCCCCGGCATATCTGCATGTGACCATGCGAAGATGTATCGGTGTTGCCTCAAGAAGGCCAATAACTCGTTCCTCCGCTCGGGATTCAGTGATGATCTGAGCTGAACAGTTTTGCTCGGATCTGATTCATCGAGCGGCACTCTTATCAGATCTTCGACTGAGGAGCTTTCTTCTGTCGATCCCAGAGGGTCCAAGGCGTCCACTACGAACGTTTATTTGGTGGCCCCTTTCCTTACAGCTATCGCATAACACCTCCGTGCCTCGCGTTGGTCATCTCGAAGATAACCGATCCCACCTTCAGTTGGGAACTTCATCATCAGATGATAAGTTGAGACGACCGCCCTCATCGCATTGAGGGAGGGTCGGCCCAGAATCACATTGTGGACTGATGGAACATTGACAACTAAAAATTTAACCAAAAGTGTGACTTGATGTTGCCCTTCTCCCGCTGTTACTGGGAGGGAGATGGCTCCTTCGGAGATGACTCTCTCCGGCAAAGCCGTACAAGGGAGTCTTCACAGGTAGGAGCCTGGACCATGGAATTTCCATCTTCTTAAACGCCTCGGAATACATGACGACAGCCGAACTCCCGGTGTCGACCAAGATGCGGTACACTTTGTGATTGGCTATGGTCATAGTAACCACTAGTGCGTCGTCGTGCTGATGCTGGATCCCGCATGCATCATCTTCTATGAAGGTCAGGCTGCACAGAGCGACCCGGAGTTCCTTGCTGGGATGTTTCGTCAGGTGAATGTGGTGTTCCAACTCGGAGCTCCGGGAATGGGCTTTCCGTGCCCTGTTCGAATCCCCTCCCCCAGCTGAACCCCCTGAAGATGGTGTGAATTTTGACGGGCTTTTCTGGGGGGTTGTTCGACTGCTCTTGTGGTCGTTCTTCACTCCGAGCGAATTTCTCCTTTTTGGTATAACGACGTAGATGTCCTTTGCGGATGAGGGACTCAATCTCGTCTTTCAGATCCACACAGTCGTCCATGTTGTGACCATGGTCCCGGTGGAAGGGACAGAATTTTTGTTTGTCCCTATGTTCTGGATCAGCCCTCATTCCTCGGATGTCTAGAAGGATCTGTTCGGTGGATGTATTGAGCGGAGTGTAGGAACAGAATTTCCCTTCTGTTCTACCGTTCGGACGACCATCGCGAGAAGCGCGGTCATCCGTCCCTTTGCCAGCCGGCTGGGAGTCTTCGTTTCGAGGTCTCTTCCCCTTGTTTGTCGAGTCAAACACCTATGTGCCCTTTCGGGCATTGGTGAACTCCTCTGCGTTAGTATACTTCTGAGCTTTCGCCATGAAGTCCACTAGTGTCTTCGGTGGATTCTTTTCGATGGAGAAGGCAAACTTTTCTTCTTTCAGTCCGCTCAGAATGGCAGCGAGGGTCATCTTATCATCGTAGTCCTTAACATGCAATGCTTCTTTGTTGAAGCGGGTGATGTAATCCTTCAACAACTCCTTCAGGGCCTGCTTAATGGTGAGCAGATGGGTGTTGGGCTTCCGACTTCTCTTATCGCTTATGAATTGCTTAAGGAATAGTCGACTCAGCTCCGCGAATGAGCCTACGAAATTTGGTTTCAACTGGCGATACCAAATCCGAGTGGATCCGGTGAGGGTGATGGAGAACCCTCTACACATCATCGCATCCGTTGCAGTCTAGATCTGCATCCATGATCTGTAGGACTCCAAGTGTTCGGATGGGTCCACAGATCCTGAATACTGGATGACGGGAGGCATCTGAAACCTCTGCGGCATCACTTCAGCCATGATGGCCAGGGTGAAGGGAGGCTCGGTCTCTTCCATCATCACCTGGATCGTGGTTGGAACTATCAATTGTTTCTGCTTTTTCTCTAATGTCAGGAACTTATCCTTTAGTTTCGCAAAGCGCGCTTCCCAGGGATCCTTATTTTCAGCGATGACCTCTGGCACATGTTCGACCTCCGGCGTTCCTCTCTCTCTCCTTCGTTCCAGCTGATGATGGAGGTTCAAGGGCTGTAGGGCAGATGTTGCTGAATGAACGATCGTCGGAGCCCGAGTAGTGGAGTTCCTCGGGGATACCTCCGCACATGTCGCAGGAAGATTTTGACCCGAATGCGGTACCCCCGAGTGTTGGGGGGCTTCGAGCCTCACATTCCTCAGTACGGAGCGAGTTTCCACGAACAGCCCTATCGGCTCGAAGATGGATTATTCTTGAGTAGGGCGTGGCTCTAGCTCTCTTTGTTTCATTTGATTTATCTCGTCGCGCAGGGCCTGAATCTCGTTCTGCATGGCGCGATACTTGCTCGACCGATTACGCGAACGCTGGGAAGGCCCTGGTGCGGACTCGGCATGAAGCGATGATGATGACCGAGTTTGCTCATTGGGTTGCAGCTGCACCACTGCAGCTTTCTTCTTTTTCGCTATTGCTTGGGGAAAATGAGAACCTGACTTCTAATTTTTTCCACAGACAGCGTCAAAAAATGTTGATGCCAAAATTCGGTCGGTCCTCCCTCCACGTCGTTCACCATGTATTATCCCTAGAACCTTCACCAGGAAAACTGGCAAAGGTCACCTGGCTAAGTCGAGGGACCCTCCAATGCCTAAGTCAGGACAAGGGAATCAAGGTCTGGGTAGAGAGTAGAGAAGAGCTAGATTTTGCCTCCCTGTAGATATGGCGATGCGTACTATTTATACCTGTCTTTGAGGCGGTCTGAGTCCAATAATCTCGGCACGATCAGAGGAATTTTAGGATCATGGAGATATTTCCTGTAATCTACTAATTGCGCAGCATATCTGGTGGATCGTGTGCACCTGCGAGCGAAGTCACCGGCCACGTCTCGATATGGCAGTTTCCATATTGAGCGAGTGGGATATGCACGTTGGAAGGTCTGCTCGACTCAGATTATCTAAGGATATCACCAGTCCGATCTGCCTAGTCGGCTCAGTTGGTTCCACCATAGTTGGCAGGGCTGACTTCAATAAGCAGTGTAGTTAAAGCGTCGGAGGTCATCCGATCGAAGTATGATTCCGAGTTGCGCACCAACCGTGTCGTCTGCTCGGATGGGTCACGTCCCGAAACAGGTCGGATGGATCATGCCTCGGTTCGGACGGGCGATTGGGACAGTGTTGTATAGTGAGCTCATATTTCCCATAACAATCTCTATGAAGCAACTCTCTCAAACTCTCTTGATTTTTAGTTCATTTTTCTAAGAGTAAACCTATGGTATTTATAAAGAATGAATCCCAACAGTTAAAAAAAATGGACAAAAATTTGTCATTATTGATGTTATCGAGCAGACTTCGATTCCATCGAAATTTGAATTTCGATGTTATCGAGTGTACATTGATTACATCGATTTCCTACACATATATATTCATTTTTGTGTAGAAAATATTCTTCTCGATTTTATCGAATACCCTTCGATTCTATCGACGTGCACTTCGATATCATCAAGAGGTAGTTCGATCCAATCAAATTTCTTTTAGAAAATTACCTTTGGTTGTTGGAAGATTTTGTCTTGATATTCGATGTCATCGATCATCATTCGATGCTATCGAATTTTGAATTTCGATGTCATCGAATGGTATTCAATAGGATTGAAGAGATATATTTTCTTGAGTGATTTACTGGAAAAAATGTTCCTTATCTTTGACGTAATCGAACACACTTCGATACAATCGAGACCTTACTCTCGATGTAATCAAAGGTGACTCGATTATTTCGATGAACACTTTTTAGAATATTATCTGTGTAGAGGGAGTTTCCTAAGTCAATGTCATCAAATAGGGTTCGATTCTATTGAAGTTTGAATTTCGATATCATCGAACACCATTCGATATAATTGATAATTCTCAATATTTGGTCATTTTGTTGCTGGACAGGATGGGCCTAATCTTGTTCGATAAAATCGAGAATGACTTTGATTACAAATCAATGCAATCAATTATACCTGTGTAGTTCATGTTTTACTCTTCTAACATTCTAAGTGTTCAACTCTTAAGCTTATCAAAGATGATTTTTCAAAGAATTGAAGGTAATTCTAAGTTAAATAGGAGTCATTTACCTCAGAGGCTTGGTTAGGGAAGTGAGGCTTCATTTACTTGTTTAGAGCACTCGAGTTTCTTCTTAGTTGAGGTCTTGAACTTGTAATCTTCATCTTGAGGTTCACTTGAAGACTAACTCAACATTCACGTAATTTGACAAACCAGGGCACTTTCAAAACATAAATATCATTTTTATCCAAAAATTTTGTGGCCCACAATAATTTTTAAATGGTCAACCACTAATGTTTCATATGGTGTGGTTCACCAAAGATTTGTGTCATACCTTACTTACAGTCATTATGGAAAAAAGCCAATAGGATAGCGATATGTGGCATTATATTAAAAATAAAAAGTGAACAAATGATTTTCAAGATACTTGAACTGCTTTTCGAGGAAACATAGCTCACATAAATCCAATTTTATACATCAATAGATGGTCGAGAAATTGATGCGGTCGAGTTACTCAAGAGTCTAATGAACTAAGAGATAAATGCAATCTAGCAATTCAAAATACAAAAGGCTACTGAGAGAAGCAAAGCTTGGGCGATGGAAGAGAAATAACCACAAAAAAGAAATGAAACGAAAAAATACTTAGAAAAAGATTTTTTTTAGCTGTTATAACCATTGCAATAATGGAAGAAGTATCTGAAAGAATAAATTGCAACATAACTCTATAAATAGTAGAGGAATTCAGCAGAAAAAAATAATATAATTCCAACAATAAAAAAAATCAATGAAGCCTATCGATTTATTTTAGCTCAGTTAATCTTAGGAATAATAGTAATCAAATAGTAATAATTCTTTACTTTAATCATTAGCTGTAATCCAAATTTATGCTCATATGATGGATTTAATCTTTATCCAATATCACACTATTTTTTCAAGAGACGCATTCTTGTAATTGTTCCCAGTGGCCGATTATGAGTTTTTCCTTTTGTTTTATTACATTGGTATTATAAAAGTCATTTCTTGTAAAATGCACAAAGTAACTCATCTCTGGAGGAAGAACCCCGCCCTCTAAATATTGCCTGATCATTATAAATTTCTGCAAGTGACTGAGTAAGTGACCGACCTTCTTAGAATCTGATCATATACATTCATATTGAAGGTATTTGCTTGTTTCAGTGCTTGGGATCGAAGTTGATCAGTTTGGATCGAGCCACTTTATCGATTTTGGCATGCCCGAGCACATTACCGGCGATAGAAAACAAACCAAAGTATTAACATTTTTAGCACACGTGGTGGAACAAGAAAAACTACTTGACTGTCATTAGTTTCTATTTTGCACTGAGTGTGCAAAAAGAATGATTTTGGAACACAAGTATACTTATGGGTGCAGTAATCTCTCGAAATCATGAGCTAAATGAGTGGTCATAATGCTTCAACAACTGTTACTATTGTTGTTGCAACTAACAAGCCTCCTGCTTACGACAAAGAGTTGCAAGTTCAACAGGTGCTTGAGCAAAGAAATTCATCACCTAATTCGATCCCTATTCCACCAAATCCAAATAGACCATCGACATCTAGGGTTGAACCGGTTGAGATTATGTTACTCAGGATGATTGATATGCAATGAGGAATTTAACACATTGCAGAATTGTCGCGAGTTTAAGCTGAACACTCGAGTGTCAAACTAAAGCCTTTAATAGGTGAATAGTCGGTCAGACTGAGAGGATGAATATATTGATGGCTTTATTTGCCGAAAGGGCACTTGTTACACCTCATCAACATGTCGATACTAGTTTTATTGTGAATTTAGCACATGTACCACCAATTCAGCCAGTGCCACAAATACTTTCCTTACGGCAAAATACACCATCTATTCCTATCCCTGGTCCAATCCAAGACGTGTGAAATTCACTGATACCTATAAATTCTAGACTTCATGAACGTATTCTTGTCCAGGATGTACAAAATTTACTACCACTCGTATATTTCAAAAATTCTGAATATGAGAATATGAACTTAATCCTAAAAGTCAAGAATTATGAGATACCTGGGGGGCAACCTTTGTTTAGAAACTAACCTTTTAATTAAAAATAATATCAAGCTGGTTTAAAAGTACTGTCATTTTCTCTGTAACAACACTAAGAGCATAACCAAATTGTTCAACTGGCTCAAGAAGTAGCAGGCCAAGTTCTCAGTCGAACTACTACTCCAGTTTATCATAAGCAATATTCTGACTGGATCAATCGACAATATCAATTGTCGATGAATTATTGACTGAACTTTGCACTGTTTATAGGTGATACAAGTTAATCGACCGTAGAACACATAGGCTGATTTACCGGGCGGTGTGGAGAGTTGGCCAATAACGAGTATTATAAATTACAACTATTTGGTTATTCACTCACTAGGCTAGCTTTCACCTGGTATTCCAATCTACTACCAAATTTTATACATAATTGAAAAGAGATGGAAGAAATTTCATGTCCAGTTCTATTATAAGGACAAATAAATTTCTATGGATGATCTTTCTCATTTTCAGTAGTTATCAGGATAATCGGTCGAAAATTATATTACTCAGTTTAAGAGAGCAAAAATTCGATGCAAAGTAGTCATGATCGAAGTAAAATTTGTCTAGTTAACTCAAGATGGACTTGAATTCAAGTTTCAAAAGAAATTTATTGAAACAGAATTCACAGATCTTTATGATTTGACTAGGAATGTGTCTTGGTATGAGGCCCTACTTCAAGAATCAATGCGACAAAAGAATTCATCAACGAAACGCATTATTATGACCCTAATTGTCATGCCTCGAAAATTGGTACTCGAGCACAGAGGTTCTGATCTCGAGTTCCCGAATGTGAACTTAAAAAAAATACACGTGTGTTCTCATTCTGATTCACTTTCATTCCATACACAAATAATCGGAGTAACACATTTCAACTTAGCAAATCCAAAGTGAGGTAGAGATAAAAAAAATCTAAAAAACATAAGGCTAATATGAAAATATGCAATTCCAAATATGGTGTCCACCTATATGAGAATTATACAAATTATAATAAATGCAATATTTATGAAAATTACAACTCACCAAAGTGATGGATCTATGAGTCTACTGGGGCACCTCGAGCGCACCAAAATCTGGTTATGTTGCGAAGTCATATGCATATGTTAAATAGAATGTGTTAAACATAGTGAAGAAACATCATTAAGATTATATTTGGGACATCTTAGTGATAAGTAGGTTCACAACAAATATATATTTTTACACGTAATGCTCTTAAGCATGTTACCTCTAACGCACAGATAATAAGCAAGTTACACATGTTATCAACACAAGCAAGCATATGCAATGATAACATTACAAAATAGAAAGTCTATATCTCTAATTCTTTAAATGCATGAATGACATGAAATGCGTATGCATAGCCCAGGATTAACAATACTAATATCGAACCACATCAACGCTATCAGTAGCGAGGACATCAACATATGCACAATATTTGGCCTATAGCACAAATCAATAATGTTATGGTATGCATGATTAACCGGTATTTATTAATTTCACGTCAAAACAACTAGTTAGTGAAGCTAGGATACTGTCATTATATTATGAGTCATTATCCGATTCACATGCCTCGTTACAACACGTAACGGCTCCTCACCAGTATCTATTGATCCAAATTAAGACATCACTCATTATATCTCATAAATCAATCATTCCAAAGGTATAATATGATGCCCAATAATATGTAAGTCAACAAGTCAACACAGTAAAGGTCGTTAATCAAATACTGAGTATGAAAAATTATTACGAATGTGCAGGCTTATCACTCAAAACTAAATCAATATGAAGAAAATGGCTTGTCACCCAGTTCCATTCACGCCCGGGTCGTTTGAACGATACACTAGCATGCAACCATCAGCTCAATATTTAATGAAGGTCATTTGAGCAATAATATATCACCTCCATTAATGCTTAGTGGTCCTTAATGGGAGTCTCATCAGCTTAGCATATGCCAACAACTCGAACACGGTGTCTCATATCACTATGTTCGCCTCATGATCCTTTGTAGGATCATAACACACTAATAGTTATGAGTAGACTTGAATCAATGGTAATAGTAGTATCCCATATTCTATCAAATGTTATACAATCACTAAGCATAAAAATGAATGAGCCCTGCATTAGACTAATGCAACTAACTACAGAGGACCCCGGACAAATCGATATTGGGTGCAGGGCATCTTGTGTAGTTCCAACTACTGTCAATCGTCCATGTTCAACTTCGGTCGGCTGTCACAAAGCCTGGGATAGCCACCCTTTAACGGGCTATCCTCTTATTTAAATAATTTGCAAAGGTTAATCTATTACAACAACTAGCATGAAGGTCATTTGAGCAATAATATATCACCTCCATTAATGCTTAGTGGTCCTTAATGGGAGTCTCATCAGCTTAACATATGCCAACAACTCGAACACGGTGTCTCATATCACTATGTTCGCCTCATGAACCTTTGTAGGATCATAACACATTAATAGTTATGAGTAGACTTGAATCAATGGTAATAGTAGTATCCCATATTCTATCAAATGTTATACAATCACCAAGCATAAAAATGAATGAGCCCTGCATTAGACTAATGCAACTAACTACAGAGGATCCTGGACAAATCGATATTGGGTGCAGGGAATCTTGTGTAGTTCCAACTACTGTCAATCGTCCATGTTCAACTTCGGTCGGCTGTCACAAAGCCTGGGATAGCCACCCTTTAACGGGCTATCCTCTTATTTAAATAATTTGCAAAGGTTAATCTATTACAACAACTAGCATGAAGGTCATTTGAGCAATAATATATCACCTCCATTAATGCTTAGTGGTCCTTAATGGGAGTCTCATCAGCTTAGCATATGCCAACAACTCGAACACGGTGTCTCATATCACTATGTTCGCCTCATGATCCTTTGTAGGATCATAACACACTAATAGTTATGAGTAGACTTGAATCAATGGTAATAGTAGTATCCCATATTCTATCAAATGTTATACAATCACTAAGCATAAAAATGAATGAGCCCTGCATTAGACTAATGCAACTAACTACAGAGGACCCCGGACAAATCGATATTGGGTGCAGGGCATCTTGTGTAGTTCCAACTACTGTCAATCGTCCATGTTCAACTTCGGTCGGCTGTCACAAAGCCTGGGATAGCCACCCTTTAACGGGCTATCCTCTTATTTAAATAATTTGCAAAGGTTAATCTATTACAACAACTAGCATGAAGGTCATTTGAGCAATAATATATCACCTCCATTAATGCTTAGTGGTCCTTAATGGGAGTCTCATCAGCTTAACATATGCCAACAACTCGAACACGGTGTCTCATATCACTATGTTCGCCTCATGAACCTTTGTAGGATCATAACACATTAATAGTTATGAGTAGACTTGAATCAATGGTAATAGTAGTATCCCATATTCTATCAAATGTTATACAATCACCAAGCATAAAAATGAATGAGCCCTGCATTAGACTAATGCAACTAACTACAGAGGACCCCGGACAAATCGATATTGGGTGCAGGGCATCTTGTGTAGTTCCAACTACTGTCAATCGTCCATGTTCAACTTCGGTCGGCTGTCACAAAGCCTGGGATAGCCACCCTTTAACGGGCTATCCTCTTATTTAAATAATTTGCAAAGGTTAATCTATTACAACAACTAGCATCAAGGTCATTTGAGCAATAATATATCACCTCCATTAATGCTTAGTGGTCCTTAATGGGAGTCTCATCAGCTTAGCATATGCCAACAACTCGAACACGGTGTCTCATATCACTATGTTCGCCTCATGAACCTTTGTAGGATCATAACACATTAATAGTTATGAGTAGACTTGAATCAATGGTAATAGTAGTATCCCATATTCTATCAAATGTTATACAATCACCAAGCATAAAAATGAATGAGCCCTGCATTAGACTAATGCAACTAAATACAGAGGACCCCGGACAAATCGATATTGGGCGCAGGGCATCTTGTGTAGTTCCAACTACTGTCAATCGTCCATGTTCAACTTCGGTCGGCTGTCACAAAGCCTGGGATAGCCACCCTTTAACGGGCTATCCTCTTATTTAAATAATTTGCAAAGGTTAATCTATTACAACAACAATTCAAATATATCAACTACATAAACATAATCACAAGGAAATTCAATGCCACACTATAGTATACCAATTGAATGCATGTATGAATCAGTACAATTCAACCAACATCAATACAATCTGACCTATATCAACACATGATATTCAAAAACATGTACAATCAATATAATTCAATATACATAAACACAATTTGATATATGTCAACATTTCCTAACATTTAACATTAAAGAGTCTTTGAAAAGGCCAAGTTAAGAGTCCTAGAGGGGGGGAATAAGACTATGCCAAATTAGAAATTTTAATGCGGAATAAAAAAGATATAAACAAAAATAGCACTTATCAATTCAAATTGCAGAAATGAATAACAACCTCAAATGCACAAGTATTGAGAAGTTGATACAAATGTTGTTCTAAGGACAACCTTACACCAAAAATCAATGGCTTATGGTAGGACAATCTGATTTCTAGAACGGTCTGTGTATCAAAATCCTAAACAAATACAAATGAATAAAAAATAAAACAGAAATAAATTTCTACTGCTATTATAACATTCACCACATGTGCAGAAAGTAAATTACAACATTTACACACTTAAACGCATTCAACCATCCACCACAACTCCAGTAATTATAGTGGTTCGCTTATGTGTACATCAACTGTTAGAAAACAGCCATACAACTACTTCACTCCCAATATCCTCACCCTCGGGATATTGGCTTTCACTATGAAATAGGTTTTCCAAGGTTCACCTAAAACCTTCACAATTGTGTTTTCAAAAGGGTTACCACAATTAAAAACTCCACTCACTGAGATTTTTTAGCTATCTCAGTTAAAACCAAAAATGAAAGATTTTCTGGCAATCTTACAAACCAAATACAGAAAATCGAAATGTACTTATATGAGGATTCTTCTTTTGATGAAGCCCGGTAGAACCAATTTGATGTAGATGTTTAATGTAGATGTTCAATGTACAATCTCACATATGAAAGGGTTCTTAGATCTAAATGATTTTTAGATTAAATTGACCTGAGCTAGCTTGATTTGATTTTGATCTCAAAAAGGATAAAAGTACTATTTCCTTTTCAAAATAAATAAAATTGAATAGAGATCACAAAATCAAATGTAAAAAGCTATTAAAAGAATCTTAAATACTAATCAATTAGCTTCTATAATGTGGGGATAAGTTTTCTAAGAGTTATGACTTGAAGATCTTGGAATGAATTTAAAAACTCTGAAAATCGTCCTCAATTTATAGGCAAAAATACTGTTCACTCAACTGGCCCAGTGGTCAGCTTAACTGGTCGAAGGACCAATAATATTTTAAAAATTTTAGCGCGATAAGATAAGATCGCTACTCAACTGGTCGAGTGGCCTACTCAACTGGTCGAGCCCTGCACTCAACTGGTCGAGTAGGACCCAGAAATGTTTCTAAACTTTGAGTCAAGCATGCTCGACTGGTCGAACAGTCTCGAGGACTGGTCGAGGGTCCAACAGAAATTCTGAAAATTCACAATAAATTTTTGACTGGTAGAGAAAATTCTTAAACTGGTCGAGTCAGTGCTTGGACTAGTCGAACATAGGTTAGGACTAGTCGAGAAAAAATATATAAAATTATATAATGACACAAATTAAGAATGCAATCAACATGACCTAATCTATGGTCAATCTAGGGTCATTCATACCTTATAGGTAAAAATTGAACATTGAAACATCGTTCACTTTGGTTGATAGTTTATCTTGAAGTACATAAAGCTTGTCATTGTATACTTGAAGATGAGCTTGAGCTTGAGAAGATTACTTGAGCTTGATTTATTAAGTAATGCACATTGTTATGATATAGTTGAATCTTGAAGACTTGATCTAGTACTTAAACTTCTTGATGTAGTTGAAGCTTGAAGACTTGATCTAGTACTTGAACTTCTTGATGTAGTTCTTGAATGTAAGCAAGGAAGATATAAAGTTGATCTACACAAGATATAGATTTCAAGAGGTTTTGACACTACAAAATTTGACAAATTTATGAACTAGATAAGATAGCATTTACAATTTTAATATTATGAGTTTCATATCATTCAAGCATTTCATTAAATAAGTTATTAACCAAATAGTAAATAGAGACATTTAGGGGATGTTTTATTTTTCAGCTCAATTATAATTACCATATAAATAGGTAATAATTATTTACCTAGGTAATTACTGCATTTTTTCCAATGCAGATATGACAACTTACTTTTTTAACACTTAAATCGATAGTTTTATGAAATCAATGTGGGGCCATCTTGATGTATGTGACTTATCCATACCGCTCATTTGTTATGTCAGCTGAATTTAGGGCATGAGCAAAAAATGAGGTCGATCCAAAGCTCAAGTGGACCACATCAAAAGAAATAGCGAGAATCAAACGCCTACCATTAAAAACTTCTTAGGCCCTTAAAAGATTTGGATCAAGCTGATATTTGTGTTTTCCCCTTATCCATGTTTGTGTGACCCTATGAACGGGTTAACTGATAAAAACCTCAATGTGGGCCCAATGAAGGAAACAACTTTCAACGATGGATGAATTAAGGCCATTGTTTCCTTTCATGTGGGCCATTAGAGCATTGGATTTGCCTCATTTTTCGACTCATGCCCTAAAATGTTCAAATAAAATAGATGGACAGTGCTGATATATCATATACATTACGGTGGGGCCCACAGATTTCAGTCAACACTTTTATATCGATTTTCGAGGTGGAATTACTCTTACATTTTCAAACCAGGTGAAAAAATAATAATTACTTATTTACTATGATTTACGTGTATCATGGAAGATAAAACAATCCATTAATCATTCTAAAATGTTAGGTAAAAGCTTGAAGGTAAATCTTCACCTTAGATTTGAAAATCTTTTATTATAATACAACCCTAGTATCGAAAATTTAGAAAAAGTGCTACAAACCTTAATTCATTAAGAATTAATTGTTAGCAACGTGAATTCTAACTTATTTAGACTTTAATCCAATGGTTAAAGATTTTACCTAACTTAATTTGAGTAAACCCCAACTCAATTCGACGAGTCGAGGCCCTGGAATTGTCATACCACAACATCAACACGGGACCACGCCCAAATACAGCTTTCACAATAGCATGAGTTGATTCTAATTGATTTTCGAGGCCCTACATCATAGAATAAATAAACCCTAGAGTTAAGGTTTCTGATAAACGATAGAAACAAAATGAGATTTTTAACTGTAATTGCTCGAAAATTTAGGAAACGAAAGAAAGAGGTGAAATGATAACTAGGAAACCACTTACCTAGAAATGGGTGAAGAATCTGACCCGAAATCATCAAATTTCAATTGTAGAAGATGTAAAACTGAGAGTAGAGGCAAGATCTTGCAAGATCTGGATAGCACATGATGGGATGGTGTGATCTAGTTCTAGGCCCCACCATTTCTCCCATCCCTCACTTCTTCTCTTCTTCTTTCTCTCTTCCCCTCTTTCTCTCATTTTCTAGGAAAAAATTGTATGAGGAGAGTGGGAGCTCAAATGAGTCCATTTTATAGTGCAAGAAGTGATGCATTTGACCCCAGTAGAAGGTGCTTCTAGGTTTTGAGACCCTATGGGAAGGTGTTTCTAGGTTTTGGGGCTCAATAGAAGATGTACGGGTCGATCTATGGCATAGGATAAGTACCCCAAGTGGAGATCTACGCATAGATACGATCATCTCACCATTTGGATGCGTCAATTGATAGGTATGATTAGAAGTCAATTTGACGATCACCAATCATCGATCGAAGCTGCAACTGTATGAATATGTGTAAGGTATTATCCTAAGTTAATGTTTCAATGTATTATCCTATATAAATGGTGTGTGGTACACCAGCCAATCCGCTTTCAAACTCAGGTTTTAGTCTGACTAGACTAAAAGCGGATTGGCTAGTGTACCACACACCAGTGATATAGCTAATGTGGGTACATGTCATGTGAAGACGAGTGCTGACACTTTTGAGATCTGAGTTGTACTAGCGGTTTAAAGGAGATTAAAGTTACATGGGCCCCACAATGCTGTATTTATCATATCCACACCGTTTATCCATTTTTCGAGATCATTTTAGATCATAAGCCACAAAATGAATCATATTAAAGGCTCAACGGGACCACACCATAAATAACAGCGAGATAATGATTTTCACCATTAAAACATTCATAGGGCCCACCATAACGTTTATTTTCCTTCTAATCTGTTCATAAGGTTAAAAAACTTAGATGAAGATTTAAAACAAATATCATATTGATCTAAAATTTTTGTGACCCCAAAAGGGTTTCAAGGGTAGACGTTTAATCTCCCACTGCTTTTTGCTATGTGGTCCACTTGATATTTAGATCTATCTTCCTTTTTGGCTCAAGCTTTACTATAAGCTCGTGAAATGGATGGGCAGTTTGGATATAACACATGCCTTATAATAAGACCCACGGAACTTGTTGACGTCAATACACTAGATACATGGATAGTGTGTGGATTGGTACACCAAGCAATCCACTTCCGACCAGACGTAATCCACATCTATATAGTTAGCTGTTGGATTAAGCATCTGATCATTAGGTCTGTGTTATATCCAAACTACATCCAGTTGGCAAGCTCATCTTAAGGCTTGAGATGAAAAATAAGGATAAATCTAACTATTAAGTAGACCACATTAAAAAAAGCAGTGGGAGATTGTACGTGTAACATTGAAACCCTCGTTATTAAATTTGTTTTTCCTTTTTATCTAGTTATTTGTGACCTTACGAGTAGATTGGGTGGAAAATAAACGTTACGATGGCCTACAAAATTTTTAACAGTAAAAAATATTATTTCTACTACTATTTGTGGTGTGGTTCATCTGATCTTAGGATATGATTCATTTTTTGGATAATACTTTAAAATGATCTCTACAAATAAATGAACGGTATAGATATAAAAATACATAACTGTGGGCCATATAACTTTGATCTCCATTGAACCGTTCGTACAACTCAGAGCTCGAGGAGCGTTAGTGCTCGTCTTCGCACGACACGTTGCTACAGCAGCTATATAGCTGGCGTGTGGTACATCAGCCAATCCGCTTCCGTAATCCGCACCCGACAATATCTTTGACCATATGTGTGCGTTTCCCAGTCACGCAACGTATACAAAAGTGGTGTTTCGGTGTGTTGGGAGCCGATTAGATGTTAACCGGGTAACACGTTAGTGGGTGTTGCCCTGATCGTGGGGCGCACCTTGATGTATGTGTTTCATCCACTCCGTCCATCAGCTTTTTCCGTTTATTTTACGATGGTCTCAAAGATGAAGCAGATGCAAATCTGAAGTGAACCCCACGGTAGGAATTGAATGCCGACCACTAAACTTCTTGAGGCCCACAAGTTTTCGATCAAGATGATATACAGGTTGGATGATAAAAAAAACCTTATTTGGGCCCATTAAAGTTTCTACGGTGAGTGTCATTATCCTACTTTGTCCTATGTTGTGGTCAAGTTGAAATAGGCTTCTCCTTAATTTTTTCGACTACACCCTAAAATGAGTTGGAAAAACTGATGAACGGCTTGGATATACAACACATGGAGCAAGGTGGGCCCCCATGGTCAGGGTAATCCCCACTAACGTGCTGCCTTGGTAACACCGAATCCGCTCCTGATTCGTGCACGTTGCGTATATCTGGGGCCCACCCATGAACGGTTCCTGTCACCCCCACCAGAAAACGTGCATAGTGGGAGTCTAGGTGGGACACAATCTCTAGCAGTCTGGAGCGGCACAGTCAAGCTGACCTTAGCAAGGGCAATTTATTCGAGAGAGGATTAGGTACGCCGCGATTCACTCAAGACAATGCACGGCCCTCATGATAGGGCCTACCTTGATGTGTAAATCATATATCCGTGCTGTCCATCCATTTTTCCAGATTATTCTAGGTTATGAGAATAAAAATTAAGCAGATTAAAGTTTATTATAGACTACACGAAAGGAAACATTTATGTTTGACCATTAAAAAAACTTGTGGTCCAACAAAGTTTTGCATGAGGCTGAAATTATTTTTTACCTTCATCTAGGATTTTTTTATCTTATCAACAGGTTCGATGGCAACGAAAAGTTACAAAAGCATTACTGTGGGCCCAGAATGTTTTTAATGGTGGAGTGCTCAATCACTACTTTTTCTTATAGTATGGTCCACTTGAGATTTTGATATTCTTTATTTTTAGGATCTTAGTCTAAAATGATATGTAAAAATGGATGAACGGCTTGGATAGGTAATAAATATATCAAGGTAGTCCACACAGTAAGGACCACACCTTCTTTGCTGAGGCCGGGGCCGCACCCAATACGCTCCGTTTTATTCCCTTTCCCACGTTTCCACGTACTCTGTCAGAGTGAAGGACGATACGCTGGCACTTAGAAATTGAAAATGCAGAATATAGATATTTCCATGTAAACTGTCCAATCTATGGATACCATTTAATCATGAAACTGATTTTATTCTTATTTTATTATCTTGATATTGGATCGGTGGACATTCATTCGACTGTTAATAATGAAAAATATCCAACGGTATTATGCCCGGCAACAAGTGCCTGAGAATCAGCTGTCAGGATTTTTCAACCAATCTGATTTTTAGTGTAGCTTAGATAGAGTGTATTTCACAATTTAGTCGGTTTGATTTGAGTTAATATATGCCACGTATACTGTTTCTAAGTGACCGCGTATCAAGAGTCATATGGAATCAAGACTATCAAATAACTGTGCTTTCCAAATTTTAACTAACAACAAACGCCCCACATCTTCAAGCTCCAAGGATAACTGCACCATGCGTACCAAATTAGAGCACGTGTAAAGGATATGAAACGTTTATAGAGTGAAATCCAATGTGAAGATTCCTTTATTTTTTTTAACTGGCCCATTTTTCATTGGCCCAGATTTAGCGAAAGCATTTGTATCGAATGGTCTACATTCAAAGTATATTCTTAAACTATCTAATGAATAGTTTATCCTCATCTAATAGAAAATAATCATTTATAACACCATATGAACGGTATAGATCTAAAACATATCTAACATATTGCCAGAGATGCTGCGTTTGTTTTTCGCGCTTGAAGATAAGGGCATGGAATTAGCATTCGTTTTTCACATTCTGACCGATATTAAAGCTGTCATGCTTTTTTTCTACTTTTTCGCCTCCAGTATTAGAATGATTAATTAATAGCCGTTGGATGAAATTCAATTCTCCATTTTGTCAGTCACGCTCATATCTTGGCTTTTTCAGGAAGGATACAAACCCACGACAACCAAAAGGTCATTGGTTCGAACCTTCCACGAAGTTTCCTTTACCGACTTCACTATAGAGAAAAGACGCGAGTATAATCAGAATCGTACTCGCAGGCACAGGCACCAGCATGGCTTACCTGTACGAGATCCAGATCGTTCATCGAGTGGGATCCACTGTAAATATGCTTCGACCGAAATTACAGAAGGGTTGGCGTAGGTCCCATATTGATGGTAATAGACTTGGAAATCAGGATGGTGGACATTAGTCAGGTGGGCCAGAAGGGTATGGGTTGTCCATTTTATGCATTGGTCGCCCATATTTCTTTATGGTGTGGCCCAGACATTTTATGGGGGACCCAAACCATAGAGAGCATTCAATGTGGACCTTCCCAATCAACGGCCAAGATTTATGTGCCTAACTGGCCATACACGTCGGCGTGTAGAAATTTATCACGTGAGAATACCTGCCAAGATCGCGACGAATGTTCTCCGTGCAAATTACGAAAATACCGGTTTCTGATGGTACATCCAGGACATGAAGTTCCTGTGATCCGAAGCTATGTGGGGCCTTCAGAGATGTTTGTGAGAAATCCACTCCGTCCATCAGTTTTTCAAGCTCACAATAGGACAGGAACAAAAATAGACAGATACAAAACTCAGGTGGACCATACCACATGGTACAGCGGTGACTGAACGCCAGCCACAGAAGTTTATCCCAGCGGTAATAACCTTGTGAACGGTTTGGATGGCATGTAAGCATCATGATAGGCTCCAGTACGTTTTCAACGGTGGACGTCCCTGTTGTCAATGTTTCCTGTCGTGGGGCGTGATGCACCTGAGTTTTGGATCTCCACCCTTTTTTTTTTTTAAAAAAAAAAAAAAAATTTAATCTCTGTACTGCCGTTAGCTTGAGAAACCAATGGACAGAGTAAATTTCTCGAGGAGGCATTTCTGTGGGCCCCATATAGCTTCAGACCACAGGAACTCTCGTCAGGCAGAGGCAATTCGCATCCGGGTACAGCCTTAGTGGGACCCACATTTCGAAACTACATTTGATCAGACAAATCCTAGTCATCTCATCCACTGCCATCCATTAATGGCAATAATAAAAAGCTTTGACAATCACTCACTAGCCATATGATCTGTAGCCATCCAACAAACGTAGAGGCAAACAAAATGGACGGTTATGATCCACCCTACCGCCTGTCCACGTATATAGTGCGTAGGGTAGGTTGTAGGAGAGTCTCAGTAGGGAGGACTCTACCGAACCATTTCCCAATTGGGTTAGTGGATTCCATGTTTGTGGTCTTAGGTCAATCCCTACCCACCAACCAAATTAAATTATTAAGAAAGACATTATACGAAAAAGTTCCTCATGAAGTGGGACATTATACGAAAAGGTGTTTCTAGGAACTAAAATTACATACCAATGTTTACTCGGAAGAGAAATTCTCATGACACTCTAGGTGATGGTGGATTGATGGTGTTGTCAGTTAATTGTCTTGAAAAGGGATTGAATGGTGCTAGGATGGATTGGCACGGTGTTGTAAATGAAATTGTGTTAAGATCCACGGGATTGCTCTATTCCTTGATTGTTATATCTGCAAATTTAAACGAATTAGGGTAGATTATATAAGATTTAAAGGTAGTGATGATGTTGTCAGTAAATTGTCTTAAGATCCATGGGATTGGATCACGAATTCTATTTGGTGCGCTTGGCTAATCCCAGGATTTTACTTCCAATCCCTTCTAATACCATCCAATTCCTTCCAATTCAACCGGCCAAACGGACCCTTAAGACTGTTTGGCTGGGCAAGTTGGATGGGATTGGAAGGGATTGGAAGATAGATCTCCAAATTGGCCAGGCGTGCCAAACAGACACAGGATCCTGATCCCGGGATAGAGCAATCCTATGGATCTTAAGACAATCCACTGACATCACCATCCTTACCTTTAAATCTCATCCAATTCACCCTAATCCCTTCAAATATGCTTGTTACGTGTTTGGTTTGAGGATTGAAAGGGATTAGAAGGTTTAATCCCGGATTGGTTGGGCGTGCCAATCAGACCCCATATAGCAATCCCGAGCTATAGCAATCCTATAGATCCTGCACCAATCCACTAACGCAGCTATCATTACTTTGAAATCCGTGTAATCCACTCTAATACCATCCAATCCCATCCCATCTACCTGGCCAAATAGGCACTTATTTTAGTTTTTCTTTTAAAAAATGGTGAATCGAGAATTATGAGACCCACGAGGTATATATTTAAATGCAACAAATCATAATTGAGAGAAGGAAAAAACTCTTGAAGTTCAAATGATAAAATGGGCCAAACCATAAAAACTATTATGGGCTGCTAAAAAAATTCTATATTTGGGAGTGTCCATCTAGTGATTTGATTAGCTAGATTTTTTTAGGGGTGTAAACATCATGGTGTGTTTCATACATTAGACGGATGAGATGTTATATACATACCATGTTGGTTCCATGATGTTGCCCTTTAAAGAAAAGAACTAGATGAGAACATTTTATTATTCTCATAGATCGCATGGGCTCCATATTGCTTGTAGGGTTGAAAGTTAGGCGGGTTCAACCCAACTGACCCGTGATCGACTTGACATTGGGTTGGGCTTGGGCAGGATGTATCGGGTTCGGTCTCGGGCTTGGACTATACAAACATCAATTCGATAAAACTTGGGTCGGACTCGAGTTGAGGTCTCGGGTTGCCCAACCCGATCCAAACCCGAACCCGAACCTAATAACACAAAAGTTATAAATTATAATTCAATTCGATCGTCTGTGTTGAAGGCATTGGAAATTCCAGTGCCTTCGGGTCTAGTCCATGTCATTTCCGATGACTCAAGCTAACAAGATACACCTGATTTCTCTCTCCTAAATAAATTGTTTGCTATACAACACAACTTTTAAAGAAGTAGTTATCGTAAGTTTTTTACGATAAATAATTACATATATAATTAATAAAATCATAGGTATAAAAAATAACATGTGTATTGAAATATAATAGTCTAATGTAATAACGAAAATAATATTAGCATGTATCCACCCTACCAACTTGACCGAGCACGCTTGGGTTGGGCTTGGGTTGAGAATTCCCAACCCAATGTTGGGTTGGTTTGGGTTAGGGTTGAAGTATGGGAACCTTGGGTTGAGCTAGGGTTGAGCACCAGCCCAACCCAACCCAACCCACCTGACTTTCAGCCCTAATTGCTGGACTTCACTGACTTTAAAAGAAAATAACTACACGGGGACATTTTGGTACTCGCAGCCCTTGAAAAGCATCTCCCTGTAATTTCATTTTGTAAAGGCATTAGTTGGTAAATTTTAAAATTTTTGAGGAATTTAATGGTAAAAATTCCTATTAATAATTTCTTAAATTTACAATTAATAACATTATTGTTATATTAACAACCTTAGGCTTGTAGATGACCAAAACAGTTAATCTAGAAAGTTATACCACATATATGCTAATGGAGAAAATTCTACTAATGTGAGATCCTCACCATCCACAAAAGGTGAAATGGGAATTCTCTATGGGGACAACTGCTGCTAACTCAACTTTGTATGGATGGTAAGATCTATGCAATTGAGTTTTTATTTTTTCCATGTAACTCAAGAATGTTCTGGATCAGGACATGGTGGGACCATTGTGGTCAAGTTGGGGGAGCATCACTAACATGACTAGTGCAACCAATGAAAATAAATGAGCATGACACTAACACTTCAACTATCACTAATTTTTGTCCTTTCTAATACATTTATTCCACTCTCCCATTACCATTCAACATTTGAGAGTGACCTAGGGTTGTTGATGTACCCCCATCCAATATAAGATGTGCCTAAGTCATATTTTCAAACCATTGTGACAAATATCTTTGAGTTTGTGAAAAATTTCTAGCATAAAATTTATCTGGTAATATGAGATATCACGAGACTTAAAAATCTTGGCAATTAAATTTTTATCACGTATTTTAAGAAATAAACATTAAAGAGTTTAAATTAATTCAATATTATCTACCATTTCAAATTTTAAAATTATTTAATAATTTATATTAAGTATTTTTTAATAGTTTATTTTTGACAACTCGTTAGATCAACGTATATCATATACTATTAGATAATGGTTGATTGTAATTAGCCTATGTCACAGTCTATTACATTGTACTTGTTAGACTTTTGTGCTCTCATTAGAAGTCTTTTAGCTCGGATAAAGGAGGGTTGTGTCATGTTGGCCGCCGACATCCAACTTATGTCTCAACTTTCATCAATTTGAATAATATAACATTTCAAAGCTTTGCTAGAGTGTTCCTTATAAGTGACGGGTATCAGTACTTGGGTATGGTGAGAAATGGATAAAGGTTGGCTACAGTGTCCTCTAAAAGAGACACACCGCAACAATGCCTAATTACTGTGAGAAGTAGGCAAGGATTCCTACAACATTATGGATACCCACAAGTAAATAAGCTTGTCAATGATAATATGATTCATCTTACCACATGGAATATATGAATATTGACAAGCAGGAGTATGAGTTAATACATACAATGAGATGAAGGAGAGTTAACATTAGGGCTGAAAGTCGGGCAACTTGGGTCGGGTTGGTGCTCAACCATAGCCGAACTCAAGGTTCCTGTACCTCAACCCTAACCCAACCCAACCCAACCTCGGGTTAGGAATTCTCAACCCAAGCCCAACCCAAGCGGGTTCAGTTGGGTTGGTCGGTTGGATACATGATAATATTTTCATTATTACATTAGTCTATTGTATTTCAATACACGTCTTAATTTTTATATCTATAGTTTTATTAATTATGTATGTAGTTATTTATAGTAAAGAACTTCATTTTTTTTCTTAACAAACAAGCTTAAATATGGGACAACTATTTCTTTAAAAGTCATGTTGTGTAGCACGCAATTTATTTGGGAGAGAAAAATCTGGCATATCTTATTAGCTTGAGTCATCGGAAATGATGTGGACCCATGAGACCTAACTACACTAGAATTTCCTATGCCTTTAACACAAACGATCCACACTCAATTATAATTTATTAGTAACTTATATATTGATCAGGTTCGGGTTGGGTCGGGCAACCCAAGACCTCAACTCGAGCCCAACCCAAGTTTTATCGGGCTGGTGTTTGTATAGCCCAAGCCCAAGATCAGACTCAATACATCCTTCCCAATCCCAACCCAATGTCGGGTTGATCACGGGTTGGTCGGGTTGAACCCGCCCAACTTTCAGCCCTAGTTAACATAACTTGCATTCAAGAGGTCAAGTGGAAATGGGCCAAAACTAAAGAAATTGATGGATGCAAACTTTGATATATAGGAAAGGACAAAATATAATAGGGTAGTGAGAGTGGTAGATAAAGATTTAAAGCTGTAAGTGTTAGTAGAGTAAGTAATATAATTTTATTAATGAAACTTGTGTTAGAAAATGAAATAATCAATATTATTAGTGCATATACACCACAGGTAGCGTTAGAGGATAGAATCAAGAGATAATTTGTAGATGGGACTTAAATGGTCATGTAGGAAAAGAAAGTAGATAATATGAGAGTGACATGGAAGATGTGATTTTGGAGAATAAATGACAAGAAGGATAGTATCATTGATTTCGCAACAACGTATAATTTAGCTCTAGCAAACATAAACCTTAAAAAGAAATACAAACATTTAATATGCTTCGAAAGTGAATTATACACAAGCTAAATAGATTTGTTTTTAGAAAAATAGAACAATCAATATGTTAGGATGCTAGGATGCAAGTTTATACTAGAAGAGTGTCTAATTGCTTAATATACATTAATGGTTATGGATGTTTACATAACGAGATGGAAAAAATGAAATGAAATTAACAGGTGTACAAAAACTTGATGGTGGATTTTAAAAGAAGAGAAAACAATATTATTTATAAATAAATTCATGGAAGAAGAAATGAAAAATGTCAGGGAAGAAATCAATTTTGTGGAAAGAGATGGTTAAGTGCATTATGAAATTTGCAAAAGTTCTGTTAAGAGTATATGGACCGAAAAAATAATCATACAAGAAAACTTGATGGTGAAATAATAATCCACAAAAGGCTTAAACGTTCATGTTTCAAAGTCTCATAAGGAAATTTTAAATAATATATAAATGTCAAAAAGATTGTTGAGAAAGTAGTTAATACGGCTAACTATAAGGGTTATGATGATCTTTATAATAAAGTAGGGATAAGAGAATGTGAGAAAGATGTTTAAAACTTGCAAAAATGAAAGAAAGAAAAAGTATTGACCTAGACTATGTTAGATACGTTGAGATTGATAACCAAAATATACTAGTAAAAGATAATGGGATCAATGAAATGTAGAGAAGCTATTCCCCAAACTTATTAAATGACTACTTTAAGAGCATAAATATATAAGGGACCATAAACTCAAATGATGTCGGAGACCATAATACTTCCATAAAATAACGATATCTAAAGTGAAAGAAGCTTTGAAAAATACGAAAATAACAAATGCATTAGACCAGATGGTATATCAATAAAAGGTTTGAAAGTATATAGAAGATAGTGGGTTATTTTGGTTGACAAAGTTATTTAATAAAAATATAAAATTGAAAAAAAAAAGTAAAAATTTTGTAAAAAAAAAGTATCATGGTACCTATTTATGAGAATAAATGAGAGATACAGAGCTACATTAACTATTGTAAGATTAAAATCATAGTATGAAATTTTGAGAGAGAGTGAGTGATTGAGAAAAGAATAAGGCACGAGACAATTGTATCAGAAAATTAGTTTCGTTTCATGCTTAGGACGTCTACCACTGAAGTTGTTTTCCTACTTAGACAATTGATGGAGAAAAATACAGAGAAGAGGAAGGATCTCCATATGACCTTTATTGAGTTAGAGAAAGCATATGTTAGATCCCTAAAGAGTTAATTTTGTGGCTATTAGGGAAAAAAAATGAGTTCAAGAGGATAGTGAGGACTATTAGTGAAGAGACTGTTAGTGCACTTATTTATGCACCTGTTTGTCAATCAAGTGTATTTGTGTGTCAGTGAGTCAGTTGAGCCCTTAAAAGCTAAAGACCAAAAACACAACAGAATACAAAGCATTAAAGAGTAAAGAACGGGTAAATGATGTGCCTTTGTGACCTTAACCATAGACTCAAAACAACCTTAACCTCTCGATGATCCATTTCTTAATAGGTAAACATTCTTTTGATCATCATATAAGTCTTACGAGCTCATTTAGAACATGTTTAGATAGGATTTATAGGTCCCAAGTTGCTGAAAATCAAACTGCCCAAATCCAACCAACTCATAGTGAGTTCGATCAATCGAGTGATCCTCAATCAATCTCGAGCAATCGAGCTCAATCGATTGAACATGTTGAATCTTTTCAGTGAGTCCACTGGACTATTTTGGTGAAGCATGATCAATCGAGGGTCACGCTTGATCGATCGAGCCTAACCATTTATATCTGTTTTATGACCGTTAGAACTCCTTTCCTTTATAAAGAGCATCCAGTCTTTGTGCATTTGCATGAGTTTTTTTTATGTAAATACAAATTAGGTGATTCTCCCCTTATATCCCATATCCTAAGTCTCTAAACCTATGAGATTCTATTCATCTTCCTAAGATTTACCACTTTAATGAGGATTACAACCTCCATGTTGAAGATGAACTCAATCTCTACATTGTTTTATATATTAGACCCAAGATTATACGCATAATCTTTGTCTAAATCTATAGAACACCCATCTAGGTGAATCCCCCAGGCAACTAACTATCATCATTAGTTGTAAGAGATTCTACCCAACTCTCATCACATTGATCACCTCCTTGTAGCATTATCTATAAGGCGATTGATCATGAGAGCCGAAGAATGGAAGTTGATTGAAGCAGTAGAGACCATCGATCAAGCAACCGAAGAAAGGTTCTACAAAGGAGATCAATTTAACAAGTGTCAATTGTAGAGTCTATTCATATTATTTCCTAATGTAGAATTAAGTATAGAGTTCATAACCTAAACTCATATAGATTCTTGTGTAAGGTCGTATCGCTTTTAACACAGGTGAGTACATGTATAAGTCTTTATATAGGCCTCCGACGGTAGTGTACGTTTGATAAGTCCTTATGTAGGCCTCCAACGGGAGTATACATTTTTTAAAGTTCTTGTGTAAGCTTCTGATGGGAGTGTATGTTTATAAGTTCTTTTGTAGGCCTCCGACAAGAGTGTACGATTGAAATGGTTAGGAATGAACCTGTTAAAAACTCCTAACATAGTGAATACCGGCACACTCAAGAAGTATGCGTACACTGGGAGTAGAACATGAAAACCAAACCATTATAAATGCTTGTGTTTGGGATTGTTAATTGAGCACATTTCTAATTATGATTTTAAACTTAATTTGCTTAATTATATGTATGGATGATTAAATGCATGTTAGGAATTGATTCGCTAGCACATCTCACACACAAGATTACTATTTTGATTTATAGACTAGCTGTTTAATTGGTATATCTTTTGTAGTTTATGTAATTGGACCCACTTTGGCTTGTAAGCCTTAATGTTATTTTTCTTTATTTGTTTAAAAAAGTGAATTGTTTTAGTGAGCGATTAGATTTTAATTAAAGAATTTTAAAATGGTCTTAATTACCCCTTCTAAGACTTAACCATAAATTTATAGCTCTGTCAAGCTTCCACACGCGCCATGGTAGACTATTCTATGCAATTCAATTGGTATCAGAGCAAATTTTTTTTTTAAGGACTTAACCGTCTAGAATACGAATGCAATAAGGGGCTTTAAAATTATGTCTGCCCAAGAGGGTTATACCATCACACGACCACCTTATTTTGATATGACTATTTACACCTATTGGATAACTAGGATGAGGATATTTATAAAATTTCTTGACTATATGGTTTGGGCAATTGTCGAATAAGGATAAACTATGCCCATGGAATAAGTCGTGGTTAATGGTAGAACTATTAGCACTCCCAAATACCAATTGAAATGGAGTACTAATGAGAAAGAACAGCATATGTATGATGCCAAGGCGATTAATGCTATTTATTAGGCAGTTTTTTATGAGGAATTTAAATATATTTATACTTGTGATACGAAGAAAAAAGCATATGTCACATTAAAAATAACTCATGAGGAAATTAGCACAATAAAAATATCAAAGCTTCTGCTCTTAATGACTCAATTTAAAAATATTAAAATTGAAGAGTCTAAAGCGTTTATGGAGTTTTATTCTAAATTAAATGAAATTTGTAATTTCATGTGTAGTTTAGGTGAGATATATGTATGAAAATATTTAGATTCTTTCTACATACGTTCACTCTCAAAGTAACCTTAATACAAGAGTGTAGAAACATAAATGAGATAAAAGTACAAGAACTCTTAGGTTCCTTATAAACATATAAACTATACTTTACGACCCCCTCTGGTAAGAAGAAACTATCTGTCCTTAAAACTTCACATATGCATTCACATCCACAAAATATTATTAAATCTGAAAGTGATAGTAATGATGTAGATGATGATAAGGAATTCTCTAGAAAGTTTAAGAAAATTTTTAAGTTTAGTAGATGGAATGGTTGTGACATAAAGGATAAATCGGTTGAACCTGTGCGTATAGGTAAATTTTCTAAAAAATTAAGTTTAACCTATTGTTCGAATTGTGAGGGTTATGGACATAATGGCTCCGTATACACCAACAAAGTAAGATCCAAAGGCAAGTCTATGACGATAACATGGGATGATACAAAGAAGTTTGAATTTGATTTAGGAGACTCTTCTAGTGATGAATGTAAGACCCGTGTCCTAGACTGTATCATTCCATAGGCTTCCGCAGTCCTTCCGGTCGAATTTCGGTGACTCGTGATATTTTATTGGCATTTACGCACGATTTTGAGTCGTTACCAGTATATCTGAGTCGGCTCAAGTCGAAACTTGTACCACCATGAGCGCATTATCGCTGCAGTTCCAACGCCATGTCCCGTGCGCCAATCCGACGCTTAGATCATAAGTTATGGACCGCGCGTTGCGGGACCTACCTATCCAGATTACACATTTTCCTAGCAACCATCATCATGAGGATGATGTCACCCTAGGGGTGACATCGCCCTAGCTATAGCCCCTAGCCCATAGCCCTAGACATGCTCTTACAACTCATAATGACCTTAGCCCATGCCTCCCTTACAACTCATGATTGCCTAGCTAGAAAAGCAATCATTTCTCCTTTCTCTCTCTCTTATCTCTCTCCCTCCCTCTTTCTTTCTTATTTCCTAGCAAGAGAGAGCTCCCAACGTCCATGAGAGCTCTCCAATTCCAACCCTTTGCAAGCTCTCCACCCTCAAATCTAACCCTCCACAATTAATCCCAACCATTGAATCTTATTCCCTTGGAGCTCTAAATCACATTGGTGGAAGAAAAAGTCTAAGATCTAAGGTGGGTGCTTCTCTCTCTCTTTCATTTTTGTGTGATGTGTGGCCCACTTGGATGGACCCCACCTTGATGTATGTCATATCCAAACCGTCCAAGTCATGTGGACCCTACCTTATGGAATATGGAAAAACACAAATATTAAACCCATTAGATGGGCCACATTCGCGTGGGACCCACCTTGATAGAACGTGGCCATGTACATGTGGGACCCATCATGATGTTGTGTTTATCCAGGCCATCCAGCGTCCCTTGATGCTGGACGTGAAGCTCCCTCTGGCTAACATGGAGTGCGTGTACTGACATGGGTGTGTACTAGCAAGCTTTAAATATATATATATATATATATATATATATATAAAATGTCAGTGGATTTTTAGATTTTTGGTGGGCCATTCATACCGGCCCCACCCCCATATTATTTTAGGCATTGAGCCGAAAAATGAAGTGAATCCGATTTTCTGACGGGCCATAGCATAGAAAACAGTGGTTCTCATAATTTAAATTCACTTTGACGTTTGGGTACACTAAAAACATACTTGATATTGGACTCTTTTGGACGGTATGGAGTCATGGAATCCAATGGGTTGGTTGGATCTTCCGGATACGGGCCCCACTTGGGAAAAACCTCAGAAAATTAAGTTTCCTATAAAAAAAATAAAAAGATGTGTACAGGAAACAATGCCTGCTGCTGCAGTGTGAGCAGCGCAGGACGCTGCTGCGCGTGGGCGAAGGATGCTGGGACTGTGGGCCCCATCGTGATGTGTGAAGAAAATATATACCGTGCATTTGTTGCATCCCCTTTAACCAACGGATCACTCCAAAAATCAGCCATATACAGATCTCAGGTGGCCCACACCATCTTCAATCATGTGAAGATATGTTAAACCATATGAAAGCATTTTCTAGGGTCCACCTGAGGTTTAGATGCACCTGAAACTTGGTCTGACCCCTTAATCTAGTGGGACACACATAATGGATGGGTTGGATTTGTGAACTACAAATTGGTGGGCCCAATAAAAAAAATTATGAATGTTAATGGAGGGTGTGATGCGTGGTGCAGCATCCTGCGCCACCGGATGCAAGGGGCCAGGGACCGTGGTCCCAGCCACGGTGATGCATGTGTTTCATACATGCCGTCCATCCATTTTGTTGTGACGGTGGGTCCACTGCTATTGACATCAGCAAGTACTGTGGGACCCACGTATGATGTATGTATACCCACACCGTCAGCCCACTTGGTGAGACCTACCAGATGTATTCATTTTATTTATACCGTCCCTGATATATGTGTTTACATCCAGGCCGTCTCTCCAGGCCTAGATCTAGATGACTGGACGTTATCCTTTTCAAAAAAAAAAAAAAAAGAGTAGGAAGAAGTATTATATATTATATAATATAATATACATATTCTGTATACAAGGGTTGGTGGCCCCACGTGGGAAAGCACCTTGCTGTATTATTATATATTATATAATGTATATGTATATGATATATATTATTATATAATATATAGTATTTTATATTAAATAGACAATATGGTGGGTCTGGCGTGCTGGATACGGCCCCACCATGATGTGTGTGTTGTATCCTTACCGTCCATCTGAGCGTGGACATGGGGCCACCGTGATACGTGGGTTTTGTCACACTCGTCTAGTGGGACCCACCATAGATGTATGTGTTTTATCCATCCATCCATCTGGACGGTGGCAACAGAGGCCCACCACTGATGGATGTGCTGCATCCAGCCGTCCAACCATTTGGCTAGCTTGTCTCAAGGCTTGAGACAAAAAAAATAAGACAAATCCAGTTATCAGATGGACCACACTACAGAAAATAGTGGATTGAATGCCCACCATTGAAACCCCTTTTGGGATTACAGAAGTTTTGAACCAATATAATATTTATTTTTCCTCTAAATCTAGGTCTTTGTGACCTTATGAATAGACTGGATGGGAAATAAACCTTATGGTGGGGCCCATTGGAATTTAACGATGGAAATCTTTACCACCACTATTATTTGTGGTATGGTCCAATTGATCCTTTAGATATAATTCATATTTTTTTAAGCTCTACAATGATTTCTATCAATGAATGAATGGTTTTGGAACTGGCTCATTCAATTCGGCCCATTTGGATCAGGCCGTTTGACTCAGCCGTTTGACTCAGCCCGTTTGACTCGGCCCATTTAACTCGACCCATTGATTCGGCCCATTTGATTTGTTTCATTTGATCAGCCCATTGATTCAACCCATTTGAATTGGCTTATTCGATTCGGTTCAGTTGTATTGGCCCGTTTGACTTGGCCATTGATTTGGCCCATTTGATTCGGCCTATTTGATTCAATCCATTTGATACAGCCCGATGTTTTATATATATATATATATATATATATATATATATATTAGCCCATGAGTGAAGCCCAATGTGATGTGTATATGCCCCATAAGCGAAGCCCATGATGATGTGTATTAGACCCTTGTATGATACCGTGGATCCATTATACGATTGACCCTATGTGTGTCATTCCTTGGGAGCAATGCTGGTTAAAGGTCCACATTGATGGGCGATGATGGTTGAATGTTCACATTGTAACCTTCCCTTAGGCCTTGTTTGGCCGATTATCGAGGTCGATTATTGATCGATTTCGATTGTTATGGCTGATTGTCGAGGTTAATTATCGAAGCTGATTTGATTACCAATTCTGATCGATGTGACCGATTTGTCGACTTTGATTACCGATAGATTCCGATTGACCTGACCAATTGCTAATTCCCATTATCGTGACCAATTATCAATTCCGATTAACGTGACCAATTTACTGATTCTTATTATCGATTGATTCTGATTATCATGACCGATTGCTGATTCTAATTGTCGTGGCCGATTGTCGATTCTGATTATCTTGGCCGATTGATCGATTGGCGATCGAGGCCGATTATCGTGACTGATTGCCGATTTCGAGTATTGAGGCCGATTATCGATCAATTTCAATTATCATGACCGATTACCGATTCCGAGTATTGAGACCGATTATCGATCAATTTTGATTTTCATGACCGATTGACGATTCTGATTGTCGTGACCGATTCCGATTTCTAAGGCCTACTCCGATTCCGATTTCGATTGCTGAGGCCGATTTCGATTGCCGAGGCCGATTTCGATTGTCTAGGCCGGTTGCAGAGACCTATATGATATATACGCGACCCGTAGTTGAGGCCCATTGTGATGTATTTGTGGTCCTTGGGCGAGGCCCACTGTGTTGTATATTAGGCCTTTGTGTGAGGTTGTCGGCCCATTATGTGTTTGGCCTAATGATGGTCATTCCTTAGGGCAATGTTGGTTAGATGCCCACATTGTCAAGGCCGATTATTGATGCCGATTATTGATACCGATTATGAGTATGTGACAACATAGCATCATAATACATACGCATCATCTGCATGTTTGTTATGAGATGTGATTGACCATCGCATATGTCATAGGGCAGGTTATTATGGGGCTCCTTGGTAGGCGGGGTTACCCCACATGAGTGCACGATATGCACAGGACTTATGCATGATTGCACTGTGTGACTCATGCATCTCACATTTGTATGACATGACCACCATACGCCCTAGCGACATCAGGGCTGTAGCCTCCACAGACATATCGTGGATGGCCAGATGGGACACTGAAAATTTATTTTACATGGGGTGTTATAGATATCCTTGGGTGAAAGTCACAGAACCCTCTTAGTTCCAAAGGTTGCTCCAACGTCTAAACCGAGTGATGCATGAGTGCATGAGGGCCGTATACTGTTAGGCTGCATCTCCCACTGTGTCGTGGTCGGTTGGAAGGGGGTGCGACCTTACCTACCCGAGAGGATGGGGCAATGCTAAGCTAAGTCTCTAGGCTTAGTCTGACCGGCTAGAGGAATGTGTCCGCTATCGATGAGCCATGCTCGGTATTGGTAGGCCTATAGTGAGGTCTCTTCCACTCACCTTGTTGCGCGCAATGGGGCGGTAATCTAGTTTGGAGTGTGATAGACCCCAGTGATTTTCTAGAGAGGAATCGTACTGATATGTGGACTTATTAAGTAGGAGTTACATGCTCATTCATTCATTCATTCACTATTCACTCGGGCTAGTAGTGCGCAACTAATTGTTGTGTACCTTTGTTATGCCAAGGATTTCGGTTGGGTGCACGACTAACCTGAGATTAAGAGTTTACCACGTTGAGTCTGACTATCCAAATTTAGGTATGGGACTGGTTTGGATAGAAGTCCCTTGTGGTGTACCCCGTAGCCTGCGATACTACGTACTATCATCCCGACTTCACACTCCAGCATGGTCATTTCATTCGCATTGCATATTACATTACATCCGCAAGCATATGGCATTTGGGTTGCTATGTTTCTGCACTTATATGGCCTAGACAGGCTTAACAGGATTTGTATATTGCATTGAATCCTCGGCATCTAATATTTGACTCTTTATGACTCCTTATTGCATAGTTGTTCTATATTGCGTATTCTAATATTGATTGACTTATGGACTTGTCCATACTTTTGCTTACTCTGTTATCGTATGATTTATGATCTTGTCAGTGTTTCTGTTTACTCTGATAATTCTTGCTCTTGTCAGTATTTCTGCTTACTTTGATAATTCATGATCTTATCAATATTTCTGGTTATTTTGATAATGTACGATTTATGGATTACCAGTAATTTCGGTATTGTATGATGATGACATTGTATTAAATACTTAACACTTACTTTGTACACACACTTATCCACCCTCTAACCTTTCTATACGCTTATGCATGATAGATGCGTGCAGGTAATGTTAGGTTGCAGTAGTGTTGAGCCTGGAGCGTGCAACGGTCTTCTGGAGCTTGATTTTCGATTTATGTATTTTTTTTTTAGCATTGTACTCAAATGATTATATTAGTGGATATGTGATGATGATGTTGCCTGTGTGAATTGGGTAATCTTGTGGTTATACTTATTACGAGTTAAATGTACATAAAAAAAATCCTCCTTGTAGTATCCCAGGATCGGAAATCTGGCATATGAACACCAGGAGCCGAGAATGGGGTTCTATAGAGGTTGTCGGCACCGAATTCGGTTATTGGGATTCATGTGAATCCGATTTCTGGGTTTGGGGCGTGACAATGAAGAACTTGAAAACTTACGTATTTTAACGTTCTCCATCACAGTGTCTCTCCCTAGAAATTAAAGAGCCAATAACACCTCAGATAGGTAACCTTAGAAGGTCTATGAGGGTTTAATAATTAGATCATGGGAAATAAGCCTCATTGTTTAGGCAATTTGAAAACTCTATCATTATGTGCTTTATAGGTAAATTCGAGGATTTATACCCTCATTTTCTTTTTAATAGTTTACCTTTAAAGTTGTTTAATTTAACTATCATATGTTTACTGTTAGACTATTATTAGTTATTGTTATTTCAAATAGTATATCTTTTTGGATGACCATAATAAACATGCTTCATGTTTTTAACATTATATGCACCCTACATTCTTTTATTAGTATATAGTTATAAATATATTTCTGAATTATAGATTTTTTTCATATTCTGTTCTTATTGTTATATTTATGGAATTTACTCTTTGTCAAATACTGACAAAAATGGAGAGAAAGATTAATTCTTACCAAAATGGGTTGAATTTTGTTTTGAAGGTTCTATTCGTTGTTATAGAGAATTGATAGAGATTGGGGGAGTATTTGAGGGGAACTAATGCAATTGTTATAAGTATTTGAGTGTTTAAGTTATAAATCCTTATATTTGACATGTAATTATTTTAGTTTTTTTTATTTTTCATTGGTATGGACTATGACAAAGTCTATGTTAAGTTTTTGTCACGTAATTGATAAAGGGAAAAATTGTTAGTCACCGATTTATGCACATATTTATCAATCACGTGCGTCTATGTGTCAATGAGTTAGTTGAGTCCTTCAAAGTTGAAGATCGAAGACACAATAGTCGTGGAGCATCAATGTGTGAAGAACATATAAATTAGGCATCTTAGTGACCCTAACCTTAGACCCAAAACAATCTTAACCTTTTGATGATTCATCCCTTAATAGGTAAATCTTCTTTTAATCATCACATAATCCTTAAGAGCTCATTTAGAAGATACTTAGATAGGCTTTAGAGGTCCTGAGTTGCTGAAAATCAAACTGCACAAATTCAACCAACTTAGAGTGAGTTCGATCAATCGAGCGATCCTCGATCGATCTCGAGCAATCGAGCTCAATTAAACGAAGATGACCGAAACTTTACAACGAGTTCATTGGACTATTTTGATGGAGCTCGTTCAATCGAGGGTCACACTCGATTGATCGAGCCTAATCGTTTATGCCCATTTTATGACCGTTGTAACTTGTTTCCTTTATAAAGAGAATTTAGTCTTTTGGTCATTTATATAGATTTTTTGTGCAAATAAAGATTAGTTAATTCCACACTCATATCTCACATTCTAAGCCTTTAAACCTATGAGATTTGATTCAACTTCTTGAACTTTACCACTCTAATGAGAATTACAACATCCATATTGAAAATGAACTCATTCTCTACTTTCCTCTAAAGATTAGACCTAAGCTTATACGCATAATTATTTTGTAAACTCTATAAAACTCTCATCTAAGTGAATCCCCCCAGGAAACCAACTATCACCATTAGTTGTAAGAGATTTTACCCAACTCTCATAACCTTGCAGGTGACCTCCTTGGAGCATTATATGTAAGGTGATTGATTGTAAGAGTTAAAGCATTGGCAACAACGATTGAGGGAGTACAAAGGGAGTTGATTGAAGCACGACAACCCAAGGAATGTGCTATAAAGAGGCTCAATCCGACAAGTATCAATTGTAGAGTCCATTCATCTCTTTCCTTATGTAGGATTGAGTATATAATTTATGACATAAATTCGCATAGGTTCTTATGTAGGAACGTATCACCACCAACACGAGTGAGTATGTATCTAAGTCCTTATAGAAGCTTCCAAAGGGAGTGTACACTTGATAAGTCCTTTTGTGTAATGCCCTTGATTTTTAAAACCCGAGTATATGACTCGTTCTCCAAAAACTCAAGTGTTGACCCTTAAAGATAACCAAATTGCACATGTATTTTCTTTTTCTTTTTCTCAGAGTTAGTATTTTAGCGGAAGAGAAACAAATCAAGCATAAAGAAAATTGTATATACATTCAAAATATAAGAGTTGCTGCCTAAAATGACTTATACAAACAAATGTATCTATATTAACAAATACAAGAATTACAAGATTTAACACATGAGAAATAATAAAATGCATATAAACTTAAGCCGCAACATCGTACAACTTCTATTGGCAATTACAACCGTGCATCATTGACAATTATACCATGCTTCTCATCAATCCAAACATGAATATCGTTTAAACCACCTGCACTACCTGTACAGTTATATATTCAATGAATGAGTGGCTAGATCAGTGTGAATTCTCCTCAGGATTACACACCGCTGCATCAGTCAAGCATAGTTTAAAGAAATAATACATCTAAAACCATACATGATGCAATCTTATTTAAATGCATGGATGCGTGAATGCACATCAACCTGGAGATGCTCATCTAGTCAGACTTGGGCTCGTCTCCCATGCATCTGACCGATCAGAAGTGAAACACATCACGTACGTAAATCACGTACAAGCATAATGACCAAGTCATCGTACATCATGTATGTGGGTCGACTGTTGATGGTCTGAGAGCTAGCAAAATGATACCACACTAAGGCCAAAGGACAAGTGGTATAGCATCTAGAATTAGCCACCCGTCATTGCCCGTATGCTATAAATGTATGATTAGTCAAACCGTTCTTATTCCGATTATAATCAGCCAATTTTAGAAAGCTCAAAGGTCACTACGGGGGGCTCATCACCCAGCGTACACCGATAGCTCGGGCATAGGTCCCATACCACCATCCCCGGCTCATGAGGCTCTAATATTGAGATGTTTAATGGTAATCTTATCGACTAGTGGCCAATCGCAGTGTCACAAGTAAATCTTACTATCGTATAAATATACAAAAATAATCCATCAAGCCACTTAGGGCAAATACCAAATGAAAACCACATATAGAAAATATCATATCAAATGCGTAAAGGGCAAATATCACATCAAAGCCATAGAGGGCACAAGGGTCCGCAAGGTGATAAGTCCACAACAACTTAGGTAAAATGACCACTATGTCAGGAGCCCATTATAGTCAAGTTACATCCCCAAGTCTGGATGCACATTTATAAGTGGAGTTTTCCACTGATAGATGTACTAGTTTAAGTTCTATAAGAAATCCACAAGCATGAGAAAGTATACAAGTGCAACATACATATGTTTATATAAGATAAATATCGAGCATATAAGTTAGCAACAATCCAACAACTAGCGTAAGTAATAATAAAACAAAGATAACAATTCTCAAATGAAATTAAAACATGAACTATCATTTAAACTAATAGGAAAGTGAAAAGCTCAAGGGGAAGATATCATCACCTTAAGTGTTGAATTGCCTACTAGTGTCGCTAGGAGGTGCGCACGCCCTTAGGGTCAGATCCTACCATAAATTGTAAATTATACAGTTAGATCCATGTTCTGCAGACTATTTGGGGGTTAACCTAAGGTCTAGATTTCTTAGATTTAAGGTTTCATCCTAGAGTTTATATCTAGGTTAAAATTTTTGGATTCAATTTCTAATTGATGTAATAACAATATTAATAATGTTACTAATTAAAAATAATAATCCAATAACAGCTAATGATATTAAAATAATAACAAATATGATTGAAGGAAATGACTTACCTAACTCGAGCCCGATCTAAGCGAGTCGACTCAACTGATGTCTCTCTCTTTCTCTTATTCTTCCCCTCTTCTTCTTTCTTACCATTCATTCTCTTCTCTTTCTGCTAGAAGATGTCCAGCAATGGACTCAGCAAAACACAGCCTAAATCGACCTAGTGACTCGGTCGAGTCGGCCCGGTGCGACATGGAAGCAAAGCATCCCAAGCTCTCTCTCTCTATCTTTCTTCTTCCTATTTTTCTTCCAAAACCTAATATCCAGCAATGCAACTGGGTTAAACCAAATCCACCTTAACTAACCCAGCTCAACTCAGTGAAGACAACCGAGTCAGTGAGCTTGGACTGGTAGTGAACAACTCACCCTCCACGCTCCTTTCTCCTTCTCTCTCTTTCATTTCTGCTTCACCCTCTCTCTCTCTCTCTCTCTCTTTCTTCTTTCTCTTTCTGTTGTTCATCCCTATCCTCCACTTCAGTTAGAGCGAGTCAGTGACTTGGTTCAAACCGAGCTAGTACGGCACGATAACAACTGTCAGCTTCTATCCCGAACCCTTTCTTCTTCTTTCATCTGCTTCTTCCTCTTCTCTTCCAGCTGGAAACGTCCAGCAATGGACTAGTCCCAACCAGATGCTACCTTGACTCCAGTCGAGTTGGAAGCGGTGCAACCCACCTTATATCTCTCTCTTCTTCATTTCTTTCTTCCTCTCTAGCTTCCCTTTTCTTTCTTCTCTGCTCTCTCTTTTCCCTTTACTAAAGGTCCAACACCTCTGAACGACTCGATTCGAATTGACTTGGTTGAGTCACCTGGTGTGGCAGCTTGGTGCGATAACCCAACATGCACACTGCCTTGATTGGATTTTCACCACAGCAACCCAGATAAGCTTTGGGGTGATTGTCTAAGATCTAATGATGTTTGGAAGGCTCACCTGATAGACATTCAATGGTCACACAGCTCGAACGGTGGTTGTTTCCTGACGAGGAAGAAGACCCGCCATTAATGGTAGATCTCAATATAGGATGTTTTTCTTGGAAACAAATGCATTAGATGGTATGAATTGATGGGATAGGGCTAAAGGATGATAGGTTTCAAAGCTTTGATGAAGTTTTTCCAGTGGTTTCGAGCTTGGAAGTTTCAGCCGAGACCTCTCGAGCAGCTGCAAGAAATGGGAGATAATCCTGCTATTTCTTTATCATCTCTCCTTTATGGATTACCCTAGCTCCTCCAGACTGTTGGATTGAACCCAAATGGTCGAGATTTAATCCGTTTGAAACCACTTCCAAATACGGCCGGTAATGCAAAATCGGCCATTGTTTTCATTTAGTTACAGAAGGGGGCCCTAGGTTAAAGGGCTAGGATTGTTCACGTTCTATGGTTGAGATGGTGGGAGGGTGACGCATGTGGATTGCCAGGCTGGCATTGAACAGAACACAATTTTCATTTTTGGAATTACATCGCAAGCAGCCCAATTTCGCTAGAAACTGTGGGTATGCATATGTGTTTCCACGGGCAAGAAGGGTAGGGTTTTGGTTAGCCTCGCGTCGTGGACACGATGGACAATTTTAATCATCTTGATGGTTCCTCATGGTGGGCCACAGTGAAATCAAAAAGGATTTCGTCCGTTTAAAATGGCACTGGTGGGAGAAAAGTGGAAAAAGCCTTTGCCTCTTTCAGCTAGGCACGGGTCAAACCGATTTGACCAAACCCCTAGTCTGGTGCACTTGCGGTGCTTCACTTTGGTGGACACATAATAAGTGTGGGGCCCATGGTGATTTTTAGAGAAATCCACTTCGTCTATGATGCTCCATAGGCCCAACTGGGTCATCTGACTAGAGATAAGGCAAACCCAATGCTCAAGTGAGCCCTACTACTTAATTTAAGTCATATTTGTTGATTCACATTGATCCAGCGGTCGGATTGATTCTGATCTAAACTTCAATAGTCTTGAAAATTGTTCAAATGATTAAGACCACTTATTCCATGGATTTAAATATTAAGTGTCACAATTATAACATCTTTAATAATATAAATTATTATTATTTTACATTATACTTGTAAGGCCTATTCTTGAACAAAGTTATCCTTATGGTAGATCAACTGTTATAATTCACGTATCTACTCCTTAGCTAACTTTAATTGTTACATAGGCCACATCGTATAAACATCTAATTATTAATTTTTGACATCCTACCCATCCAACCAATCCATCGGTTGGATTGACTCATATCTAGTTACCAGTAACTGCAGGGGTCCCAACGAGTATTTAGGTATGGTCCCGGGGTTGAATAAGAAATCGGATGATCTGATTTATGTTTTTAAAGGGTGGATCATCTAACAGGATGTTGTAAACTTGATGAACGATGGATTTTATGATTCGAGTCCTAAAATGGCAGGTACGGTTATATTTGTCTAATAAAGTGATCGAAATCCTAAGAATGGGTTTTGCTGATGATGTGATGGTTCATCCCGAACATCAATGGATGAATGGCTGAATATATGGATGTGGACTATTTTCACGATCGGATTTAGGCTAAAATGCACGTAAATATTTGCTTAAGTCAGGTTTGTATTTCTACTAAATTAAGTTACATGGTAACACCCGAGTATTGAAAGGTATAAGGTGTTACATTGTGTAAGCTTACAACAAGAGTATATGTGTGTCGAAGTTCTTATGTAAGCCTCCGACGGAAGTTTACGTAAGTCCTTTTGTAACCCTTCGGCGAGAGTGTATGCTTCTAAAGGTTAGGGGTAAATCTATTAAAAACTCATGAGATAGTGAATAGCGGTACACTCGAGGAGAGTGTGTTCGTTGGAAATGAAGTAGGGAAACTGAACCACTATACATGTTCGTGTTTGAAATTGTGAATTGAACACATTTTTAATTATGTTTACGAAAATAACTTGTTAAATTATGTGTATGTATGATTAGATGTATGCTAAGAGTTTAATAGCTAACACATCCTACACTTGAGATTACTATCTTGATTTATAGATTAGTTGCTTAATTGGTATATCTTTTGTAATCTATGTGAGTGGACCCACTTTGGCTTGAAAGCCTTAGTATTATTTTGCCCTATTTAAATTGGTGAATTATTTTAGTAGACAATTAGACTTTAATTTAAGAATTTTAAAGTGGTCCTAATAACCCCCTCCCCCCAGAACTTAGCTGTAATTATCTAGCCCCCCCTAGAACTTAGCTGTAATTATATAGCTCCACCAAGCTTCTGCATGTGTCATGGTAGAATATTTCATGCAATATTAAAGATAAGTGAATTGTTAATTATTATATGATTTCACTAGGTATCGACATTAAATTCATATCTTTTCACATTGGTTATGGACGAGTTAATAAAATATTTGCAATAAGAGTTCAATGGTATATGTTATTTGTAAATAATATAGACATAGTTTTGATTGACAAAACAATGGATGGTAAAAATACAAAGTTAATCTTCTAAAAGGATACTTTATAATATAAAGGATTTAAATTAGTTAAACTAAAATAGAGTATATGAAGTATAATTTAGTAACAATAAAAGTGAAATAAAGAATTTTCAAAATGACATTTTCGATGCATTGGGTCAATAATTCATGAAAGTGGAGGGATTGAGAAAGATGTTATCCACAAAATCTATCTTGCGAGGAAGACATGGAGATGTGCCTTCAGAGTTTATGTGATTGTCATGTGCTACTTATGTAATGACCAGATTTTTTTAAAAAAAATTAAATTTTAAGAGATAGAGAGGGAAAATTTGAATCTCTTTTATCTCTCATATCCAATATCCCTCTCATTTCTCCATCATCCCTCAAATATCTCTATCTCCCATATCCATCTTGTCTAACGACTTCTTCTTTTTAAGGATGGAAGTGTGAGAGAGTGTGTGTCAGAACCTGAAATTCATAACCCTAGTATAGAGATTTCAATCTTAAGTTCTCATGTATGAACCTCTAAAAAATGTATGTGGGGAGAGTTCCCACCTGCTTGCGCAGTACGATTAACATTCACTCATGATCATTAAATAGAGTGGTTTTAAATCAATGATGTTGAAAAATAAGCAAAGATAATTAAACCTAGAAATATATAGATAATGTTCAAAATGTACAGCTCTAAAAGTGGTATCCACATAAATGAGGACTACACAAGCCACAATATAAATTCAACAAAAGCAAACATATTCCAATATGTATGTGTCCAAAATAAATAAATTGTAAAATTTTTTATTTTCATCCAATGTTCCAAAAACGTCCCGATGACGGTGTATGTTGATCTAAGCCAACCTGTCTGAGATCTCGGTGGTACTTGTATCAATGATATCACCTAATTGGTATTTTAAAACATCATCCCAAATAGAAGTGAGTATCTAATTCAGTGACACCATTTTCTAAGTTACACATATTATGAACACAAATAAGCATAGTCAATAATAGAATTATAAAATAGTAAATTTCTGTCTATTTACTAAGTGCATGAATGTCATGATATGTGAATTTTTTTTTTGCACGATTTCAACACTCTCTCATCAATGTGACTCTAATGCCTTTTGCACTAATGCCAATACTCCCTTATAACAACTTCAACATCCACAACAAGTGTATAAATGTCATAATATGTATGATTAGCTAAGTAATTATTAATTCAGGTTCAGACAATAATTTGGCGAACTAAGATACCGCCTTTCTATCCAAAGTCACTAACCAGATCACATTGCTTGTTATGACATGTAGCAATTTCTTACCAGTAATCCTTAATCCAATATAAGGTTTGTCACCTAAAAATCAAAATCACACTATCAAACAAAGGTAAGGGCTCATTACCCAAGGATAATTACAAATAAGGTAAGGGTTGTCACTCAATTTTATCACCAATATAATAGGCTTGTGGCCTCCATTAGTGTTCAATGGTCACTACAGGGAGGCTCATCCCCCAATATTGTACGCATGTCACCCCAGCATAGGTCGAAAATTCTGATACGATGTCATATACCACCATGCTTTGCTCATGAGTCTTTATAAGATCATAACATACTAACAGTTATGAATGGAGTTCCATCGCTAGTATTTGGAGTTTTGTCAAGGTCTAATAGTTAGAAATAGGTTTTCATGTGTAAGTTTTCAGAAATTTCGAGTATAGACATGTATATACATCTATATCTATTTAAAGTTCTAATAGTAACACACGATGATTTTTAAACCCCGAGTTGGTGAAAATCATGGGCATTATAGAGAGAGAGAGAGTCCTACTTTAACTAAAATAAATAAATGAAAAAAACCTATAAACTAAAAGTGAGAGAGAGAGAGAGGAGAAAACCATTATCTAAAGCTAATCAAGTTAAGAATCTTATCTTCTTTACTTTATTTTTCTTACAAACTAGGCCTATTTTGATATATTTATGCAATAAACGGGTTGGATTAGTCACGCATTCATCGTATCAATCTATTCAACATATATAGTATAAAGATGTCATCCTCTGCACAATCATTTTTGCTAAATTGGCACAAAGAGTGATGTTAAAGTATAGTGGCATATGAAGTTTGATCCATACAATATGTCCATCTTTTGAAGTCAAAATATGTCAGAATTTTAAGGATTAAGTCATTCCGATCATTTGATGGACTATGCTGATTGACGAAAATTCTATCATACTTCCTCTTTTTTATGGGTAATTTAGGACATTTCTATCATACATATACAATGAATGGTTTAGATTAACTGTACATTGAAATATCCTATGAGAAGATGCAATTCTTTGTACAAGTGCTCTTACAACTTGGCGCAAAGAATTGTGTTGGACTATCTTAAAATGTATGATTAGATCCACATCAATCACTTGATTTTTAAGATCAAAATATGTTAAGATCTTAAATTTCAAAATGATTAGACCATCAGATGAGCCACACTGATCTAACGATATCCTAGATAATGAATCATGCATTGTATATCGTGTCAGGTCACCTAACATGTGAGATCCGATTTTGATCTAGATTATCTATTCAAATTCTGGAATCTAACTACAATGACACCCAAAATATCATATCGATCTGACCATTTGCTAAGCCACACTATTCAAACGATAACTATTATCAATTTATGTAGATTCGATTAAAGTGGATCATTGGTGGTTCAGATCAACTGATCAATAGACCTCTCTTTCTTCATTGATCAAAAGAGTGCCAATGATTGGTTTGGATCTATCCAATAGGCATAATTAGACCCTAAATATTAAATTAATAAAAATTTCTAATTTTTCAATTTGATTCATAAAAACAGATTGAATCTAATGTCTGTCGATTCGACTTTGGATTGGTATCTATTCAAAATAGAGTAAAAAATTATCTAAAGACTAAAAGCTTGAATTTTTATTCATGTCAATACGATTGATAGACCATCGATTTGAGTCGCTTCGATCGACAGTGCTGTCGATTCGATTGACGAACAACTTAATAGATCTGTTTAATTTTGAACTTTGAATATTTAGATTAATGAATTAAGTATACTTACAATTTCACATACATTAGATGTGTTTATATTATTTAGTTGTCATGTGATGGTGATCAACCACTTTGATGTGATTAGCGGGTCCCACATTAGTTTCTTATGCTTATAAACCCTATTTTAAGGGTTGGATCCGAAAGAGTTTAGTTGGACTTCATATAATCCTTCGTGTAGAACCCATTGTAAGAAATTGATTAATCAAAGGTGGGCCTCGCCATGTTAATTAATATGATCAGGAAATGATTTTTATTTATGTGATTTTATTAGGGAGTTCTAACTTGATCTAATTCATTACTATATGTAATCATTATCACTAAATATAGGTGAGCGATCTCAATATATTTTCTCTCCATTAGAATTAAAGTGGCTTGATTGGTTTGATCTATCTGTTAGGTTGAATCTAATGTTCACTTGTGTCGACTAAGTAGAGTTACTTAATTTCATATTGTGGAATTGATACTTTGGTTTGTTTTGATTGATAATTATATAGTGTTGATTCGCATGTAAATTATGTTTTTATAAGTTGGCATATTAGTTTAATATGCAATCCATTATTTACAAATATATAATTACAATCGTGCATTCATCTCTTGCATACACACTACGTGCTTGAATTCTTAGGGGACCTCCCTAGAGGTTGTACCTGGTAGAATCGTTACCAGATGCCTACAATACGGGTGGAAACCTACCCAAGGGGTACATGCGGGCATTACCTATGCCTACCAAATTGGTAGAAGCCTCCCAAGTGCAAATGCGGGTTGATTATTATCCAGTTCAAGCAAGTGGACGATTATCTCACTTGATGCATTCATGCATTTACACATTTGTACTATATTTATGCATTCCATGCATTTACATTTGTATGGCTATTTGTATACTTTTGTATATTTTTCTATTTTAATTTCGATCTGATGAACCACATCGGGAATTTTGACCAGCTTTCCCTCTATTGATGAAAAATTGTACAGATGTGATCGAGGCTGAACCTTTAGCACTTGAACAAAAGTTCATAGCAGAGTCAGAAAATGATTCACGAGACACACGGTCTTACCTGATAGAAGAATAATTGGCCACTTTGGACTAATCTTAATTATTAATTTAATTTTTAATATTTAGAATAAATTATAATTTTTTATATATTGCTTTAAATGGTGACATTGATTTATGATTTTGACCTTTGGACATGATATTACCATTATTCGATTTAAGTATTAATGTTATACATGTGAATAATGCCCCGAATGGATGATGGGCTTTTAATTGGAATTGAGATAGATAAGCTTGAATGGATGTTGATTTTTGGATGTATGATACGTAATTGTGATCGAATGGAACTTAGTCTCTACATTAATAATACCAGATTTATGTCGCTGCATAAATGTATTGGAGGGATCAAGTACACTTAGTGTACAAGTCGCGACACGGATCTCGGGTGTGAGATGCGCGCTCATACTTAAAATCCAAGCTGTGACAACTTAAACTGAAAGAAAATTTTTATAAGATAACTATAAAACCAACCATTGTGTATAGACAAATGGTGGTTAAGGAACAACATGTTCATATGATGAGTGTAGTTGAAGTGGGAGTGTTGAGATGGATGAGTGGTAAGATGAGGAAAAATATTATTAGAAATGATACATTCTAGGAAACTTAGCAGTAATACCAATAGATATAAAATAAGAGAAAGTTGACTTAGATGGTTTGATCTTGTCAACAAAAACCAAGAACCATGTTGACTATGAGTAACTTGGTACAAGTTAAAGACTCTAAGAGGGTAAGAGGGAAGCTAATTTATGGTCTAATTAAAAGTCTAGCCCTTGATGAAGTGAAATGGTGGAACATGATTTATGTAGCCGACTCCAATTAATTAAGATAAAGTTTTGATGATGATAATGATGATGAATTTGTTTTCAATGAGATATTCCATATAATATCACTTTTAAAACTTCAAAATTTGAATATTTTCCAAAAAAAAATCTAATTCCAAGAATTCGAACCAGATTTGTCACTATATTCAATCATATTTTTTGTGGAATGGTCCACTTTGTATTTTGAATTTGCATAATTTTTTTTTTAGCTCATGCCATAACCTAATCTAGTAAAACCAATGAACAAAGTTGATATAACACAAATATCACGGTGGGCCCCACAATAGTGATCTATTACTTGTGTCTTATATACTAGAATTGTGGCACATGCTACATTGGGAGAAAAATAAAAAGATGAAGAGAATAAAAATATACAGCTAAAAAAGTACAGAGAACTTAGTACAAGCCTTTTTGAAATGATAAAAATAACCCTGGTTGAAATCAACTAGCATTACACGTGGCCTTTCAAATCTTTGGGTTGAATATTCTCTCAAACATTAATTAAAAGAGCATAATTGTCCAAATCTACTAATCTGATATATAGACCTCGTATAGATACAAATTCAGAGAAATGCTCCAGTGCTCCTTAGAGCACTGTACTTATAATGCTCTATGTTGCATCCATTCATTTGGACAATCTAATAATTAATCTATTTAAGGTCTCTATAACTATAGAACATGTTCATATGCCACCGTGCAAAAATCGTACTGATCAGATGATCCAATCCATCTTTTCTTTAGCTTTATTTTATGTAACCATATCTTTTCCAAGCCACAAATTGGATGGTTACAATTGCCTAATAAAATACATTCTTCAGAATCATAAGCAATCCACAATGGGACCCAACAAATAGATGGATCAAATTGTTGATCAGACCTATTTTGTGTAAACCATCTATACCGTCAATATTAGAAGCCATTGGTCAAGTGGTTGTTACCCGTCGGATTGATTAGATGTTGGCATGGTAACTAATGAAAAGTGGACTAAACCTAATGAACGGTCTAGATCAATGGATTGGATTGTCTAAGTGATCTAATGTAGCTAGTATGGCTCTATAACTTACAGCAATGAAGCATTTCTCTTAGATATATCACATAGGGAAGTGTTTTAAACCAAAATAAAGGTCGTATCAGAATCCTGCAAAACACTTTTTGCATGGAAGAAGTACAACATGAATCTGTGAGACCCAACATATTTTGTAGAAGATCCACTCCATCCATCAGGCATGTCCCTCAATATCAGGCATTAGGTTAAAAAAATCAACCCGATACATAATTCAGTTGGGCCACACCACTGATAACAATTTAAGAAAAAAAATTATTAATTAATCACTCACTTTTACAAAAACAATGACAAACGGGTCTAAGTATTCTAACCATTGGCTTTACGTGCCAACCATTTACACTGAGCCTAAACCCAAACCAACCCAACCAGAGCCAGGGTCCTAAGACACAAAGGATACTACAGCCGAGAAAGAGAGAATCCCAACCACCCACATCCAGACCCGACCGAATCCGACCGGTTGATGGTGTATACACCAAACTCTCTGTGTATAGACAAAAACAGGTCCGGATACATACAAATTTAAAGCCCTGCAAAAACGATCTGTAATTAGAAATTCTGTGTAAAATTACAATAACCCCACGACTCCAAAATTAGCTTATCTTAATACCCCAACGCTCCGAATAGAAGATTTTCAACTGAAATATGAGATTCCCACGGATTCTGGTTGCAACCAACCTCTCTTTTTAGCTCTCTCTCTCTCCATCAAAAAACATAGAAGATCGTCTATCTACCTTCGCTTACCTCTCTCTCTCTCTCTCTCTCTCTCTCTCTCCATCAAAAAACATAGAAGATGATCTACCTTCTCCTCTCTCTCTATCAAAAAACATAGAAGATCAGTATCTTCCCTTCTCCTTTCTCCTTCTTTGCATTTTCTTCCAAAAACCTACTCCTTTCAGAAAACCAACAAATGGGTATTTGGTCATTGCTCGCACGTCGGAAGAAATCAAAATCTCCTCCCAATTCATCCCTCAAAAACTCAGTATTCAGCCGCTCAGGATCGAAAAGAACCCAAATTGATGAACTCCAGCACGTCTTTCAGAAGTTCGACGCCAACGGCGATGGAAAGATATCCTGGTCGGAGCTAGGCTCGATCATGAGCAACTTAGGCCACCCTGCTTCCGAAGAAGAGCTTCAAAGGATGGTGAGAGAGGTCGATTCCGACGGCGATGGATTCATCGATTTGAATGAATTCATAGAGCTTAACACTACCGGCGTGGATTCATCTGCAATCTTGGAAGACTTACGGAATGCGTTCTTGATATTCGATCTCGACGGGAATGGATCGATTTCGCCGGAGGAATTGCAGAGGGTGCTGCGGAGCTTGGGCGATGAGAGCTCGATGGCAGAATGTAGGAAGATGATTCGTGGGGTGGATTGCGATGGCAACGGTCTTATAGATTTCGAAGAATTCAAAATCATGATGACTCGTTCGATGAAAATGCCGACCGTTATCGAAGAATTACAGTGAAGCATTTGTTCTTTTTTCTATGAATTTGGAGTTTCTGCAATCTAATATGAATTGGGTTGTTAGAGTTTGTTCTTAACTGTTCATAGTAATCATATGATCATATGATCTAAAGATACAGAACATTACAGTTGTATTTTCATTTTGTGAAGGTGGATCCAACGGGTCGATGATCCAGACCGTTGGTCTATTGGGCCATACTGTAGATGAACCGATCACCAAAAATCTCCTGGAATAGAAGATCCTAGTCACCAAGATTTAGTCTCTCTTCCTGATTGTCTGTTTGAAGTCCACCAAAAGTTGGATGCTATGATTTTCCAATGGGATGGATTTCCTAGGAAACGTATGTTTATTGTGGGGCCCAATATACCAATGGTCTGGATCACTTAGGGCCTGTTTGGCCGGGCAGATCCCATTGTATTAGGAGGGATGGGATCAATTTTAAGGTAATGATGGTGGTGTCAGTTGATTGTCTTAAGATGGGATTGCTTATATCCCGGGACAATATCACTGGGTCTGTTTGACACGCCTTGCATATCCTAAGATTTTAACTTACAATCCATCTAACCAACGGATAGGACCAATTTTAAGGTAATGATGGTGATGTAAGTGGATTGTCTTAAGATTCATGGGATTGCTCATATTTCGGGACAAGTTCACCGGATCTGTTTGGCTCGTCATGCCTATCCCAGGATATTGCCGGTCCCATCCCTCCTAATACCGTGGGATCTGCCTGGCCAAACAAGTCCAGGCAGATCCTACGGTATTAGGAAGGATGAGATCAATTTTAAGATAATGATGGTGGTGTCAGCAGATTGTCTTAAGATCTATGGGATTTTTTATATCTCAGGATAAGTTTACTGGGTCTGTTTGGCACGCCCTGCATATCTCGGAATTTTACCTTCCATTCCATCTAACCAACTGATAAGATCAATTTTAAAGTAACGACGGTGATGTGAATGGATTGTCTTAAGATCCATGAGATTGCTCGTATCCCAAGACAAGTTTACCGGAACTGTTTGGCTCGTCATGCCTATTTAGGATATTGCCCATCCCATCCCTCTTAATACCGTGGGATCTGCCTGGCCAAACAGACCCTTAGATATTTGCCCCACTTGTACAAAACGGAAAGTGGATGATCATGTAATTCCTAATTGTTCATTTGTTCTTGGTGGGATGATCACTTAGAGATTGTTCTTGATTGCTCATTAGATTTTATTTTATTTATTTATTTATTTTTGGGTGGACAGATTTTCTTGATTTAGTGGCCATGATCTATCCATGTTGGGGCCCATCAGATTAGTTCTAGATAACTGAGCTGTGGGGCCTACTGTGGACCCAACTCAGAAGTGGATAGTAGGATCTAGTGCTCTTAGAGCTTTGTAAGTTATTCTCCTGGATGACAATCCAATCAGTTGATCTAGACCGTTCATCAGGTCCAACACTCATTTCATGGGTTACCATGTACAAATCACACTGACCTGACTATTGTAACCATCTGATTGTTAGATTTTCATATGAATGGTCAAGTTCGTGAACAAAAACTTGGGGAAAACCAGCATTACAATCCATTTACCCAAGACCATCATGGATTGCTTAATACTACTAATATTCACTTTTTCCTATGCAACTTCACCTATCCCATTCATTGATTGTAAAAAGAATGGCTGCCGAATGAGACCTAATCAAGGAAGAATAAGATAATTTAATCAACATGAATTTTGCATCGTAACTATCAACTTCATGGAAAATTCAGATTGATCGATTGGATCGCGGGCTCTTGTATCATCTCTCTTTTGTAGTGCATAGAATGCTCTAGGACATGTAGTTTTAACACAGGCCCTCCTTCAAGAGAACTGTCATCTGATATTTTAAATAGCTTGTGGCGTGTAACTTACGCTGGGAAGTAGCTGATGTCAAAGCTCTATGGCCCCACCATGATATATGTGTTTTATCCACCCGTCCATCCAATTTGCCAGCTCGTTTTATGTCTCTATGGCCCACTATGATATATGTCTTTTATCCAGTCGTCCATCTAATTTGCCAGCTCATTTTATGTCACTATGCCCCCACCATGTTATGTGTGTTATCCACCCGTCCATCCAATTTACCAGCTCATTTTATGGCACCAACTTTAGAAACGAGGTAAATTCAAATCTTAGATGGTCATGGTTCACTAGTCATGCCAGCGCAGCTTAGTCTCAACACTACGTAGCTTAGTCTCAACACTACGTATCTCATGAAAGAAAGTTAAATGGTGTGTAGCTTAAATTATATGGTAATTTGCATATGATATATGCTTTATAGACTACATTACGTAGCTCTTGTTATAAGTTATTCTTCATTACAATATTAAAATCAATTAATATTTTTAATTATTTGTTGTATTTTTTTATTTTTAATTAAATAGCTGATTTTTTTAGTGCTTTTAATAAAATAATATAAGTAACAGTATTAAATCAATTTTATTATCTCATGCTCATTAAAAGAGCTAGTTGAAATAGTGTACAGTGCATGACTAATCCAATGTTCAATCCCTAATAATGTTACCTTTTAAAAAAATGTTGCTCTTTCTTTACCTTATACTTAATTATTATCTTTGTTTTTTTTTATTTTAAATTATGGTTGATTGCACTAAATATGATAAAACTTTGTTTATCAATCAATGTAAATTAGCAAAGAATATCATGAAATTGTTATAATCAAATACAACTACGATTAAAAATCTAGAAGTAATATGTATGCTGTGTAACTTATACAACTTAATTATGCCTTACGCTACACATGAATAAATGATACCACACTATTTATTATTTAAAACATTAATTGTATCATATGTTGGTTTATGCAAATAGAACCCGTTTTGGCCATCCAAGTCATTCATTTAATGGGTCAGACCAATAAACTCTAACTTGGGTGAGTTAGACTCGGCCCTTAGACCAGACTGAGTCAATCTAAGTCTCCAAGTGTAATGGTTCAAATGGTGCCTATTAGAGATAAGCACCAACAAGAAGATCCAGTCAGCTACTTTGATATTTCAAAATCTCTTGTTCTGTTGTAATTATCATGTCTTGCTTATCTCTTACGGTTTAACCTATCCTACTTCTCTAGCAATGCTCTGGTGCTCTCAGAGTACTGTAAGTTATAGTATTCCTAATTGCAACTGGTCACTTTGGGGACGAATTGATCGCCGATCTAAATTGTCTAATAAATTTAAAACATATTTTTATTTGCTACCATGCAAAAATCGCACTGATTGGATAATCTTATCTGTCCTTGATTTTTCCTTATTTTTGTAACCATCTATTTTCCGAAACATGTATGGATTGGTTAGAATGTCCTAAAAAAAAGTGAGTCTTTAAAATAACAAGCAATCTATGGTGTTTTCCGAAAAAAGAAAGATGGATCAAATTGTAGATTGGACTTATTTTTGTATAAATGATCTTGACCGTTCGTTTAAAGGATAACTATCATAGGTTTAACATTGTCATATTGGTGTAATATTTGCATGGTAGAACATGAAATCTATGTTGGACCTAATGGATGGTCTAGATCAATCAATTGAATTGTATAAGTTTTCCAATGCAACTAGGAACTAACCTACAGTTCCCTGCGAATGTATGTGAATACGAGGAGCATCTGAATGAAGTGAATGTACCACAGGGGTTGATGTTTTAGATGGGCTGTGATTCAGTCGGGCCCACCTTGATGTATGTGTTCCATATCCATGCTGTCCATCAGTTGTTTTTTCAGCTCATTTTAGGACGTGGACCCAAAACTAAAGCAGAGATCCAAATCTCAAGTGGACCACACCACAGGAAACAGTAGCAATTGACCATTAAAAACTTCCTGTGGGCCACAAAAGCTTTGGATGAAGCTGATATTTGTGTTTTCCCTTCATCCAGGGCTTTTTGACCTTGTCAATGCGTTGGATGGTAAATTAACATTAGGATGGACCCTAGGAAGTTTCTAATGGTAAGTGTTCAATCACCACTTTTTCCTGTGGTGTGGTCCACCTGAGATTTGGATCAGCTTCATTTTTGGCCCACGTTCTAAAATGAGATGGAAAAAGGGTCAACCACGTGGATATACAATACATAAATTAATTAAGGTGGGTCCCATACATAAGGGCTTTACTAACCATACACCTCTCCTTAGAAAGCTCAGGTACATGCCACACGTGCTAGCATGCGGGCTAGGTCCAAGATCCAATCCATTCATTAGAATGGCACCACTACATTGACACTGTAGCCAAGAATCAGCTTAATCCGGTGGTCAAGTGGGATACAGCTTGCAAAACAAATGTACAGCTCTGAAGAAACTCAGCCAAAGTTTTAAAACCCATGCACTTGTTTTCATTATTGGGGCCCACATGCTGATTAGACCAGGTTTTATTTTTGGGAAACATGTACGATTTTGGACCAATTTGATGGATGGATCAGATCTCACACCTATGTGTCATGCTAGCATATGTGTGGTGTGTACACAAATTTTATTGCATAGACTTAGTAAAGCACTTGTAGCAATTGAATGGCAAGGGCACATGGGACCTGTGAGAGAGCTCATCTAGGCACCAATAATCAATAATGAAATTTAAACCAATCCAACTCGGGTCTTGCTCCATGCGCTACTGGTTGAGAGACTCTATTTCAACAATGAGATCATGGGTTCTAGTGCTCATGTGGTGTGGGTGTGTGGGTGAAGAAAAAAAAGTGTGCAACTGAAACCTTGCTAAGAAGCGCGAAAGATGCACAAACACTTAAGCTATCAAAGGGTTAGGCTCTCGGGCTAGGTTCGCTTCAACCTGAACTTGGGTTGGCATCTGGCCCAAGGGCTGGACCCGAGCCTAGGTCAAGCTTATAGGACCGGGGGTGGACTTGTCTATTTTGGCCCATCATGAGCCTGGGTCAAGCTTGGGCTTAAGTCCTGCTATGCAGGCGGGGCTTGGCCTTGTCCGAATCCAGCCAATTGATAGCCCTTCAAACACTCTTAAATAGGAATAAGCCCAGCCCAACAAATTTAGGACCTTTATAAATACAAAGCCAAAACTAGAAATCTTTCAACTGCAGATGATATTCCCATGGGTTCTTGTTACACATGAAATTCTCATGTATTCTTGATGGACATGGATGGTTAAAGGCTGTTGAATGATGGTGGCGGCAGCGAGGTGGCGTTTTGTAAGGATTGGGATTTTGGAGGTGTTTGAGTTGGAGTGAGAGATGGAGAAGATGAACCTGCTATTCAAAAGCTTGACTTGCATCTTTTATATTTGGGCCTTGTTGTTTAAGGCCCAGACTGTGGATCCCACGACCACTTTGATTAAGTGCCTCTTTTTCATGTGGGCCCTACCATGAACGGTCCATGGACAGTAATAATTTCATATCATTTTGATATGTGGGCCCATCATTTGTATGTTTTGTCTGGCCTATTTATGATGTGAACGTAGTATGCATTACTGAGGTCTACACGAACCTAGCTTGGTTAGCTTGCTCGACTCGATTCAAAAAGGCTTGATTCGACTTAGTTTGAAGTTGAGTTCGAGTCCAGTCGAACTAATTTTTTTAGTTGGAAAATGAGTTAGAGCCGAGTTCAAGTCGGCCCAGCTCAACTCGACTCGGATTGAACCCAGCTTGAATCGAACTTGGATCGAACCAGTTCAGTGACTCGGTTACTTTGATATTGATATACTTACCAAGTGTCTGATGAAATGACTCAAAAAAGTGTGGCTGGTGGCAAGGAAGGTATGTATATGAAACTAACACTCTTTTTTCTTAATTTTTATGTTGTTTAGAAGGTGTTTGATAAAATATTTGTAAAACCATTACTGTTGTATCAAATACAATGAGATTTTGTAAGTACAGTTCAGGTGTTTATGAAAATGCTGCAATGGCAAACTTGGCCCAAACTGGCCCGAGCTACTACCGAACCGAGCCGAGCTGAGCCAAGTTCGAGCTTAGGTTAGCTAGTGGTCGAGCTGAGACAAGCTGAGGCCAGCTCGACTCGATTCAACTCGATGTGCACCCCTAATTATTGTAGTTGTAGGCAGTGGTGATTTCTCTCTTCCCTCGCGTGTGGTCCTCTAAGGCAAAAGCATCCCATGATGCCAGCGCAAAGTGGACCCCACATGGCCAATCATTGGTCTTGTGAGATCCACGGAATGGGCATTGCATTATGCATATGGTCATGACTCTTTGCATGCACGGAGAACCACATAACAGTGTGAGACATCATAGGCAATGCAAATTGTCCGTGTGGTCCATGTGGTGACATGTACTGATTGTGGGCCCCACTGACCCATTTCATTGGGTTCTTTGGGGTTCACCTTGATAAGTACCATTAGAGAGCATCAAAGAACATCACATGCATGTGTGGGTCCATGATCTTGACCAATCATGAGGATCTAGTCATGAGATTAATCTCATCGAGCGTAAATCATGTTGGACGTAAGATGGAACATGGTGTAAAGTCAACCAATTAAAAAGATGGATTGCAATAACACAAATCTACAACACGTGGAACATAGCAACACCATGAATTTAAGATTCTCATCCCTTCACTTGGCAGGTGCTCTTATTCTTTTTTAACGGGTAGAATGTAATGATATGAGATTTTGCAAACCTTTGTTTATAAGCAACGTTTGCATTCATGCATACATATATCTATTAGTTTATATAAGTTGTGAGCATTAGTATAAGTAATCTATTTATTTAGTGTGAACTAATGATTCACGTGATTAATAATTATATAATTATATGACTTTGTGTGTATATGTACGTACATAAGTATGTTCATGTTCACTCTTGCCATGGGGGATTAGGGTTCATTTTTCTCTCTTTGGGGTTCCTAGGGTTATCGTGTCCCCCATGGCGCAAGGTAGCAGATCGAGCGGCGTTGTGAAGTGGTTTAACGGCCAGAAGGGCTTCGGCTTCATAACGTCGGATGACGGTGGGGAAGATTTATTTGTCCATCAGTCGTCTATCAAATCTAACGGCTACTGCAGCCTCGCTGAGGGGGAAGCCGTCGAGTTCAAGATCGAGCAGGGCGATGATGGACGGACCAAGGCCGTCGATGTGAGTGGGCCCAACGGATCCTCCGTACAAGGAGACCGGAGGGGTGGAGGAGGTGGCGGTGGCGGAGGCGGCCGCAACGACGGAGGCCGGGGAGGTGGGTACGGGTTCGGAGGTGGCGACGGGTACGGTGGCAATGGGTATGGCTTCAACGGCGGTGGCAGAAGAGGTGGAGGTGGAAGAGGCAGACGCCGTGGGAGGAACGGCAGTGGTGGTGGCGGGTACGATGGTGGCTACGGCGGCAGTGGCGGAGGCGGTGGGGGAGGCGGAACTTGTTACAATTGCGGTGAGCCGGGCCATATGGCAAGGGACTGTTATCAGGGTAGCGGTGGCGGGAGGTACGGAGGTGGTTGTGGCAGTGGTGGATCGTGTTATAACTGCGGGGAGTTGGGACATTTTGCTAGGGAGTGCCCTAGTGGCTTGATGAAATGAAATGGGTAGATTTTTATCTCTCTCTCTCTCTCTCTCTCTCTCTCTCTCTCTCTCTCTATCTCTCTCTCTCTTTTTGGCTCCTTTTTTGGGTTCCCATCGGATATTTTGAATTGGGTTTTGGTTTTTTGGCTTGTTGGTAGTGGATATCTGACCGTTGATGGAGGTGGGTCCGGTTTTTCTCCTTTTCTTTTTCTGTTGATATGCGTTTTTTAGACTTGTTTTTGGAGCAATCGTGATTTGATGTGGAGGGAAGGAAAGGTTTGTTTTGTTTAGAGATTGAAGTCCGTTCTCTCTCTCTCTCTCCTTATATACATATATGGTTTTATTAATGTATTAGGGCTTTCTCTGGCTTTTTAAAAAAAAAAAGTTCACTCTTGCCACTAATGTACACAAAAACTATTGTCCATTTGTAAATCTGCCCAATCTTAACCATTAAATATGCATTAAACCCACTTGGTCATCTACCTTTCATGAAATCAAGGTTTGTGCTCACCCACTTGCTCATCCATTCATGTGAATCATTAATCTATGTCATTCATTCACCAACCATCAAATCAATCCACCTAAAGGCCACTTTGTGTTTTTCAGTTTTATAAAGTAACCGGACATTGACCAGTTCCTACGACTGGGCTCCTAATTGCCCAATAGTTTACCTGTATTTCATTAATTAACCATATGCCTTACTTGTATCCACCAATACCGCCTAACTATTAAAGTAAACTATCCATTTCATAGCTTGTAGGATGTAATTCCAATCCACCGATTTGTATCCAAATAGGACACTCATATAAGTCACGTGAGATTAGAAGAAAGGGAGCCATTGAAATTCTAATTTTGAACCACATACGCAATATTGGACTCATTGTGTAGAGCTCATGGAGTGGTAGGCCATTTCAAGTTCCATCTCAATCGATCGGTCATGGAGTGGTAGGCCATTTCAAGTTTCAAGTTCCATCTAAATCAATCGGTCTGAATGAAAAATACTCACATTATAAACATTTTACGCAAAAGAACACATTAGCAACAACAACACTTCAAAAATAATAAATAAAGATTAAGAAAAAATAAGGAAAGAATGAAGCATAGAAACGTGAAACGGTGTTGGCGTGCAAATTCAAACATGAAAATGTGGGGCCCATTAACCCAATTCCCATTAATTTAAATCATCCCATTGTGTATACACTTGGCCTGGAACGGTCCAAGTTGCCCAATGAGATGGCGTGGCATGTTGGCAGTATTGTAGGAATGATGGCAGGCAAATCACACTCACACCTCAAGAAATTCCCAATCCACATCCTTTGGCAAAACGTAGCCTTCCACCTATACACACGTCTATAGTTGAGAAAAGAGGAGCATTGCTTGAAAGACATATGATTGTCGCATAACACGTGTAACATATAACGTATGTAAAAAGCTGCTTAAAGTCCCGCCAATGCCGAATATTTCATAATTCAGGATATGCACAACGAGGTCATCTTACACAATCATGTTGAAATAAGAAATTTTCTAAAAACAATTAATGCTTTCTCGAAAACTAGAAGTTTAGAAGATGGATTCATTTGGAATTAAAAGGAGATTAGATCACGGTGGCATAAAGATTTCAAATTCTATTAAGACATGGTCAAGTCATCTTTGAGAATTGATAAGGAAATCTCAATTCGACTACTGCCACTCCAAGCCTATAAAAGTAATATTCAATGAGGAGCTCCGGGCCCTCGCCACACAAAATCAATTAATCTTTACAGCACAACGCTGTATATCTTAGTTTTTAGCTTCTTAGTTTAGATTTTCTCATTCTGTCCCACCACACTGCAAGTTCAAAATCCATAGTTAGCTTTAATACACTATTATCTAATACTATCACTGCAGTACACCTTGTGAGTAGATTAAATTACCACGACCTACATCATCAAATCCCATCGATCACCAAGTTCTTACTTGGTAAATCACACCGGTCACAACCTACAAATTGAACACCTCAGTCATTCTATTCAGATTGGTATTCACAGGTAGTTATCTTTATTTTTCTACTTAGTTTAAATTTTATTCATTGATTGTATTGTTCTTACTTGCAACTTAATAAAATCAATGATCAGCCTTATTTTAAATCTTATTTGTCCACTTATTTGTCCATTATTAATTCATTAAAAAACCTTATATGCTATTACCATTGAAAGAAAAGTCCTTAGCATAAGGCAAATTTTGAAGGACTAACAATAACACCCAAATTTTTCCGCACTTAACCCTAGCATATACACGAGCATTTATTGTCAAAAAACTATACAAGCTCAATTAATTACCCTTAAGAAGCTATAGAATGTGCCTGATCACTTAAATATTAGGCCTAGCCTTATGATCTATTCATCTAGGGTCAAGATCTACACGACCCATTGTTAACTAATTGAAACAATCATAGTTTAATGAAGATTTACTTATGACTTACTTAACTAATGTGTAACACCCCCAACTTTTCGATGCCCGCGTATTAAAAGTTCTCGAGTGTTGCCATGAAATATAACTTATTATGTACATGTGTACGATACCAATCTAGCTATCCTAACCTTACATCTATCCTCCAACACGAATCTAAACGCTGAGAATAATCTTCATTTATAGATCAAGCTATCTGACCATTGATTTCAAGATATGATTATCATATATTTAAATACTCTCACTTGTCCATCATAACCAACCGTTCAGTCAAATATGCACTGCAGATAGAGACATCTAACCGTCCACTTTGATTTTGGACCGTCCGATCGTAGTAAACTACCTACTTGATCTCTACATCCGCTCGTTCACACATCAAATTAATATCTGGTCCGTTCATCTTGGTCATCACCTATGAATATTCTTAACTCACCATTAGAATTACAATCTAAGAAACTTACACACGTGAACAAGACACTCAAATTTAACGATACATGTCTTACCCCCTAATTACTTCAGAAACCCACCTAGTGTTCTTCTGTTTACAAAACTAGTCGTACATATACCTATATACACCGTTAAAGTATCAACCAGTAAGTTTTTCTATTTTAAGTATGTCATCTGACCATCCATTGTATGGTTTGATTTATATACATTGCTTAATTAATTTGGTGAATAACTCCTTTTTCATAATGATTTAGATATAAGTAATTTTGTAAAAATTACTTAGAAACGTGCCTGTAACCATGTACAATGATTAGATTTCCTACAACTCTTATGTCAACAATAATTACAAAAATACTATTAACCTAGGCCTTTGAATTCTAAATCACATGGTTCTCACGATCCATTTGATGTGAAATTTTATATCATGCCTATGTATCATAAATTAACCATACATGTCAAATTCTAACCTTTATATCATTGTAAAAGTGACCCAATTGATAAATCATCCTCTTAACCATTGATTTTGATGTCCATCGAGTGAAGAAACCTCGTGAGTAGTCGTAGTAGGATATTTTTTCATATGAATGAATTGGATTGCCCATAATATGGACCAAGTACGAAATATGAAAACCCCACTTTGGTAGGTTTTTCCTTAGGCGCGAAGTTATCCTTTTAAGGCTTATCAACTCCTTATAAATCTGGATCTTCCGATTTAATTATTTCTTTTTGTCTATCACAACTCAAATTTGGACCACACTCTAGTCTCATATGACTACAAGATTATACAAAATTTAGACCCCGATCTATAATCCTACATCATTGAATGCTAAAGTCAATTCCTTTATTTTGATGCAAAAGGTGATCTTTTGGATCTAGGCCTTTTCCACCATCGATTAACCACCACATTTTTTCCAACTGTTTGCCTATCCTGACTACACATTTCTTCCAAAATTGGGCCCTTATCATTAAGTGTGAATCGTTAATTGAAATCAAGTTCGTTTTAACACTCGTTAAAAAAAAATTCAAGATTAGTCAATTTAAATTTCGCATCACCAAGAAAATCATATACCCCAACTTTATTCGACGATCCCAACATAATGGATGGATTAGATTTAAAGAAAGATCATCAGAAAAGAGAAAATTGGAGAAACTCAATCCAAGTGTGATGTGAAACACACCCCTCTCATACGCCCACTCCCTTTTTAAAAGGGGGCGTGTGTTCCCCTCTCCACTCACACGCTCACTCTCAAACGTCCAAGGGTAGAGAGAGAGAGAGAGAGAAGAAAAGAAAAGGAAAACGAGAAAGAAAGAAAGAAAGAAACGGGAAAGAGAAGAAGAAGATGTGAAGGCAGAGGATAGTTGCACGCCGATCTACTACCAAGGCCTGGTTTGACTCCTAACTTCCTTTTCTTTCTATCATTCTCTTCCCTTTACCAAATTTAATCTATCCCTCAACAATGAAATTTTGTTTACATTAAAACCAAATCAAATCAATGATAAGAAGGGCCTAAAGATGATAAGTTGAAAACTTATCAGCTTAGGAATGGTTTAGATTGAGTTTTCCTCAACTCTAATCTGACATCTAAATCAATTCAAAACAGGCAGATTATAATAGAACCTGACCGTACACTTCTGATCATTTAACTTAGTAAGAGACTACACCAAGGAGAGAGAGAGAGAGAGAGAGAGAGAGAGAGAAGAAAAGAAAAGGAAAACGAGAAAGAGAGAGAGAGAGAGAGAGAGAGAGAGAGAGAGAGAGAGAGAGAGAAAGAAACGAGAAAGAGAAGAAGAAGACATGAAGGTAGGGGATAGTTGCACGCCGATCTACCACCAAGGCTTGGTTTAACTCCTAACTTCCTTTTCTTTCTATCCTTCTCTTCCCCTTACCAAATTTAATCTATCCCTCAACAATGAAATTCCGTTTACATTAAAACCAATTCAAATCAATGATAAGAAGGGCCTAAACATGATAAATTGAAAACTTATCAGCTTATAAATAGTTTAGGTCGAGTTTTCCTCAACTCTAATCTGACATCTAAATCAATTCAAAACAGGCATATTATAATAGAACCTGACTGTACACCTCTAATCATTTAACTTAGTAAGAGACTACACCACCCAAGATGAGGGTTTTTCCTTTAAGCTTATCTTAATTTAAGTTTATATGAATTATCTTACATTTTATCTGATCTTATGTTACTATGATTTTCTTCCTGTAATTGTTTAATTTACCATCAACAATTATTTACTCTTTAGGATTATATTATGATATTAATTATGAGTGATCTTTATTATTTTTATGTGAGGTGATGAATACAAGCTTTGCCCTAGCCTTTACCAACTTTATTAAGTTAGCCCTTGTTACTATTCTCGTTATTGAGTTAGTCATTACCACTCTTCTCTTTATCGAGTTGGTCATTGCCAGTCTCCTCTTTGTTGATTTAGCCATTGCTACTCATCTCTTTTATTATGTTGGCCTTATGCTATTTACCTTTATGGCTGGGGCATATGTCTTAGATTCCAAAACTCCCATGATTTAATGAATTTCCCTCTTTGGTGCAAGTACTATGTTGGAAACCTCACTTCTAGCGATCAAATAAATATCATGAATGTAATGCGGTTTCGATAGTGGCCCCTAGGGCGACACTTAATTCCATATATCATGGGTAGTGGTGCACAAATCAATGTAAGTTATTCACAATGCGTGTTACATCACCTAGAAGATTGAATTCGTAAATAGTTGCACATGAACAAATCGTGTCACGTAATTCATCCAGTCATGTGTTGCGTTATCTTGGAATAACTGTGTAAATCCATGTTAAACGTGGAACACGTTGACGAATTTTTATAAAATGAAATGCGGGGCGAGCCGGATAACTCTAAATCATTTTCCACATTGTGGATATCATTAAGTGTGATGAACCCAATATACTTTGTTAGGCATGCATCTAATGTAGATTGTTTGTGTATATTGATACCTCTTGTAGTTGTGGAGTATGAGACGTATCAGAATCCTTACATTATTTTTATGAACCTCTTAAATTATTATGAATCTTAAAGGATAACTATCACTATAAGTAGGACGTTGACCCTCTCCAACCATACAAATGATGTAGGTGATGTACAAATTAAAGACCTAGAGGACCATCTCCCTATGGAAGATTATATTGAAAGAACAAGAAGATAATTTTATAATTTAGTTTTATACTTTTATAATTTAGTTTTATACTTCCGCTGCAAACTCGATAAATGTAATATGCTCTCATTAAGAAGGCATTTAATCATTTACTGAATTGTTTTACTCTGATGAAATAATAAATACAGTCGATTTTTTTCTTGTGAATGTTACATTGATGAATGTATCTGGATGTGATCTAAATGGAAAAAAAAGTGTGATTTTTTAAAGCATCCAATTTATACATTATTAACACCCAGCTTTCTCGAGCATGAGTATAAACTCTAGGCGAGAAAATTTGGGATGTTACACAATGGGTTAGATTATGATTATTTTATATACAAAAACCAAATAGACCTAATTACCCTTTTGGCCTAAGAATAAAAAATTTTTGGGTGATTAGGACCCAATCACCATTTTCACTTATTGCAAATACATCATGCTATGAACTTAATTAATATAAACTCTAATAATCACGCACAAAATATCTCGTTACTCAATTCATTTCAAAAATGTCATGATTATCCAAACAAGCTTTCGACAGCTCGTTAGTGGACTATTAGAAACTAAACTATAAAAGACGTTCGTCTTGGTAGTCTTGGCATCCATCGTAGAATGAACTAAGGAGATAACATCTCAAATCATTTAACTTGGACTCACAAGGCCAATTTATGAGATGTGTGAATGTCCTTGAAAATAAGTATGAACTTAAGCTAAATATCATTGTCCAGTGTTTTTCAAAGTTATAGCTTTCAGACCGTTAGATCGCGACCAAATTTAGAGCACCAACCTAAGTAAATACTTTACACCTATTCCCACAGCCACGGCTCTGATTGATGATCAGGGATCATTGAACTGACCTCTTGTCATAACCATTGATCAGTGTGTTCAATTTGTAGGGCAATCAAAGGCTTGCATAGATTATCACCAAGGCTAGCTATCTTGTGATATACATTAACCTGTACACCTCCATGTGGGCTTTAAAAGTTATAAATGACCTCTCATAGGGTTATAATAGTATATACCTCTCCATTATGGCCAATTAGGCCACCTCCGGCACTATAAATACCTCATTTTTTAGCACTCCTCAATTTCTTATGAATTGCCCTAGGTTTGAAGAACAAGAGAGAAAGAAAAAGATAAAGATAAAGAGAAGAAGAGATAAAGAGAGTAGGGGGTTCTTGGTGTGTAACATCCCAGATTTTTGCCAACTTGGAGTTAGACGTCCTTAGGTAATGAGTCTATCATAATACCTTATCGACTTCTCAAAATTCAATCCTAAAGTTTCGAATCCCCTTTCAACCCATTTCTTTCAAAATCTCATCTTTCACCACCTTATTCTTTAAATTTTTTTAAGTACTTTTATATTAGACAGTAATCTAAAAGTTTAAATGATGAAGAATAATACTTATACTAAATTTTACTATAAATAGTAAATATATAAATAAAATAGACTTTTGAACATTAATCTCATAAAATAAATAAGTTATTTGGATAGATCAGCTTCTCCTACCCCCAAATCTTATATTGCACGTTGAATAACTCATTTCGGTTTGCAAAATATACCCATTTCAAAACAATCAGGCGGCAGGCACCACTGAGGGGCGTGGTGCCACTGCTCGAGCGACTGTACGTTGCCCAGGCTCTCCAGCAAACCGCGGCGCACTGAAATTCGGTGGACCCTAGCTTCGATTTTCTGCGCTTTTCAACCGACTTTAAAAAGTCATATCTCGCTCAATATAACTTCATTTAGGTAATTCAAAAGTTAAATTGAAGCTTGATAAGTATAGTTTCATATAAAAATAAGTAAAAATATAATAAAAATTTTTATATAGTTAAATCTAGGCTGGTGTGACAACTTTCAAAAATTATTAGTTCAAACAGCTGCTACTTCTAAAAATTTTAGAATTTTTTACAACACAAAATCTAATGAAATTTAGTAAAGATAAAGTATACTTGATGATGAACTACTATAAAAATAATTAAAATAATATACTAATTGAAATTGTCAAAAAGGAGTATAGAACTACCCTAGGACTTTATTCTATCGAAATTAGGACAGAATTTAGTTAAGTATTAAACTAAATAATTGATAGATTTGGCTTGAACCACTTTTTATACAAACTACAAGACTCAAAACCATTAAAATTACTAACTCAACATTACTTAAAAACCCAGGAGAAATCTCAAAACCCAGTTGCTCTCGGGAGCACATTGAAACTCCGTATCGTACCTAGACCGCGCGTCGAAAGTCTGATTACCATGAAACTATAAGGTTATAACCGTGTTATTAGGCTTGAAAACCATCATGGGAATCGAGCCCAAATAGTATCCAGAAACGTACAACTTGAGCCTTGAGCAGAGTGTGTGAGAAACGCAAATATCTTTAGAAAATGAGCCACAACTTAAGTGAATTGGACTATTCACTTATGGGCGAAATTGAAGACTCCAGGCCGTAAGATTCTGACTAAACTTCACCCATGGATCAGGAAAATTTCTCTGCTCTTATCTGTATACTTGTGGCCCTGATTGAGTGACAACGACTGTTGATCTGATACGGGTCCTCCATGGTCGATCCGCTAATCCGATCACACCAAAATTGTAACTTGTCTTAGATCCATCGTCAGGAAACTTACCCTGCACCGTAGGTGAGTAATGGACCTTCGGACGAGCCCCGTTTACCTGAAACAGGTGCCCATTGGATATAAACCAGGTATACCATGGCCCTGGGGTCATTTGCATCAGTTCTGGGCCTATATAATGCCCTTAAACCACCTCATTTCTATTCCATACGATTTTCTCCAAACCTTAGGAGAGAGAAGAGAGAAAAGTGCGGAAAAGAGTGAGGAGAGAAGAGAGAGTTTGGGAGATCGTTGCATGAATCCTCCCACATGACTCTACGTGCTGGATCGTCGTTTTCTTTCACTATCTAACCCTCTTTCGGCTACAATTTTGGTAAGAAATCCTAACCTTAATCTTATTTTAGGAATCCAAATAGAGGAATCGATGAAATAACTATCCTATTTCGTGATTTAGGTGGTCATTGTTCTGTAGACGGAAGCATAGGATTCGAACCGAGTTCGAAACGAGTTTTTTGATGAAAGGTGCAAACTATAAACGTTTAGGTTATGGTTTTTAAGGCTTTTAATGTCAGTTAATGATTTATGTCTAACTTGATTGTTGCCATATGATCTTAGTTACGATGTTTTTCATGAATTATACATTTGTAAACTATGTTGAATATATTATGCATTCCACGTGTTTGTTGAAATGTTTGTATGAACATATAAATATGATTTATGTTTGTTATGACTATTAAACTATGATTCATCATTGTCTTATGCATGTTGACCTCTCTATGTAAGGATTTGCCAAGTGTTGTAACTAGCCTAGTCTATATATTAGGTAAAAGGGTAGCCTAAGTGTTTGATAAATTGTTTGAATGAGGGTGAAATCCTGATTTGTGCTTGTAATGACTATTAATCTAGGATTCATGTTTGTTGTATGTATGTCAATCCCCTTGTGAAAGAATTTACCATAAAATATGCCGTAACTAATTTAGTCTATGTATAAAATAATGTGTAGTCTAAGTGTTTGGTAAAATGTCTGAATGAGAAATTGCTTAATGAAATGTATTTAATAAGAGCGTTGAGATAGGATTCTCAACTATCATATCTAGATGTATAATTTTCTTCATGTAGTCTTAATTTCAACTACATGATTTATGTATGAAATGCATATGTATAATAACGTGTTCAATGTGTTTATTAAAATGCTCAAATGAGATTTATATTTGAATTATTTTTTAAATGTTGTTATGACTATCACATATGAATACCTATTGTATTTGAGTATGATTGGGACTATTATGTAGTCTAGGCAATTGGTAACAGTTCCCAATTGAGTGGCGCAATTAGTCTCGCCACATTGGATAAGTTCGATGAATTTGAGTCGTACGGTGATTGTCGATAGTGGTTAAGCTATGTGGAGTGCTTATGCGCTCCATGTTGATTAATTCAGCGTCTTGTACCAATTGAACTTGTCAAATAACTCGATTAACCTATTGTGTGTTTATCATGTATGGACACTATTGCTTGAATCTAAGGTACCACTTACCAATATAAACCTCATTTCAACTATGGTACCACAATCCGCTAAAACTCATGAGCCAGGCATGGTGGTATGAGACACCATGATCGAGCTGTCGGCATATGTTGGAGTGACAAGCCTCCCCATAGTGACCAGTTAGCAACCCAAACTCATGAGCCAAATACGGTGGTATGGACACTGTATTGGAGTTATCAGCCTACACCAGCGTAACCTGGATGTGGTCCCAGCGTGGGTTGGGGTGAGCCGTATGATCCGGACCCCCTTCGAAAATAGTGCTCCAGTTGGTAGGGCATTAGTGGAGTGACCTCGAGTATAAACTTTTAAACTTGCCTATTCACTACTTTTCATTAAGGATGATGTTGCCCTATGACTTGCCTATCATATGTGATTAACTAGGATTAATGACCCTAAATGGTCTTTCACTTGGATTAATGATATAAAGGGATGTACCTTAGCTTCTTAAATCTGCTGTATGAATAAGCCTAATTAATTACTTGGCTAACATGACCATGCACCGCATTGCATGTGCTTTGGTGAGGAAGTGCATATTTAGGGAGTTTACCATGCGCGATCATGAGATGAAGTCACTAAGGGAGTGCAAGCGAGGGTATGCATCATTACCACATATCATCCCTGCATTAACAAGAGTAGTTAGAGATATTTATTGTATTGCTTTATCATTACTGCTTAATTGAATTGATAACATGTTAACCTTTGCCTTATAGTACCACTAAGTTAGCCACTCATTCTCATCCTGTGATAGTGTTTTAAAACACCATCTAGACTCTGGTTTAGATGTAGATGATGGTGAAGTCTATACAGTGGAGTTGGACTTCGTAGGTGAGGAGAAAAGATTCTCCTACGTTTAGCTCTCAGACGGGTCTGTGTAGACCCCGTGTTGATTTGACAGGATTACAGGGATTTATGGATTAGTTGGATATTTACACTTTGATATTTTATAAATTTTGGAACCATACATGTATGTATTCAGCCTAGTAACATATTCATACTCTGGAACTTGTGAAACACTTATATACTTTATATATCTATCTCAGTCTTCCACTTACATAATTACATTAACTCTAGAGTATGATATGTTGATTTAGTGTAATCTCACTCATGTTTAATGTGCTAATATGGACAACATTTAAACATTATTTTTTATGTTGCATAAGTGATGCGTTGGAACTCAGGAGTTGAATTTTACTCGACCCCTGATTTTCAAGGTGTTACATGGTGTTTGCTTGCACCAGAATTCCTTCAACGAAACCTAAGCTATTACCATTTTCCTCAGTCAAATCCACCTCTATGTGCGATCAGAGGTAATAAATGTTTTCTACCTTTAAATTAAGCTACCTCTTGTTAGATTTTATAAATCTTACATAAGTTTCATTTTATTTGATTAAGAATCGGTGATTTCTCCCAAAAACCCTAACCCTAAGAGCTCAGAAATTGAGAAATCCCTTCTAAAAGTGTTAACCATTCTTTTAAGTTTTCTTTTTATCAACCATTGATAGTGTTAGATAATGATTTTTAGTTTATAAGATTTTACAAATTATTTGTGCTTGAATTGCTTTATTATTGTAACCATTAATGTTACTTGTAGTTAGTAGCCAACATGTTTGATAAAATATTTAATCAATATGAAATTCCTACTATTAGAACCCTTTTATGTCATTTGATAAGCGTTGTTAATGTACATTAGTTTGTATTGATATACATTGGATTGAGTTCATGATACATCATAGCTCAACAATCCAGTCACATATACCTAATTACAACATAAACCATCAAACCATCCAACCACAAGTATTGTAGACTAGTCATAGTTACCTATAACAAAAGTTTGATAGTTTCCTATAAGATAAATCATCAAAGCATCTATCCACAATTATAGAAAAGTAATAACATTTTGCCTCAAGATAACTCATACAATCATTGTAACACAGTTTGATAATTTCCTACAAGATAAATCATACAATCATTATAATATAGTTTGATAGTTTCCTACAAGATAAATTATTACAACATCGATCCACAGTTATCGAAAACCATTCAGACTATACTACAAGATAAAGTCTCAATGCCGAGAACCATCTTTCCAACCCCCCGATCCTTCATCCTGAATGTCCAACTTAACCGAGTCTTCAGTACATTGATTTCAGACATGTCATAATTGGCAATGTACATGTCATCAATTCCTGACTCACCATGAAGGAATCAAACCACTGCCTAGGCGACAGGTCATACCATGACCTCCTGTAAAGTCTTTTCTTAACTCTTTTAACTTCGAACCGCTCTAGTTACTTCATGTAGATCTGCTCTTCTAATTTTCCTTATAGAAGTGCAGACTCCACATCCATCCTTCCAGCTCAAGAACACATTGGCCAATCAGCATCAATCATAGATCTAATAGACACCTGTTATACCGTCGGTGCGAATATCTCTGAGAAGTCGATCCTTTCTCTCTGAGCATGACCCTTCGCTACCAACTTTATCCTGTATCTATGTTATATCCTTCTGAAGATCCACCTGCATCCTACCACTTTTCAGCCCACTAGAAGCTCCACCAACTCCCATATGTCTGTCTGGTACAACGAGTCCATCACATCTCCCATAGTCACCTTCCACTTCTTAGCACTAGGCTCACCTAGAGCCATCCGAATAAAAGATAAATCCCCTGCGATATTGGAGTCGTCTATGTACCTCGCCGATATCCCGTAATTATGCCATGTGATTCTTTTCATAGGTGGCTGCTCCACCTGCTCTGTATTCCTGTCCGTCGTCTCAGCCTTCCTGCCTTACCCGTTCATGTGGGCATGTTCAATATACCACACACGTGCAGAGGTGGAATTTACTACATCCACTGCAGCTCCACCTTTTAAAGTGCTCCCCATCAGCTTGTATATGTTACCAAGTTATTGCGCTTTCATGATTACCCGTGCCCCCTTAGATAACTTAAGAGCACCATCAATACATGTGAACTTGCAGCCCATTGCCTCAAGTACACCAAGAGAAATCAGATTTTTTTTCAAATCAGGAACGTGCCTGACATCAGTCAGGGTACGCTCTACCCTATCAAACATCTTAATACGCACCATACCAATAGCCACAACATTACAGGCAACGTCATTGCCCATAAATACCTGTCCACCATCACACTCCCTTTAGTTGGTGAACTAACTCCGATGAAGAGTCATGTGAAAAGACGTTCTTGTGTCTAGTATCCACTCATCTTTACGATCATCGTATGGCCGCCTAATAGTAGACACAGATAAATCATTACATCACATCCACTTGATCTATCTGACGTGACAGCATTGGCCTCTCTGTAAGAAAGATTTTCACAATCCTTCTTCACATGTCCTTCCTTCTCACAATTCCAGCACTTTACCTTTCCTTTTGCCCTTGCCCTTGGATTTGGACCTAGAACATGAAGAACCTGTGCCTTATTCAAAATTCCTACCCCTTGTAACCAGTGCATCAGAAGATATCCCCATGTCGACGTTAAACTTTCTCATAGCCTTCCCTTGAAGGGCTAAGATAACAGTGTCGACACTTAGGATTTTATTCGTGGAGCACATTGTGTCCTTTAATGACTCATAAGACGCTGGAAGAGAATTCAACAACATACATGTTTGTTCTTCATCTTTCATTACTTCCTCCATATCCAACAATTTACAAACTAATTTATTAAAGTTACTGATGTGAGCCTCCAGATCTCCACCCTCTGTCATCCTAAAGTTATACCATTGCTGCTTCAAGTGTAGGCAATTTTCAAAGGATTTTTTTGCATAGACGTCTTCTAACTTTGCCCATAATTTAGCCGCAGTTTTCTCCCTCATGATATTGTAGAGAACCTCATCCGTGAGACATAAACGGATTGATGATAAAGACTTCTTATCAAGAGTATTCCATTCATCATCAGTCATAGTAGACTTTCACTCCTCAAGAGCACCATCTTCGCCTTACTTGATTAAGGAACTCATCATCTTAATCTTCCATAAATCAAAATTACTTTTTCCTGAGTACTTCTCAATCTCATACTTAATGCCTCCCATTATTACTAATCCTTCAGATTCAGATCTGTGCCCCAACGATTTCTCTGATACCACTTGTTGGAGATTTGTGTTGTGGAATCACACAGATCTAGATCTAGGATAACAATCCAATGACACCAGGCACATACAAGAGAACACAAAAATTTAACATGGAAAACCTTTGCTGGAAAAAACCATGACACAAAGCGATAGATCTCCACTATGAAAATAGAAATTACAGAGAGAGAGAACTTACCCAATTCGAATGACCTCGAATCTTACCCTTGTTACACCCTTTAGAAACCCTAAAACCCTTTTAAAAACCCTTGAAACTCCTTTAGAAAGCCTTAGAATAATTCTAGAAAAGCCTAGGGACCCCTATTTATAGTTTAGGTAACTTTCCTTTCACACCCTTGCGAAACTGCCTCAAATTTACGCAGTCTGCACCAAATCTGCACAAGAATCTGCATAACCTCGACTGGTCGAGGGACTCCCTTGACCGGTCGAGTGCCCCGGACACCCAAATAAGTAGCACGCTGGACTTTGAGTCAAGTGGTGCTCGACCGATCGAGTGGACCCTCGACTAGTCGAGCAGCCCCAAACCATTGAAGACTTTAAAAGTTTGACAACATATGAGAGGAGGATTTTCGTTGATCAAGCTGAGAAGAGTCGCTGCTACTGTCGTTCCTAAAGAAGGGATGAGTGTTTCAACATTAATCAATGCCTTCGAAAAGGGTTTCAGTCGAAGGAGATGTGGTATATGGGCGATGAGGTTCCGATCGAAGAAGATGCTATAGAACGGAGACCAAATTCCAATTGAAGGAGATGCGGTTGAAGGGAGACGAGTTTTCAAATCGGGACGAGCTTTTGAACAATGAAACCGTCGGTCGAAATATCTTTTGTGGGTTTTCTTACCAGAAATTATTATTGAAGGGAGGTTTTTCCGTTTAGAATATACAGTTATAAAACCATATAATTTTATATACAATTCAAATGACATCCTACGCTAGGCAATAAAATCAATAAAAAAAAACTTTGGGCCGTTAACAAGTAGGGCTCGCGGTTGACTTCAACCTGAATTTTGAATTATTCAAGTGAGGCCTACTCAAAATTTCTATTTTGCTTGGCTCGAGCTTAGCCCATGAACAACCCTAAAAGCCCATGCTAAAAAAAAATGCATATGCATACTATACTTTGTAAATGACAAAAAATCACATAGTTAATATGACACATGGAAGGGTGTGAGGAGGAAGAACATCGTCTTACCAAGTGATTAAAAGGCCTTGAATCTACGAGGTAGTTTCTTGAATCCACCAAAAAAAAAAAAAAAAGAGAAAAAACTCAAATGTTTTTATTGAATAATGTCTGATGTGTAAGATTTATTGATTATACCACTAACAAAGAAAAAAAATTAATTCAAAATTACTCAAAATAGCAAAATTCTCACCTTAATAAAAAGTTCTAAATTAATTAAAATAGAACTTAAGATAATAAGTTTTGTCAAAGATAAAAGGTTCTAAATTAACCTTACGGAAGCATTTTCGACATGGTTACAATTAGTTTCTAAAAAAGATAAAAATCTAAAACTCTATGTTGATCAGAGATGTTTCAACTCCAAGGTCCGAGGCTATTCAGAGTCGACTCGAGGGGCAAGACTAATCTCAGAGTTATGAGAATAGTCGAGGGAAGGACTTCCAATTCGACATTAGTTACACCTTCGCTCCGAGGCCCTGGGCGGAGTGATTTGGGGCCGGGACTGTCGACTCGGGATTCAGAGCGGGATCTTAGAATGATCCGAGGCCGAGGCAATCGGCTTGGAGTGATCCAAGGCTGAGGCGGTCGATTCAGGATTCAGATCGGGATCCACTAATGAGGAAGACCTTGAGGTGTCCCACTACCACACGATTGATGAAGGTTACTCAAAGGCCCACGTCTGCACCACCACACAACAACTAGGTAGCCGAATCACCCGCAGGATATGGAAAATGCCCCAAGATGCGCCGAGTTATGCGGACATGCCCATCTTAGGTGAGGGGGTATAAATAGCATCTTGTGGGGAGGAAACATGTACACAATATCTCCCACTCTCCCTCTACAACCCAACTTAGACCCAGATTTCCTTGACCTGAGTTAGGCATCGGAGGGTCCCCTGTTTAAGCCAAGGTCTCCTTTGCTCATGACTATTGCATAGGTTCAGGGCTCAGAAGTGGCTCGGAGCTCATAGATCCGAGCGGAGGGTGGTCCAGATTTTGTCTGCAACATTTTTGGCGCCGTCTGTAGGAAACTGATACGAAAAGTTAGTTTCCTATTCTCTAACACAATGGCAAGAGGAAAGAAAAAATTCGTAGCCATGGAGCCGAAGCCAAACGATCAGACTCGGTCTTCCTCATTACTTCACACCGAGTTGGCTCCAGGACCATCCCAGCGTTCTCGTAATCGGGCAAGTAAGTATTAAGCCATGCAGAGAGAGATCCAAGCCTTACGTGATGAAATTAATCAAATGAAACAACGACAGGAGCAACAGTCGCATCCCATTCGGGAAACAATCGGATTGGTCATGGAAGCCGAGTCCGCACCACGGAGTGTGAGACTCGAAGGATCACAACATCAATCCGCACGAGTTCCAGCTTCAGTCCAGAATCCCCCTCTAACCCAAAATCAAGTTCCAGCTCGGAACACAATGACCCAGGCTCCGACGAATGCTTTGGTCACTTCAACCCTGGCACCAACAGATCTCCGTCACGAGCTGGAGAGGAGAAGGGGAGAGGACCCCTGAAGTAGAGGCTCTGCGGGAAACGGTAGCCGAAAATAGAGATCTGTGGAAAGCGCGGTTCGTAGAACTTAATAATCTAGTTCTGATACTACAACTGAATCAACAACCTTCATCCGTTCCTACCGTCGTTCAAGTAATGATAGAAGAGACCGAACCTCCCTTCACCTCTGCAATCATGAGCAAGGTGATGACGCAAAGGCTTCGGATACCTCCCATCATCTAGTACTCCGGGTCCAGAGACCCGTCTGAACACGTAGAGTCCTATCACTCATGGATGCAATGAAAATCCAGATAGCCACAAACACGATGATGTGTAGGGGATTCTCGATCACCCTTATCGAATTCGCTCGAAGTTGGTACAGGCAACTCAAACCCAATTTAGTTGGTTCCTTCGCAGTGCTCAGCAAATTGTTCCTTACCCAGTTCATAAGTAGTAAGAAGGGAAGCCGACTACTCATTTGTTCACCATCAAACATGGGCTTAAAGAGTTGTTAAAGGACTTCATCGCCTACTTCAACGAGGAGGCATTGCAGGTGGAGGACTACGATGATAAAATGACACTCTCTACCATGTTCAGTGGTCTGAAAGAGGGAAAATTTACCTTCTCCATTGGGAAGAATCCATCGAAGACGTTGGTCAAGCTCGTCACCAAAGCTCATAAATACACTAACACTGAGGAATTCTCCAACTCCTATAAAAATGCTCAAGTAGCAGAGCTGCTAACCAAAGGGAAGAGGTTGAGGAATGAAGAACCCTAGCCATCCAGCAAGAAATTGGACAACCATGTCCCTCATGATCGTCGGCCAAGCAGGAAGCCTAAGGGCAAGTTTCGTTCCTACACTCCCCTTAACACATCTACAGAGCAAATACTACTGGATATCGGGGGTCAGAATCTCCTGAATTGGTCCGTTTGCATGAAGGTCGACGCAGAGCATCAAGACAAGTGCAAGTATTACCGGTTCCACCACGACCACGACCACAATACTAGTGACTGCGTGGATCTCAAAGATGAGATCGAAACCTTCATTCGTAAGGACCATCTGCGCCGATACACTAAGGAGGAGAGAACAACATAGAGAGAAGAGCAACTAAGTAAAGTTGCAAAAGAACAGGTCGAAATTCGTACCATCTTTGGTGGTTCGTCTGGTGGAGGAGACTCAAACAGGGCTCGTAAAGCCCACTCCCAGAAGTCTGACCTGGAGCACTATGTCCACATGACCGAGAGGCCGAGGAAAGAGCTCTGAGTCAGCCCTTGTAGCCTGACCTTCACGGAAGATGATGCACGCAGAATTCATCATCCGCACAACAATGCCCTAATGGCGACTATGATTATAGCCAACTACAAGGTGTACCGCATCCTGGTCGATACTGGGAGCTCGGCTGATGTCCTCTACTCAAACGCTTTTGAAAGAATGGGGATTCCAAGGTCACACCTCAGGCCTGTGAAGATCCCCCTGCACGGCTTTGCAGAAGAAAGGGTGATCTCCGAAGGAGTCATTTCCCTCCCTGTGACCGCAGGAGAAAGACTGCATCAATTCACCCTCCTGGTAGACTTCCTTGTCGTTAATGTGCCATCAATGCACAATGTCATCCTATGTAGACCCTCCTCAATGCAATGAGGGCGGTCGTGTCCACATACCATCTAATGATGAAGTTTCTCACCAAAGGCAGAATAGCCTACCTCTGAAGCGATCAATGCGAGGCTCAGAAATGTTATGAAATAGCAGTGAAAGAAGGGTCGATCAAGCAAGCTCTCACCATCAACATCCTCGATCCTAGGGGACCTATAGAGGATTCATCTGTGGAAGACTTGGAGTCTTGTGAAGCAGATCTGAGCAAAACCGTTCAGCTCGAAATAACATTGAATTCCAAGCAACGGTCCAAGATGTTGGCCTTCCTACGACAACACAGAGACGTCTTCGTATGGTCACACGAGGACATGCCGAGAATCTCTCCCGATGTCATGGTTCACGGGTTGAATGTGGATCCAGATCACAAACCAGTGAAACAGAAGAAGAGACTGTTCGACGCCGAGCGATATGCAACCATAGCTAACGAGGTCTCCAAACTCCTCAACGTTGGCATCATCGAGGAGGTGCACTATCCAGATTGGATAAAAAATGTGGTCCTCGTTAAGAAAGAAAATAGGAAGTAACGGGTCTGTGTAGACTACTCGAACCTGAATAAGGCATGTCCCAAGGATAGTTTCCCCTTGGCTCGGATCGACCAGCTGGTAGATAGTATAGCTGGACATGAATTGATCTCCTTCCTTGGCACCAATTCTGAGTATAACCAAATCACGATGCAGCCCCCAGATAGGCAAAAGACAACCTTCATCACCGACAAGGGACTCTACTATTACTGGGTTATGCTGTTCAGCCTGAAAAATGATGGGGTCATGTATCAGAGATTGGTGAATCAGATGTTCGTCGAGCTGATCGGACGCACCATGGAGGTTTATGTTGACGACATGCTTGTCAAGAGCATCAAGGCATTTGATCACCTAACAGATCTCGGAGAGATCTTCTCCATCCTCCGAGAATACTGTATGAAGCTGAATCCCGTGAAGTATGCTTCGGAGTCAGCTCCGGCAAATTCCTTGGTTTTCAAGTCAGTCAGCGAGGCATTAAAGAAAACCCTGACAAGATCAAGGCGCTCCTCGATATGAGCTCACCTCGGACGACAAAAGAAATACAATGTCTAATCGGATGAGTAACAACGCTCGAACGATTCATATTCAGAGCCACTGACAAATGCCTCCCCTTCTTTCAACAGTTGAAGGGTCATAAGAAAGCCGAGTGGACATCAAAATGTGAGCAAACCTTCCATCAATTGAAATAGTATTTGGGCTCGCCGCCTCTACTGTCTAAGCCTGAAGAAGGTGAATCCTTGTTCCTGTACCTGGCAGTTTTAGATTCAGCCGTCAGTTGCCTGCTAATCAGAGAGGTGGGGGGCAAGCAGCACCCTATGTATTATGTGAGTAAAGTAATGGTACTTTCCGAGACGAGGTACTCATCTTTTGAGAAGTCGGCACTCTACTTGATTATTTCAGCTCGGTGGTTACGTCCGTACTTCCAGGCCCACTCAGGAAAGTGCTCCAGAGGCCTGAGGTGTCAGGTCGGCTAACTAAGTGGGCGATCGAACTCGGGGAGTTCGATATTCAGTTTCGACCGAGGACCGCGATTAAGGGCCAATCAGTGGCCGATTTCATTGCAGAGTTCAATGCCCCAAATGTAGAGGGGACGAACGTCGAAGTAGAAGCAGCTCCTTTGCCCGCTTCTCCAACTAATCAAGATACATATCAAAACCGAGGTGGATCCTCTTCATGGATGGGTAGTCCAATGCCAAGCATGCTAGAGCAGGGATAGTCCTTCAGATTAGGCTTCAAGGCCTCTAACAATGAGGCGGAATACGAAGTCTTGTTGGCTGGGCTCAGACTCGCGACCAGTCTGGGGGTCCAGTCCCTCAAGGTACGATGCGACTCTCAGTTGGTAGTGAATCACATCTCCACCGAATATGAAGCCAAGGAGACCAGGATGGTAGCTTATCTGGCTGAGGCCAGAAAGTTGATAGAGAAGTTTTGGAGCTGCACTGTTAATCAAATACCCAGAATAAAGAATTCCTGTGTCGACGCCCTCGCAAGGCTAGCCTCAGCTACGGAGGGAAAGATTCCTTAGGTTGTCTCTGTAGAGTTCATAAAGCATCCAAGCATTAACTGAACGGAGCAGGAAGCGGTCAACCCAATGAATGTCCCTTTAGATAGGTTGAAGGCAAGGCGTTTGAGGGTCAAAGCTGCACGGTACAGTCTTGGACGGGATCTTTTACAAGACAGGGCATTCACAGCCCTGCCTCCGGTGTCTCCGACCCGATGAAGCAGACCACATGATTCAGGAGATTCATGAAAGCAGCTGCGGAAATCACTCTGGTAGTCGGGCCCTTGTAACACCCTGAAAATCGAGGGTCGAGCAGGAACCCAACTCCTGAGTTTCAAAACATCACTTATGCAATATATATGATGATGATTGAATGTTGTCCATACGAGTACAGTAAACATGAGTGAGATTATACCAAACAGCATGTCATACTCCAGAGACAGTTCACTATACAAGAGGAAGACTATGATGTGATAAGTATATATAAAATATATAAGCAAGTTTAAGTCTCTTGAGTATGATCGCGTTACCAGGTCAAATAATTACATGTATTAGTTCAAAAGATATAAAATGTCAAGATAGTCCAACTATAGATGATAAGCCCTGTAGCCCCCGTCGGTCAGGACGGTCTAAATGGATCCACCAGAGAACTACATATACGAGAATTCCTCCTCGTCGTCAAGGAAGTCGGGCTCCGTCTCACATGTCGCGTCGCCATCTGCAACTAAGACAGAGTCTGGTTGGTGTATAAAACACCGTCCCAAAACGTGGGAGTGAGTGATCAACTCAGTGGAATAATAAAGTAAAGGTTAATATATTATCAATTCAGTCAAGCAGTAATGATAATGCAGTACAAGAATCAGGTCCTAAGTACTCTTGTTAATGCAAGAATGATATGAAATAATGATGTATGCCCTCGCCTACGCTCCTTTAGTGACTTCATCTCACGATCGCGCATGCAACACTTCCTCAGTGCTTGACCTGCTACACCAAACACACACGTAATGCAATGCATGCACGATGATTAGCCCTGTTCTTACTTAGGTGTTTCATATAGCAGGATTGAAAAGCTAAGGTACCTCTCTTATATTGATTCCCAATAATGATCCATTCTAGGGTTGTCAGTCCTAGCATATCTCATACGATGTTGCGGTTCTAGGTCACTATAAAGGGCTTGTCACCTGATCAATGTAGGCCTAGTTTACACTCTAGTTGCTACAAGAAGGCTCATCACCTCAACGCAGCCTCAAAGCATGCTCGAGGTCACTACAAAGTGCTTATCACCTGATCAGTGTAGGCTGACAGCTCGAATACAGTGTCCCATACCACCGTATTCGACTTACGAGTCTAGGTTGCTCACTAGTCACTACAGGGAAGCTTGTCACCCCAGCGTAGGCCGACAGCTCAACCACGGTGTCCCGTACCACCATGTCCAACTCATAAGTCTTAGCAGATCGAGGTACCAAGGTTGAACGGGTTTTCACTGGTGAGTTTGATACCTTAGATTCAAGCAGTAGCATCCATACATGATGAACATACATTGGGTCAACCGGGTTAGTTGACAAACTCGACTGATACGAGCATACGTCGAGTTGATCGATATGGAGCATGCAAGAAACTCTGTGTGGCCTAACCACTGCCGACAAGCAGTGTACGACTCGGATTCATTGGCACCGATCACATGCCATTACCGATTGCCTGGACTACAACACAGCCCCAAGCACACTCCAAATGATAACATTCACATAAAGTAATCCAAACAGCATGTAACAATAGAAATCAAATATAAAGCTTACTTGAGTAATTTAACAAACACATACTACACATACTATCATATATAGGCATTTCATCCATACAACACATACGATTATATAAAGGGTACTATAACCATAGTTACAGGAATTGAGAATCTCATCTCAACACCCTCAATACATACATTTAGACAAGTATTTTCACATTCAGGCATTTTATCGAATACTTAGGTTACACATATCCAATACATGAAATAAAGTAATTATAACAAGTATTATAGGAAATCCCTTTACAAAGGGTTCACTATACGCACAACAATCATGTATTCTTATTCATCAAACATGGCAAGCATAAATCATAATTTCATATTCATTTAAGCATTTCAACAAATACATGAAATGCATTATAATTAACATAGTTGATATCTATATGTAATATATAGAAAACTTCGTATCTAAACACATGTAACGGCAATCAAGTTAGTCATAAACTATTACTGACATTGAAAGCCTTAAAAACCATAACCTAAACATTTATAATCCGCACCTTACACCAATAAACGCGTAACAAACTCAGTTTCAACACTAAGTCTTCGTCGACGGCACGACGATCACCTGTAACATGAAATAGGTTAACTATTTTATCACTTACACTATTTGAAACCCTAAAACAGGTTAGGGTTATGATTTCTTACCCAAGTACGGAATCGGAATCGCCCATATAGTGATACACATGGACGGATTTGGCACATGGAGCAGCAGGGAAGAATCCCAGGAATAAACTCTAACTCTCTCTCACACTTTCTCTCTCTTTCCTTCTCTTTCTTCTCTTCTCTCTCCTAGGGTTTTAAAGAATTCGTATGGAATAGAAATGGGGTGGATTTAGGCCTTTATGCAGGCCTAGGACTGATGGAAATGGCCCCAGGGCCAAGCTATACTTAGGTTATAACCAAATAGGGTCTGTTCCGATCCAACGGAGCACTTTCGGAGGCCCCTTTGCTGAATGCGGTCGGACTTAAGCTCCCTGACATTAGATCCAGGTCAAGCTAAGTTTTCAATCCGATCAGATTTACAGATCGCCCGTAGCAGACAAGTTTTAGTTCGACGGTCACCGGTATTCAATCAGGGCCACAAGTGCACTGACATGTGTGGGAAATTTCTCCTGATCCGAGGGTATAATCAAGTCAGATTATGACGGTCTGAATCCTTATATTTGGCCCGCAAGTGACACGACTCAGTTTACTTAAGTTTGGATTTTATTTCTAAAAATATTCATGTTTTTCACACACTTCAACATAGATACATGAAATACGTTGTGCTCGCCTACGAGTGGTGTGAGCAAAGCAAGGCGATATGCTACCGCTCCTGCTCGGTCCAGTATCTGGAATGGGCTAATGAATCTCGACGTGAACTTCCCCTTCTTACCAAACCAAAGGACTCCCTTTATGGGAAAAACCTTCAGAAACACATGATCTCCAACCTCGAACTCTAACTGTTGCCGGCTCGTATTGGCGTAGTTCTTCTGTCTTCTTTGTGCTGTCAGAAGTCGACGCCTGATAATGTCGATTTTCTCTGAGGTTGTCTGAACTAACTCTGGGCCAATCAGACTCTTCTCACCAACCTCTGCCAAGTAATGCGATGCTCGATAGGGACGCCCATATAAGGCCTCATAGGGAGTCATACTAATACTCACCTAAAAACTGTTGGTGTATGCGAACTCGACATAAGGAAGACAATCATCCCTACTATCTTTAAAATCAAGTACACAAGCTTGCAATATATCTTGTAATACCTGATTTACCCGTTCTGTCTGCCCGTCAGTCTGTGGGTGGAACGTAATACTGAACTTCAACTTCACACTCATCACTTCCTGGACTCGAGTCCAAAAGATAGATGTGAATCGCGTGTGTCGGTCTGACACGATCTCCAAGGGAACTCCATGCAGACGTACAATCTCCTTGATGTACAACCTGGCCAACTCGTCTGCAGAGTTTGAAACTCTGCTCAGGAGGAAATGAGCCGATTTTGTCAACCGGTCCACGATCACCTAAATGGAGTCATGTCACTTCCTCATCCTCAGCAGCCCTGATATGAAATCTATAGAGATGAAATCTCACTTCCATTCAGCTATGGCCATGGGCTGAAGCAACACAGAAGGTCGGCGATGTTCATCCTTGACCTGCTGGCACATGAGACAGTGTGATACATACTCTGCTATGTGGGCCTTCATGTTGTCCCACCAATACGACCTTTTCATGTCGCGATACATCTTCGTACTGTCAGGATGCATGGCCATCCTTGAATTGTGAACAGCCTCGAGAACTTCCTTCCTCAAGTCAGGAAGGTTCGGGATGCATAGGGGGCCACGGTAATGTAAGCCTCCATCCATACCAACTCTCCACTTTGAGTCCTCATCTGCACTAACCTGCCCTCTCATCTTCGCTAATAGCTCATCGTCTGCCTAGGCTGAGATAATCATGTCATCAATGAAGGGTTGTACTCGAATATGTGTGATGTCTTCATGCGGCTCCTCCACCGTGAGTTTCTACTCAAAGTCTCGCACAAACTCTACCATGTCCCACTGCGTTATCATTAGCGGAGCCACAAACTCTATGGTCTTCTTGAGGCTCAACGAGTCTGCCACAAGGTTCGCCTTGCCCGGGTGATAGAAAACCTCGAACTTGAAGTCCTTCAAGGTTTCCATCCATCGCCGTTGTCTCATATTCAGGTCCCGTTGGGTGAATATGTATCTGAGGCTCTTGTGGTCGTAAAAGAACTCGAACTCCTCTCCGTAGAGGTAATGTCTCCAGAGCTTTAGTGCGAAGATCACGGCTGCCAACTCTAGGTCATGTGTAGGGTAATTTTCCTCATGTTTCCTCAACTATATCGAGGCATAAGCAATCACCCTATCCTTCTGTATAAAGACACAACCCAGACCAACACGGGACATGTCGATATAAATGATATGCCTAACCCCTTGATCTGAAAATACTAGCACAGGGGTGGATGTCAGTTTGTCCTTCTGCTCCTGGAAAGCTGCCTCTGCCTTCTCATTCTAACGAACTTAAGGTCCTTCCGAGTCAATTGAGACAACGATCTAGCTATCTTGGAGAACTCTTGAATGAATCGTCAATAGTAGCCTGCAAGTCCCAGAAAACTCCTCACCTTAGTAACCGAACCGCGCTGCCCCCATTCCTGTACTGCAGCTACCTTAGCCAAATCCACTGTTATCCCTTCCTTGGAAACCAAATATCCCAGAAATTTGACTTCTTCCTTCCAAAAGTCGCACTTCTTGTACTGAACAAACAACTGGTTTTTTCTGAGAGTATCTAAGATTGCTCTCAGGTGTTCCTCGTGCTCTTCCCGACTCTTGAAATATATCAGGATGTCATCTATAAACACGATGATGAATCGGAATAGAAACTGCCGAAACACCCTATTCATTAGGTCCATGAACACGGCCGGTGCGTTCATAAGGCCGAAAGACATCACGAGAAACTCATAATGTCTAAAGCTAGTCCTGAATGTTGTCTTCTGCACGTCCTCTTCCCTAACGTGCAACTGATGATACCCCGACTGTAAGTATATCTTCGAAAAGTATTGTGCCCCTTTCAACTGATCAAACAGATCATCGATCCTGGACAAGGGATACTTGTTCTTCACCGTCACTTGGTTCAACTTGGGATAATCAATACATAATCATAGTGAACTATCTTTCTTCTTCACGAACAACATGGGCACTCCCCAAGGAGACACACTAGGTCGTATGAAACCGACCTCTAACAGGCCATTGATCTGCTTCCTCAACTCCTGCATCTCACATGGAGGCATGCGATAAGTCGGCAATGAAATAGGTGTCACACCAGGCGTCAGATCAATGGTAAAATCAATCTCGCGCTGTGGAGGCAAACCAGGAATCATCGCGAACACATCCTCAAAATCCTGAACTACAGGCATGTCCACTAGCGTCGTACTAGCAATACCCTCCAATAGGGAAGCGTAACAACTCAACCGGGAAGGATGACTGACCTGAATAGGAAAAATAAAAACCGTGCCCTCAGGTCCATGGATTGTCACCACCCTAGTCTTGCAATCTATCTCTGCCCTCATCTCGGTGAGCCAATCCATCCAGAGAACAACGTCATAGTGCCATAGTGGGGTGACAATCAGGTCAACACAAACCGTCCTGATACCCAAATCTACTGAGCAGGCCTTAAAAATTTGGGTAACATCTGAAAAGATCCCTGTAGTGGTAGTAAGTAACCTAACCCCAGTCGCCTGACTGCCGTGCATGATATAATGGAGATAGTGGACCCGATGTCCACCAATAAAAAGACTAGAGTACCTTAGATTTGTGTCGTGACCTCAAAAGCCAACAGTGTTGCATCTACTGTCTTGGATGCCTCTGTTGTCAGTGAATGTACCCGAGCCTGCTGCTGACAGTTCGACTGGAGTACCAGAGGCGGTTGAGGCGGCCTGAAGCGAGGAGCAAGTGGCCTAAAGGATGGATGTGCTGGTGCTATCCATAAGGGTGGAGCGGAAATGGCCTGAGGCTTCGGACGGTTGATCCTCTGAGGCGGTGAGAACCCGCTATCCCTCATTCTGGTAAAATAATTTCCCTCTGTGTGGCCCTGCCTCTTATAATAGTTACACCATAAATCTTCCCATCGCAGCTGAATCGGTGGAGTTGCAAACCCAGGAGTTGAATATGTACGCGGCCTCTTGCCGAGGAATGGCCTGCTCGGCATGTCTGGTCGCGGCCTAGGAGCCATGGTTGCTTGCATACGGGACAGCCTATCCCCATCCTGCTCAGCCGCATAGACATGCTCACTAACTCAGCATAGCTGGGTATGCTAGCGCAGCACATCTTTGAGCAGATATCGGGTCGTAGACCCTCAAAAAAGTGTCACATGCGCATCATCTAGTCGACCAATATCAACGGAGCATACCTGCCCAGCTCCTTGAATCTGTTCTCATACTCAGCCACTGTCATCCCTCCCTATCGGAGGCAGAGGAACTCACTCTCCTTCTCATGGCAATATGTGATAGGATAGTATTTCTCATGAAAGCGGGCCTCAAATGCCTCCCATGTCCACACATAACCAACAACGGTAGTATAAAGAAGGCTGTCCCACCATAAGATAGCCTCCTTCTCAAACCTGAAAGTGACCAACTTCACCTGCTCTGCCTCAGTACAGTGCAAAGGTTTTAGCATCTTAGAGATTCGGTCAAGCCAATACTCAGCCTCCTCGGGTCTATGAGTAACCGTGAATGTAGGAGACCACAAGTGCTGGAATCGCTAAATTGTGCCGCTGGCACTCGTGTTCCCAACTGAGTGCATACGTGAGGCAGGTGGAGTCACGCCCATACTCTGGGCAAAGATATCAACCATGGAGGTCAAGAACTACTGCTGACGCTGCTGCTGATGCTGCTGCTGCTGCTGCTACATCAAGAGCATCATCTACTTCAATCGATCAGTAGGGGGAGCAAACTGGGGCATGCACGGCGTCGAAGTAGACACACGGTTCTACTCTGGAACCGATGGTGCCATAGGTGCAGTAGATGACGGCCTATTGGTAGGGCCAGTGGCCGGCTAAAAATTTAACATAGTGTCAATGTGAGACGGGCCCGAATTGGGGTCCATATGGCTATCGCTTAGGGGAGGTACCCCAACAGTCGAATTGCTAAAGGTGAGACGTGTCGAACTCCACGCGGCCTTAGGTGGCATTTCCTATTTACAACATAGGGTGCAACCCAAGTCAGATTCAACATATTCAAAAACTCATTCACGTACCATTCATACACAGAGTAAAGAAACTCATGCATTTCATTTAGCAAAATTGTCACAATACATGGAATAAAGTTCTACATGAATTATGACAGAAACACATTTATCTATGCTAAGCTCAAACTACCAAACACAAACACACTTTCTACCTACGACACTAATAAACCCATCAACATTATAACACAAACAACCGAAAACAGCAATAAAACAAGCTACAAGGCGACGACATGGATGACTAGGCACCCAAGTCTGACGATGGAGGAGGGGCACCCTTATCCTATAGGCAGCACAAGATAACTTTTAAGGTGCGAGTCACCTTCTTAAACTTATGTTTCACGAGGGCCTGGGTATCAATAATCTCCTGTCACAGGGCAGCCTGACTGTGAGACCCGACCTAAGTTCACATATGTGCATGTGTGTGTGAGAGTGTGCATTTCATTTCTTATGGTCTCGCGGTCCTACCGGTCGAATTCTGGTAACCTGCGACCCTCAGATAGTGTTGCGGTCATCCTAGAGTCCGATCAAGTAGACCCGACTCAGATCGAGCTGAGACCTATGCCATTGCGACCGCATTGTTGCCGCGGTTCCAACGCTGTGTCTTGTGCGTCCATCCGATATGTGGATCATAAGTTGTGTACGTTACATTCTATGGCCCTTGATTTCGATCATGTGGCCCACCTTGGAGTGGTGCATGTGCACACACTCCCTCTTTTGTATAAGTTCCAACACACACTACACACACCACCTAAATCTCCATAACTCACACTACTAAGACCTCACACACCACCCACACCTAACCTACCCTAACAACATTGTTTGTATCATCATAGGTTAATGATTACTTTCCTTAAAAAAAAATTTTCTCTCTTTCCCTCTCATTTCTCTCTCTCTTTTCTTCTCTAGTAATTTTTCTCCATTTCTCCAGCCCATTTTCCTTCATTTTTTTCAGCCACCTTCCTCCTTAATCTCCCATCATCTAACCCTTGAAACCTCATCTCCACCATTGATCCATCTCCCTTGGTGCTAAAGGACCTTAGTGTGAAAGTTTGGTGGTCATCTTTGAGGTGGGTGCCCCTTTAGATGTAAAAATCTATTTTCTACAGCCTTGATGTTTTCTTTTTTTTATGATGGAAGTGTAGGACCCACCAATCATTGGTGGAGATCCTACACAATCCCATGGTTGTGGCCTAATGGCCTATCTTATGCATGCATGATCCATGCATGGGGCCTTTCTCTATGGGCCCCATCATGACCATTTTCTTTCATATCATATTATGTTTGGGTCATCTAGACCTTATAACCATGGTGGGGATGGCATCCTCACCATGCATTTTAATTATAGGCCATGCATGTGCAAGATTCATGTTATAAATGTAAATCTATGTATGATGTATGGGTGTGATTGATATAGGGAGGGCTCAATAGTGGAGGAGCCCTTTCCCTATGGCCGGATTGTCCTTCTATCTCTCTTTTTTTCTCATTTTATTTCCTGATGTGTGTGGCTCATTTGGTGGGCCTAGGACATCCATAAATTTCAGCAAGGTGGGATGCCCAAACTGCCCATTGTTTGATTTTGGGTGTCCTACTTGCTGCCTTAATGATGCATGCAAGGTGTGTTGGCTTTAGATTAAGACATAAAAATTTTCGGGGCCCACTAAGGAAGGCCACACCATCCTCCATTAATGTGTTTTCCTTTTTATTTAACCTATATAATAAATTTTATCTAAGTACATGTTGCTGTCCAGAATTTTCTGGACAATTTCTGGTTGTTTTTGGACCAGATTTTGGGACTGTTTGGGGGACTATTCATACCCATCAAATATACTTTTGTGAAAGGTGGGGAACTCATCTTGATGTTCTCCAAATTTCAGCTCCATCTGACCTTGATTGAGGTTCCAAAGGTATGGTCCAAGTGAGGTGGACAGCCTGAATTTTCTACACTATTTCAGCAACATTCCACCATGGACAGTTGGATTTCTGAAATTTATTAAAATATCTATAGGTGTTTCAAAATTATAAAAATTATAAAAAATTATTCAGGGGTGTCCTACTCAAGGTAAGACCCACGTACAAAATTTAGGGACCAATGGACACCTGTACGTACCATAGTGGTGGCTGGACTGGCCCACTATAATATAGTGTCCAGATCAGTCTGATTTTTAGGAAAGATTGATTTATCTAAATGAATTAAAATATTCATAGGTGTCTAAAAATTTTGAAATTTTGTAGGGATGTGATATACTCATGGTATGACCCACCTACCAAATTTTAGGGCCAATGGACCCCTGTACACACCGTGACAAGGGCCGGACTGGCCCACCACGTTGGGACGTTCATGTCTGTCCGATTTCATGGACAGTCTATTTTGTTTAAACTAATTAAAATACTTATAAATATATTAAAATTCTAAAATTTTGTGGGGGTGTGGCCCACATATGGAAGTATCACTCTGTAAAATTTCAACCACAAATGACCCATTTAGGGCATCCAAAAAAATGGTCCAAGATGGCTGGACTCCCAATTTTTCTGTTGTGCAGTCCAGTAATATGCTTGATAAAAACCAAAATTCAAAAATATTTCTCTTTATGGTGGGCCATATTTTTGGGTTTTGTCTCATTGTATGCATGATGAGGGGCCATGGCCCTCAAATTTCAGAGTTTTAGAGGCCTTGGGCCCACTCCAATGGAGTGCCAAAATTTAGGACAACAACATGTTATAATTATGCTTGGACTTGGGCTGAAATTTTGAGGAGTGAGGCCCACCACATTTATGAAGGTATTAGAGGAGATAACTTATACCTTTAGTTTTCTTAAATTTTGGGCTTAATAAATGCACTTTTGAGGCCCACCACAGTTAAATTTAATTGGGTCCATGAATGTAGCTAGTTGTTGAACTCTTTAGGCCCAATTGGGTTGGAACTTTCCAGATAGACCCATTGAACTATTGGGCCATTTTACTATACTATTATGTTGGGTTAGTGGGCCAGATTACACAAGTAGATGGGCCCTTGATTGTCCATCAAATCACCTTTATACTTGGGCCGAGTTGTAGGCCCAACTTACTTGACTAAGAGCATGACATTGCACATGTGGTTTGAGCAATGGGCCACCCACTAGGCCACCATAATATATGGGATTAGTGGCCTTTATGTTGGGCCCTAACTTTTCCCTTATGGGTCCATAGTGGTATATATGAGTTGGGTTATGTGTGTTCCCCTTGAACCCATATTTTGGGTAGGCCTTGGGCCGCCCTTTCTAAAGCCCAACATGAGTGTTGTGGTATAATTATGGCTGCTCATTTCTTATTTTTGATATTGCATGGGTCTTGGTCCTTAATTCATGATCAATTAGAGATGGACTACCTCTTAGGGACCAATTTTGGTTGGATGTCCACGTTGGTGGCCTTAAGGTAGGCCTATGGGCTTCTATGGGTGGTTAAAGGCCCACCATAGAACCTTGCTAAGCCATCTCACTATTTAGGCCCATACCATTGTTCTCCTTAGTCTTATGGGCTACCCCAGGTATATGGGCCCCCACTAGAGGTTGTATTCCTTATGAGGAATTAGTTAAGTACCTAGACCCTTCATGGTTAGGTAGAGAGTTCATCTCCACCGTATTGGCACCCTTATTCATCTTCATGGCCCACTCCCATACACATCATATGCATGCATGGTTTAGGAATGATTGGCCAGGTTGTGGCATTGTGTAGGACATGTTGGTATCTCTCTAAGAGATGAATGCTTGGGATTGATGCATGGGTGATTGTGTGATTCATGCATCTGGCATTGCATAGCATGTGAATATCTGCCCTTACTTCATCAGGGCCTTACCGCCATAGGGATATTCGTGGATGGTCGTATGTGTGGACACCGAAAATATTAGTTGAGCATACCGGGTGCATACGATGCCCATGGGTGAAATTCTCAAAACTTCCATAGTATCAAGGATCTGCTCCAACGCCGTGACCGGGTGGAATACATGAGTGTACGAGGGCCTTATACCGTTAGGCTGCGACTCCTACTATCGTGTAGTTGGTTGGATAGGAGTGTGGCCTTACCTGCCTGGTGTGTAGTGGGTATTGCTAGGCTGAGTCTGACCAGCTCGTAAATGGGTCTGCTACCGTCAGGCCTTGTTGGTGATTGGCTGTCCACAGGCGGGTAGTGAGGTCTCTTATGCTCGTTTGACTGTGCGGGGTCTGTAGAGCGACAGTCATTCAGCAGTGTAATGGACCCCGGTGATTTCCTTATGATTGGAAACGTACTTGACTTATGATTTGGATATGAGCACTGACATTACTTGTATCGCATTAGCATTGGTTGTACAAGCCCCCTTCATGCATTGCCTTGGTTTAACATCCAGTACTCATTGCATCATATTCATGATAAGACTTGGTAAGGTTAGTGATTTTTCCATTGAGCACATTTCCCTTCTTGCATCTCCTTCTATTCTTCTGTGCACCATTGTCACACACTTTCACCACCCTCTAAGCTTCTATAAGCTTATGCACGATTGATGCATGCAGGAGATTCTAAGTAGGCATCGTAGCAGCAGCGTGTGGAGTAGAGTGGAGCTTTTGAGGACTCCAGTGTTGACGACCTTTCCCTCTTCTCCTTTTATCTCATGTATGTCCTTTTAGACCTTATGGATGATTGTAAAAGTTTAAATTCTTAGTGAATTTTGTGATGGGTTCCTTTGTTATTCTCAGATGTATTTGCTGTGATCTTGGGTATGCTCATATTGGTAATGATTATACTGTAATGAAAATTCTCCTTATAGGATCCCAGGATCGGAACCTGCCTCAGGAGCCAAGAATGGGGTACTATGGAGGCTGTTATGGCCAGAACCGGCCATCGGGTCCCTTGTGATTCCGGTTACCGAGTCTGGGGCGTGACAGGAGTTGGTATCAGAGCATAGCAAGTAATTCTGGAATGACTCTAGGGAACATCACATGTCTGCCAAGAACATGGGGCAAGTAGTGTCCCGAGATCCTTCCTTTCGCTCCGTATTGAGCCTGTAACTGACCTGATTCCTTACGTCATCATTATTTTATAGACGATGCCGCGTGGTCGTGACACTCGTGGTCGTGGCGCCCGTGGTCGTGGTGCCCTTGGGCGAGGCGCCCGAGGTTCCCATCCTACTCGAGCACGTCCTGCTCCAGTAGTTGAGGATCCGATTCCTGAGGTCCCGATCCGGCCTGTTCCTCCAGTTGAGCCCGTAGCGCCTGTACCTCCAGTTGCTCTGGTTTCCCCATCTATTCCCCCTACTCAGCCTGCTGTTCCAGTTACTGAGGCTCTTACCCCGTCGGTTGCACCCGTGCCTCCGCCTGAGGCGAGTGCCGCCCCTACCTTTTCGACAGTACCTATAGGAGCTGAGCATTTTCAGCAGTTGATGCAGCTTGTTGCCACCGCATTGTAGACCCGTCAGCCAGCTACCTTTGAGGTTTCCAGGTAGTCTGACTTACCCCATGCTAGTGTCATAGCCCGAGAGTTCCGACAGCATGATCCCCCGAGGTTTAGTGGTGATCCTGACCCTTCTGCCACCGAGGCTTGGCGCACTGAGGTTGAGAGGATTTTTGACACTATACAGTGTCCTGTAGGGCAGAGAGTATCCCTTGCGACCTATCTCCTTCAGGGTGAGGCCCGTCATTGGTGGTCATCCATATCCAGGATGGTTAGACCTTAGTTTGTTTGGACATGGGAGGAGTTCGTGACCCGTTTCGACCAAAAGTTTTTCCCTGAACATGTTCATATCCAGCGGGCGATTGAGTTTGAGACCCTAGTGCAGGGTGATATGACTGTATCTCAGTATGAGGCCCATTTCTTGGCCTTGTCTAGATTTGCTCCTCATCTGACCAGTGATGAGAAGATGAGAGCCCGTCGTTTTGTGACTGGTTTACGCCCTGCCCTTCGCATTCGTGTTGTAGGGCATTGCTTGGAGATGTTCGACCAGGTTGTGCATCGAGTACTAGTTTATGAGGAGGACTGGGCTATGGCCCAAAGGTCGAGAGAGAAGAGTTCAGGTAGAGAACGGAAGAGGAGAGTACCAGCCGGCAGTTCCAGGCATCACCGTCAGCAGAGATGGAGAGGCAGATCAGGATTTCGACAGCCCGCGGTTCAGACAGTGGCTTTTTCATCATCTTCGGCACCACCAGCCGCCTCATCTTCTGGCCCCTTTTCAGGTGTATGCTTCGGCTGTGGACAGACTGGGCATCGGAGGCGTGAGTGCCCTCTCCCCATTCAGCAGCAGAGGCCACCGCAGTTGCCTCCTCCTCGTCCTCCTCAGCAGCAGCAGAGAGCTCAGGTTTCACCCGCCGCTCCTAGGGCTCCTCCTCAGCAGAAGAGGCATCCAGGCAGACCTCCTCAGCAGTAACGACAGCAGCAGCAGCGACAGCAGCAGAGGGGATATCCATATGTTGTTCGATCCTTAAGTCCAGTGTGTATAGCAGCCCAGCAGGCTCAGACTCAGGACCATCAGTCTTCCGAATTTCTTTCCCTACCAGCTTAGGGCCGCTTTTATTCTGTGCAGCAGGTTCCAGGCCAGGACCCGCAGTCGTCGACCGGTGGAGTCGTTGAGGATATTCTTCTTGTTTCTACTTGCATTGCTCATATTTTGTTTGATTCTGGTGCTTCCCATTCGTTTGTGGCCGAGCAGTTTTACCGATCGACCGGTATTCCATCGGAGTCCGTGTCCGAGGCCTTAACCGTTTTGACTCCTATGGGGAAGTCTGTGATATTGACCTGTCGCTGTCCTTCTTGCCCGGTGTTAGTGGGTGAGATGTTCCTTCCTGCCGATTTGTTCGTGATGTCGATGGTAGGATTTGATGTGATTCTAGGTATGGACTGGCTTGCGGAGTATCGTGCCATCTTAGATTGTGCTGCGAGGACAGTTACATTTCATATTCCAGGCTTGCCAGTGTTTCAGTTCGTCGCCGAGCCTAAAAGAGAGCTGTTATCTAGCTTCTTGGCTTCGGTCGTTAAGGATTCTATGGCAGAGAGTATTAAGCAGCTGCCAGTTGTTTGTGAGTACCCGGATGTGTTTCAGGACATTTCGGGTTTTCCGTCACGTCGACAGGTGGAGTTCCAGATAGATTTGGTGCCTAGTACTGCTCCTATCTCAAAGGCCCCTTACCGGATGACACCGTTAGAGTTGCGAGAACTGCAGGAGCAGTTGGATGATCTTTGGGAGTTAGGTTTCATTTGTCCCAGTAGTTCACCTTGGGGAGCCCCGGTATTGCTTGTGAAGAAGAAGGATGGCTCGTTGCGACTCTGTGTAGATTATCGTGAGCTCAACAGAGTCACCATCAAGAACCGATACCCGCTTCCCCGTATTGATGATCTGTTCGATCAGTTGCAGGGTGCGCAGTATTTTTCCAAGATAGACTTACGTTCCGGTTACCATCAGATTCGGGTCCGAGAGGAGGACATTCCGAAGACGGCGTTTCGGACACGTTATGGTCACTTCGAGTTCCTGGTCATGTCATTCGAACTGACCAACGCGCCCACCATATTCATGCAGTTGATGAACGAGGTCTTTCAGCCGTTCCTCGATCAGTTCGTGGTGGTATTCATTGATGATATTCTTGTATATTCGAGGAGCCATGAGGACCATGCCGAACACCTGCAGATTGTACTTGAGACCCTTCGTGCCCATAAGCTGTATGCGAAGCTGGAGAAGTGCGAGTTTTGGCAGGAGGAGATGAAGTTCCTTGGTCATGTGGTGACAAGGGAGGGTGTCGCTGTGGACCCCTCGAAGGTTGATGCAGTGCGTCAGTGGGGTCAGCCCACGAAAGCGTCTGAGATTCGTAGCTTCCTTGGTCTAGCGGGATAATATCGACGATTTATCGAGGGTTTCTCCCGTATTGCGGCACCGCTGACCTGGTTGATGCGGAAGGGCGTCGAGTTCATCTGGAGTGACGCTTGCGAGAAGGCATTTTTGGAGTTGAAGGACCGCCTCACGTCCGCTCCTGTCCTCACTCTTCCTGATGGGAGTGAGGGTTTTGTTGTCTTTACTGATGCCTCTAGAGTTGGCTTGGGTGCTGTACTGATACAACACGGGAAGCCAGTAGCGTATGCCTCGCGTCAGCTCAAGGTCCATGAGCTGAACTACCCCACTCATGATTTAGTGCTTGCAGCAATTGTATTCGCATTGAAGGTGTGGAGGCATTATCTATATGGGGTCAGGTTCGAGCTCTTCTCGGATCATAAGAGCTTGAAGTATTTATTTTCGCAGTCCGAGTTAAACTTGTGGCAGAGGCGATAGATGGAGTTGCTAAAGGATTATGACTTTGACCTTCAGTACCACCCGGGCAAGGCGAACGTGGTGGCGGTCGCGCTCAGCCATCAGTCACGAGGCCTGGTGGCACATATGATGGTTGGACAGTGGCAGATGCTCGAGGATATTTCAGAGTTTGACTTTGAGTTCGGTCTCCAGTCTTTCATTGTTCAGCTTTCGAGCTTGTCAATTCAACCCTCCTTGGTGGCTAGGGTGATCGAGGCTCAGCAGACGGACGAGTCACTTCAGGAGTACCGAGCAGAGGCCGCCTCCGTGGAGCAGTCAGATTGGCATATTGGTTCCGATGGTGGGTTACGCTTCAGCGGTCGGTTGTGTGTCCCGGACATTCTAGAGTTGCATCGTGATCTGATGACCGAGGCACACCGATCGAGACTTACTATCCACCCGAGCTCTACGAAGATGTATCATGATATAGGAGGCAGTACTTCTGGCAGGGGATGAAGCGCCAGATTGCGAGTTTTGTGGCTGAGTGTGACACATGCCAGCATGTCAAGGCCGATCATCAAAGACCCCCTGGTCCCTTGCAGCCGTTGAGCGTTCCAGAGTGGAAGTGGGAACACATATCGATGGATTTCATCGCAGGTTTGCCGAGGACTCAGTGCGGTCACGATACCATCTGGGTTATCGTCGATCGTTTGACAAAGTCGGCTCATTTCATTCCAGTACGTGCTTCCTGGTCTATGGACCGGTTGGCGAGGATATTTATTGAGGAGATAGTGAGACTGCATGGTGTCCCAGATTCGATTGTTTCAGACCGAGACTCTAGGTTTACATCTCAATTTTGGAGGAGTTTTCATCAAGCACTGGGGGTCACTTTGCATCTCAGCACCGCTTATCATCCGCAGACGGATGGGCAGACTGAAAGGGTCAACCAGATCCTTAAGGATATGCTCAGGGCTTGTGTGATCGACTTTGTGGACAGTTGGGTTGAGTATATGCGCCTCGCCAAGTTTGCATACAACAACAGTTATCAGTCGACTATCGGTATGGCTCCTTTCGAGGCACTTTATGGTAGGCCATGCAGATCTCCTAGTTGTTGGACCGAGGTTGGAGAGCGCCGTCTCTTAGGTCCCGAGCTTGTGCAACAGACGTCAGAGGCTATTGATGTTATTAGGCAGAGGATGCGCACAGCTCAGAGCCGACAGAAGAGTTATGCTGATCGTCGGCGTCGACCCCTCGAGTTCGTAGTCGGGGACATGGTGTATCTCAAGGTCTCGCCTATGAAAGGCGTGGTTCACTTTGGTGTGAAGGGCAAGCTCGCCCCGAGATTTATTGGACCTTTTGAGATTACCGAGCGCGTAGGCGCTGTGGCCTATAGGCTTGCCTTACCTCCTGAGTTGTCCGCGATCCACGATGTGTTTCATGTTTCTATGTTGAGAAAATGTGGGTCGGACACTATTCCTGTGATTGATTGGCAGCCACTTGAGGTCCGTGAAGATGCTTCTTAAATTGAGCAGCCAATTCGTATTCTTGATCGGAAGGAGCAGGTCCTCAGGACTAAGGTCATTCCCTTGGTGAAAGTGCAATGGGGTCATCATTCGAAGCCTGAAGCGTCTTGGGAACGCGAGGCTGAGATTAGAGAGTGTTATCCTCATTTATTTGATGATTGATAGATATATGATTGTTTGTATTGCCTTTCTTGTATGATGATTACTATGTGATGGTGGTGTCCTCTTTTATTGTCTTCGATTAGTCAATTTTGAGGATGAAATTTCTTTATTGGTCGGGAGGGTTGTAAGACCCGACCCAAGTTCACATATGTGCATGTGTGTGTGAGAGTGTGCATTTCATTAATTGTGGTCTCGCGGTCCTACCGGTCGAATTCTGGTGACCTGCGACCCTCAGATAGTGCTGCGGTCATCCTAAAGTCTGATCAAGTAGACCCAACTCGGATCGAGTTGAGACCTATGCCATTGCGACCGCATTGTTGCCGCGGTTCCAACGCCGCGTCTTGTGCGTCCATCCGATATGTGGATCATAAGTTGTGTACGTTTCATTCTATGGCCCTTGATTTCGATCATGTGGCCCACCTTTGCACAAGTTCCAACACACATTACACACACCATCTAAATCTCCATAACTCACACTACCAAGACCTCACACACCACCCACACCTAACTTACCCTAGCAACATTGTTTGTATCACCATAGGTTAATGATTACTTTCCTTAAAAAGATTTTTTCTCTCTTTCCCTCTCATTTCTCTCTCTCTTCTCTTCTTCTCTAGCAATTTTTCTCCATTTCTCCAGCCCATTTTTCTCCATTTTTTCTAGCCACCTTCCTCCTTAATCTCCCACCATCTAACCCTTGAAACCTCATCTCCACCATTGATCCATCTCCCTTGGTGCTAAAGGACCTTAGTGTGAAAGTTTGGTGGTCATCTTTGAGGTGGGTGCCCCTTTAGATGTAAAAATCTATTTTCTATAGCCTTGATATTTTCTTTTTTTTATGATGGAAGTGTAGGACCCACCAATCAATGGTGGAGATCCTACACAATCTCATGGTTGTGGCCTAATGGCCTATCTTATGCATGCATGATCCATGCATGGGGCCTTTCTCTATGGGCCCCATCATGACCATTTTCTTTCATATCATATTATGTTTGGGTCATCTTGACCTTATAACCATGGTGGGGATGACATCCTCACCATGCATTTTAATTATAGGCCATGCATGTGCAAGATTCATGTTATAAATGTAAATCTATGTATGATGTATAGGTGTGATTGATATAGGGAGGGCTCAATAGTGGCGTAGCCCTTTCCCTATGGCCGGATTGTCCTTCTATCTCTCTTTTTTTCTCATTTTATTTCCTGATGTGTGTGGTTCATTTGGTGGGCCTAGGACATCCATAAATTTCAGCAAGGTGGGATGCCCAAACTGCCCATTGTTTGATTTTGGGTGTCCTACTTGCTGCCTTAATGATGCATGTAAGGTGTGTTGGCTTTAGATTATGACATGGACATTTGAGGGGCCCACTAAGGAAGGCCACATCATCCTCCATTAATGTGTTTTCCTTTTTATTTTATCTAAGTACATGTTGCTGTCCAGAATTTTCTGGACAATTTCTGGTTGTTTTTGGACCAGATTTTGGGACTATTTGGGGGACTATCATACCCATCAAATATACTTTTCTGAAAGGTGGGGATCTCATCTTAATGTTTCCTAAATTTCAGCTCCATCTGACCTTGATTGAGGTCCCAAAGGTATGGTCCAAGTGAGGTGGACAGTCTGGATTTTCTACACTATTCCAGCAACATTCCACCATGGACAGTTGAATTTCTGAAATTTATTAAAATATCTATAGGTGTTTAAAAATTATGAAAATTTATTCAGGGGTGACCTACTCAAGGTAGGACCCACCTACAAAATTTGGGGACCAATGGACACCTGTACGTACCATAGTGGTGGCTGGACTGGCCCATTATAATATAGTGTCCAGATCAGTCCGATTTTTAGGACTGATTGATTTATTTAAATAAATTAAAATATTTATAGGTGTCTAAAAATTCTAAAATTTTGTAAAGATGTGATCTACTCATGGTAGGACCCACCTACCAAATTTCAGGACCAATAGACCCCTGTACACACCGTGGAAAGGGCCGGACTGGCCCACCACGTTGGGACGTTCAGGTCTGTCCGATTTCATGGATAGTCTATTTTGTTTAAACTAATTAAAATACTTATAAATATCTAAAAATTCTGAAATTTTGTGGGGGTATGGCCCACATATGGAAGTATCACTCTGTAAAATTTCAGCCTCAAATGACCCATTTAGGGCATCCAAAAAAATGGTCCAAGATGGTTGGACTCCCAATTTTTCTGTTGTGCAGTCCAGCATTATGCTTGATAAAAACTAAAATTTAAAAATATTTCTCGTGATAGTGAGCCATATTTTTGAGTTTCCTCTCATTGTATGCATGATGAGGGGCCATGGCCCTCAATTTCCAGAGTTTTAGAGGCCTTGGGCCCACTCCAATGGAGTGCCCAAATTTAGGACAACAACATGTTATAATTATGCTTGGACTTGGGCTGAAATTTTGAGGAGTGAGGCCCACCACATTTATGAAGGTATTAGAGGAGATAACTTATACCTTTAGTTTTCTTAAATTTTGGGCTTAATAAATGCACTTTTGAGGCCCACCACAGTTAAATTTAATTGGGTCCATGAATGTAGCTAGTTGTTGAACTCTTTAGGCCCAATTGGGTTGGAACTTTCCAGATAGACCCATTGAACTATTGGGCCATTTTACTATACTATTATGTTGGGTTAGTGGGCCAGATTACATAAGTAGATGGGCCCTTGATTGCCCATCAAATCACCTTTATACTTGGGCCGAGTTGTAGGCCCAGCTTACTTGACTAAGAGCATGACATTGCCCATGTGGTTTGAGCAATGGGCCGCCCACTAGGCCACCATAATATATGGGATTAGTGGCTTTTATGTTGGGTCCTAACCTTTCCCTTATGGGCCCATAGTAGTATATATGAGTTGGATTATGTGTATTCCCCTTGAACCCATATTTTGGGTAGGCCTTGGGCCGCCCTTTCTGAAGCCCAACATGAGTGTTGTGGTATAATTACGGCTGCTCATTTCTTATTTTTGATGTTGCATGGGCCTTGGTCCTTGATTCATGATCAATTAGAAATGGGCTACCTCTTAGGGACCAATTTTGGTTGGATGTCCACGTTGGTGGCCTTAAGGTAGGCCCATGGGCTTCTATGGGTGGTTAAAGGCCCACCATAGAACCTTACTAAGTCATCTCACTATTTAGGCCCATACCATTGTTCTCCTTAGTCTTGTGGGCTACACCAGGTATATGGGCCCCTACTAGAGATTGTATTCCTTATGAGGAATTAATTAAGTACCTAGACCCTTCATGGTTAGGTAGAGAGTTCATCTCCACCGTATTGGCACCCTTATTCATCTTCATGGCCCACTCCCATACACATCATATGCATGCTTGGTTGAGGAATGATTGGCCATGGTTGTGGCATTGTGTAGGACATGTTGGTATCTCCCTGAGAGATGAATGCTTGGGATTAATGCATGGGTGATTATGTGATTCATGCATATGGCATTGCATAGCATGTGGATATCTGTCCTTACTTCATCAGGGCCTTACCTCCACAGGGATATTCGTGGATGGTCGTATGTGTGGACATCGAAAATATTAGTTGAGCATACCGGGTGCATACGATGCCCATGGGTGAAATTCTCAAAACTTCCATGGTACCAAGGATTTGCTCCAACGCCGTGACCGGGTGGAATACATGAGCGTATGAGGGCCTTATACCGTTAGGCTGCGACTCCCACTGTCGTGTAGTCGGTTGGATAGGGGTGTGGCCTTACCTGCCTGGTGTGTGGTGGGCATTGCTAGGCTGAGTCTGACCAGCTCGTAAATAGGTCCGCTACCGTCAGGCCTTGTTGGTGATTGGCTGTCCACAGGCGGGTAGTGAGGTCTCTTATGATCGTTTGACTGTGCGGGGTCTGTAGAGCGACAGTCATTCACCAGTGTAATGGAGCCCGGTTATTTCCTTATGATTGAAAATGTACTTGACTTATGATTTGGATATGAGCATTGGCATTACTTGTATCGCATTAGCATTGGTTGTACAAGCCCCCTTCATGCATTGCCTTGGTTTAACATCCAGTACTCATTGCATCATATTCATGATAAGCCTTGGTAAGGTTAGTGATTTTTTCATTGAGCACATTTCCCTTCTTGCATCTCCTACTATTCTTCTGTGCACCATTGCCACCCACTTTCACCACCCTCTAAGCTTCTATAAGCTTATGCACGATTGATGCATGCAGGACATTCTAGGCAGGCATCGTAGCAGCAGCGCGTGGAGTAGAGCGGAGCTTTTGAGGACTCCAGTGTTACCGACCTTTCCCTCTTCTCCTTTTATCTCATGTATGTCCTTTTGGACCTTATGGATGATTGTAAAAGTTCAAATTCTTAGTGGATTTTGTGATGTGTTCCTTTGTTATTCTCAGATGCATTTGTTGTGATCTTGTGTATGCTCATATTGGTAATGATTATACTGTAATGAAAATCCTCCTTATAGGATCCCAGGATCGGAACCTGCCTCAGGAGCTAAGAATGGGGTACTATGGAGGCTGTTACTGCCAGAACCGGCCATCGGGTCCCTTGTGATTCCGGTTACCGAGTCTGGGGCGTGACACTGACCCTCCTCAAGCTGAGCTAGGCAAGCATCCCTAGCAGCCCAATCAGTGTCATGCTCCAGTGCCATAGGAGGGGATCTCTCATCCGTGTCCTGAGCCTCCTCTTCTTCTTCCTGTTCCTCCTCTATCTCTTCCCTGCTTTCCTCCTCGCTTTCATACTCCTCACTAGACATGTCGTCCTCACTCTCATTAAGTCAGGCTTGCCGCTGCCGTGGCCAAATTTTCATCTGATTGAGAGTAGTTTCGTTGATGTAATAGATTGGCACCAGCATTTTCACTCCAAGTCTGTAGCCAAACTCACATGCAATCTTGTATATGAGTCAGCCGAATGAGAGCGAATCAGACACTCTAGTAGAGCGTGCGGTAAGAACTATCTGTCGCAGAACATATGTAGGCATGTACAACTTCTCTCCTTGTTTCACTTGGTACAGGAAATCTACCATCAGGCGCATGCACTCGCTGCGATTGCTCCACCTAGGATAGACGTGGAATGTGAAAATGTAGTGAAGCAAGCAAAAGTCATCCGTCATATTAGACGCTAGGAGACTATTGTTTAGCTGTCAATGAACTAGTCGGCGACAAAGAAAATGCGTGTGGTGATCCCTTTCACGTGCACTCTTCAAATTCTTCTCGCTTGCTTGGACCTCGTCGAGTGACATTTTCATAAGCCGAGCTATCAACCCAACGTCAATGATGGCCTCCCGATCTCTACCCACTGGGATCTTGAACTGTAAGGGCTCTATTATAGGCTCTCGAATGTGGGCGTAGAAGGCTCAGACAGTGCCCACATTTACATGATACTTGCTCTTAAATATCAGACCCCACCTGGCCTCCACTAGGCGTTCCATTAACAGATACTCTCCAAAGAGCTTCTCATCCACGTGTGCTTCAAAAAGGACCCTGCAGCCCTTAAATCTTCCATGAGATAACTCCGTTAGTAGAGCTCTATCAAAGGGAGCCTGGGGATCGAGATCCCGCTTTGTCCTTATCTCATGTTCGATGCTCGTACTCACGGCGGCACCTCTCTGTCTCCTCAAACGAGTTGGGTGACTAGGCCCGGATTGTTCCACAGGGGAGCTCTATTCTTCCCCATAAGGGAAAGAAGTGTGGAAAAGGAGAAGATGGCCATAATAAGCTTGAATAAAGCCATGGAAAAGGGAAAAAGTAGGGAAATGAGATGGTTTCTTGGGTTCCCACGGATTTGAGACAAAAAGTGGGGTTTGAATGCTCAAATGAAAGGAAATGAAGAAGGTAATCAACTATGAGTGAGAGATTTGAAAGGATGGTGTGAGTGGTGCATGAAAATGAAGAAAAAAACACTTGGAGGGGCGATTTGAGTGAAGATTTTAGATTTTCTTGAGAAAATGAGAGCTAGGAGGGGTGGATTATGAAGAGGAGCAGCCATGAGAGTGTTTTAAAACACCCCAACTAGAAACAGTGGGCCACATAACGCCCTAGGGGCATCGACCTGCATGGCCCGCACCGGCCAGGCCGGCTAGGCGACAAGGCCTCGCCGACCTCTGGAGGTTCCGGCGAGGGGTCGTTGGTGAGGCGAGATCCTCCTACCCCTTGGTCCCAAAAACATGTGGGTCCCATCCTGGGTCCCCCTGGAGATGCCTCGTCTGGCCCCCGACTCCCATTTGAGTCATTTCGGGTCACTTCGAGTTCCTTGCTGATGTATCTATGCATTTATCACTTCTTCAAGGTTGGGATGGGGTAAATTGTGCTCTAAACCCATTGATTGACGGTCTAGGCGTGATCCGGGGTCGTCTCAAGCGATCACGGAGGTGTACGGACCCAATCTCGGGGATCAATTTCGGTAAGTTTTTCTAATTGGTGAAACTGAAAATCCTAAGCTTGTTTCTATGTTTTATCGCACCCTCCTAGGTCAAAATGTGTTAGTAAATGATATGTGACCATAACCCAGGTCCAGTTTAATTCAAATCATGCTTTGATACCAACTTGTAATGCCCTAAAAAGTGGGGGTCGAGCAGGAACCCAACTTCTGAGTTTCAAAACATCACTTATACAACATATATGATGATGATTGAATGTTGTTCATACAAGTACAGTAAACATGAGTGAGATTATACCAAACAGCATGTTATACTCCAGAGACAGTTCACTATGTAAGCGGAAGACTGTGAAGACTGTGATGTGATAAGTATACATAAAACATGTAAACAAGTTTAAGTCTCCTGAGTATGATCATGTTACCAAGTCAAATTATTACATATATTAGTTCAAAAGATACAAAATGTTAAAATAGTCCAACTACAGATGATAAGCCCTGTAGCCCCCGTCGGTCAGGACAGTCTAAGTGAATCCACCAGAGAACTACATATACGAGAATTCCTCCTCATCATCAAGGAAGTCAGGCTCGCGCCTCACATGTCGCGTCACCATCTATAGCTAAGACAAAGTCTATTTGGGGTATAAAATACCGTCTTGAAATGTGGGAGTGAGTGATCAACTTAGTGGAATAATAAAGCAAAGGTTAACATGTTATCAATTCAGTCAAGCAGTAATGATAATGCAGTACAAGAATCAGGTCCTAAGTACTCTTGTTAATGCAAGAATGATATGAAATAATGATGCATGCCCTCGCCTACGGTCCCTCAGTAACTTCATCTCACGATTGCGCATGCAACACTTCCTTAGTGCTTGCCTTGCTACGCCAAACACACACGTAATGCAGTGCATGCACGATGATTGGCCCTGTTCTTACTTCAATTTATTCATACAACAGGATTGGGAAGCTAAGGTACCTCCCTTATATCGATTCCCAATAATGATCCATTATAGGGTCATCAGTCCTAAAAAATCTCATACGATGTTGCGGTTCTAGGTCGCTATAAAGGGCTCATCACCTGATCAGTGTAGGCCTAGTTTACACTTTAGTTGCTACGTGAAGGCTCGTCACCTTAACACAGCCTCAGAGTATGCTCGAGGTCACTAAAAAGAGCTCGTCACCTGATTAGTGTAAGTCGACAGCTCGAATATAGTGTCTCATACTACCGTATTCAGCTCACGAGTCTGGGTTGCTCATTGGTCACTACAGGGAGGCTCGTCACCCCAGCGTAGGCCAACAGCTCGACCACGGTATCCCATACCACCATGTTCAGCTCATGAGTCTCAGCGGATCAAGGTACTAAGGTTAAACGAATTTTTACTGGTGAGTTTAGTACTTTAGATTCAAACAATAGTTTCCATACATAATGAACATACATTGGGTCAACCGAGTTAATTGACAAACTTGACTGTTACGAGTATACATCGATCCGATCAACATAGAGCACGCAAGAAACTTTGTGTGGCCTAACCACTGCCGACAAGCAGCGTACGACTCGGATTCATCGGGCGTGTCTGTCGTGGCTAAACAGTTCGGCCACCGATCACATGCCATTACCGATTACCTAGACTACATCGTAGCCCCAAGCACACTCCAAATGATAGTATTCACATAAAGTAATCCAAACAGCATGTGACAACATAAATCAGATATAAAGCTTACTTGAGTAATTTAATAAACACATACTACACATACATACATAGGAATTTCATCCATACAACACACCCTCAATACATACGTTTAGACAAGCATTTTCACATTTAGACATTTTATCAAATACTTAGGCTACACATATCCAATACATGAAATAAAGTAATTATAACAAGTATTATAGTAAATCCCTTTACAAAGGGTTCACCATACACACAAAAATCATGTATTCTTAGTCATCAAACATGACAAGTACAAATCATAATTCCATATTCATTTAGGCATTTCAACAAACACATGGAATGCATTATAATTAACATAGTTGATATCTATATGTAATATATGAAAAACTTCGTATCTAAACACATGTGGCAGCAATCAAGTCAGTCATAAACCACTACTGACATTGAAAGCCTTGAAAATCATAACCTAAACATTTATAGTCTGCACCTTACGCCAGTAAACGCATAACGAACTCAGTTTCAACACTAAGTCTTCTTCTAAGGTACGATGACTACCTATAACATGAAATAGGTTAGCTATTTCATCACTTATACTATTTAAAACCCTAAAATAGGTTAGGGTTAGGATTTCTTACCCAAGTACTGAATCAGAATCACCCGTATAGCGATATAGATGGACAGATTTGGCATGTGGAGCAGCAGGGAAGAATCCTAGGAATAAACTCCAACTATCTCTCACATTTTCTCTCTCTTTCCTTCTCTTTCTTCTCTTCTCTCTCCTAGGGTTTTAGAGAATTCGTATGGAATAGAAATGGGGTGGATTTAGGCCTTTATATAGGCTTAAGACTGATGGAAATGGCCCCAGGGCCAAGGTATACTTAGGTTATAGCCAAATAGAGTCTATTCTGATCCAATGGAGCACTTCTGGAGGCCCCTTTGCTAAATACGGTTGGAATTAAGCTCCCTGACATTGGATCCAGGTCAAGCTAAGTTTTCAGTCTGATCGGATTTACAGATCACTCGTGGTGGACCAGTTTCAGTTCGACAGTCACCGGTATTTGATCAGGGCCACAAGTGCACTGACATGTGCGGAAATTTTCCCCTAATCTGAGGGTATAATCGGGTCAGATTCTGACGGTCTGAATCCTTATATTTGGCCCGCAAGCGACACGAATTAGTTTACTTAAGTTTGGATTTTATTTCTAAAAATATTCACGTTTCTCACACACTTTGCTCCGAGCTCAAGTTATGCATTTCTGGGTACTATTCGGACTTAATTTTTGAGGTGATTGTCAAGTCCAGCAAGGCGGTCATAGTCATATAGTTCCGTAGTTATTGGACTTTCGATGCGCAGTCCAGGTCCGATACGGAGTTTCCAGATGCTCCCGAGAGCAACTGGGTTTAGAGATTGATCATAGGTTTTAGAGTAATGTAGCGTTAATGATTTCACAAGTTTCTGATCTTGCAGATCGTATTTAAAGTGATTAGTGTTAATTTCACAGATAATCTAGTTTAACGCCGGTTAATTCTCGTTTAATTTCTAAAGGATTTGGTCATTAATGATTTTTGCCTAAGGTAGTACTTAGGTTTTTGTATAGATTTTTTCAGAACGTTACAGCCCTGGCTCTGAAAATACTTCATCAAGGATATTTCTAACCGACCATCAGGGAGGATTCGAAGAACTACGTCTAAAGGTGCAATAAGTGCCAATGATATGCGACCGTACCAAGGTAACCTGCGGAAGAGATGACCCCCATGAGCGGGCCATGGTCGTTTGCCTAATGAGGGATCGACATCATCAGACCTCTGCCCACTAGGAAAGGAAAAGTCAAGTTGCTATTATTGTAGTGGGCCGAGGTCGAGCTTGTCACAAAAATCATGGACCAGAAGGTGGTTGATTTTGTTTGGAAGAACATCATCCACCGGTTCAGAATCCCACGTACTATCATTTCTGATAACGGTAAACAGTTTGACAACAATAAGTTCCGAGGCATGTGTCGGGGGCTCGGCATCTCAAATGCATATTCCTCATCTCGACACCCGCAATCCAATGGATTAGTGGAGGCAGTCAACAAAGTCATCAAGCACCATCTCAAAATAAAGTTAGAGAAAGCGAAAGGTAACTGGGGCCAAGGAGCTCCCATTCGTCCTCTGGGTCTATAGGACTATGGCTCAATCATCTACTGGGGAAATCCCATTTTCACTATCTTACAGGCGATGATGCCAATAGAGATTGGTCTCCCTACAGCTCGGGTTAGGAACTATCAAGAAGATCGGAATACCGGACAGATTGCAACCAATTTGGACCCACTCGAGGAAGCTAGAGATGTCTCAAGACTTCAAGTTACTGCTCGGCATAAGCAGGTAGCACGATTCTACAATTTTAAGGTCAAGACTCGACGATTTCGTCCAAGAGACTTGGTCCTTCGCTGAGTTTTCCAGAATACCGCAGAGCCGGGGGCTGGGGTACTTGGACCCAATTGGGAGGGGCCCTACCGCGTGGTTTGATCAACCAAGCCTAACTCTTACCACTTGGAGGATCTCGAAGAGCGTCAGCTCCCCCACCCCTAGAATTTCGAGCACCTGAAAATCTAATACCTTTGATGTATTGGCCACTGAAGGCCCCAATAAGTGTACACCTCCAAGCGGCTAGCCTTTTAAGGCTTTCAATAAAATTTATATTTCTACATATCTACTTGAACAACTTATCAACAAATAGAAAAAGTTACCTCTCACAAGTAGGGGCTGACTCAACAGACCAATCCCTTAGAGAATGGGTTAATACATTAAACCATGAAAATTGGTCAAGGGATCCCCTCATATATAGGAGAAAAGCCCATGGACGACCCGATCCCTTGATGAAGGGGTCAGCTCGTCGTATGACGAATGAATCTACAAAAGCTACTTGCCATTTGTGGGGGAGTTGACCCCTCAAGGGGTCGGTACTTATAATTTCAACATCACAAGATTCTACGTAATAACCTAGGGGTCTTTTAAGTACGGGAAGATGGCCTTGGGATGAGCCAACTTACTAAGGAGCCAGCTCGTCAATCAACAACTTAACATCTAACAATCATCAGTGCATTCATCATTCAAAAAATCAACTATGTTATATCACGCCCTCTCCAGAGGGTCAAAAATATTATCTACAAAATTATCCATCAAACTATTGTTTAAAAGAGTTAAAAGAGAGGGGATATCAGAAACTATTTGGTCTGAGGAGGCTAAGAGGCGGGAACCGGGCCCGGGGAGACGTCTTCAGCCGGTCTCTCCCCTACATCATCGAAGGTAAGGGACTTAAGGTTGAGATTCGGATAGAGCTCCTGGACCGCATCTATGCAAGCATCATAGCCACAGTTATAGAACTTGTTAGCTTCGGTGGTCCTCTCCTCTGAGGACTTGAACGCGTCCACCGCCAGCATCAGGGAGGCTTCATCTTCAGCCCGTTGAGCTTCCTTTTCCTACATTACAGCTCGGCTCAGCTCTTCTGCTGCCTCAGCCTTAGTTCTCTCTAGTGTGTCCCCCAATCAGGCATTGTCCTTTGCGAGCGAGTCGGCGTGGGCCCTGGCTCCTGTCAGCTCGATTGCAGCAGTAACGCACCATGCTTGAAGGTCATTAATGACCCCCTAAAGTTATAGCTCTCGCGCCTTTCCATCATCGAGCTGCTGGTGCAGTTCCGCCTACTCTATTCGGAGGAACACAACCTCATCTCGGAGAGTCCCAACCTCGCCCCTGAGAGCCGCTATCTCTTTGTCTTTTTACGTGACCTCCCTCAACCTCTCCCGAGTCAAAAGGAGCCTCAGGACGACTAAATTAAAATAAGAAAATAAGCATATAAACTGACAAAAAAAAAAAAGAATCAAGACAGGAAAGGTTAGTAAAAATACAGAGGCCATGTCGGGCTCATCCGACTTGTTGAGAAGGATGCAATCTCCTCATCCGAAGTATGCTTCGCAGCCCAGTGAATTAAGCCCAACATAGGATAGCCCGATGGAAGTCTGTCCCCACTGGTCTCGACCCGAGCTGACCCTGTCGCTCCCCCTGCCCCAGTCCTGCTGCCTGCTAAAGCTTGGGCCTTAACTCTGGGATCATCTCCGACTTCGGGATGAGAGAGCATTGCGTCGGCCATCTGAATGGCCTCCTCCCATTCGAAAGAAGATGGGATGGCCATGCAGGATTCGGGGGCTGGTGGAAGCGCTTCGAAGACACAAGGGGCGATGACTGGAGGGAGAGTCAGAGATGGAACATTATCGATCACGGCCCTGACCGCGGTATGTGTTGGAGCTGCAGCAACAGAAATTGAAGCCGCAACAACAGAAATTGAAGCCGCAACAGCAGGAGCTGGAGCTTCGGCAACAGAAATTGGGACTGAGGGGCCTCCCATTGCAAGGAGTTGCCTGCCTCTTCCAATTCATTATCTTCATCCACGGTTCGGACCTCAACATCTCCTCGATATACGGGGGGCCTTCCTCTTCCGAGATCCAGAGGCTTCAGTCATGCCTGTGCACAAGACAATAAATTAAATCAATGTCTGATCTGTAAAATCTTCAATTTCATGAAAATAAAAGGTGAAGGGGCACTTGCTGAATGAAGTGGGGAGCGACTTAGACTTGCAGAGTCCGAATCGATGAAGGTTGTCTGAGATAATCAGACCGACCAAGAGCGTAGATATTCCAAACATGCCCTGGCTTTGGCGATCTGATTCTTCTGATCCGAGGTGATTAGATGTTGGCCTCTCAGGAAGTCTGTAAAAATGGAACGAAGACACTAATCTAACTACAAAAAACAAGGGAGCATTGCAAAGAGATTGTTTGGGCTTCGACCTGGAAGAGTAAATTGGGTAGGAACTCGAGTCCTCAGATTTTTAAGCTCCACCACCGGAGCTTCCCACTCGTCCGAAGTCCAGAACCACTTGTTCTTCCAATCCTTGTTAGAGGATAGAAGTTACAGGACCAGCCCTGAGCCCTTACTGCTACGAGTCATGAAATAGTACCACGGGTCCTGACTATTGTGCTTGATCAAGTATAAACTTATCAGCTCTTCCGGTGTCAGTTTCGGTTCTTTACTTGACGTCAGATGATGTATGAAGATATTAAAACTCTTCAAGCATTGGGAGTAAACTGGCCTGGGGATAGTCCCAAATAAGTTGTCAGGGCTCAGATGAAGGGATGCATCAGAAGGCGGAGTCTATATTATAGCGCGCAAAGGAAGATCACTACTTCCCCTTCAGCAAGAGCTCCAGCAGTGTCAAGGGGCTCTGTCGCTCGTATCCGAACGGAGTCCGAGATCTTGAATTCTGATCGGACCCATTCCATTTGGGACTCGACCAGCACAGAGCCTCCTGGGATGGTTTTCATAGTTCGCCCACTCGCGGACATCTCCATAGCCCCCCCCCCCCCCCCCTCCCCCCGGTCGAATCTCGAGGGGCTCAGAAGGCCTTTTTCCCGCCCTTACAGCATGTCCGAGCCCCGACCTCTTTGCCCCTCCTAGGCAGAGGGTAGAGGGGTACTGCATCAAGGAGGCCTTCAGAGGCCTCTCGTCTATCATCCGAGCTCTCTGGCCTAGAATCATCTTCGAATGCATAATCGCCTCGGACCATCTCCAAGTTGTTTGACATTCCACAGAAATGAAGGAAATAAGGGTAATCTAAAAGGGGGACTCACCGGAAGTTGTCCGGAACAGTCACCAGAAATCGCTTTTATTGAAAACTGCTAATCGGTCGAAATCGCCTCTCCTGCAGGTTACAATCACCAAAAATTGCTTCCTCAGGTAGCTCACAGCAACGATAATTCAGAAAATGGAAATGAAGGCGTCTCCAAGTGCTAGGGTTTTTTATAACCCACGAGTGATTCTCACATTTATGGCGAGAAATGATGGCCGCAGCCAAACCGTCATGAGCCGACTTCAAGAGACACGTGGCTAAGCGTCATTGGCCTAAGCACTGTCGAGTCACATGCCCCTGGCATCGGGCGACGAGATCTGAGCAGTGGAAGCATCACCTAGTTATCTGTAACACCCTGAAAATCGGGAGTTGAGCAGAAGCTCAACTCCCGAGTTTCAACGCATCACTTATGCAACATAGATAATGATAATTAAATGTTGTCCATATTAGTGCATTAAACAAGAATGAGATTATACTAAATCAGTATATCATACTCCAGAGACAGTTAAATTACGCAAGTGGAAGATTGTGATAGATATATAAAACACTTAAGTTGTTGTAAGTCTCCAAAGTGTGAACATGATATCATGTTAAATAATTAGATGTATTGTTCCAAGATATACAAAATAATAAGAGTGTAATGTCATCTAATCCGTATCCATGTAGCCCTGGTGACGCAACTTCAAGTCTACATAGACCCACTAGAGAGTTACATGTAGGAGAACTCCTCATCATCATCATCATAAAAGTTAGGCTCCACCCCATAAACATCTCCATCATCTGAAACTAAAACAGGGTCTGGTTGGTGTTTTAAAATACCGTCTCAGAGTGGGAGTGAGTGATAAACTCAGTGGAACTATAAGGCAAAGGTTAACATGTTATCAATTCAATCAAGCAGTAATGATAAAACAGTACAACAATCATATCCTAAGTACTCTTGTTAATGTAGGAATGATATGCGATAATGATGTATGCCCTCGCCTACACTCCCTCAGCGACATCATCTCATGATCGCGACATACACCACTCCAGATACATGCACTTCCTCGCCAAAGCACATGCAATGCATGTATGATTGTGTTAGCCCAATTCTTAATTAGGTTTATTCAAACAACATATTTAGGAAGCTAAGATACCCCCTTTATATCATTTATCCAAACAATGATCCATATAGGGTCGTTAATCCTATTTAGTCTCATACGATAGGCAGTTTGAGAGTTACACTCTAGGTCGTTACGAGAGGCTCGTCACCGTCAGTGTAGGCCTATTTTATACTCGAGAATACTTTACCAATATCCTACCAACTGACAGTTTATTTTCGAAGGCTCGTCACCAACCCGACTGGGGACCATAGCCAGGTTGCTCCAATGTAGGCCGACAGCTCAAATATAGTGTCCCATACTACCGTATTCGGCTCATGAGTTTAGGTTACTCATTGGTCACTACGGGGAGGCTTGTTACCCCATCGTAGGCCGACAGCTCGACCACAGTGTCTCATACCATCATGCCTAGCTCATGAGTCATAACAGATCATGGTACTATGGTTGAAACGGGTCTTTACATTGGTAAGGGGTACCTTAGGTTCAAGCAGTAGTGTTTATACACGATAAACACTCAGTAGGCCAATCGAATTTCTTAACAAGTTCGATTGGTACGAGCGTACGCTGAATTAATCGACATGGTACCACTGTCGACAATCATCGTACGACTCAGTTCACCAAACGCATCAAATGTAGCAAGACTAATTTGGCCACTTAAACAGGAATTGTTACCGATTGCCTAGACTATGTAGTAGTCTCAATTATACTCAAATGCAGCATGTGGAGGCATGTGATAATCATATAGGCATTTAACAAACAATCTACAATACTCATTTGAGCATTTTATCAACCTATTGAACATGTTATTATACATATACATTTCACCCATAAATTGTATAATCGAAATAAAAATTTCAGAAAGGAAACTATACATATAGATGAGGTAATTGAGAATCTCATCTCAATACCCTTATTAAATACAATTCATCAAATAATATCTCATTTAGACATTTTATTAAACACATAAAACATATTACCATACATATGTACTTTATTCATAATTCACATAGTGGTAATTTACATTATGTGAAGGAAACCATTCATATGACTAAGGAAGTTAAGGATCATGTCTTAATACACTTAATAAGTACAATCCATCGACAAAATCTCATTTAGACATTTTAACAAACACTTAGACTACACATTACTATATACATGGACTAAATTAGTTACGACATATATTATGGCGAATCCTTTCACAAGGGGATTGTCATATATACAACAATCATGTATTCTAGGTTAATAGTCATGGCAAGCACAAATCATGATTTCATATTCATTCAAACATTTCAACAAACACATGGAATGCATTTTTGTATACAACCTAATTTACACATATATGATATATCGAAAACATCGTAACTAAGATCATATGGCAGCAATCGAGTCAGACATAAATCATTAGCTGACATTGAAAGCCTTGAAAATCATAACATAAATGTTTATAGTTCACACCTTTCGCTGGTAGACTTGTATCAAACTCAGATTGAACACTACGCCTTTGTCTAGGGCACAATGGCAACCTATAGCATGAAATAGGTTAGATATTTCACCATTTACTCTATTTAAATCCCTAAAACAGATTAGGGTTAGGATTTCTTACCCAAAAATGGAATCGGAATCGCCGGTGTAGCGACACGGGAGAGGCGATTTAGTAGGTGGAGTGGTGAGATCCAATCCCAACAACTATCTCTCACTTTCTCTCATTTCTCCTCACCTTTTTCTCCTCTTTTCTCTCTTCTCTCTCCTAGGGTTTAGGAATTTCGTATGGAATGAGAGAGGGGTGCATAAAGGGTCTTATATAGGCCCAGAACTGATCTTAATGGCCCCAGGGCCATAGTATACTTAGGATATAGCCAAAAGTTGACTTTTCTTGTCCAACGAAGCTTATCTAGAGGCCCTTTTTCTGCATACGGTCGGGAGTAAGTTCCTTGACGATGGATCTACACCAGGTTAAGATTTCGGTCTGATCGAATTTACGGATCGACCGTGGAGGACCAGTTTCAGTTCAACAGTCATCGTCAGTCGATCAGGGCCACAAGTACTCTAACAAATGTAGAGAAATTTTCCTGACCTAAGGATGTAATTGGGTTAGAATCTGATGGTTTGAAACCTTAGATTTGGCCTGCAAGCGAACGGCCCAAATCACTTAAGTTTGAGTTCATTTTCTAAAGGTATTCACGTTTCTCACACACTTCGCTTTAGGCTCAAGTTGTGCATTTCTGGATATTATTGGGACTTGGATTTCCAAGATGGTTGTTGAGCCCAGTAAGGTAGTTATAACCGTATAGTTTCGCGGTAATCGGACTTCTGACGTGTGGTTCAGGTTCAATGCGAAGTTTCAATGCGCTCCCAAGAGCAACCAGGTTTTAAAATTGATCCTAGATTTCTAGGTAATGTAGCGTTAGCGATCCTACTAGTTTTGGGCCTTGCAGTTCGTATTGAAAGCAGTTCAATCTAATTCCATTGATTATTTAGTTTAACACTTAATAATTTTTGTTTAATTTCTAAAAGATTTGGTCCTTAGTGATCTCTGCCTGAGGTGGTACTCGGATCTTTGAACGAATTTTTCTGAAAAGTTATAATCTACCCCCCTTGAAACACAATTTCATCCTCAAAATTGCCTAAGGGTAATAAGTAAAGGTTTTATTATTTCATTTGCTTAGTTCTATTGGTTTCAAGTTTATATACGTGTTAGGGTATATAATAACTATATCAGCCTAGCTCATATTGGTCTACCCCCCTTAAAGTTTTTAACTTTGAGGTTTGAAGATAAATGTCCAAATCATTATTATTGTGCTAAGTGTTTGATGAGAAAGTTTACCTAAGGGTGGTATAATCTACTCTTTATAATTGGGCTAATACGGAAAGACAGTTGTGGTGGGCTCAAATCCGATACATCGATTGCCCGCCTGACCAGGGCAGACAACTCGTTGTATCCCTTCTTAATCCTGATGGATCCTAGTCTTCTGCTCGGTCAAAGCAGTGAGTCCTTTGGTAATAACCCAAGATTGAGAATTGAGTTAAGCCACGAATGCCTCGTAGGGATATGGTTCTGAAATTCTAAAATTTGATCATCTTAAGTATTTAAGAAGTATTATAATTCATTTATGAGGTTCAAACCTCATGCTTATAAGGTTGTCCTTTAGGTCTTATTCAACGAGAGTACTTGTTTAACCTATGTTTAACTTGGTGGATGTTCTTCCATGGTGCTCATAGTCAAAAGACTATACTAAAAGGGTTTTCAATCTCCTAAAATTATATTTGTATGTCACCATTTCGATCATACGGCTAGGGGGTTATGGGCAGATTGCACTTTGGTGTCATTAACTTTGGGAGGGAAGGAAGAGTCGAGAGTTCTAAAATATTTTAAAAGTTTGGAATGTTAGCGACATAAGGCCGTGGGAGAGGAAAAAAGAGGGACATCTCCTCGACGCGGTATGAACCTTAAATTTACAAGGAAATAAGAAGCTTATAACATTTTACTGTAGTCCGCCTCTAACATGAGCTTACAGAGTATTAAACTATGAAACTCAATTCTACCCGAGGGTCCTAATTTAATTGTACAAAAATAACTATATATATATATATATATATATATATATATATATATAATCAAATTTAATCACAGGATAATTCCTAATATAATTATAAATAATTCCTAAATAGACACCACATACTAAACTTTAATATGAAAAGATATGACCAGTCTATTGGTAACTCGAAGTTGTAGAAATTTTCAATTTCGACTCTTCTATTATTTATAACATATTTTTCATCTCTAGTTACCATATTATTTTTATAATTTTTATAGTAATCCATCGTTAGGCCTATTCTTTCATATGAATTGGTTTAATAGACTAGTGTTTATTAATAGGAATACAAGTGTACCTTGAATGTAGGCAGTGACCTCAAAGGCCAAAGGCGCTGTAGTTGCTGACTCGGGTGCTTTAGCTACAAGTGCATGCACATGGGCTTGTTGAGGATGATTTGGTTACGCTGCCATAGGTCATTGAGGCAACTTATTTCGGGGTACAGTTGGTCGGTAAAGTGGCTGTGCTAGTAGTGCAGATTGTAGAGGTGGAGGCGTTATATCACATGCTGGCTGACGGTCGATCTTCTGAGGTGGCATAATACCATTGTCTTTCATCTTGGTAAAACAGAAGGGGTCAGTGTGTCCCCCTTTATTGCAGTATGTACACCAACAGCCCGTTCGTCTCTACTGGGTCGGCGGAGCCATGGGCCTGGGAGGCGAGTCTACATCTGGCCTCTTACCTAGGGCTGGCTGGTGCTGTAATTTGGGATGAGGCTTTGGGCCCATTGATATACGTGTCTGAGAAACTCTGTCTCCATCTTGCTCAGTTCATAGAGACATCTTGACTAGCTCAGCGTAATTGGGAATACCAGCGCAACACGTCCTAGTGCGGATGTTAGGCCGCAACCCATCTGAAAAATGCCGCATTTTCATCGGTTCATCTGCTAGTATCAAAGGGGAGTATCTGGATAGCTCTGTGAATTTGTTCTCATATTTTGACACAGTCATCCCTCCCTATTGGAGGCGAAGAAACTCACCCTCCTTTTTATTACGGTATGTAAGGGGGAAGTACTTTCCATGGAAGTGTGTCTCAAGTGCATCTCAGGTCCACACTTATCCTACAGGAACTGTTCGTAGGATGTTGTCCCACCAGAGGCAGACCTTCTTCTCAAACATGTAGGTGACCAACTCTACCTGCTCTGCCTTAGTGCAGTGCAGCGGCTTCAACATCTTAAAGATGCGGTCAAGCCAATACTCGGCCTCCTCAGGTCTGTGAGTACCCGCAAAAGTAGGAGGTCGGAAGCACTAGAATCGCTCAAATAAGTCGTTGGCACTCATATTACCAGCAGGTTGCACTGGTGGTGTAAGCGGGACTATGTGTACGTTCTTAGTAATGGCCCCCGCAATGGTGGCCAAAAACTGTTGCTGCTGTTGTTGTTGTTGCTGCATCAAGAGCATCATCTGCTCCAACCTATCAGGAGGAGGAGCTGACTGAGGCACGTGTGGTGTCGAGGTAGACACGCGGTTCTGCTCAGGAATCGGTGGTGCAAATGGTGCAAGCCTATTAGTGGGGCCAGTGGCCGACTGTGAATCCAACATAGTCTCGTAATCTGAGCCTAAAATGGGGTTCGTATGGCTAATGCTTAGGGGAGGTGCCTCGTCAATCAAGTCACCAAGTGAGAGACATGTCGTACTCTGCATAGGCTTAGGTGGCATTCCCTATATACAACATAGGGTGCAACTGGTGTAAGATTTAGCATAGCAATACTCACTTTGGCAAACATTCTATATATTTCATAGCAAAACGAGCTACATGCATTTCATTTAACCAAAATTGTCACAATACATGGGATATTTTTTTACATGAATCATGACAGAACATGCATGAGAGCTAATCTAACAAAGCTCTTGAACACATGCCAACCACTTTACCACATTACTAAGCCTATCAAGGCCGTTCATAGAGACAAAAAAATAAGCAACAAAGCAAACAAAAAGACGACTACACGTATGTATAATCGTCCGAATCTAGTGGTGGAGGAGGGGCACCCTTATCCTGTAGACAACACAGGATAGCCTTTAAGGTGTGAGACACCTTCTTGAACCTCTGTTTCATGTAAGCCGTGTTCTCCTCAAGTTTGGCCCGGGTCTCTCTAACCTCTTGTCATAGGGTAACCTTGCCCTCCTTGATCTGAGCCAAGCGGGCTTCTATAGCAGTTTGATCACTGTCCCTCTTATGTGTAGCAGGAGGAGAGCCCTCATCAATGTCTTGGGCATCTTCTTCTTCTTCTTCCTCACTCTCTCATTCCTAACTTCTTTCTTCTAACTCATCTTCTTCCTCTACCTCATTACTTTTTTTCTCTTCACTTTCTATCTCATCTCCATACTCGTCGAGTTAAGCTTGACGTTGTCGAGGGCCAATCCTCATGTTGTTGAGCATAGTGTCATTAAGGAAGCGGATCGACACAAGGTCATTCATGTTAAGTCTGGAGGCGAACTCTTAAGAAACTTGCATGCAAGTCAGCCAAATGGAAGTGAGACATCATTCCTAACAGAACGCGCAGTCTTGACTATCTGTATGTAAGGCCCGTATCCTAGTCCGTACTATTCTATCGACTCTCGGGATCCTTCCCGACGAATTCCGGCAATCCGCTACCTATATTCGACATTTGGACGTGACCCTAAGTCGTATCTCGTAGATCTAAGTCAGCCCGATCCGAGACTTGTACCCTTGCGACCGTGCCGTCGCTGCGGTTTCGATGCCGTGTATCGCGCGCTGAGGCGATACCCGGGACAGAAGATGTGGGCCCACGTTTATTTCGAAGAAACACTGCTTGTTTGCAATCCCAAGAGAATCTCTACAACATGTCCCATCAATCAATCAATCAATCAATCACCTCATGTCAAGTACAAGAGTAACCCATGCTTTCTTTCTCCACAAGTCAAGCAATCTACCCCAAAAGTCAACAAGTCTCTCACCTCACCCATCACTCACCTCACATCCATCACCCACCTCACATCCATCACCCATCACTCTCTCTCCTTACATCTCTCTCTCTCTCTCATTTCTCCAACATACTTTCCAAGCAACAAAGAAGAGAGTGCACGTCCAAGCCCTCCCAAGTGAGAAAAGTGAGTTGTGTGTGGCCCACTTCCTCTCCTAAAATCCTTCATCCTAACCCTTCATCTGTCATCATCTTCCATCAAGGAGGGACAAAAGGAGATTGGCATTTCAATTGGACCAAGAAGATCAAACGGTGGGTGCTTTATAGGCTAGATTTTTTATATTTTGATGATGGGCCAAGTGAGGCGTACCGTTTGATGGTATGAATTTCACTTTGGACCCTAGACGTGGCTGATGGCCCACCTTGATTTTCTTTATCATTCCATGATGGGTCCATTCTCCATGGATCCCATCATGATGTTTACTTTCTAATTTAAAAAGGAGTCTTCTAAACCTTCCATTTTGGTGGAGAAGGGATCTCCACCGTTGATTTTGATCGGTGAACCCATATGAAATGGGACCCACTTGATGTATGTTATAAATCATATAAGGGAGGGCCCATAGTGCGGGGTCCCTCCATCACACATGTCTCTCTCTCTTTCTTTTTATGTGATGACGATGTTACCTCTATGATTTGGGTATATTTGTGGTTATGCTTCTTATGAGACAAACGTACGTTGAAAAATCCTCCTTGTAGGATCCTAGGATCGGAACCTAGTGTATGAACGCTGGGAGCCGAGAATGGGGTATACGGAGGTTGTCGGCACCGGATTCGGCAATCGAAAATTTTGTGAGCCCGATTTCTGAGTTTGAGGCGTGACACTGTAGCAGGGCGAACGTAGGCAGACACAGCTTGTCTCGTTGCCCAGCTCTATATAGGAAATCCACCATCAAGCAAGTGCATTCGGTACGGTTGCCCCACCTAGGGTACACATTATATGTGAATACGTGGTGAAGTAGCCAGAAATCGTTTGTCAATTCCGTCGATGGGAGGCATTTGCCTCGCTTCCAGTGAGCTAGTCGGTCATAAAGGACCGCGTGCGGTGATTTCTTTCTCGCATACTCTTGAGGTTATTTTCACTAGCAGCACCTCACCACGTGGAATTCCCATGATTCGGGCTATCAAATCTACGTTGACTGTTGCTTTCCACGGGAATGGTGAATTATAGGGGCTCCAATAGTGGATTCTAAATATGGGCATAGAAGGCTCACACAGTGTTTTCACACGCGTGCAACTTGCCCTTGAATATGGGCCCTCATCCAACATCTGACAAGCGGTCAATCAGTAGATAAAGCCCAAACAGCTTCTCGTCCACATGCACTTCGAAGAGAACCCTATGACCCTGAAATCTACCATGTGCAATGCTAAGCTGTAGAGCTCTCTCAATGGGAACTTGGGGATCGAGCTCCCACTTTGTCCTCAGCTCTTGTATGGTGCTCGTACTTGACTCTGCACCTGATCTCTTCCTTGGACGGGTTGGGTGGCTAGGCCCAGCTTCATCCGCAGGAGCTCTCTTCTTTCTCATAATGGAAAGAATTGTGGAGAGAGAGAAAATAACAGTCACAAGCTCAAAAAGAGCCATGGAAACCAAATAACCTTATAATGAAGGTGGATTTGAAGGCGTTTTGAAAGATGAGACACAAAGCTATAGACTTTGTGCCCAAATGAGTGAGAAGTAGGGAAAATGGAAATAGTAGAAGATAGAGTTTTGAGGAGGATGAGGGAAAGATAGTATGCAGTGAAGAGAATGAAGAAGATAGTAGAATGGAGGGAGATTAGAAGGGGTCCCACATGATTTCGTGAGCTCCACAACCGTTTACACTCGTTGGCCCGATCAGCCTGGTGCGGCCTGGCAGGCCCGCTGTCCAGAATCAGGGATGCATCAGTGGGGCGATGCTATCCCCCCCCCCCCCCCCTGGGACACCAGATGTGCTCGGGACCCACCTCGGATCCCCCCGATTTGTGTCGTTTGGGCTCCCGAGTCCATTTGAGGTGTTTTTGGATCCTATCACACGTATATTCACACCTTTCGGGTTCTTTAAGTGCGAAATGCATCAAATCCTCGTCTAAACTTGTTGATTGACGGTCTGGGAAAGGTTTTGAGGCAATCTCACATGATCATAGAGGCCTACGGGCCCAATTCCAATGGTCAATTTCAGTCACTTCCTTCGATTGGCGAAACAGGGCATCCTATGACTGTTTCTACGTTTCATCGCACCCTCTAAAGTCAGAATACGTCAGTATGCGTCATGTGACCATAACCCAGGTCCAGTTTAATCCAAATCATGCTCTGATACCAACTTGTAACTCCCTGAAAATTGGGGGTTGAACAGAAGTCCAGCTCCCGAGTTCCAACGCATCACTTATGCAACATAGATAATGATGATTGAATGTTGTCCATATTAGTGCATTAATCATGAATGAGATTATACCAAATCAGTAAATCATACTCCAGAGACAAATTACGCAAGCGGAAGACTGTGATAGATATATAAAACATATAAGTGGTTGTAAGTCTCCAGAGTATGAACATGTCATCAGGTCAAATAGTTACATGCATAATTCCAAAATATACAAAAATGATAAAGTGTAACATCATTTATCCATATCCCTGTAATCCCGATGCACAACTCTAGGTTTACATAGACCCACTAAAGAGTTGCATGTAGGAGAACTCCTCCTTATCGTCGTAGAAGTCAGGCTACGCCTTGTAAGCCTCGACATCACCTGAAATACCAACCAGACTCTATGTTGCATAAGTGATGCGTTGAAACTCGAGAGCTAGGCTTCTGCTCAACCTCCGATTTTCAGGGCGTTACACTGTCCCTCTTGGCTCACGTGGCGACCCCTCATAATTACTTTAATGATTCGAGATCCTAACCGTCGCCATGCGTCCGCTTAAAGTTAACCCGCGGACAGAAAACTCTGACTACGTATCTTTTCGGATATGGAAACCATGATTGTGGCTGCACGCGTCAAGGGCGCAACAGTGGAGGCTACTAATTTTTCGCATAGGGTTTACTCTTCGAGTTTGTGTCCGAACTTAGAGAGTAGGGGGCTTCTGTTATGAGAAGATCAAAGACGTTTCAACTCCGAGGTTCGAGGTTATTCAGAGCCGACTCGAGGTGCAAGACTAAGCTCAGAGTTATGAGAATAGTCGAGGGAAGGACTTCCAATTCGACATCAGTTATGCCTTCGCTCCGAGGCCCTAGGCGGAGTGATTTGGGGATGGGGCTGTCGACTCGAGATTCAGAGCGGGATCCTAGAATGATCCGAGGCCGAGGCAGCCTGCTCGGAGTGATCCGAGGCTGAGGCGGTCAGTTCGGGATTCAGATCGGAATCTACTAATGAGGAAGACCATGAGGTGTCCCACTACCATACGATTGGTGACGGTTACTCAACAACTCACGTCTACACAATCGCACAATGACTGGGTAGCCGAATCACTCGTAGGATGTGGCTAATGCCCTAAGATGCGCCTAGTTATGCGGATATGCCCATCTTAGGCGAGGGGGTATAAATAGCATCTTGTGGGGAGGAAATAGGTACGTAATATCTCGCACTCTCCCTTTACAACCCAACTTAGACCCAGATTCCCTTGACCTGACTTAAGCATCGAAGGGTCCCCTGTTTAAGCCAGAGTCTCCTTTGCGCACGATTGTTGCATAGGTTCAAGGCTCAGAAGCGGCTCGGAATTCATAGATCCGAGCGAAGGGCGGTCCAGATTTTGCCAGCAACACTCTAAAAATAAATAAATGCAATAAAAATTAGAATTACTAATATATATATATATATATATATATATATATATATATATATATATATATATATATATATATATTGAATTGGAAGCGTGCGTTTTTTAACAAAATGGACAAACATGACCTACGGCCTGATAAGCACGTCAGCTAACCCCAAATGACTCACTACGTCAAGATCCATACGGTTCAAATGTCTCCCATCTAGAATTTTTTTTCTCTCAAATCGATACACCTGAGGCCCAGTTATATCATATGCTACGTAGGATTGAGCCTGGATATGAAAGACTACTTACACTTTTATTTGACCTTCTTTTGATCACCGACAATGTTAAGAATGCATCCATGCCACGTTTTGCATCATAACATGTTTTCTAAGGTCTACCCAATTATTATACAAGTATACCTAATTATTAAGCAAATCCAACCGCTCATTTGCTCATCCATGCTAAGTCGAAAGGGAGAATGCAAAGATCATTATATCCAAAACATTTTTAGTTCATGAAAATGTTTCAACCGTAAGCGTCCAAATTTCACTTATGTCTTCTTACATGAGCCACTTGCATTTTAATTTCTTCATTTTTATCTTAAGATGTGCTGCCATAAGAGGTGGGGCCAAAATGAATGCCACCATTTTCTCTCTGACTTCCTTGGAAGCGTGGACGTTGTTGATGTCATAGAATTATCAACGTGGGCCACACATCAAAGCCACATATAAGGGGACAACTTCAGTTCATCCCTGACTGTGAGGCCCACTGTGATATATTTGTCTTATATCCATTCTGTTCATCCATTTCGCCAGCTCATTTCAGGGGCACAGGCTAAAAAATGAAGCTGATCAAAATCTCAGGTGGAACACATCAGAGGAGACACTGGCCATTGACCATTAAAAACTTCTTGTGGGCCACAAAAGATTTGGATCAAGCTTATATTTGTGTGGTCCCCCATCCATGTCTTTGTGACCTTATCAATAGGTTGGATGACAAATAAACATTCCGGTGGCCCCAAGAAGTTTTTAATGGTGTTCATCTCATAACCACTGTTTCTGTGATGTGGTCCACCTACGATTTGGGTCTTCTGAATTTTTGGGCTCATATCTTAAAATAATACGGGGAAATAGATGACCGACCTAGATACAAGACAATTACATTACGGTGGGTCCCACAGTCAGGGATCCACGAAGCCGCTCCGCATAAGGGTAAATGAAAATGATGTATTATATGGGAGTAATCAGGGCAAAATCATTTTTTCAACCACGAACATTCCTTTCATTTACAACTCTACGTGGAAGGAGGTTAAAAATAGCCAGTGATGACTTAGGTGAGCCCCTGAACATTGGGCCTAACTCAAAGTATGTGTAGTATATCCATGCCGTCCATCTCTTTCTAACAGATCATCTTAGGAAATGGCCCAAAAATGAAGCATATAAAAATCCAAAGTAGACCGCAACACATGAAACAATGGTCATTAAATGCCCGCAATGAAAAACTTCCTAAGGTCCACCCTAATGTTTATTTTCCATACAACCTGTTGATAAGGTAATGCCGACATGGACGAAGGAAAAAAAAAAAAACAAAACATTTTCAGCCTACAAAAAGTTTTTAATCGCCAGTCACCATTGTTTCCTACGGTATGGTCCACCTAAAATTTAGATCTGCTTTAGTTTTGTGCCATTACCCTAAAATGAGTAGTTAGAACGGATGGATGGCATGGATATACAAAATATTACATCGAGGTGGGACCCACGGACTGTGACTCACCCACTAAGCTACTACCCGGGACCCACCTAATCAGGCCTTATACGGCGAAGTTCCTTTTGTTTTTGTTTTTTTCCCTGTGCGGCCGTCTTCCTAAGAGCTCCATCGCGTCTCGCCCTATGTGTCCCACATAAAGAGATAATCCTATAAACGAACCGTCCATCTTATTGTTTCTATTATAATTCAAGTATAATTCAATAATCACACTTCAATAATGGTCACAACCCTTGATTTTTGAAGTTGAATGTGAGCCATAGAAAATTTCTTTTCAATTTTTGCGTTTATCTAGACCTGATGATTGTAAAAGAATCATCCTTTTAATGTAATTTTCTAACGATGGACATATAATACAGAATATAGACGGTTTAGATCATCAACACCATCTGAGAATGTGGGCCTCAATGAGGGCGACTCATGGGCTCGAATTGTGTACTACCCTGCTGTTTCCTACCTAGGAACGGACAGGGGCTATGAGGGACCACCGTGATGTATAGGTTTTATCCCCACCGTCCATCCATTTTTCATATCATTTTAGGAAACAAGACAAAAAATTTAGTTCCAAAGCTCATGAGGACCATACCACAGGAAGCAGTGGTGATAAGGACACCCATTGTTGAAATCTTCCCAGGGTCCACTGTAATTGATAATTTCCATCCAAAATGTTCGTAAGATTCGATAGACATGGATCAAGGGAAAAAACAAATATCAGATTGATCCAAAATTTCTGCGGCTCGAAATTTTTTAACGGTACGTGTTCAATACCTGTGTGTGGTCCAGTTGAGCATTTTAGATATCTAATTTTATTTAATTACATCTAAAATGATATGGAAAAATGGATGGACGGTGTGGATAAAACCCGTACATCACAGTGGCCCCTCAGATCGCCTGTCCGTTCCTAGCTAGGTGCGGGCGTGGTTGTACCCAATCCGCTTCCGGGACTCATACTGTTGATAGTCAGTCGCGAAACAGGAGAAAGGAGCTGTTTCACTAACGGCGCAGTTGGCTTTAACGGCGAATTTTCCCGCCCAAACATTCAAATCGAATTCAGAGAGATCGAGAGAGAGAGATCGAGAGAGAGAGAGAGAGAGAGAGAGAGAGAGAGAGAGCTTCCCATCAATGGCTTCGAAGCAAGCAGACGGCAATCTTTTCTCTCATCAGATCTCGGCCATTCTCGACGAATGCCGACTCTCGTACGCCGTCCATCCCCGCAAGCTCAAAGAGCTCTCCGCCCTCCGATCATCCCCCTCTTCCAAACCCCATTTCTTCGCCTCATTCTCCCAAACCCTAAAACCCCTCTTCGATTTCTCCCGCAAGACTGCCGCCGCTGAACGGATTGTCCGGTTCGTCTCGATCTTCGCCACCCGCCGCGACGATAAGCATGCTGCCGACTGCGACGCATTCCTCGAAGACTTCTTGAAGTTCCTTCTGGTTGCGGCCGGGGCCTCTAACAAGAACGCGAGGTTCAGGTCTTGCCAGATAATCTCCGAGGTAGAGATCATCGCCCCTAAGAAATAGGGTTTCCAGATGCAAAATTGAAATTTGATTTTCCCCCTTTTTTGTTAAATGACATCGAACCTGTTTCTAATCACATCTCTTTCGATACCCTAGCGTTTTTGTTTTAATTCAGTTTTATGACTATTTATAGAAATGCTACCGTTTGTAGTTAGGATTTTTTTTTTCCCCCGTCTTGTGAACTTTTTTTTTTTTTAAATTAATTTATTTTTCAAGATAAAAATTGGTTGAAGATTTGTCAATTTGATCAGTGAGGATCTTTTCTATGGTACACATGGCAGGGGGACTGGATCAAAGCCATCCATCTAGTGGCCCTACCATGGATGGTGCATGTTTTAGAACTGTTTTTGTATGTCGACTGTTAATGGTTTTCCTGTCAATGTAGTCGCAAAACGGAAGGCTAGGATTATCCAATCTACATGATTTTGGAATTTCAGTAGCGCCTACTAGTTGCAGAGTGTCTATTAACTGTCCCTCTGCTATGGGCATTCAGAGAGAGCGTCTATGGCGGATGTCTCTACTCAATATCTGGAAGAGTTTCTGAAGTCTGTTTTAATTTCTTTTTGATGAGGGAGAATGACAGTAGTCTGCTGGAACACCAAATTGGTTGGTTCCCTATGCCTCCCATCGGTGGAAATGATGGCCTATGTCTGAATTGTAAGGGGTCATTTGGCAGCATGGATTTGGGGGGATTGGAGGGCATTCCGAATCCAGGGGTTGTTTGGCAGTGTGGATTGGAGGGAATTCCAAATCCAGGGGATTGCAAATCCTCACTTTTGCTGAGTTATGCAACCCTCCCTTTTGCTTGGATTACCAATCCTCTCCCTTTTTTGCTCTAGTAACATGTGTTACTAGGCTACTAATCTGTTGTACATGTGGCCTGCTGATTTTATCTCAAAACAATCAGATTATCAACTGCATCAATAAAATTACATCAATAGAATGATCTGAGTAGTCCAAACATTGGCCATGTAAATCAACGGTTAAAAAATGTTGGTTAGTCACTCTGTTGTAATCCAATGCTCGTGGCCCATCCAAGGCTTGGAATTTCATCATTTTTGTCGAAGTACATATTTCAATGGGCTTATTAGAATCATTGTGTCAAACATCACATTTGTATACTGATTAAGGATATTAAAGTTGATTTAGTAATTAAATTCAACTTGATTTATTAATTAAATTCAAACTCCTGTATATTTAAGTCTTGGTATCGATTCCCTGGTGGGGGTGACTAACAATGGAGTGTGTACTAACAATGGGGTGTAGAGCTGGACACGAATCAAGATAACTCGGTTAACTCACTCGGTTTGACTTGAAAAAACTTGACTCAGCTCGAAATTGGGTTTGGGTCGAGTCGAGTTGAATATTTGAACTTGAAAAAATTTCGAGTCGAGTTGAATATTTGAGCTCGAAAAAATTTCAAGCCGAGATTGAGCTGGCCCGAGCTTGACTCGACTCAATCGGTCCATAACTCGAACTCAGCTCGCTTGGTCAGTTGATTACCGCACCCCCCTCCCGCCTGAGCAACTTGTTCAGTCATCCCAAGACCCACCCTCTGGTCGTTGTGCCTGTTTGTCACTGCCCTGCCCATCCGTCTGGCAAATAATCGAACCCAAACCCCTTCTCATCTTTCATGGAATCATGATTTATGGGTGGACGGCCAAACGCTGTTCATGGCTGCCTGCCTGATTAACAATATATATATATATATATATATATATATATATATATATATATATATATATATATATATTATAACATATTACATATATTTAAAATTAAACTCGGCAGGCCGCCCCTCTGTCCATGGCAACCCAGTTGCCGGTCGGTGCCAAAAAAATTTAATATATATATTATATGTGTGTGTGTGTATGTATATATATTTAGATTATACAATCATCACATCCATCCATCCATCCATACATCTCTCTCTCTCTCTCTCTCTATATATATATATATATATAGAGAGAGAGAGAGAGAGAGAGAGAGAGAGAGAGAGAGAGAGAGAGAGAGAGAGAGAGAGAAGCATGCTCACCTACGCACGTGCGCACCTTTGCACATGTGTCATGGGTGTTGAATCCGAACGGTCCATAAGATGCGGAATCCTATGAAACCTTAGGGGGTGAATTTTCACCCTGATCTAAGATTTTGGTGGGCCATAGCAAAGAGAAATTCAAATCAAGGGAAGAAACTGTTTGCATTTTTCATGGCCCATCGAAGTATTGGATCAAAGTAAAAATTCGTACTAGGAGGTTTTATGAGGTTCTGCTTCATGTGGACCGTTCAGATTTGCGAGACTCATCAGATATGATGAGTTCTCAAAAAAGTTCGTATGTAGTACGTACGAACTGGTTCGCAAGTGAGCGTTTCCATGTATATATATACAGTATAATAAATATATAATAATATATAAATATTATTATATATATTAATGTTAATGTTAGTTATGTCATGTGTATGTTAATGTTAGAATTTAGATTGTTAATGACTTAATGTTATTGTTATCGACATATTGTTATAATATTATTGTTAGTTATTAATTATGTGATTTTAAATGTTAAATTGTTAATGTTACATTGTTAAATTAATGTTAATGTTAATTTTTTATTTTTGTTATTGTTATCGTTAATGTCAATGTTAGATTGTTAATATTAATGTTAAATTGATGTTATTGTTATTATTTAATCAATTAGATTTTTTGTTTTGTTTTATTGTTACAGTATAGGATAATTAGTTGCCATTTGAAGATTTTTATGTTGCCAAGCATAGATTCAGTGTGTTTTTTGAGGCATAGAAATTCTCAAATTATCTCATTTTTGGACAGTTCAAGGATGGATAGATAAGAATGCTTTCATTTATTCTAATTTAAATGCATATGCCTTTTCGGCTTCGTAGCTCCTCTTCTCTTTAGATATATTTTTTGCATTTGTTTCCATCATCAAATATCCACATTTTGTGTTGATAGTTGACGTAGGAATCAAATATGTGATTAATATATTAATAGAGATAAGGGGAGATGTTGTCGAAATTTTTGTGTGACATTTAAATTGGAAAATGAAAGCATTATAATTTATTTAACCTTGAATGAGTGGCTGATTTAAATACTTAGGCAATTCTAAAAAATTTAGAGGGACATTTAAGTAGACACCACCTTGTGTTGATAGGTGCCTAAAAATTAGTTTTATATCTTTATATTTATAAATTGCTAGTGAGGAAGTCACAACTACCCCCGGTGCCGGTGCATCAACCATATCTCGTCTTATTGTGGAGGGAAATGGTCTTCGGCTGCAACTAAAGGTAAAAAGAGATCAGCTGTGTGGGATGACTTTGAAGTACTTATAGTTAATGGTGTGGTGAAGATTATATGCATGCACTGCAAAGTACTATACAATAAGAATCTTGGGGAGTCAACTACTCATTTAAACAAACATAGGCAAAGTTGTTTAAATATGCCACAAATTTCAATTCCAGGTCAATAGTTGCTTTCATTTAGTAAGTATGAAGGGGACGAGTCTCAAGGTAAACTTTCCATTCATAAGTTTGACAAATAGAAGCTAAAAGAGTGGTATGGAAGACTTGTGATCGTTGATGAAAATCATTTATAATGATAGAGAGTAAAGTTTTCATGTGATATAGTAAATTCCTTAATCCTTAGGTTGAGAAGGCCTCCCGCGCTACTATGAAGAGGGAGTGCATGAAGATGTATATAAATGAGAAAATAAAATTAAAAGCAGTTTTGACATCAGTCTCAAGAATAAGTTTGACTTCTGATTTATGGATGATGTCTAATCAAAGAAATAGATACATTTCATTGATCACACACTATGTTGATGAAGATTGGAAACTTCGCAAGTGAATTTTAAACTTTTGTCACCTTATTCATTCTTATATTGGTTTGGTTATTTTAGATTGCATATATAACTATCTACGAGACTGGGGCATTGAAAATAAAATTTCTTCAATAACTTTAAATAATGCTTCAATAAATGACAATGTAATTTCATTTTTACGTTAAGCAGTTTAAGGCAATCGACAATTTATTTTTTGAGGGAAAAATATTACAGGCTAGGCCCACTAACTAAACCTAATTGTATAAGAATAGTTGAAAACAATTGACCCCACTATAGAGAACAGAGTAGAGAGTATAACATATATAAGGGGGTCACCTTCAAGGTTGAATATATGGAGTAATATAATCCAATGTGTAAATGTGAAGGCTCAAAATCGTTGAAGTTAGATGTATGCACACATTAGAATTTAACTTTTGAAATGTCGGATTTGACTGTGTAATTGGAACTTGCATTTCCTAAATATGCGGCGCGTGATAAAACATATTCTTGGTTACCTACTGAAGATGATTTGAGCAAAGTAAAACAAGTTCATAAGTTTCTCAAGTTTTTTTTTTATGACTGCACGAAGATATATTATGGAAATAAGTATCCCACAACAAATATATTTGTTCTGTCTGTTTGTAAGATCAAGGAAGCCCTAAAAAAAAGTGCCAGTGAGGGTCCAGATTTTTTACAACTGATGGTACTTGGTATGCAAATAAAGTTCGATAAGTATTGGGACGAATGTCATTCGTTAATGGCCTTAGTGGTTGTTCTTGATCCTCGGTACAAGATGAGTTATGTTAAATTTATTTTTATGAAGATTTATTCTGATTAAAGGGTGATAACTGAAACCTCCAAGGTTCGCGATATAATCAAAGAATTGTATACTTTGTATGTTTCTACTTTACACACAACTACATCAGGTGATAAAGAAGTTAGAGCTCCTAGTGTTTTTACAAGCGATGACAATATGCTCGACGATGAATACATGTCTTTCTTAGTACAAGAAGATACAAATAATGAGACGAAGAAATTAAAGCTAGACTTGTATCTCAAAGATCCAATCGTAAGATGCCAGGACTCAAACTTCGATGTTTTGGAGTGGTGGAAGATGAGAATTAGTGAAGTAAAATACCTTATACTATCGGCGATGGCACGAGACATATTGTCAATTCCAATTTCAACAGTGGTATCAGAATCTGCTTTTAACATGAGGAGTAGGGTTGTGAGCAAGCATCGAAGCTCTCTTTCACCAAGATTGGTTGCGTCTGATTTGTGGAGGTAATAGTTTTGATATTGATGAGGAGGATGAGAAGGAGAATGAGTCTCAAGATGAGACTGAACATGCAACAACAACAATGTGAAGGAGGTTAGGTTAAAAATTATTGTTAATTTGTTAAAACTTGAAACTGATGTAATGTGTTATGTGTACTTGTATGTAATGTTGAAGGAGATTACAAGTACAACGCAACAATGACTTTTATTTTATTTTTGTATTATACTTTTGTTTATGTTATAAATAATATTTCATTACTGCTTTTATTTATCATATTTCATTGCTTCTTTTATTTTTCATATTTTATTATTGCTAAAATACTAATTTCTCTAACACAGTGTAGATATGTCATCAATTGAATCATCGGCCGACGTTTGGGACTACGGTTTCTTAGTCCACTTTCCAAAGTCTGAAAAATTGAAGATTTTGCATCACTTGTGTGGGGCCAAGTTTGTTAACAAAACTAATCGACTCAGGTTACACTTATTATGTCGGGGTGGAGATGCAAAACTGTGTCTTAAAGCCCCAAAGGAGGTCCAACTTTTTTTTCTGGCCCTTATTGATTAAAATAAAAAACCTTCCACCCCCCATCCATACTTTCTAAGGCAAATAAGGAAGCCAAATTATTAGACATTGGAAGAAGAATGATTCCAACTTGCCTTGAGACGTAGTATGGAAGAGGCTTCTAGACATTAACGTTATCTTCTAAAATAACATGCCGAATCCAGAGTGCCAAACGAGGACTAATTGTCCCCCAATTGAAGTGATGGCCTATGCTTAAATTGTGATTGTCTCCCATTATTAATTTGTAATTGTCCATCAAAGGTAGCCAGGGGACAGTTTGATGGTCTGGCAGGCTACTGTTCCTGGCCCCGTTATCTGGTGAATTCATAAAATATTCTTTTATTATCAATTGTCTGTTTTGGTAATACTACCTGTTGTTTTGCATTTAGTGAAATTCATGACTTTAATGTGATGACAAGTTAATTGGGAAAAAGAATTTAAAGGAGACGCGACATTGGCTTTTATATAGCCAATGCTTGTCTCTTCTGCAATGATATTTTGGGCCCTTTTCAATCTCTCTAGTCATGAATTACATTTCAACTTTCTAGCCTTTTTGTGAATTTTCCCAAGTTTTCTTTCTTTTTGGAGTACTTGAATGTGTGTAATTCTAGTATCTGTTGTTTTAAATTTGTAGATCATAATGCGGTTGCCAGACGATGCAGAAGTAAGCAATGAACTTTGGGATGAAGTGATAGACTGTATGAAGCAAAGGGTCGAGGATAAGGTCCCAGCAGTTCGTACTTTCGCTGTTCGTGCCCTTGCACGCTTTGCCAACGACTCTGAGAATGCTGACATTGTTGATCTGTTCCTGGAAGCTTTGCTTCGTGAACAAAATGCTGTATGATTTCCACATCATCATCATTGTTTTGTTAACGTTATCGTCATCATCATGATCATTTTCTGATCCAGATAAGGTTTTTTTTTGGTTGGTATAATGCATTCAGGAGGTTCGTAAAACAATAGTTCTATCTATGCCTGCTTCAAGTACCACATCAACAGCTATCATCGAATGCACACTCGATGTGAGTGAGTCAGTCCGCAAAGCCGCATACTGTGTTTTGGCGAATAAGTTTCCCCTTCAAAGCCTAAGGTAATATCTCAACTAATTCCCAGTTTGATTTTTTTTCTTTGTATTTATTGGATCTGATTGGTGGTGGGTGTAGAAGCTGTTAAAGTAGCGCAATGGTAATATTGTAAACATTGTCACTTAGTACAAGCTTGTATAGTGTTATAGTGCAGACATTGATATCCTTTTATTTCACTTTGCTCTGATTCCCAGTATCAAGCTTCGGACTGTTATTCTTCAGAGGGGGCTTGTAGATAGGTCCTTACCTGTAACAAATGAGTGTCTCAAGTTGATGAGAGATGAGTGGCTTATGAAATGTTGTAATGGAGATCCTGTGGTCCTTCTTAAGTATCTTGATGTTGAGACATATGAATCTGTTGGGGAGGCTGTGATGGAAGCTCTTTTAAAAGCTGGGATGGTGCACATAGAAGATGGTCAGAGTATCAGACAATTTTTAAGATTAGCTGATGAAGCAAAGGAAGGTCAGTAGAAGTTAAAAATAAGTTGTTTGTAAACCTACACATGCTTGAATGTACCATCCTCTGAATTTTAGATGGTTATTCTGGAAAATGTTTTGGAATGTTGTCTTTTATGGTGCACTAGCCTTGTGGCTTGACATACTACTGTTCTATTAGAATTTAGATGTGGAAATGTTTCATAGATGTTCCAAATGTATAGAAACAAATCTACAAATGTTTGTTGGTAAAAGTTTTGGAAAACCTTGATGCGGTGTAAAATTAATCACTAGTGATATTTGTGTTACCATGTGGTTCTAGAAGAGTTTGAGTTCTTTAGTTAGTAATGTAACCATAAGGGTAGTTCTCTATAATAAGTAGGCCTCATAGTTTCCTACTTTGTTTATACAGTTAAAGTATCACATAATTAAGCCAATCTAGAAGATGTTACAGATTATGTTTACTATAAAGCATGCATAAGACCTCACACTCATTTTTCATTGGTAGTTGTATCCTCATTGCCCATTGTACCACTTACCAAGTAATCACAGCAAAGTTGACTTTTACAGTTTACTCTTGCCCAATTCCAAGTTGGATTTTGCCAAGTGAAACAAGATTGGTAGCCATGTCTACAAAGGTTGCTAATCCTGCATATGGCTCTCTACATTCCGCTTCGCATACGGGCACAGGTGGTAACATGTTCCATGTGCATGAGATCCCAGGTATTCATCAGATGGGTGGGTCCGCCAAGTGAATATCTTGCCCCAAGAATATGTGGGTCCATTCATCAGGTGGCTTCATGTGTATGGAAGTAAGGGATATTTTTTATTTTTTATTTTTATTTTTAAATCAGTGGGGAAAAGGGATGGTTAAAAGAAGAGAGGAAAAAGTCTGCAAATAACGTACATATGTTGTCCATCTTGGTCCACTTGGTGAGTGGATCAACCTTTTTTTTTTCTGGACCAGTGCATCTACCTGGTGGGGACAGTCTGATGAGTGTCTTGTAGATTAGCAAAATTCTATAAGTCTAGTGGACACTTACTGAAAACATAAACATTTGGGTGGTCAGGAAAAATGTGCGAAGGGTTAGAACTGTTCTCCTACAGTCTTTTGAAAACATCTTTGCTATTCATCCTTTCTATACCTATGTAAACTGGACTTACTCCAGTTTGCACCATTTGGATATTAGATATTATCCGATATGGTGGACCCAGCCCCCTTGATGTATTTTGTGTGCATACTTTGAGCTGAGACATCCCATTTACATGGTTTATCAAAAAATGGATTGATGCCATTTCAATGTCATTATTTTGTGATTCTGTTTACTTAACTTTTTTGTTGAATATCCTTGTCAGGACAATGTGTCCCAGGCATTCAGCTAATGGAAGCAGAGGTCACTCTTTATTGGAGAACTGTATGTAGGCACTTGCAGGTTGAAGCACAAGTAAGCAACTGTTTTATTTAATCTTTGCATACAGTTATTGCTACATGATTCACATGTATCTTGTTGGGATAATGGTATTTCTGGTGAAACTTGGTTTAACACTTATGAACAGATTGTACTGTTGTGTTGCCTTGTCTAGGGTACTGTTGTGTTGCCTTGACTAGGGTTACTAGATTTTTTTTGTTGAAGCAAAATTTTCTGTTGCCTTGGCTAAGGTTTGCTGGATTTGTCTTATTGAAGTAGATTTTTTTATGTTGCCTTGATTATGGTTTGCTAGATTTTTTCTTATTGAAGCAGATTTTTATGTTACCTTGGCTAGGGTTTGCTGTTTTTCCCCGCTATTAAGCAGATTTTTTGTTATTTTTTCTGTTTCCCTTTCTAATTCCCTGTGGTTCCCCCATTTCCTTTTCTTTTTCTTCATTTTCTTTCTTTTCTTCCCCCGCTCTTCTTATTCTTTCTCTTAACTCTATGAGTTTTATTCTTCTAATCTTTCAACAAGTTGTGTTTTCTTTCCTTCCCTTCCTAGTATTCTTTTCTTTCTTTTCTCTTTCCTCATTTCCTTCCCTACACAACTTCTTATTAACCCTTTTCTCTTCACCCTTCATTCTTCTTTTTCTTTTTCTTCTTCTCCTCTCTCTCTCTCTCTCTCTCTCTCTCTCTCTCTCTCTCTTTTGTTTAGGGTTTTGTTTTGAGAGTTGTGAGCCTTTAACTTACTAACTTGTTACGATTGGTGAGAGGGGGTGGCTTGCGGCTGGAATTTTTAGGGTTTTAAATTATGTGTTATTAGATTTGAAGTTTCTTTGATGTGTGGTTGAAGCCCTTGTTGATTTGTTTGCTATCTGGTTGAAGGTATTTAACTGGATTGCTTGTTGCGCTGTGATGCGTGCTTGTCTCTTCACCACCTTCTTCTTTGACGACTTAGCAACTATTTTGCTTTAGGCTCTTCTTGCCAAGATGTGTGATGTTACTAGTATTTATTCAGGGTAGTTGGCCCAACTCAATTATGTATTGGGTAGTTGGCCCGAACTTGTTTATCCACCAGATACTTGGTTCGAGCTTGTTTGGACCGGGTGATTCTCCTAGTGTTGGCTCAAACTTATGATTGTATTGGGCTTGTTTACTCCAAGCAGTTGGCTCAAACTCGTTGTTTATATTGGGCAGTTGGTCCATTCTTATTTATTCCGAATAGTTGTCCAGATTTATGACCGTGTTGGCCAGTTGGCCCAACCTTGGTTGAGTTGGATGGTTGATCCAAATTCATTGTTTATATTGGATGGTTCGTTCTTATTTGTTTTATATAGTTGTTTGGACTTATGATTGTGTTGGGCAGTTGACCTAACCTTCATTCAGCTGGATAGTTGATCTAGACTTATTTGTTGGTCAAAGAAGTTTTTGGTTTGTTTGATTATGTTAACCTTGGTTCCAAGCTGGGTCTCATTATGATGCTCCAGCTCGAGGGGGAGTGTTGAAAGGTTGATAGTTGAATAAAGCCCATTGGGACCAAGTCCATTTAATAAGGTCTATAGGCTCCATTCACATTTTTACCATTATAAATAAGAGTAGAGGGCTGGGTTTCAATACACCTGATGTAGAGCGGGTCGCGGACAGTTTCGTGGCCAAGATGGATCAGAAAAGGCACGGTCGACGACAAAAGTGATCCAGACCATCAGACCTTAGATCGGGTGTATCTCGCAATTCGGAATGAGTTATCTGATGCAAAATATATGATTTTTGGGTAGAACGAGCTACTTTAGCCAACCAACTCCACTACGCCAGGTTGCGCAGCCCGGATTTGCGAAAAATCTCCTGATCGATGGTCGTTTCCCTGTTTTATTTTCGTTTTTACTATAAATAGTAAGTTTTAGTTTGATTATAGCTCTTCATCCATTGGGCTTTAGGAGTTGTGTCCAACATGAAAAGTGCTTAGGATAATTAGGAGAACGGTTTGGTGAGGCAAAATAGGACACTTACTATTTTTGGCCGAAAACCTTGCGCACTAGTAGACATCATGACCGTCTATAAATAGTAAGTTTACTATTTATAGTAAGTCGCGGATTCTAGGAGTTTTAGTTATAGTTTGCTTCTGATTTCTTTCCTATTGCTTGGTACCCTTATTTAAAGGGTTGTGAACTGGTTTTTATTCATTCATTAATCAATTTCGAATTTATTAGAGATTCTTTCTATTTTCTGCTTTCTTTCCTCGTGGATTCGAGAAGTCTCTGTGAGGAGTCCAAAGAAGTTCCGTGGATTCAGAATAATTATCCTCTTGAGGAAGACGGTGTTCGACCTCACGTCCTTCCCTGCGTCAACACCTTAAGCCTATCACATTCTCTCTCTCTCTCTCTCTCTCTCTCTCCTCTCTCTCCTCTCTCTCTCTCATTGTTTCTCTCTTCCATCTTTCTTCTTCTTCTCATTGTAGCTTCTCATAGGCCTTAAAGATTACCACAATGTAGCCGTTTAACAGGATGAGATGCCAACGGCCTGGTTTTCCAAGCCATGGTCCAGTTTCTGAGAACTAGAAACCTGAGTATACTGTGCGAAGCCTTGTGTTTTGGTTATAAGTCCTCTTGTTGAAGAATGCTTTTTCTTCCCTTGGATTTACTTATAGCATGCTGAATCTTCTCATGCATTTTCCAAGTGTACTAACTATTGCCATGCAGGTTAAAGGCTCTGATGCGGCAACAACAGCAGGCACTGAAGCAGCGGTGTATGCAGCTGAAGCTTCAGATAGAAATGACCTTCTAGAGAGAGTTCTGCCTGCAACCATTTCAGATTACGTTGAATTGGTGAAAGCTCATCTTATTGCTGGTGAGACCAAATGACTGACACACATTTTACATGGCAGTTGACAAGAAGTCTAATCCCAAGTACAGGGAAATGCATTGTATCAATAGGACAACTACTAGACCTCTATATGAGTTTTTTTATTTACCATTTACATGGTGATGATCCATCCTCCATATGCATGGTGTATGTGCGTGTCAATCCTCACTATCCAAATTATGGGCCTATTGTGGACAGAGAATATCGTAAAAATCACACCGATTGGATGATCTTAACCATCTGACATTGGTCATTGAATTTGTATTCTTTTAACCCTCCATTTGATGGTCATCGGTTGGATGTTTAGGATCACATGATAAGTGTGATTTTCATGAAATGCTTCATCCACAGTGGGATCGATGAATGAATGGTGTGGACTTTGGACTGACTTGCATTTGTGTGTATGCACTGTGGATGTGTCACATCAGCATATAAAAAGTGGAAAATGCACACAATAGTTTATCCTAAGGGAGTGCACATATTTCTTGTTTATGGTTTTCTGCTTAGTTATGTAACTGGATTGCTGACCTTGGGTACACGAACTATACGATGCGATCGTTTCAGGGCCGAATTATCATTTCGCATCTCGTCAGCTACTATTGCTTGGCACGTTGCTCGATTTCTCTGATGCCACCAACAGGAAAGTTGCGGGTTCCTTTGTTCAGGAGCTTTTGAATAGGCCTCTTGACCGTGAAGTTGATGATGATGGGAATAACGTGGTCATAGGTGATGGCATCAATCTCGGTGGAGACAGAGATTGGGCCCAAGCAGTGTCAGAATTGGCGAAAAAAGTACACGCTTCTGTTGGAGAATTTGAGGAAGTCATCGTTGGTGCTGTCGAGCAGCTTGCTCGTCCTTGTAGAGAGAGGGCTGCCGACTTCATGCAATGGATGCATTGCCTTGCAGTGACTGGCCTCCTCTTGGAAAATATCAAATCTCTTCGGTGTCTACAAGGAACAGCCATTGAAGCCTCTGAGCTACTGCATGCAATACTGCTTCCTGGGGTGGGTGTGATCAAGATAAAAAGATCCATGCTTTCCTTTATGTCTTTCGGCTATTTTTATGTCCTTTTATGACTGTCTCTTTATCAAATCTTTCAGTCCTACTACGATGTTTTTAACATTTTCTTCAAAGTTGTGGAGTACAGGCAAAGCACATTCATGTGGACGTGCAGAGAATTGCCACAAGATGCCTTGGCCTCTTTGGTTTGGTAGAGAGGAAGCCAAGTGAAGAGTTGGTGAAGCAGCTTCGACTTTCCTTTGCTAATGGCCCGTCTCCAGTCAGTGTCATGGCCAGTAAGGCACTCCTTGATCTTGTTATGTGGCATGGTCCTCAGGAAGTTGACAGGGTCATGGGACTGGATCTTTCATCTCAAACACATGATGACAAGAAGTGTTTTACTTCTGTAAAACTATCTGATGTCAATGGTGATCTAACTGTTGAAATGCTTGATCTTCTAAATGCTGGACTTGACCGAGATGATTGTGATGATTCCATGGAAACGGATGATCATGAGTCAGTTCAAGCTATTCTAGGGGAGGGATTTGCCAAAATTCTCCTACTGAGCGAGAATTATCCAACCATACCTGCTTCTTTACATCCTATACTCTTGGGCAGATTAATCAACTTATATTTCAGTAATGAAACAAAGGAGTTGCTTAGGTGCGTAACTGTTGTTTGACCCATTCCTTTTCCTACCTGATATATTTATGCAGGAAGGATGATTAATTCACTTTATCTAACACAGGTTGAAGCAATGTCTGTCTGTCTTCTTTGAGCACTACCCGGCACTTTCAGTAGATCATAAGGCAAGCAATGCATGTACCAACATGTGACTATGTCTTCCTTTGTTTGAAGAGGACAAACATTGCATGGCTTTGGATTTCTTTCTTTCTTTAGTTTTTTTAATGAAGGATTATAGAGTCTTGAGCCTGTGCAAATGTATATTTTTCTATGTGCAGGATTTCATACATGCATCCCCTATAGTTTAGCTACCCGGACCGTTGATGTTATGGGCCTTTCAGTGGACTGGGGATGCCCCAGAAATCCTAAACTGAAAGAACTCAAACCTTAACAAGGAGCCTAAAAGTAGGTATTTAAGACGAAAAAGGGACAGCAGTGGTCTGCATTCAATTGAACATAGGCCATAGATCTAACTGTGAGATCTTCCAATCTAATACATTTCGGGTTCTTCCCCATCCTCTGTGGGCCTCCTCGGATCAACTATCTGGATCACGAGATCACTATTTCCCATACATATGAGTCCCATGCATCAGCAAACCAACTTTTCCAATTCTCGGGACCTTATAATTCTTATATTTTTCAGTACTTTCAGTTAATGACAATGGTCTTTGCATGTACATGCAGAAGAGCATCTCCAAGGCTTTTATTCCTGCCATGCGTTCCATGTGGCCTGGCATTTATGGGAATTCAGGAGGAGCTCCAGTTGTGGTATCTGCTCAGCGAAAGCGTGCAACCCAGGCATCCCGCTTCATGCTTCAAATGATGCAAACTCCTCTATACCCAAAAGAATCCGAGGAAGGAAAGTGCAACGAGAAGACCCCAGAAGGTCCTGATGGTTCTGTTGAGCCTTCCCTCGATGTCGAGAGTGGAGAGGAAGGACTTGCCATTCGCATTGCTGAGGAGGTAATTCTTCTGTATCTCACAATTCTCCTCAGTCCTGATGTTTCATAGCCACAGTCTATTTCCTCTGATTCCCTGCTGTATCTGCTTTCATGCGTAGGATGCCAATCCTGCTCACATGCACACATTGCCAGCATGAACTGTTTATCAGGCAGGTCCCACCTTGTGTGGTCCAAAAATCAGACTGGTCCAATAACCTGGTGGGCCACAGTTATACCGAAAGTTGTATGATTAAAAGAAGTAAGTGTGGCTGGCCAGATGAGTGGATCGGCCTGATTTTTTTACCAGAACATGTTCATGGAGTCAATCTGACCAATAGACCCTATATCTGTGCGTCAATATGGAACCTGTGCTCATGAGTTAGGTTCTAAGCCTAGAAGTGTGAGTAGCTGTCACTTCTCTCATTTTCTGCACATATTCAGTCTTGGCATTTCCGTGCTGTTATTTTTCTCCCTAGCATCACAGGCATCTCAGAAACGAAAACTAAGATTTCTACTTCTAAGCCATAGCACTCATATTTTCTTTGATCAGAGGCCTGTGACCATTACACTAGTTACATTCATCTAGCCTTGACTGCATAATTTTTGAAGATAAAAAAATGTAATTTGCCGAAATGGACTTTCAAGTGTACCAAAATTCTTAAGACTAATTTGTGATTTTATACATTATATTAAGGTGGTGAGCTGTCCTACGAAGAAGACAGCTGCTGGCAAGTCATATATGTCAGCTTTGTGTAGAATAGTTCTCTTGCTCAATTTCCGTCACTCAGAGAAAATAGCAATAAAGTGTATGAGGGGACTCTTGGGCCACATGGTCAAATCCATATCGGCGGACAAGGAACTCGTAAAAGAGCTGAAGCGGATGGCAGTGCGTCTTAAAGCTCTAGATGAACATCCAGATGAAGTGGTTTCACAAGATCAAGCTAATCTTATTTTTGGTAAGTCAAGAGCATCTTGGAAAGAGTCGAGTCATAAACCTAATGGGATTTTGTTTAGTTGGAATCCCAAATCCCTTGGCCTGTTTGGGATCTGCAAATCCATGCATCCTTGAATTGAGGGAGTAGCACTGTTCCTTTGCGCTACCTATCTCATTGTTTCATCTGCAGAAATTGCTCATCTAGTAGATTTTATCATTATTACATCTGTGTGGAGTGCTGGACGGACTGTGCCATCCATTAAAATGGACATCTAAACTGGTATTTAGAAGATAGAGAAATGAGGTGGCTACTGATCCAAATCCTCCTCTCCCCACACATTGCACATGTTTGATTGAGATCTAGGCCATTCATCTGCTGCATCCCACCTTGAAAAAAATATGCTGGTCCAGTAATCATGTGTGGCATCTGTGTATGAGTAAACGAATGGTTAAAAGAAATTGAAAAAATGGTCAACATACATATGCACCACACCTGCTGATTGGACCATTCTGATTTTCAGGGCCATGGATGGTTAAAAGAAATTGAAAAAATGGTTAACATACACATGACCCATTTAATGAATGGTCATGATCTCATATGCATGTGCCACATCGGCGCATGTTGCGAGTGGAGCACTCTAGATGGTAACATCAACCTTAATTTAAAAAAAGCTAGGAAATGATGGTCCATTTTAGATGATGCTGAGCTTCAGATATTCATGACTTAACATCACAACTGTGATAATGGGCTCAGGAATTCTAGGATTGGATGTCAACCTAGATATGGATGTTTCCGCCGCAATGCCACCGACACCGGCGCCCCGTTCAACTAGACCTGCTCCGACTAGGAGACGAGCAAGGCGGGAAGCATCGTCCTCTGATGAAGAAGCTTCACCTGTTCCTGTTGTTCCTATGACTCCTAGCCTGGCAAGTGGCCGATCTCAAAGGGTGAGCAAGACGGTAGCGATGAGTAGACTAACAGCCAAAAGAGCTCCAGTTCATGATGATAAAGATGATGAAGATGAAGAGTCAGATGTTACATCTGATGGGAATTCAGAGGAATCCGATGATGAGCCTGCAGAATGAGCTGCTGTAAATGATCATTGATGAGGGATGAAATGGCTACTCGCAAGAGTATGATTTCAAATTGTGCTCTCCCCATGCTTGCCATGTGGTTACATGCATGATCTGGGCCATTCATCAGGTGGTTGTGTGCATGAAAAATGGATTTGAAATGAATTGACCAATCTGATGCATGCCTGCAGTGAATCTGATTACCAAACATGCCCGATGTTTTGACTAATGGCATGTGCGTAGCCCTCCTGATGAATGGCCTGGATCTTGCAAGTGTGACACATTGTGATGTGTGGGAAGAGTAGGATACAAGATCCCACACTTGGTTGTAGCCATAGCAGGGCCCAATCATTGATACTGTTGGCGTTGTCATCATCATCATTGTATTATCATTAGTTGCAAATGCAATCGTCATGGGTAGCTGAGGTTGGATGATGATTTTTGTATAAAAGGAATGATGTGTGTATCAAATGAATGTAAGATCTTAAATGGGCCCCTGAGTGGTGTTGTGAACTGTATCTTGGAAATGTGTAGTTGGGCACATTACATCAATGGCTCTCTTTTGAGGATGTAAGAGCACTTTTTTTAAGCTAATGGAGCTTTTAATGTGGGAATTTTATTGAGTGGGGCTTGTTTGCAGCTTTAGTGAGTTCTGCCAATGGCTTGCTTAACTGGCTTTGAGAATTAAGAAATGCTATTATGTTGTGTGCTTCATGGAAGTTCCATGGCATGGAACTGTTGGAACTGTTGAACTGGTGGGCCACCATGTAGATGGGCCGCGGAATGAAAGTTGCTGTGATTTGATGATCTAATCCGTTTGGCTGTCAGTTTGGCCGTTTGGTGGGCACTATTGCTCTACTTTTGGGTCTTCTATTCATTTGCAGGATTTTGATCAGATGGCCCATTCAGTATGTACTTTTGCCTCGAATATTTTGGGTTATTATCCATTTCATGATGGCCCATCAAATTAACGGTCATGATGACTTCATGAGCGTGACATGTTTGTTGGAAAGTTTTGGTGGGTTCTTTGTTCAAAGGTTCTTAAATCAGTTGATGATTTGATAATCCTAACCATCTGATTACTGATTGAGAAAATGGATGGTCCATTAGAAGAGTTCTGAGCATTTTGATATGGATTGTCATGGTGTGGGGCCCACCGTTGATAATCCAGCCGTCTCAAATCACTTTGATCATAGTATCCTCATAATCTTATTAGTGGTTTGGGAAATGAGTGGCTCTACTAATAAGGTCTAAGCACTGACATCGACCTTCATTCGCGTAGGGTCAACCTTTGAATGCTCCTCTCTCTAAAATCCTCATGTTTTAATAAAGGGTTTATTAAAAAAATAGACCTTTGGTATGCCTTAATCAAGTAAATAGGTAGTCTTTTCATAACTTTTTTTCCTTTTTTACCTCTGATAGCGTCATTCTGATGGATGAAAATGCCCCCGCTCTTTGTTTTTCTTCTTTTTCTTCTTTATTTATTTATTTTTTTCTGAAAAAATTAGAAGGAAAGAAAAGAAAAATGAATATGAAAAAACCTTTAATATATTCTTCTTTTTCTTTTCTTTTATTTATTTATTTATTTAATGCCCCTACTCATTCTTCTTCTTCTTTAGAAAATAAAAGGAGAATGAAAATAATATTATCAAATAAATAAAACAACTTAAATTCTTCTTTTTGTTCTTCCTCCTTTTTTTTTGAAAAAAAAAAAGACAAATAAATAAGAAAATTAACGAAGTGAGACCCAGTCCTTTTAAGGGCAGCTGCGAACCGCGAACTGAGACCTGTGAATTGAGACCCTGTGCTTACAAGGGGAACTGCGAACGACAAAATGAAACTTGCGAACGGAGGCCCTCTCCTTACAAGGGCAAATATGAATCGCGAACTGAGGCTTACAAATTGAAAATCCATGAACCGTGAATTGAGACCCGTGAAATGAGTCTTAGGGTCTTAGTTCTTTGTTAACTATTAGGGTCTCACTTCTATTTATTATTAGGATCTCTGCTCTCATTAGTGTCAAGGTCTTAGTTCTTTATTAATATTAGAGTCTCACTTCTCTGTTGAGTGTCAGGGTCTTAATTCTCTGTTGAGTGTTAAGGTCTCAGCTCTCTATTAAGTGCTAGGGTCTCAGTTATTTGTATTGTTAGGGTATATGTTCTCTGTTGAGTGTTAGGGTCTTAGTTCTTTTTGACTGTTAGAGAGTTTTCAGTTGAGTGTCAGAGTGTCAGGGTCTCGATTATTCATTCACAGAGAATTGAGACCCTAACGCTCAACAGAGAACAAGCTGAATATTCCTTTGGTTGGAGTCAAATTTCTCTAAACAATATATGAACTCTTCGTCTCCTTTCGGTCGGATTGAACCACCTTTCGGTCACACCAAACACCACTTTGATCGAACCGTAGGTCATTTGGTCGAGCCGAATTTACTCTGAAAATCCAATGTTTGTTGTTGGAATGTCTTAGGCACTTTCGGTCGGACTAAAACTGTCTTCAGTGGGACCAAACAATATGTTATTTGACAGCTTGATTTTTCAGACTTTTTTCCATCTTCGGCACTTGATTTTTTTGGATCTTCATGCCTTGAAATCTTCATCCTATAGTCCTCAACTCTTCAATTCTTTACACTTTATAATTTTGGGCTTTAAATTGTCTGTTTAGACACATATTCTTCTTGATTTTGAAATTTTCAACTTAAAATTTATGCAAACCGACTTTGAATTTACACAACCTCGCGCACTGCCAAAGGGAGCTTCAATGGTATTGTGCGTTCATCGGACCTTTATCAATGGTATCAAAGCTTCTTAGATAGCATCGAAGAATGTGTCCAGCAGCTAACTTGAAAAATTCATGAATTTCTTGATGGAATCAAAGCCATCTTTGATGGATTAAAGTTGTCCTCGATGGGAACAAAAGATCGTTTATGCAGTTTTCAGAATTTTTGTCTTTCTAGTTCTAGAAATTTAGGATTTGATTTTTTTTTCTTAAAATTTCAAGACTCATTTTCTTTGGTTCCTTCACTTGTTTTTATGCATCGTTTGACTTTCTCTTGATCCCATTTGGTTCATATACTCGAATATGCTTGATCTTTATCCATTGAGCTCTCAAATATTCAAATGTTTTACTCTTGATTATCTTTGGGTTTTAATTTGACGTTTTGAGTGCATATTCTTCTTTATTTATAAAATCACTTTGCATGTAGAAAACATATCTTATTAGCTCAATTTAACACTTGAATGTATAAGAAAAATAATATAAATGAGAATATAAATATGCAATATTTGAATTCCATGAGTGCATAGTAAAATCTAGACTTATCACTGTTAAAATTCAGTTTCTTACTTTCTTGTTAATGTTTATAATCAAAGGAATGTTCAGATCAATTAAAGCCTAAACCAAAACTTACCTTACAATTCAATAATTTCTTATTATTATTATTTTTTCCATCAACAACTTTTACACCTTTTTTTTTTGTCATTTAATAGGTGGCCCTTTTCGATGTTCACTATTTTTTTAACTGGGTCTTTTAAAACAATTTTTTTTTTTCTTTTTTCACTTGAACATGAATATCATGCCCTGAAAATTGGCACTTGAGCACGGAGATTCTGATCCTAAGTTTCTGGATGTGAACTTAGCAAAAATGCAGGTGGGCAAGTTTCCACATGCCCGCGCAGTCTGATTAATGTTCCCTAATCAGAGTAGTTTTAAAGCTGCGGTGTTAAAAGTTAAGTAGAGATAACTAAGCCCATAAATATATGACTAATATTTAAAATGTACAATTCCAAGAGTGGTGTCTGCTCAAATGAAGATTATACAAAACCAGAATATACATACTTAAAATCAACACCCAGAGCACACCCAGTCAGGGACTCCAACATATACATACACAAAATTGAAATAAATGTAAAATTTTTTAATTTTTCCCAACACTCCTAAGACTTCACGACGAAAGTGCAAACTGATCCAAGCCTACCCGTTAGAGATCTTGATAGCATATACATCAACAACATTGCCTGGTTGGTGTTTTAAAACACCATCCCAGGTGGGAGTGAGTAAATAACTCAGTAGTTCTATTAATTTTAAGTTACATATATTATCGACTTAATCAGCGTAGGTAATGATAAAGCAAATAGACAATCACTTCCTAGATACTCTTTCACAAGAGAAATGATGTATGCAGTTACAATACAACACTCCTTCACAAGAGAGTCCAACACATATTTCACAAATGCCAACACTCTCTCACAAATGCAATATGATTGATGTGTATATTAGCCGAATAGTTATTAAGTCTCATTCATCCAGCACATTGATGAAGCTAGGGTACCATTATTTTATCATAGTCTCAACTGGATCACAAGGCTCAAGGCGGCCTAAACGTCTCCTCACCTGTCCCTTGATACACTTTTAGGTTCATCACCCAAGAGAAAACTCTCTAGCCAATGTGGGACTAACACTGGCCCGATCGACTGGCCGGACCGATCTCAAAGGACCCGGATGACATAGCCTGAATGACACAGGGTTAGTCACCTCATCAATATGGTGGAGGACGATCACAATAGACATAAGAGTCGTCATCCAAATACAATTGTGGTATGGTCGCGACATCCATTCTATTTATAATATAGTAGGGTCGTATCCTTCATTATTACTCATTGATTACTACGGGGAGTTTCGTGACCTTAATATAGATTGATAGCTCCGACATAGTGTCCCATACCACCATGTCTGGCCCATGAGTATTGTGGATTGTACCGCTAATGATTATAAGTAGACTCGTTCAATGAGAATAAGGTTATCATATATTCCATTTGGTCATGTTATACATTGTGAACATACATGATCAGTCGACTATTAGACTAATTTGATTGACTTAGGAGAATCTCGACGCAACTGACATTGGGTGTAATCATCCTTTATAGTTAGGGGTGTACATCCAGTCGAACCGAGTCGAGCTGGTTTGTAAGACCCGTATCTTAGCTCGTACCGTTTCGTAGACTTCTACGGTCCTCGCGGTCGAATTCCGACAACCCGCGATCCGCTATCGGCTGTTGCACGCAACCTTGAGTCATGTCCCGTATCCCAGAGTCGACTCAACCCGAGACTTGTATCCTAGCAACAACGCCGTCGCCGCGATTCCAACACTGCGTATTATGCGCCGAGGCGATACCGAAGCCAGAAGATACAGGTCCACGTTTAGTTCGAGAAAAATACTGTGCGTTGCAAAACCTAAGAGAATCTCTACAACATGTCCCATCAATCAAGTGCACATCAATCACCTCATGTTAAGTACAAGAGTAACCCCAAGTCAACTTTCTTTCTTACACACCCATACATGTCAAGTATATACCCATCACCCATCACTCACTCCCCATCACTCCATCACTCCATCACTCACAGTCATCCCTCTCTCTCCTTACATCACCTCTCTCTCTCTCTCTCATTTCTCACTCCACCTCTCAAGCTCCTAAGCAATCGTCTATGGCTTGTGGCCCACCTCCCTACCACTCAATCCCACAATCTAAAGACCATCTCCACCGTTGAAATGCATCCCTTGGAGCTCTAGGATGCGTTGATGGAAGAATAAGTCCAAGAAGATCAAAGGTGAGTGTTCATTGCAATAGATTGTGATTTTTGATTTAGGGCCCACATGATTCGGGACCCACTTTGTTGTATGTGTTGTATTATGGCCCACCTAGGGGAGCTCATAGTGGCGGAGCTCCCCCAGCTCAGCGTTCTCTCTCTCTCTCTCTCTCTCTCTCTCTCTCTCTCTCTCTCTCTCTCCTTGATTTGATGGCCATCATTGATGGATATATGTGATATCGGATATACCACAGTCCACTAGTGGGACAGTCATGCTGAACCATCTAGAGCTACCTTGCTGCATGTTTTTGGGTTGGCTTGGATGGGGAGGAAATACCCAAATATTAGCTTTATCCAATAGGTGGGCCACGGTGCCGTGGGACCCACCTTTATGGAGCTGGATTGGCTGGTGTATGCCACACGCTTGGCAGCTGGATCATCTCCTTTGAGCCTATGGGCGCCATAGGATGTATGTGTTACACCCAAACTGCCCATTTGGAGGACCTCAGCAGCGCGCAGCTGCTGTGCGTGACGTCGGCAAGTTCCATGGACCCCACCACGACAAGCGTGTAAGATCGACACTAGGGGTGCACATTTAACCGATAGAACCGTGGAACTGGACCGGAACCGTTGGATCGGTCCGGTTTGGTCCAGTTCTAGTATGCTAATGGTCCGTTCCAGTTCCAAAAATCCCAGAATCGTTAGGCATGGTTCAATTCCGGTTTAGGGGCATGTAAAACCGAACCGAACCGTTAACCGAATCGTAGACCCGAACCGTGGAACCGATTCGTTGAACCGTGGATCTGAACCTTGGATCCAAACCGTTGATCCAGAACCATTTAATGCTAACCATCAAATGGGCAGTTAAAATGAAGATGGTTAAGAATCTTAAAACTCGTCCGTTTATTGGCATGGGGACCACGTTTTGGACCATTGATTACACATACACATGTACCATACCTGAGATGACATTTTTCATTCATGCATGAAGAGTTTTGCTAACCACACTCGTGTGGGCAAAAAGCTTATGTACACGCCACACGTGCCATCATGGCATGATAGATCTAATCCAATCCATCCATCAGAAAGGACAGATTACACTGATGACTAACCCAACCATCAGGGTTGATCCACTGCTCTTTACTTAAAGAGGTTGCTGCAAACCATCCTTTGTAAAACAAATGTACAGCTCCAACTCATCCTTCTGTTTGCAATGTTGGGACCCACATGCTAAGAGGACCAGATTATTTTTACTTGGGAAAACACGTAGAAGGTCTGACCAACCTGATGGATGGATTGGATCTAGCACTTATGTGCATGATGGCACATGTGTGGTGAGCAGATGAACTCTACTGCACATGCCTGTACACTTAGCAAAGCTACGCCAGATGATTTTTTTTTTCCACCTTTTTTTCTTTTGTCTAAAAACCCAGAACCGTGGAACCGATCCGGAACCGAACCGGTTTTCGCGGTTCGGTTCTGGTTCGGTTCTAGTATGCTAACGGTCCGGTTCCGGTTCCGAAAATCCTAAAACCGTTAGTAACAGTTTGGTTTCGATTTTACCCTAAAACCGGACCGAACCGAACCGTGTGCACCCCTAATCCACACTGTCCAACAGAGCTGGGACGGTGGGTCCCACTGCATGTGGGGCCTACCGTCATGTAGCGTCTTATCCACGACCATCTAGTATCGGTAGAGTGGAACCTACCATGTTGTATGTGCCTTATCTACACCATCTGTCCGTATGGCCCACTCGTGATGTATATCTTCCATCCACACCGTCCAGTAGGGACGGTGGGACCTACCGCAATTTATGCAGCTTATCTGTCCAGCGTACCTGGACGCTGGACGTTGATTAAAAAAATACTAATAATAATAAGAAAAGAAATATAAATAGGTGTATATATATAATATTACATATAAGATATAAACATATTTATATCTGGTGGCCCGACGTGGGACCCACCTAGCATGAAAAAGATTGGCTAGTGTAGTGAAGTCAGTGAGTTCTGGGGGACCCACCGTTGATTGTATGGGTTTCATCCACACCATCCAGATGGCTGGACGGTGGGATCCACATTAATGTATGTCTTGTATGCCCATCCCACACGTGTGGGACCACTATGATGTATGTTTTATATCTACGTAGCAGTCCATCTGTGCGGGGCCCACATTGGTATAGGTATTCTATATCCATGCCCTCCATCTGCCAGGACGGTGGTTCCCACTACTGACTGACGTCAGCATGTTATGTGGGCCATCTGATGTATGGGTTATATCCCAACCGTTCATCTATTTTAGGCAGTGGATGTAGCCCACCTTTATACACATGTTCTATAGCCACACCGCTGTCCATTTTGCTGGACAGGCGGTACCCCCTTTTGTTGTATATATTCTATATCTGCACTATCCTTCTGGTCGGTGCTGTGTGGCATATACCATGCTGTATGTGTTTCAACTACGGCATTCGTGGCCCCCACCTTGGTATACATATTATATCCGCATTGTCCATCAATGTGGACTCTACTGTGATGTATTTGTTTCATCCACACCGTCCAAATGATCTGTAGGGTGTTGGACATGTTTAGATGGTGCCGTGGGCTCCACCGCGATGTATGTTGTACCCACGCTGCCCATCTGGTGGGGCCCATTTGCTGCGTATGCAGGGCCCACCTGTTATGTATATTAGGCCCATGTGATGGGGCACACCTGATATGTATTTGAAGCCCATTGATGCGGCCCACATGATGTATATGAGGCCCATTGATGCTGCCCACTTGATGTATATAAGGCCCATTAGTGCGGCCCATTGATGTAGCCCACTTGATGTGTATGAGGCCCATTAGTGCGGCCCACTGATATAGCCCACTTGATGTGTATGAGGCCCATTAGTGTGGCCCATTGATGTAGCCCACTTGATGTGTATGAGGCCCATTAGTGCGGCCCATTGATATAGCCCACTTGATGTATATGAGGCCCATTAATGCAGCCCATTAATATAGCTCACTTAATGTGTATAAGGCCCATGTGTAGGGCTCACCTATTGTGTATTTGAAGCTCATGGGTTGTGACCCATTGTGATGTACTTGAGGCCCATTGTGATATATTTAAGTGTTACATCCTGAATTTTCACTGTTTTGGATTTTCAAAAATTCTTATTTTTTTTATTAAATAGCTCATATTATCACTTATTCACGATTAACACTTGATGTTAGCTTATACACAGGTGGACCAGTCTGGTCGTGATCGGATCGAGTGCGGGTCGTCAAGCCGATAGCCCGTTTACACTTAGCAACAGCCCGTGCGAGCCATACCGCGACGCGGAAAGGTCAGAAAATTATAAAACTTTAGGGAACCATAGATCTCACTGGGCTTGTGGTCCATCGCGGACTACGGACTCATTGGACACCCCGAAGTTAATTAATCGGGCCGTTCCATCAGCACTTGTCAACCCACCCAAGGCCAGAGTTGAAATCTGGCACTGGCTAAAGAAATTAAGATACCGGGTTTTTCGGCCGTCGGATTTCTTCAAATTTTACGGTGAAGGTTTAATGTGGTGTCCTACGCCCGTCCACAAAATCTGGGACCCGATCATGGCACGACGATCGCTGATCGCAAATTGAACCCGTACGATCCAACCACATATCCGATCATTATCAAATCTTGCAAGGCCCTTCATCGGGCCATGGACCACCTATCCTATAAATTTCATGACCAGGGGATCACCAGAACCTCTCCAATCACCGGAATAGACCCCACTAGGCCACTTAAATATTGAGACCATGTGATCAAATTCCATATTCGTTTATCCGTTAAATCTCAAACCTTACATGAACCCTTGTTAGGCCATGAGGCACCTACACACCCAATTTGGTTGCCATAGGAGTGTTGGGGCCACCCCAACACCAATAGTGAGTTCTAAGAGGCTATTTTGAGAATTTATGAAAATTTAGGGCCAAAGGGCCCAACTCTAGGGAAATAAACTCTAGTTCTTATCTCATTTCTCCCCAAATCTCCAACAACCAAGCTCTCTCCTTCATTCTTCCTCCATCTTTCAACAACAAATTCTCCCTCATAACTCTTCAAATCTCCAACAACCAAGCTCTCTCCTTCATTCTTCCTCCATCCTCTAACAACAAATTCTCCCACATAACTCCCCAAATCTCCAACAACCACCAAGGAGTAGAGAGAATAAAAGAGCAAAGAGGAGAGAAAGTGAGAGTGAAGAAGAGGGAGGGTGGACCCTAGATCGAGTTGGGGCTCAAGAGAATCAACATTGCAACTCCCTACCTCTCCTCCAAGAAGGAAACTCTCCTTCGACTTCAACATTCGTCCGTTGAGCATCTAGGTAAGATCCATCACCTATTTTTCTTAAAAACCCTTGTGATGAGGGGCATTTACACAGATACCTAACTTCTAAATGTTTCTTTAAGGATTCCGGTCGATCAACCCCCGAAATTCACATCTTCTAGGTCATTTTCAAGCCTCCAACGAACCCGAAGGTGCGGACTATTGCTCTTAGGTGGCCTAGCATCAATTCTATTATGAGTTTAATGATTTTGATTGCTTGGATGTCATTTTTGGAGAACCTAAAGAATCCCTATTGAAATTGTATGGAATGGTATATTTGATTCTCATGTTGTTCTTTTTTTCTCACATGATTTGGTGTTTGATTGATTTATACTCATGCCTTGTTGATTTTTCTCATGAATTGCAGCTTCATAGTATGTATGATTTCATTACTCTTATGCATGTGATTTCTTGAGATGGAGGAAGTACTTAACTTCCTCACCTACACACCCATACACACACACACTCACATGCACTTATTTCTTGATATGGTTATCCTAGCTTGCTATGAGAATATAAATTGTATGTTGATATGAATGAGAACATGAGTTTGTTTATTCTAACGATACACTGTTAGTCGGCATGCTATGAATCACTATTCGTGCTCTTAGGTTTGCCAGAATCATGAGGAGAACGAAGGTGGTCCCGTTGGTAGAACCGCCTCGAGACTAAACCTATGGATTTGGATGGGTGTGTTCGGATGGCTGTATTTTGACTACATGTGTCTCTTGTGCCTAATGTCACTCGTCTCACGCTCGCCTGACTCTTATGGTTTAGTCTACTTTCTAACCAACCTTGATTGTTTACCTTATTTGCTCACATATGTATGGAACCTGAACCACCCTACAACTGTTGTAGCCCATCAATAATCCACTTGAAACTGGTCCAAAGCCTCGTAAGCCAGGCATGGTGGAATGGGACACTATGTCCGAGCTGTCGACCTACGCTGGGGTGAAAGTGCACCTACTAGGTGCCCTGGTTTGTTAATTACGTTGTTAGTTGAGTCAGTCGGACAACAGCGCCCAACAGGAAGATCAAGTCAAGCGTCTGCCTCAACTGGATGTGTGGAAGCTCGCCATAGGTAAATCATAGCCTCACATCCCATGTCCCAAAACACCATGTGATTGAAACCCTTAAAAAGAACTAGAACATCTTAGGGTTTCTGTGTAAGAAAACTTTTTATCAAAAAGAAAAATCTTTAAAGTTTTTCTTACACTGTTGATTATATCGATTCCCCTATCGATATGATCGACCAGCTCTGTCGATGTCCTCGGCATCTCAAATCGATACAATCGAGTGAGGACAAAAAGTTTTCAGCAATCAAACAATAATCTGGACGATTTATCAATATATCGACTGGTGAGTCGATATCATCGATATTCGAATATCGATCATATCGGAAGAGGATCGATACTATCGGCAGACTATTTTTTGGCGCCCCTATTTTTTTAAAGAAAACTAACATAAGCTTCGATATATCGATGACTGTCCGATTCAATCTGAACTCAAATATCGATCATATCGGAAGTCAGTCGATCATATCGATTGTGGGCGCATGTTTTTACTAGCGTGAATTTCAGGTTATTTTTAATGTTGATCGGGGTGCCAGTCGATAAATTGATATTCATATATCGATCATATCGAGACTGCGTCGATTGGATCGAGTTCGAACATAAATCGTCCAGCAAGCTTATAGATAAATCTATACGATTTATCGATCCCATCGACAAGGTCTCCGATATGATCGATGTATAAATTCTGATAACATCGACTGTTCCCCGATCATATCTGTAGAACCTAAAATTTTTCTAGGCTTCTCTCTTATTTTCACCTGTCGATAGATCGATCCATCGCTCGATGGAATCGGAGTTCGAAATCCGATAACATCGATGTATGTCTCGATCCCATCGACCAGTTGGCGAAAGGTTTCCAAAAGTGAAATGACAATTGAGTTTATATCATCGAGAGGTTTGCCGATACAATCGAGAATATACGCTCGATGATATCGACGACTGCTCGATGATATTGAACTCTGTCATAAATATGACCGTTTATATCCGTTGGAACCTTTTGCCTATATATAGAGACATTAGTCTTTGTTGCTGGTAGAGAAAGAAGAAAGTGCTTTTGAGAGTTTTAACCTTCCTATCATTTACCTAAGCCATTTCTCTCAGGAAGTTCATCCTTCAATCCACCCTCATCATTGATATCTCATAGAGTGGATTGGAGAATGAACTTCCGCATTCAAGGATCCTCCAGCTACTATCTTAATGGCAAATCATTAACCTGGGATGCCTTGAATGCATAAATGATTGAAACCACTCTATATTCCTTATAGGACAATCTTTAGAGAGTGATATTCCATCATAACCTTGACCCAACCTAAAGCCTAGTATCAGTATATCTTTTGGGTACGGATCAAGGGAACTGAAGACCCTTCAACATCAAGGAGGAGATCTTCAACACTGCGCTGAATGGAACTCATCAACTTATTTGTAAGTATCTATAGTCCAGAGAACACTTGTGATCATTCCTTTTTAGGATTGAGTTTTAAGTGTTTCTCACCCTTTGAAGTCCTCGAAGGAGGCCTCCGACGGGAGTGTACGTGCGGGGTGCGTTGTGTGGACCCTTGCTCTGTGGAGAGCATAAACATCTGGTTAGGAGTACGCCAGCAAAACTCCGGGTTAGAGGTGAACTGAGTAGAAACCTGCGGGTGCGTTGTGTGGACCATTGCCCTGTGTGGGCATAAACATCTGGTTAGGAGTACGCCAGCAAAACTCCAGGGTTTGAGGTGAACCGAGTAGAAACCTCTGTAAAGGTTGAAGGTGAACCTGATTTAAAACCTTAGGTTTGAAGTGAACCATGGGAAACCTCCTTAGTGAAATCCGGTCACTCAAGGGTTGAGTGTGGAAGCCGGGAGTGGAGTAGACAAGTAGTCGAAACATTATAAAATGACTGTATTTGAGATTGATATTATCTTTCATTTATATGATTGTCTTACATGCCTTTATATATGATTATCTGAAATCACATCTTATGCACACACAGTCATATCCATCACAATCTGATTCATAAATTTGTTTATCTTACAAGTAGTTGTGATTGGATCCTCTATCAGGCTTGGAAGCCAGTAGAGTTAATTTTTGAGTAATCCTAATTTGTACTCTGTGATAGGATTAGTGTGATAGGATTGAAAAATAACTTATAAATCTTTAAAAAGTCCTATTCACCCCCCTCTAGGACATATTGACATATTCCTACTTCAACTAAAGAGGTCTTTACCGCTATTTCATGGGGTATCGCGCCTCCTCGTAGTGACCGCGAGCGATCCCTTTGTCTCGGTACTCCTCATGTGATTGAAGTCGGGGATGAGGAACCTGACGGGATCATGGACCGCGAGGTCTCGGCCTCACGCATTGGCGGGTCTTGGCCTCACAACCCGTTTAGGACATTATTACGTGAGGTGTATCAGATTCCCCAACCTGCTGAATGAATGGACTTAACTAATAACTCGGCTAATACGATCGCATTGTATCGCATTAGTTAGGGTGGCGACTCAGAAGTCGAAGTCGCTCTGAGCGAGTGCTGACATATGTGATCATTAGATGGAGTCGTTCAAGGAAGCGTTATGGCGAGGGTACGCATCATATCATTATGCATGCATGCATTCTAATAAGAGTTGCTATGTGTTGATGATTGACTGTGTTTCATTAAATTCATATTATAATTGATGCCTGTTGTAACTTAAGATTAATAGCACCCACTGAGTTGATCACTCACTCCCACTCTGGGATGGTGTTTTAAAATAACCGGACTCTTTACTAGATGCAGGTGAGGCGAAGCTCGACGAGTCGAGCAAGGTGAGCAAGGATAGGGAAGAGGAGCTTTCTTGCTTCTAGACTTTCGACGGATCTTTTTAGTTGAGTTCGGTCAGCCACGGGGCATGGACCAGGACCCTAGTCGCCTTGGGTCATATATGGGTGGGACTAGTTTCCTATTTAGATGATTTTGAATTCGTCGTTTGTATATTTTTAATTTAGTAGCAATTGATACTGCTTTATGATGTATTTATACTTCATGCCTTGTTAAATCCTTCATTGTTTATAAGATCATCCAAATGTAATCAAAATATGAAGCCCATTAGGGCACCCATGACACCTGAAAATTCAAGAGCCAAGTTCTTACACGGCCCCTGAAAACTCGGGGTGTTACATTAAGGTCTATGGGCAAGGCCTGATGAGATGTACTTATGGCCTATGTTTGAGACCCATATGTTAAGGCCCTATATGATGTATATTAGGCCCTTGTGTGTGGCCATGGGCCCACTATATGTTTGGCCCTATGTCGGTCACTCCTTGGGGGTAATGTTGGTTAAATGTCCACATTAATGGGCAATGATGGTTGAATGTCCACATTGTGATATTTTCTTAGGCCTTGTTAGGCTCATTCTCAAGGTTAATTCTGATTGTCAAGGCCGATTCTGATTATCGAGGCTGATTCTGATTGTTAAGGCCGAGTCCGATTGACGAGGCCGATTCTGATTGTCGAGGTCGATTCTGATTGTTGATGCTGACTATCGAGGCCGACTGCTAAAGATAATTCTGATTGTCAATTTTGATTGTCGAGGCCGATTGCTGAGGCTGATTTTGATTATCGATTTCGATTGTCGTGGGGGCAATGTTGGTTAAATGACCACATTGTCGAAGCCGATTGTTTAGTTGGTTATTGATACCGATTATGAGTATGTGACAACATAACATCATGATACATGTCCATAAGCATTATTTACATGTTTGTTATGAGATGTGGTTGGCCATTGCATATGTTATTGGACAGGTTGTTATGAGACTCCCTGATAAGAGAAAGTTATCTCACATGAGCGCACGGTATGTGCAAGATTAATGCATGACTGGATTGTATGACTCATGCATTTTGCATTGTGTGTTGTGACTACTGTACGCCCTAACGATATCAGGGTCATAGACTCCACAAGCATATCGTGGATGGCCACATGGGACACCAGAAATGTTTGGTTCTAGCATACGGGCACCATAGATGTCTCTGGATGAAAATCTCTAAGCCTCCGTGGTCAGGAGACGTCCCAATGTCGAGACCGAGTGGATATATATGAGCGCATCAGGACCGAATACTAGGAGGCCACGTCTCTCACTGTGTTATGGTCGGTTGTGAGGGGGTGTAGCCTTATCCATCCGAGAGTAAGGGGCATTACTAGGCTGATTTGACCAGCTTATGAATGGGTTCGCTATCGACTTGTCGGGTAGATATTGACTGATTATTGGCTAGGCGGATGGTAAGGTCTCTTCCACTTGCATGGACGCGCGTCAGTGGGCAGCGATTTGTATGTAAAGTGTACCAGACTCCGGTGATGATCCTAGAGAGAAACCGTACTGATATATGGACTTATTGAGTAGGAGTTGCATATTCATTCATTCATTCATTTACCATCCACTTGGGTTGGTGGTGCACAACTAATTATTGTGTACTTCATAATGGAAAGGATTTCGGTTGGGCGCGTGACTAACTGAGATCAGGAGTCTACTACATTGAGTCTGGCTATCCAAATTTAGGTATGAGACTGATTTGGATACAAGTTCCTTATGATGGACCCCATAGCCTGTGATACTACGTATTATCATCCCGACTTCACTCCAGCTTGGTTATTTCATTCACATCGTATATTGCATTACATCCACAGGCATATAACATTTTGGGTCGCTATGTTTCTGCATTTATATGGCTTAGACGGACTTAACATGATTTACATATTGCATTGTATCCTTGGCATGTGATATTTGGCTCTCTATGACACCTCATTTGCATAACTAATTTGTAATGTGTACTCCGATATTGTATGATTATGGCATTGTTTGAATACTTGACATTTACTTTGCGCACACACTTACACCACCCTCTAAGTTTTTTATAAGCTTATGCATAATAGATGCGTGTAGGTGGCATAGGATTACAGCAGCGTTGAGCTTGGAACGTGCAGCCATCATCGAGAGCTTTTGTTTTTTGATATTTATTTCCCTTTCAGCACTGTATTCAAATGTTTATATTAGTGGATATGTGATGATAATGTTGCCTTTCTGATTTGGGTAAACTTGTGGTTATACTTATTACGAGTTAAATACACATTAGAAAATCCTCCTTGTAGGATCTCAGGATCGGAATTTAGTGTATGGACGCTGAGAGCTTAGAATGGGTTACTACGAAGGTTGTCAGCATTGGATTCGGTGATCAAAAATTTCGTGAGCCCGGTTTCCGAGTTTGAAGCATGACATGGCCTCAGTTCGACTCGGCTGGGCCACTAGCTAACCTCGGCTCAAACTCGTCTCGGCTCGGTCCTCGAGCCTGACTGGCCAGCTCAGCTTGATCAGGTCAGCAGCTAGGGCCAGTTTGAGCCAAGATCGAGTCGAGTTCGCTATTGCAGCATTTTCACAAACACCTTGACTGCACCTTCAAAATTTCATTGTATTTGAGACAACAACAATGGTTTTACAGGTATTTTATCAAACACCTTCTAAGAAACATAAAAATCAAGAAAAAAAGGGTGTTGATTTCATATACATACCTTCTTTACCACTAGCCACACTTCTTTAAGTCATTTCATCAAGCACTTGGTGAACAACATCAATATCAAAGTAACCAAGTCACCAAACTAGTTCGATCCAAGTTCCATTCGAGCTGGGTTCGATTCGAGTCGAGTTGAGCTAGGGCCAGCTCGAACTCGGCTTGAAAACTCATTTTCGAGCTAAAAAAATCAGCTTGACTCGGCTCAAACTCAGCTTCGAACTGAGTTAAATCAAGCTTTTTCGAGTTGAGTCAAGCGAGCTAACTAAGCTAGCTTGGGTTGTGTACACCCCTACGTGTAGTATAACTACTGTTGGTCGTCCGTGCTCGACCCAGGTTGATCTAACAAGCCTAAGATGACCAACCTAACTTGGGCCACTCTTATTTTAGGTGTTTATTCGACTGTCTCAATATTATACGCATTCTAAATATTACTACAAACTAACCATTTGACAAGTAGTCATTGTGAGGTTTCATATAAAGTATAAATTCAATGACACTACTACTTAGGCATTTCATCAAGTATGTGAGCATCAATAGAAATAACACACTCACTTGAGCATTTTATCAAACATGTGAGCATTAATAAAACTACACATTCGCCTAAGCATTCCATCAAACATGTGAGCATCAATATAACAATACATTTAATCACTTATGCATTTTATCAAACATGTGAGCATCCATAAACAACCAATAATACATGTTTCAATTAAATCAAAATGTAAACATTACTATATACCAAGGTATCTACAAAAAAAACAAATCATTAATTGAGACCCTCAAGAGTTAATAAATGGCAACCTGAGACTAATGGTCCGTACCTTAGAAGGTTTCATGCGACCTATTCGCATTTAAAGTTAAGATTTTTAGGGAAAATCATCAACTCCCATACAAACATAAAAAAGTATGTGAGATTCATGTAATTCATCGTAGAAAACCTAGGTTGGGAAAAAAGGTTTGTTTCTTACCTCCCAATCACAAGTGAGGTGGCTTTGACGAAGGAAAACGATAAAGGTTAGGGGTTTGATTGGAAGAAATTGATGAAATGAAGCACCAAAACTTCCCCACTCCCATTCTCACTCTTCTTCTCTTCTTCTTATTTTTTCTCTTTTTCTCATTCTCTCCTTTGGCTAAGGTAAATTCATATGGGAAGAGGGCTATGAAACAAAATGAGTTTTATAGTGTTAGTACAAATGTCCCCAATGACCCTTTATTCATTATAATAATACTAGGGGAGGTTGTTTCCAATTAATGGGAACCATCGGGAGGTGTACGGTTCAATATAAGACATGTGATAAGTGTCTCACTAGGCGATCTATGTTTGAATACAACTATTTGATGATCGAATGTGTAAATCAATTGGGAAGGCCTTAACTTAGATAAATGGTTACCGAGTGTTGATTAGGTGTATAACTATACGGATGTGAGCATGGTAATAATCTCGATTGGTGCCTTAATTTTGGTCATCATCTAACAGTCAGAAAGTCACAACTTTGGTAAAGATCGGATGTAGACAATTTATTTAAGCTCCTGATTAGCTTTTGAAATATTCATACATCTCATATATTGACCTTGTGAGTCCAAGTTAAGCAATTTAAGAAACAATCTCAAGTCGATGTCTCACAACAGACGTCAAGCCCACTAAGATAAATATCTTTTTATAGTCTCGGGTTTAGTGACCAACTAATGAGCTATGTAGAGCTTATTCAGATAATCAATGTATTTTTTTAGAGTGAATTGAGTAACGAGATTTCTTATGCACAATGTTTAGGGTTTGGATTAACTAAGTTCATAGTGTAGCCTATTCACAACTAGCGAAAATGGTGATCCGATCATAATCACTATAAATCATCAGTTCTTAGGCTAAATGAGTAATTAAGTCAATATGGTTTGTTAATTAAAATCCGACCCTTACTTGTCTTGGCTTTAGGTAGGTTTTTATTTAGTTACGACTATCTTGTTTAGTTAGTGATAGGTCAACTAAATTTAGGGCTCTAAATGAATGAATCACAATGCTACACTGGAGGTTTAAGTGATCGGACGAATTTGTTAGCTTCCTATGGCTAATTAATCGAAATCGTACGGTTCTTTACTGATAACACCTACGTATAGGCTAACATCGAGTATTAAGGGTCAGTAAGTGCAACATAAGCTAATTATAACAAAAAAATTTAAAGATTTTTAAAATCCAAATAATGAAAATATGAGAAGTTAGAATGATGGACAAGTGCCCCAGGCTTAGTTCCTTACACTCTTAATAATTATCCAGTTAACAATTTTGCATCAAACTTAAAACTCTAATGTGTAAACTAGATATGACATGTGAATTACATGACTCAATCAATGTTTGTACTTTCCAATTAAGAATTAATAACCTTGAAAATTACTAAGCAACTACAATATAGTCCTAAAAAATCCTCAACACTGGTGTCTTATCATTTTAATCTCTGGATTATTTTCAAAATCACTTAAATTCATAGAAAATTTTTAAAAATTTAATATAATTTGAAGAATTTTCCAAAGAAAACCCTACCCCCCAACCTAAATGATATATTGTCCTCAATATATGAACTATATGCATTCAAAGGAACATGAGAACAATTCAATTGTAACCAAGTAGAGGGTAAAGAGTACTTAAAATGGTGAATATGCATGAGTTCTTAAATTCTCTAAATTGGTGTAAAGATACAAAACTCCTAAACTACTAAAATAAACTTGTCCTAAGAAAGCAATTAAACTCCTAATTTAAGAATGCAAGGGCAAATAACTACTCATTGTGATAGACAATTTTCTCCTCTGGCTAGTATCTCAATAAATTTCTCAACATGCTTCTCAACAAGATCATCAAAATGCCCATTTTCTAGTAGGCTTGTATATCCTAGAGCATGATTGTTCAGAGAAATTTATCAACCCTCTAATGGTGAGTATATTCCACTACGACGTTATCTTGGGGATGGATTGGCTGACTCCTATAAAGGCTGAGATTGATTATCACACTCGAACTGTCATTGTGCATTCGTCAGAAAAAGCACCTTTCACTTTCCCTATAAAGGTCAGTTGCGAGCCCTAAATCAAATTGTATGCTATTCAGGAAGATGGTTATGCAGGGCCACTATTGTCTAATATGATGCTTGTGAATTTTTTGATGTGTTTGAACCAATACCTGGACTTCCACCGTAACATGAGATCGACTTCACTGTCGATCTTACTCTTGGGGTGTTGTGTTTTTGTCGCGTTATTGCGCTACCGTATGCCTCCTTGTGAGATGGAGGAGTTGAGGTCACAAATAGATGAACTTGTAGGTCGCGATTTCATTCGACTGAGTGTATCACCATGGGGTGCCCTGGAGTTGTTCATTAATTAAAAAGATAGGTCATTACGTCTATGCATCAACTATCGCAGGCTAAATAAGGTTACGATTAATAACGGTACCCTCTTCCTACAATAGATGATTTGTTCGACCAGTTACACGATGCTCAGTACTTCTCCAAGATCAATCTATAATCCGTGTACCATAAGTTGAGTATTAGGAAGGAAGATATTCAGAAAATAACATTCAAGTCGTACTCCATACATTATGAGTTACTTGTAATGCCCTTTGGGTGTACAAATGCTCTATCCGTGTTTATAGACCTTATGAACAGAGTGTCCAGGCTCTACCTTATCAGTTTCTCATTATATTCATTGATGACATTCTAGTTTATTTAAAGAGTCATGAGGAGCACAAAGAACATTTACGAGCTGTCATAAATGCGCTCCGACAACACCAGTTGTATGCTAAATTTAAGAAGTACGACTTTTAGAAAGAGGAAGTAAAGTTTTTTAGGGCATGTGATTACCTGTCAAGGCATTGCGGTTGACCTCGCCAAGGTCGCTGACATACAAAGTTGGGAACAACCCACATCAGTCACTAAAGTGAGGAGTTTTCTGGGATTAACTAGTTATAATCAATGATTCATTAAGGAGTTCTCTAAGGTCACTTGACCACTCACCCAACTTACCTACAAAGACATCAAGTTTGCCCAGAATGAAAAAGTAGAAGTAGCGTTCAAGGAGTTGAAGGATAAGCTAATTTCCTCTCCTATGCTAATATTGCTTGAGCAAAGAGTCAAGTACACTATTTACACTAATGTGTCTCGCATTGGGTTGGATTGTGTCCTCATACAAAAAGATAGAGTGATCACTTACGCCTTTCAACAGTTGAGGAAGCATAAAGAGAACTACCCCACTTATGATCTTGAATTGGTGATAGTGATCATGGAGACATTGTATGGTGAGGAATTCGAGCTTTTCAACAACCACAAAAGTTTGAAGTACATTTTCACTCAGCGAGACTTGAATATGTGATAGAGACGTTGGATGGAGACACTCAAAGATATCAACTTCAAGATGTCTTATCATCCAGGTAAGGTGAACCTAGTAGATGACGTCTTGAGTCGCAAGAAGATTCACAAATTTATCATATCGCTTATGTTGAAAGAGTGAAACATGTTGGAATTTATTCAAGACTTTGAAATGAAGCTTAATATCAAAGAGACTAATGAGAAGATAGCTCATCTCAGCCTTGAGCCAGCTATTGACAGTTATATCATTTCGGCCCAAGACTAAGATGTGTTGTTGCTTAAGATGAGGGAAAGAGCAACCCAAGGAGAAGACCCAGATTGGAGAATCAACATTGATCTAGGTTTACGCTTTCATGGACAATTGTGTGTTTCATGCATCCATGATTTGAAAATGAAAGTTCTCGATAAAGAGCATCTCTCCAAGCTAGCGATCTACCCTGATAGTACCAAGGCATATCAAGACGTAAAATGCACATACTAGTGGGACAACATGAAGAGTGAAATCGTGGATTATGTATCGAGATGTCTCATGTGCGAGCAAGTTAAATCCGAGCAATGGAAATGAGATTACATCTCTATGTATTTCATTTTCGGTTTGTCAAGGATGAGAAAGGGACACGATTCTATTTTGGGTGATTATGGATCATTTGATGAAGATGACTCATTTTTTCGTATATATATGGCAACCTTTATGGAAGATTTAACTAATTTGTACATCAAAGAGAGTCCAATTGCATGGTGTGCCATTAGAGATCATGTCAGATAGAGATACCACATTCGCATATATCTTTAGGATGTCAATCTAACAGTCGATGGGTGTGACTCTGAAGTATAGCATCACATTTCACCCCTCAGACTGATGAATAAACTAAATAGGTGAATCAAGTTTTAAAAGACATAGTACGTACGTGTGCAATGGATTTCAAATACAGTTGAGATTATTGTCTTCCATATCCCGAGTTCATGTATAACAACAACTTTCATGCCAGTATTTACATGGCACCCTATGAAACTTTAAATGGGCATCCATGTCGAGCTTCACAGAGCTTCTAGAAGAAATACTCAACACTTGTTCTTTACTTTCTTGAATCGAGTAAGTATTTCTAAACCGGTTCACCAAATAGTTGTCTTAGGCGTGATAGATTTGTTGAGATGTGGAGTCACATCTGGGCAGCAGCACTCGACCAGTCGAGTAGGCTGCTCGAACGGTCGTGGACTGGCTCAACTCGTTTTCCAGCGAGTTGTGGTTTTGTATTTTCGAAGTTGAGGGTGCCGCTCGACTGGTTGAGGACTCTGCACGACCAGTCAAGCTTATACAGTTTTGAGTCCAGATCTTGTGCGGACTGCAAAAATTCGAGTCAATTTTCGCATAGGTGCGAAAGGGAAGTTACCTAAACTATAAATAGGGGTTCTTAGGGCTTTTCTAGGTATTATGAGAGTTATTCTAAGGTATGGGCAAAGGGTTTTTCACTGTACTTCTAAGGGAGAGGTTAGTAATTTCCTTGTAATCTTCATTTTTCTTCATTGTGGAAGTTTGGTTTTTTACCCTTGTTGGGGTTTTTCCACGTATATCTTGTCTTGTGATTTGTTTGGAATGCTTTGATTCTTCTTCTAATTTATATTTCTTTCTGTTTATCATTTGTGGGTGAGACCGGAGATTGAATATTGGTTCTGTAAGTGTTATGGCTGATAGCTTCTTTATGTTGTCAAATTTTGTGGTGCCAAAAACACTATTCATGTCTTGTGTAGCATGAAGATATATATATATATGTTCAAGGCATTGTATCACAATGCTTCAAGTTGAGAATGAAGCTCTACTTCAAGACATACAAGGTCAAGTACGTTGTCCACTCCTGTAAACTTCAAAGATCAGAGTCTTTCGAGAGCTACATCAAAGGACAAGTTCTTGCTCAAGACTCGAGTATAGTTCAAGACTCAAGAAAGTGTACAACTCAAGATGAAGTTTTCAAGTTCTAAAAGATCTCAAGTTCAAGATACATCAAGTGTAGAGATCTCAAGTTTCATAATCTTCAAAAGTCAACCATTATTTGAAGAAATGAAGTCTCAATGTTCATTCATCACTTTCGAGGTATGATTAACCTTAGATTGACCTTAGGGTAGGTCATTTTGTATACATAAGTCATATTGAATCTTTTTGTAAGTGTTTGGACTGTTCTAAGACTAGTCCTGGACCCTGTTCGACTAGTCCTAGCACTGGCTCGACCAGTCTAAGAAATTTCAGGACCAGTCTTAAGTTTGTTGCAATTTTTTAAAATTTTTTATTCATCTACGACCAGTCCTGGACTCTGCTCAACCGACCATATGAACAGTGCATGACTCGTCCTTCGACCAGTCCAGGATCTATGACTCAAACTATAATGACTAAATTAGACTGCCATCGACCAGTCGTGAGCATGTCACGACCGGTTATGGACAGCTTCGACCGGTTGTGGACATCCATCGACCAGTCATGGAATGATTTTATTCGATTGCGCTAAAAAAATTAAAAATCTATTTCTCCTACGACCAGTCGTAGTGTCCACAGGACCAGTCGTAGACGAGTGCCTGCAACTATAAATAGAGCACGAATTTCAGAGTTTAATAATCCAATTCAAGAAAAATAAAGGCATCACTCTGAGATAAGTTTGTGTTCTTTTTAAGCTACATGGTGCATATTTAATATTCTCTTTTTGTTAGCTTTGTCGATTTGATTTTATTTCTATATTCCAATCTGATTTGAAAGAGGAATTGTTGTATTCCTTCTTCTAGGAATCAAAATCAAATAGATCTAGCCCAACTGGTTTAATTTAAAATTAATTAGAACCTAGAACCATTGTAAAGTGAGTGTGGACATTGAACTTCTATATTCGAACTTCTACTCTGACTTGGTTCTTCTGAGCTACAACAAAAGGAGAAATCCAAGTATTTTACGTTATTGTAAATTTCCTTCTTTTGGTTTTATTTGAGATTAAGCCATAAAAATCTCAATCTATTGGTTCTCTGAGGAAAGTCAGAAAACTCAGAAGTAGAATTTATTGAATTGTGTAAGCCCACTGAAAGACACAATTGTGAGGGTTTTAGGTGAACCTGAGAAAAATCTATTTTCATAGTGAACGCTAATATTCACTATGTGAGGATATTATGAGTGGAGTAGTAAGCTGTGTGGCTGTTGTTTAATAGTTGGTGAACACACAAGCGAACCACTATAACTCTTTATGTTTTGTGGATGTATGATTTATTTTTCCTATCTTTTATCATTCAAAATTGTGGGATGTATGTGTGGATGTGAATGTTGTAAAATTTACATTTCAAGCATTGTGAAGAATGTTGTAATAATTTAGATTTAAATTCTTACAATTCATTTCTTTTTATTCCTCTTCGGTTTGAATTTTTGATACTCACTCAAGTTCTAGTAAGGTTGTCATACCTCAAAACATTTTGTTTTCTAGTGTAAGGTTGTCCTTAGAACCAAACTTGTATCAACTTTTCAATACTTGATTATTAAGGTTGCTTTTCATTTCAGCATTATGAATTGCTTTCCTTTATTTGACTATCATATTCTTTAATTTCGTATTTTTTTTTAAATTTGGCATAGTCCTATTCACCCTTCCCCCCTCTAGGACATATAGCTTGGCCTTTTCAGATTCATTGCGTTGTTGGCGTGCTACACAACAACTGGTATCAAAGTTATTGGTTTAGTTTTATTGGGAGCGATGGCGGAAGAGGGGAAGACTATAATTAAGAAGTTTGATGGTCCAACTTTGCCTTCAAGAAGATGTAGATGGAGGATTATCTGTATCAGAAGGACCTCTATATTCCTCTGGGAGGAAAAGAGAAGAAACCAAAAAATATAACAGATGATAAATAGTTTTTATTAGATTGGAAGACTTTAGGAACGATCCAACTGTCTTTGTCTAAGAGCATTGCCTTCAATATATCCAAGATGAAAACTACAAAAGAATTAATGGAAGCCCTAGCCACCATGTATGAAAAATCCTCAGCATCCAACAAGGTTCATCTTATGAAACAACTATTCAACATGAAAATGTCAGATGGTGGGAGCATGACTGAACATTTAAATGATTTCAATATAGTTACGAGCTAGTTGGAATCCGTTGACATTATTTTTGAAGACAAGGTCAGGGCGTTATTGATCTTGTTTAGTTTGTCAGACAGTTGGGATGGTTTGGTGATTGTTGTGATTAATTCTTCAGGGTCGACAAAAGTAAAATTTGATGATGTGGCCGGCCTAATTCTCAGCGAAGAATCTAGAAGAAAGGCATCAGGAGTTTCATGAGATTCAGGAAATTCTCTAAACGTTAAAGGAAGAGGAATATTGCTGAATAAATGAGGTGATAAACATGAATGTTCTAAGTCGAGGAAGAATTCCAAGGGACCAAAAGACAAAGACGGGTATTGGCATTGTGAGAAGGAGTACATGAAACGTGATTGTAGGGTACTTAAGAAATAAGAAGGAAGCTCTTAAGGCGGGAAAGATTCAGTGAATCTATCTGAGGAGAGTGACACAGAGGCATTGATCTTATCTCTTAATGTAAGGAATGAGTCTTGGGTTATAGACTCGGGTACTTCATTTCATGTAACTTCATGTGAGGAAGTTTTGCGTAATTATGTATCAGGTGACTTCAGGAGAGTCTACTTGAGTGATGATGAGCTGTGTGTATTGTTGGAAAGGGAGACGTTCATATAAATCAGAAAGACGGAACAACTTTAAAATTGAAGGATGTCAGACATGTACCGAGTTTGAAACGTAACTTGATCTTAGTGGGGCAGTTGGCCGATACCAGTTATGTGACGACATTCATCAGCGATTTCTAGAAGATCACAAAAGGTGCCTTGGTGATATCTCAAGGCAAGAAGGAAAGAACTTTGTACATGACTTCAGGATCATATAGTTCACTCGTAGTCGCATCAACTGAAGTGAATGGGCAGTTATGGCATCAGAGGTTGGGACATGAGTGAGAAAAGGATGAAAGTTCTATTGTCAAAAGGGAAGCTATCAGGGCTGAAGTCTATTGACTTGGAATTCTGCGAGGACTATGTGTATGACAAGTAGAAGATGGTAAGTTTTAAGAAGACAGGACACGCTTCAAAGACGCATCTGTTGAAACTTGTACACACTAATATGTGGGGACTGACACAGGTATCATATCTTGGTAGCTCACATTATTTTATTTCTTTTATTGATGATGCTAGTAGAAAACTGTGAATTTATTTCTTAAAGCACAAATCTGATGTATTTGATGTAATTAAGAAATGAAAAGTAATGGTAGAAAATAAGACAAGTAAAAAAATCAAATATCTCAGATCAGATAATGAGGGAGAGACTGTGATAAAAAATTTGAGGAGTATTGTGCAGCAAATGGAATCAAATATCAGAGAATGATTCCAGGGACACCACAATAAAATGGTGTGGCTAAGCACATTAACAGGACCATCCTTGAGCGTTCCAGGAGAATGAGATTACATGTAAGGTATCTTAAGACGTTTTGGGCAGATGTTGTGAATACTGCCGCATATCTCATCAATAGAAGTCTCTCAGTACTATTGGATGGTGGGCTGCTAGAAGAAACGTGGACTGAAAAAGAAGTGAACCTTGCACATCTCGGAGTGTTCGGTTGCACTTTACATGTTCATATTGATGCAGAGCACAGAAAAAAGCTAGATGTGAAGTCCAGAAGGTGCACGTTTATAGGCTACGGGCAGCATAATTTTGGCTACAGGTTTTGGGATAAAAAAATGGGAAAATCATAAGAAACAAAGATGTAGTCTTCAATGAAAAAGTGATGCATAAGGATAGTGTGCAGGAAAATAAGGCCGAGGAGAAAGATTTTGTAGAGTTGGAAGAGTTACCGGACATGAGTGTTACAGCGCACAGGATGATCATACACAGGAGCATGATGAGGTAGAGCCATAGATATAGGTTGTGAGGAGGTTTACTCGGGAGAGGAGACCCATGGTTTGATACTCACCCTCCTTACATTATCTACTGCTGACAGATAATGGTGAACCAGAGTGTTTTGAAGAGACATTACAGTTAGATACACAGGTTAAGTAGGAGCAGGCCATGGATGATGAGATGGACTCTCTTGAATCTAATCGTACATGGGAGCTAGTCACTCTGCCTAAGGGCAAGAAAGCTCTTCATAACAAGTGAGTTTACAGACTGAAGGAGGAGCATGATGGTTCGAAACGGTACAGGGCTAGATTGATTGTGAAAGGGTTTTAACAAAAGGCAGGTATCGATTTCACTGAAGTATTTTCACCGGTAGTGAAAATATCTACGATTCGCATTGTCTTGAGTATAGTGGCTACAGAGGACTTACACTAGAGCAGCTAGATGTTAAGACAACCTTTCTTCATGGAGACCTTGAAGAAGAGATATATATGCATCAGTCGACAGGATACGTGACACCAAGAAAGGAGAACAATGTGTGTAGACTGAAGAAGAGTCTATATGGCCTGAAGCAGGCCCCAAGGCAGTGGTATAAGAAGTTCGATAATTTCATGTAGGGAAATGGTTTTAGGAGATGTCATGTAGACCATTGTTGTAATTTAAAGAAGTTTGATACGTCGTGCATTATCCTTCTTCTGTACGTTGATGATATGCTTGTGGTCAGTTCAAGCATGAAGGACATCTCAGATTTTAAAAGACAACTGTCTAAAGAATTTTCTATGAAGGATTTAGGAGCTACAAAATAAATTCTAGGTTTAAGGATAAAGCTTGATTGGAAAAATAAGAAACTAGTTTTGTCATAGGCAGAGTACATTGCCAAGGTACTTGATCGATTCAATATGAGAAGTGCTCAGCCGGTTAACACTCCATTAGCCAACTACTTCAAGCTTTCTAAGAAGTAAGGTACAAAGACGCAGGAGGAACGAGACTACATGGCTAAAATCTCATACACATCAGCTATTGGGAGTCTCATGTGTGCTATGGTGAGCACGTGGCCAGACATTGCTCAAGCAGTGAGAGTTGTTAGCAGGTTCATAAACAACCTCGGGAAGAAACATTGGGAAGTTGTGAAGTGGATAGATACTTGGTAGGTACTATGGATATAGGGTTATGCTATGGTGGATTAGAAATTAAGCTACAAGGCTACGTAGATTCAGATTTGGCAGGAGATATTGACAGTAGAGGAGACACTACAGGTTATGTTTTTACTCTGGGCAGTGTTGCAGTCAGTTGGGTCTCTCAATTACAAAAGATAGTATCTATCAGTATGCAGGAAATGGAATATGTCACGGCTACAGAAGCGTACAAGGAGATGGTGTGGATGCAAGGTTTTATGGAAGAGTTGGGTAAGAAGCAAGTAGATTATAAGCTGTGCAATGACAGTCATAGTGCAATACACTTGGCTAAGAATTCAGCCTTTCATTCAAGGACTAAGCATATTGACATCAGATATCACTTCATAGTTCGTTACTGGAAGATTGGATGATTGCTTTGGAGAAGATTCATACAAGTGAGAATCCTGCAGACATGCTAACCAAGGTGGTCATACAAGAGAAGTTGAAGCTTTGTTCAGCTTTGATTGGTCTTCAGGCTTGAAGACGGGAAGGTGGTGCACTCCCGATGTAGAAGACGAAGGTTTATGGCGATGTGTCTCCAAGTGGGAAATTGTTGAGATGTGGAGTCACATCTGGGTAGCGCCACTCGACCAGTCAAATGGGCTGCTCGACCGATCGAGGGGCCCACTTGACTGGTCATGGACTGGCTCGACTCGTTTTTCAGCGAGTTGTGGTTTTGTATTTCAGAGGTGCTCGACCAGTTGTGGGATGTGCTCGATCGGTCGAGGGTGCTACTCGACTGGTCGAGGACTCTGCACAACCAATCGAGCTTACGCAGTTTTGAGTCCGAATCTTGTGCGGACTGTGAGAATTTGAGTCAGTTTTCGCATAAGTGCGAAAGGAAAGTTTCCTAAACTATAAAAAGGGTTCCTAGGGCTTTTCTAGGTATTATGAGAGTTATTCCAAGAGGTGGGCAAAGGGTTTTTCTTTATACTTCCGAGGGAGAGGTTAATATATTGCCTTGTAATCTTCATTTTTCTTCATTGTGAAAGTTTGCATCCGTGTTTTTTTACCCTTGTTGGGGTTTTTCCATGTATATCTTGTCTTGTGGTTTGTTTGGAATGCTTTGATTCTTCTTCTAGTTTATATTTCTTCTGTTTATCATTTGTGGGTGAGACCAGAAATTGAATATCGGTTCACTGCATTGTTGGCGTGCTGTGCAACAAGATCGGCTAAAGAGAATTCAGGTTCGGTTCAATAGAATTGAGCATGGAATAATTCTTCCATGTGTTACCAGGTTTGAACTGAATTGATCGAAAAATTAATATACCATGTGAATATCATGTCTATCAGCGAATTTATAAACCATTTGAGTTTTAAATGTTCATTTGTTGAGAACTCACCACATTATACAGTGAAGGGCCAATATGTTCCACCGCGGACTAGCATGTATCTCATGAAAATAATGAAAATTCTAACATTTTTGTACTACTTGGTACTTTGGTAAACCTATCTACCAAGTCTAGGTATGATTTGTAATAAATGGGTTGGTTAGTATGTCGACCATGGCGATGGTCGATTACCTCGTTCATGAAATTAATTATCTATGTTAGTGCACTAATTTGTGCACCTGTTTGTCAATCACGTGTGTTTATGTGTCAATGAGTTAATTGAGCCCTTAAAAGTTGAAGACCGAACACACGAAATGACATCGAGCATCAATGAGTGAAAAATAGATAAATAATGTACCTTGGTGACCCTAACCTTGGATGCAAAACACCTTTAACCTCTAGATGATCCTCTATATATGCCTGTGCTTGTGATTATCATTTGAGCACAATTTTATTCATGCTTTTGTATTTGATTAATTAAATCATTTGTATGCTTGATTGTATTGTATGTTAGGTATTTAACTTGCAAAGCACACAGAAGTTCACTATCTTTATATACTAGTTGTTTAATTGTTACATCTATTATAGTTTATGTGATTGGAACTACTTTGGTTCGGAAGCCTTAGTGTTATTTTTCCTTGTTTAAATTGGTTAATTGTTTAAGTAGACAATTAGTTTTTAATTATAGAATTTTAAATTAGTCATAATCACCCCTCTCTAGGACTTAACCATAATTCTATAGCTCCGCCAAGCTTATATATGCATGCACGATAGTAGTCTCTTCCATGCAATTTCAATCTCTTCCCTGCTTGTTGGAGACAATTTGGGGTTAACCATTAGCGGCAATTGTGCACATTGGGTAGGTTATACTACTAGAACCTGCCCCCAAGTGGTTCATTGTTTGGCATGAATGGACCTGCAACATCAATGTTGCATGTTGAGTGTGAAATATTGCATATTTTCCCCTAGTTATACATTGGTTTTATAAACATGAATGTGCTTAATTGATTTAATTATACATGTTTTCTTTTACAAGGTTATTTTGAGAGCTAAGGAGAAAATGATGCTCAAAGCATGAATTTAATGCTCAAAGAATTATTAAGTGGTAGATTTGATCTTTAAAAGTTAAGATTGAATAATTTAAGAGTCTAAGATCCAAGGAAACCAAGTGAAGAATGAAAAAAACTGAAGAAATCAAAGTATAAGAAATTAAATTGCTGAAATTGACTACTCGATGCCATCGATGACAGGTTCAATGATATTGAAGTAAGTGTTCAATGCCATTAAAGCCACTTCAATCCCATCATAAAAATCAAAGAAAATTTGAATTTCTTGTTGGACATATTGGAGCACCACTCTATCCCATCAACGGAGTGTTCAATGCCATTGAAGCCAGTTCAATGCCTTCAAAGGCAATTAGATGAAATTGTAAAAATACGCAAATTCGAAAGATCATTGATGGACAGTTTTCCAATTTCACTCGGACTCTTCGATGCGAGCTCGATGCCATTGAAGTTGTGGTAACTGCATAAATTGAAGTCGATGTGAATCAAACCTATTTAAAGGGATATTTTAGGAGTTTCTAAGCATGAATTAGGATAAAAGGAGTAGAGTAAGGAATTATGGTGCTTCAAGGAGTCCTCCCTCCTCTTCAATCTTTTGGATCTAGTTGGTTGTTATACTTTTTGTTTGAGTTATGGTTCAATCATGTTTATACTTGGTTAATCTTTTAACTAAGGCAATGGATGAAGCTTGTAGTTAATTTCAATATTTAGTTTCTTAGATTTAATGACATTAATTTGAATGGTGATGTTACATTGATTTGGTTATAATTTACTTTAAGTCTTTGAGTTGTTATGTGTACATTTATTGTGCACTCCAGGTACAATGAATGTTTTAATTTAACAATTGTTTAGCCTGAATTATATAAGGATTTAATTTGTATAATTGATTGACCTAATGTCGCATATGGGTGCTTTAGATGCTTTTAATTCTCTACAATTGATATCTGAATGCTTTATGAGAGAATCAACTAATTGAAATCATTTTTTAAATTAATGTTTATGAATGGTTTAACCGAATTATCTTCCAACTGCGATATACATTGAATAAGTAAATTGATATTGTGATTGCTATAAGTGGATTCCCGTATCCTTAGTCTTTTATCTGTATTTTTTTACACTCTTTTTATTTTGCTGGATTAAAACCTAGACCAACACATTAGACTTGGAGCAGTTTTAGACTGTGTTCCTCATTCTCTATGGATTTAACCTTGGTCTCACTGAATTATTACTACTTCGCAACCCTACACTTGGGGTTCGTGAACACTGTGATTCATATCATTTTCATTTGGAGCGTTAATTGGTCATTTTCATCCATTCCTCTCAATGCTTACCTGAGGTGGCATGTTTCGACCTCCTAGGTCCAGGTCTGACTATGTGTTACATGGAGGCATAATCGACGGCTCAAGAAAAGCATTACCAAATATGGGCATTTCTTGATTAAGCTAACGGTGATCGGATAACCTATCATTAATGAAAGTTATGAGCTTGTTTATAGCTTCGGCTTGAACGTGAGAATGTTCGGCTCGTACTCTGCCTTGTTCAGTCAATTCTTATAAACTAACATTAATGTTTCCCAAGATTTTTTTAGCATCAACGGAGTTATTTTGGGATGATGATCCTACTTCTGGAATGGGTGGAAGTAAAGGATTAGGAACCTCTGGCTTGACTTGCATTGTAAATGCTTCAAGGCCTGAGTAAGGTCTTGTTCTTCAATATTTCCACTAACTCGAGTAGATCGCCTACTTATGTTGTTATAAACTTGAATCAACAACTGCACACGTGTCTCATTGGGTGTGCCAAAATGGTGTTGGTTTTGAATTTGGTTGTGTGAAACACGTGTGTGTATTGCATGCATGCCATAATTGATTGGGTTCGATTCAAATTGTGACTACTAACCCCTGACATCAAGATAAAATGAGGTTCAGCTGTTGGCTTGACCGTTAGTCTATTCATCCAACTATCATGCATTTGTTACTCAGATGATTGGCGGAGGTTGGGCTCTTACTCCTAATGAGCTCTTTTTTACCTTGGAAATTCAAGGACTTTCGAAGATGCAACAGTTGTATGGTTGAAAAAAAAAAAAAAAACTGAAGAGAGATGGATGCAAAAGAAGGAGAGGTATTTGGTTTACCACTATAACAGGATCACCATCTAAGCTGAGAGTAGTAGGGTGCTTTCAAGAACAACATGCTAATGTGCTAGACAAAGGCAATACTGGAGATTACATCTATGGTCAACCCAACGTATGAACGTAAGTGGATAGATTCCTAAGCTAAGGTCTTCCTCTATATCCTATGCGCAGGCACAAATGAAAGGGAATTACAACTACTGGCTACAACTAAAAGTCAGTCCGACGAGCTCATAGGGATGGACTGAGACTAACCTACGGTAAGGGTTCGCTGTTGCTGAGCAAGGGAGAACTATACTTAAATACAAAATGTTCTATTGGATTTGTTGTAGTGCTTTAGATTTGGAGAGGGGTCCTTTGCGCTGGATCTACTTCTGCTATTTATAATTTTCTAAGGAGAGATAAAAGAACAACAACCAATCCATGTGGGGCCTTTGCGTATAATCAGTTGAAAAAGGAGCGGTTACATGTTATCAATCATAATCTTATTTTCATTATATGCTTAGAATGTGCTTTAGGGTTGACATGGCTGGAACAATGGTTCATCTTTATTCGGAGAAAACTTAAAATGTAAAAAACACCATATAAAAGGTGAGCCAATTCCTGAATCTCTGACGCATGCTTCTCGAATATCTTTGTGCCTGCTAAACCTGATATGTTTATCCCATCCTTATGGATTTTGGTACAAACGGGGTCCCTAAAACAAATGAATAGATGTTGAAGTAGATGAAAAGTGAAAAAAAGCCCTTAAAATGTGGTTATCCATGCCTTCCATCCCTTTTTCTAGATTACGGTTGAACCTAAATTGAAGCATATCCAAAGCTCAAGCGGACCACAACATATGAAACAATGACAATAATGATTTCCACCGTTGAAACCTTCCTAGGGCCCACAGTGATGTTTATTTGTCATCCAACTTATTCATAAGATCACATAGACCAGGATGAAGGGAGAAAATAAATATCAGCTTGAACCAAAACTTTTATGGCCCTCATGAAAATTTTCAACGATAGAAGTTTAATTCATCCTGTTTCCTATGATGTGGACCACTTGAGCTTTAGATATGATTCATTTTTTTATTTTTTTTATAGCTAAAACCCTAAAATTATCTAGTAAAATGGATAGATGGAGTGGATAAAATACATAAATCATAATAGCTTTCATAGAGTTTACTCATAGTATGTAATCCACTTCTTGGTGGGTTGGCTAAAAGAGAGGTTTATTTATTATTATTATTTTTTTGGTAGTTTCAAAAAAAAGGTACCAACTTTGTAGATGGGCAAAACAAACTGAAGCATAATGACTGGTGCATCACACACTACTGACTCCATTGCTGCCCCACAGCTCTGCAATGCAGGGTTTTAAAGAGATCAAAATAACATGACCCCAAAATGATGTATTTGTTATATTCATATTGTTCTTTCATTATGATGGATTATTATTGTAAAATGATTTTTATCGGAAGCTTAAGTGGGCCGCACCACAGATAATAGTGGAGAGAATAATTCTCATTGTTAAAATATTCATAAGGCCAGACCTGGGTGAAGAGGAAAAACAAGTATCATACTAATTCAAAACTTACGTGACTCCAGAAAGGTTTCAATGGTAGACATTCAATTCCCTATTGTTTTTTTGTGTGGTCCACTTGATCTTTGGCTTTCTTAATTATTTTTTGCTCAAGCCATACAACGAGATCGCGGAACGGAGGAACGGTTGTAATATAACACATACTTCATGGGGTGGCCTACAAAACTTGGTGACGTCAACACACCAGCCTGGTCGGTGGTGTGTAGTACAGCAGCCAATCCGCTTCCCAAACAACCGAAAAACGTGCCCTAAAGATTTTCCCGCTGCCACGTGGAATATCCAAAGACAAAAAAATAAAAAAAATCACAAGAGCCATCTCCCTCTTCAAAAACCCAAAGTGCAAAAACCCTGCATTCAAACAGCAAAGGAAGCGAAACATGGCCCCTTCCAACAAGATGTTGCTGTCCGCCATGGACCATCTCATTCACTCATCAGCACCCAGCTTCCGCCCTCTAACATGTGCCGCTTCCTCCCCACCCTATCCTACGCGCCTGGCTTCCCACCCCCCTGACTTGATTCGCTGGGTGAGGCGGGAAGGGGGCGTAGTTCACAAGGGGTTGAAGATAGCAGATGTCCCCTCTCTTGGCCTCGGTTTGGTCGCTTCCCAAGAGATTTCAAAAGGGTCGGAGCTCATTGCTCTTCCAAATCATCTTCCTCTTTCCTTCCGCGATTCTCCTGACGCCGATGGCTCGGATGGAGCTTTGATCGAAATCGCTAGTCGTGTCCCTGGTATGGTTTTTATTTGCATTTTTATTCTTTGTTTTTATGTTTTGATGATTATTTTTTCCCTTTTTTCGATGAATTTTGGTATGGATTTTTGGTAAATTTGTATTTTAATATGTTTATTTTGTTTTTTAGGATTATGGTTTTTTAAATTTGTTTTTTTTTCCCTTTCTTGAAGTTGCTTCTGGATGCCATTGGGTGATGAGTTTGCGTATTCGGTTTTTGGGTATTCTGCTTTTTGATTTATTTGGTTGAACTTGATAGTGGGTAGTGTTTGAATTTCAAACTGCTTCGATTGGAGTTGGGTGGTGGATTTGGAGATTTTCAGATTTTGTTAGTTGGTAGGAATTGCTTTAAATGGAGACTGGTGATGGATTTGGAGATGTTTACTTTTTTTTTTCTTTCGCCTTTTTTGTTTGTTTGTTTGTTGTACTTTTGTTCGCAGGTATTGTTTGGAGTTGCTTGGGAGGGTGTTTTGTGATGAAACTAGACATTAGTTTTGGATTTTCTGTTTTATTGTTTACTTATTTGTCTGATTTTGTTCAATGGGCATTGTTCAGAATCGCTTCAAATCGATTTGGGTGATGAATTTTTACATAGGTTTTCAATTTTTCATTGTTGACTCTCTGTTTGTGATATAGTAGCAAAATGCCATATGGCAAAGTAATAGTATGAGAGAAGTTTGGGTTTAGTTAAGTTTTTATCTTTAAATAAAGGCCAAGATTTTGGTTAAAGAAATAGAAACACAACAAATCAGAGTGAAAAGTTGTGAACTAACAGGTTTCAATGAAAAAAATGAAGTAGAAAAAAAAGACCATATATGGACATGTATGATATATTGTACATAACTAAGATTAAAAACAAAAAAGTTAAATGAGAATAGTAAAATGTTGTGTAGAAGTAATAGCGCATGTATGTAATAAAATAGTGAGATAATCATTACATCTCTCTACCCTCCACAAGAAAAAAAAAATCGTTACATCTCTCTCAAATCTAGATCCTTCCTCTCCATGTAATCCCGATATAAATTGCTCCCCTCTTTGCTAAAAAAATCACCTTTTGCTCAATTCTATTAGTGCCTTAGTTGCATGCAATGTTAATGAGAGCATGGAATCGCCTGTTTTTGGAAAGTTAGAAGTTTGAAACGTCTATGAATCATTTGTAGTGCCACTCCTAAGTGTTGATAAAAGAGGGTTGTGTCAGGTTGGTAATTGGTGTCAAACTTTGGCCATAAGTTTTTTCATGAATCTCGACAATCTGCCATTTCAAGCTCATGTGGTGCAACCCGGTTATCAAGTCAATGAGATCTCAAACCCTGAATTGCAAAGAAATGGGCAGGAGTACGCCCACAAGAATGATGGAGTAGAGAGGGATAAATAACTTTATTGATATCAAACTTCTCTTACAATATTTAAGAAAAACTCACACTTATAATAATATTGGAGTGACTACTTCCTACCCGTCCCCTCTCTCCTTATAGACTCTAAGTGAATCTCTAATGAGAATCTCCCAACTGAGAGATTAATTTCAAATCAATCTAATCTACCTAAGATGGTAAAAGCCCAACAGTAATAAAAGCAAATATAGAAGATCCTGATTGCATCTCTAAGTCAACCCCATATCTTCAATCCCATCTTTAAATCAGTCCCTCAAATCTTCTAAAAATAATAAATTGCAATCCTTGATTTAAGCTCCAAAATCTATAAATAAACAGTAAAAAAATCAGTATATGTTGTGCCCTACGGTGGGCTGTGGGCCTACATTATTGTTGGGCCCTATGGTGGGCCATGGACTTGCATCATCATGCTAGGGCATTTCTTGTAAGCGACACACTACATCAGTACCTGAGTGCAATGAGAAATGGGCAAGGGTTGGCTAGGTTGTTCCCTGCAAGCGATGCGCCACAATGATGCCTGGTCGCGATGAGAAGTGGGCAAGGGTTGCTTCGCCAATTTGGATGTGTGGGTAAACAAGCTAGTTCGGGACAATCATATCGCCACATGGAATGAAGGAGCAATTACAAATTAGAGTAAGGAGTTGGTGGATACAATGGGATGGAGGAGAGCTAATGTATCTTTTGCACAAGTGATCAAGTGGAAATGGGTAAAAGCTAGAGAAATGGATTGATATAAACTGTTGGAATATAGGAAAGGACAACTATAGAAATGGGATAGGGATCTTTTTTGTTCTAGGTGGTACACCCGTCCCCAAAGAACCTTTAAAAAAAAGAAGATAGTGGAAGGCAAAGTTTTGAAGGATAAAGTTATAAGATATTAACAGAGTAAGTGATAGATTTTTATTAATACAACATATGTTGAGAGAGGAGATAATCAATGTCATTACTGCGTATGTGCTACAGGCAGTGTTCCAATATCGGTGATATTATCAATAATATCACTCATATTATCGGTATCGCCAAGTCAACAACACCGAAACTGCTTGCAGTTTAATGATTTCCAATTAGTTGATATTTTCAATAACATCAGCGATATTTAGTGATATTATCGTATCTCAATTAGCAATATTTTGGAAAGAATCTCTTATAAAAGTTCCCTGGTATTGATGATACCATCGATAATATTTCCTATACCAGTGATAGTATTCTTGATAACAAGGAACATTTGGCCAAAATTGACAGAAAATTGGGAAAATCTAAAAATTCTCCATTTTTGAGGTTCATTCTTTTTATTTTTGGAATCTTGTTCCTTAGTTGTTTTCAATCACTCTTGGTTTGTATTGAATCAAAGTTTGGATTTGGGGAGACATCTTGACTTGAAACGAAGACAAGTCGGAACTCAAAGGTGATGGAAAAATCCATTGAAACATTAATTCTTTTTCTTCTTCTTCTTCTTCTTCTTCGTCTTTTTTTTTTGGTTTCAAATGTTAGCATAGATTGCAATGAAAATCCATGTCTATGCATGATTCTCATACATTGATGTGGATTTGTGGTGAAAAATTAACATTTAAGTGAAAATGGAAGAAATTGGTGAAATCTTAATCTTTTTCATTTTTATATTGGGAAAAAAAGTGTTTTTCGCTCTTACTTAATGTGAAAATTTTATATATTAATGAGTGTTGGCCGATCTATTGACTAGTTACAAATTTTACATGTTTATTTTTCTTCTTCTTCTTCTTCTTCTTCTTCTTCTTCTTCTTTTTAATTATTATTATATTATTATTATTATTTTTAATAACAAATAGTTATGCCCCTATAAAATGGAAATATATTATGGATAGTCTTTTTTTTTTTTTTTGTCAATATTTTGATTCCTACATGTGTAAATATGTGTCTTTTAACACCTCCTGAAGTTTCACTGAAAAATTCCACATTTTTCCCAATGTTTCCCTTAGACATGGCAATATTGATAGATGTTTCTATATCCTCAGTCATTGATACATGTAACGATACTGATACTCTGAAGACTAGCCATAGGGAGGGTTATAAATTGGAATTATGATATAAGTCTGCGAGGACATGGATGGAATAATGCAAGTATTCTAAATGGGGATATGATATTTGTAGGAGACTTAAATGGTTATGTGGGAAAAGATCATAGAGGATATGAAATGGTACATGAAGGATATGGTTTTTGGGAGAAATGTGACAGGGGATGCTATCCTTTGATCATGCTATGGATTGTGATTTAGCTCTGAGAACACATTTTTCAATAGAGAGATGAACATTTAATAACTTTCAAAAGTGGATCGTATACTTGGGAAAAACTGATCAATATGTAAAGAGTTCAAGATGATATTAGTAGAGATTGACCATCCAATGTAGGTTATAGTTATACCAACGTGGTTAATAGTTATGCATGTTTACATTAAGAGATTGAAGAGAGGAAGTGAAATTAATAGATGTCCAAAGTCTAGGCTATGGAATTTAAAAGGAGAGAAGACAACATTATTTAGTAATAAATTGATGGAAGGAGGAAGTGGAATGTTGAGGAATAAGTTTATGTCATGTGGAAGAAAGATGGTTGAGGGCTCTAGGAAAGTGGTGAAAGAAAGTTTTAGGAGTATCCAGAGGGAAAAGCTCATATAAGGAAACTTGAGGAGGAATAATGAGGTCTAAAAGGTCATTAGAAAGAAATGATAATGTTTCAAGGCTTGGCAAGGGACTAAAAACAAGGAAAATTTAGTAGAATATAGAAATACCAAAAAAGAAAAATACTTAGTGGTGCTAAACTTAAGGCATTTGGCATCTAATTTGTGTAGCCAACCCCAGATAATTGGGATAAGGCTTAGACGACGATGAGCTTCTAGCTGTGGTGTATCTTATAGCTTTCTCACCATAGTGATAGCTAGGAAAAAAGGAAAGAAAGAAAAATATCATGAGCTTTCCATGCAAAACTTCATCACCATCACCATCATCATAGTCATCATAGCCCTGTCCAGCTATTCGTGATTGGTTTTCTAAAAAAAATTCAAAATTCAATCACTTCAGTCTATCTTTTTTTTTTTTTTTGGCTTTCTTAATGAGGTGATTTTGGCCATTAATCTGATGGTCCCCACCGTGATGGGGCATGACCCAAAATATCCATATTTTGGAAGTTTGTAGCCATCTAAATTTTGGCCCTTCTATGGAGTGTTGCTTCCTGGTTGATTGTCTAATGGTAGCATATTTCAATATGGGAGACTTTTGGGATATTCCCCATCCACGGTTGAGGGCGCTAAATCAAAGATATGGATCACCAAACCATGGTCTCCACTTGTATGGGCATCATCCTAGGCAAACTAATGTTTTAGATTCTCAGGGCCTGTTTGGGAGCATGGAAAGTATTTCGATGGAAAATACTATACTTTCCAAGAAATGACATTTTCTCCTGATCGGGGTTCACTTTTTGGTGGAAAACATTTCCCGAGGATGTTTTTTTCATAGAAATAGTCCTAATTTTTTTTTCCCCCAGTCATCCCCCGCTTTTTTTGTTCTCTCCAAATGCTTTTTTGGAAAATCTCTCTCCAGTTATTTTCCAAGCTCCCAAACAGGACAGTTTAAGTGCAAGAAACTATTCACATGGTCTGTCTTTGATTTGTTTTTGCCCCTTTTTGTGAAGCTTGATTTTTTCTTGGATTGGTATATGTGGTGACTTTTTAACTTCAAAATTAGTCTACATTGAGTTTTCAGTAAGGAGTAAATTGGGGAGCATGTGACAGAGGAACTCTGGGCGATGAGATTGGGTTTAAAGCTTCTGCGAGAAAGAGCAACAGTTGGTTCCTTTTGGTGGCCATACATCGGCAACCTTCCTGAAGCTTTCAGTGTACCTATTTTCTTTTCAGGAGACGAGATTAAAGACCTGCAATATGCTCCTCTTTTCCATCAGGTACTATAGTTATTGCCTTTTGGATGTGTTCGGATTCACCCTAAATCTCTGTTGGAGTAAATAGTGGCAGAACAGATGACTATTCATTTCTCCCAGATTTTGGCAGGGTTTCAACTGGTCCATGGGTTTTGGACCAGATGAGTCTTCAGGCCTGATGGTTAACCAAGCCATCAACTGGGGCATATATCCACCTAGTGGCCTGATGGGTTGGCCCAGCCCGGCTGGCCCCACTGGTCTGACCATTCGGTCTGGCTCAGGCATGGGCCAGGAACCGTAGCTAGCTGGCCATTCTGGGATTGGGATGAACTAGTTGGCTTATGTACTGTGTGTCAGAAGCATATGGAGAAATAAAAGTGCATGTTGGGATGGGAGTTTTCCATTCCCACTCAATATCCGACAGATTTCCACTCCTATCTGAAACACATTGGATTTTGATGGAAAAGCATCCTGCCTGCTTGGGTTTCTAGGGAATTCTAAACATACCTTTGGGAGGTTAAATTTAATTCAGAATCTTTAATAGAGATCATGGAGTCATTTATTTATTAATCCAGGTCTATGGTATCAGGTAAATAAAAGATGTCGGTTTCTTCTTGATTTTGAGAAGGAAGTTAAGCGTGTGGTTGAAAATTTGGCACCAGATGATCACCCTTTCAGAGGCCAAGATGTAGATGCATCTTCCCTAGGCTGGGCCATGTCAGCAGTCTCTTCTCGTGCATTTCGCTTGCATGGTGAAATTCTCCCAGATGGTACACGCACTGATGTCCCCGCCCTACTTCCTATTATTGATATGTGCAACCACAGCTTTCATCCGAATGCTCAAATTGTTCAGGAGCAAGACACAAGGGATCCAAAAATGTCAGTAAAGGCAAGTTCTGTAGTCATTCTTCGCAATTTCTTTTGAATAGAGCATCACACTTACCTTTTTTTTTTTTTTTGCACATTCTCTCTCTCTCTCTCTCTCTCTCTCTCTCTCTCTCTCTCTCTCATGAACAATTTCATTGTGGATGCATGATTCAACTTCATATCGTCTCTTGTCTGGTATTTTGTTTTGATTCCCTATTTCTTTTTGAATTTTGATGTGTTGAGGCATTGTAATATTTTCTTTGAATGTCTGTTGCAACTGTACATAATAATAATAATAATAGCATAGAGTTGCATTCTTGCAAATGACATGTCCACTGTGGTTTGTACAATTCTAACTCACCCCACCACCCCCCCCCCCCCCCCCCCCCCCCCAAAAAAAAAAAGAAAAAAAAGAAAAAAAAAAGAAAAAAAAAAGAAGATAAAAGAAAAAAACCCACCCACACAAAAAGCAATGTTTTTCGTATTGGTATCGACGGATGGATTGCACCCTTGGGATATAGAAACATATTGGGTATTGCATGAGAAATATCGGATGTATCACGTAATGTGTCGCTGTTTCAGTTCATTTTTCAATGAAACTTCAATACATAATTAGAAATCAAAAGATCACAAAAAACCCAGTGTACATAATAGTTATACAACTATATTCAAAATCAATTCATATCATTTATAAATCTAAGAAGGTGTGTATGAAAACACAAGCAATTTCCCTCATTTTGGTTGAAATCCTTGATTGAGCATGCAAAATCATGGATTTCCATCTTATTTCTACTGATTGCAAGTGATTTACGCATGCACACACACATACAAACCGTTTCAAAATCTGGCCCAGCTGTTGCCCGATCTTGATTTCCACACAAAAAAAAATAAAAAATAAAAAATAAAAAAAAATCCAGTTTCTCCTCCAAATAATCAAAGCGACTTGGTTGGATTCACCCAAGGGATTAGAAGTGGAAGAATTGAGAAAAGAAGCGTGAATTTATAGTTATTTATTTATCTATTTATTTTGAGGGAAAAAAAGGGGAAGAAGGGCTGATATCACTGTCGGTATCAATAATATTGACAATAAATTTGGGTGTATCATCGATACAATCTTATGTATGTTGGCGATATTTTGAAAATATTGCATTGTATCGACAGTATTGTCATTGATTGAATGCAATATATTGCGGTTCTATCATTGATATGCTGAAATGGTCATATGACTCATATTTCAGTGGTGTTTTGTATCGTTGTGGTGCGATATCAATAATATAGATACTGCAAACACTGACACACAGAAACATGAACATACTCATGCACCCACCTGCTCACTCACACACACACACGCAAATGTAATTCATTGCATAAAATTCAGATTGAGAAACTGGCAATCCTTTTCTATTGCCACCATTTATTTATTTTTTCTGGTTTCTTTTTGAAAAATTCAAAAGAAAAGAGAACAATGGACCTTGGTCTCTGCTGCCAAGTTATCAGTGTAGCTCCAATGGAACTATATGATCCTCAACCTGAAAATGTGAGCAGCATCCTGAGTTTCCAGTTCCAGGGAAATGCGGGCATGGTTAAGCAATCCAGACCGTAGTTCTCCGGTCCCACCATGGATGTTCCATGAGCCAAAATCTACTTCATTGGAGGACTATCCTAGCCCACGCCCATGTAGCCTTCAAATAAATGGTTAAGAAGTGAAATAAAGAAACAGTCCAGATTCAACTGAAAAACAGCTCAAAGAGTTGTGGCCATGATATGATCTTGGAGATTTTTGAGATATTCATCCATGGTGGTTCATATCAGACAAATGGTCCATAATTGAATAATGGGCCCCACCTGTACAAACTTAATGCATATCCTTGGGTCGATAATCATATAGTTCCTCTAACTCCATGAGGAGACTTTTTTGTTTTTGAAAGATTAACATAATTTCATTAAAAAATTAAGAGGGTGAAAGGGAGATCCCCATACAGAAAGAAGTGTTAGCCCTGGAACAAGCAAGATCCATAAGCAAGGGATCAGTGAACCGGCTGAAGGGGTAAATGAAATATTGAAACCTCCAGCCAGCAGCCTGATCTCTTCGACTATGCAATCCACATCCCAAGGAGAAGCTCCATCCTCCCAGACACCCAAGAGCAAACTTCCCCGCGAGGGAGCTCGATCACAAAAGATGTCCATTTATTGATGGCCTGCACCGACTCCTGACTGCTAGGGATATTGCCCGTCTTGGATTCCACTTTGACAGGGCCTGAGAATGGCCACCGCACTGTGCCATGGTCATCTAGAAGCATTCCTCCTATCCCTTGTGATTGAAACACCCCCACCAAGAATCGTACTTACACAAACATATTTTGAAATTGAAACACCCCACCAAGAATCGTATCATGCATATGACCATATTCCTCCCATCCCTGTTGAAATTCGATGAGGAGGCTTAGCGGAGTTGTACATGTATTATGATCAAACATATTTGTGAAGTTATGAAATGCCAGCTTATTCTTGTGTTCGATGCATGCAGGTTGTAGCAGAAACTCAGATCGAGCGAGATACTCCCCTGATGCTGAATTATGGTTGTTTGAGCAATGATCTTCTCCTTCTCGATTATGGATTTATCAGTGCATCAAACCCATATGACTCTATCGAACTCAAGTATGATGGAGTTCTTCTGGATGCTGCTAGCATGGCTGCAGGAGTTTCATCACCTACCCTTTCTTCGCCTGCCCATTGGCAGCAGCAGATTCTATCCCAGCTAAATTTAGATGGAGATGGTGCTCTTCTTAAGGTTTTATCTCCATAAAAGTTCACCTTGAATTGGGCTATGTTGAATGGACTTTCCACAGAAATCATCTATTCAGGAAGTAGAGGGTTCCATGCATCAGCCTCTGTGCAGTTTACTGATGCACAGGATTCCCTACATGTGGCGGACACTTTCCGGTGATTCAGATCATTGATCTGATTGGCCTATGATTGGCCTACTGTGGACAACTGATGCTCTGAAAATCTCCTACATTGGAAATCCCAACCTGCTGAGCTTGGACTCATTGCTGTTGATTTGGGACAATTCCTCTATTTTCTCCTCAACCGTTAATTGGTTTGCCACTAAATCCAAGGGTTAAGATCTTCCAATTTCGAAGATTTTGGAGCCATCGTCCATTAATGGTGGAGCCCATTGAATTGGTGGTTTGGATCACTCAATCAATGCCCTCACATGTATTAAATTGTGTGTGGCAACTGTATGTTTGCTTATGTGCAAGACCTAACAGTTCCCTTCAATACTACATAATTTTGAAAGTGGCTATAAAGACAACATCCAATAGCAGTATTAGGATTTAAATATGTACGACTTTTGGGCAGTTAGTATCGTCTCTGGATACTCTGGATTGTCTCCAAACAACCCAAAACTAAGTATCCAGAATCTCTCCACACAAGCGCCAAGGATCTACATCAAAGGGTTCTAGAATAATCACTCTCATTATAATGGTTAAAAGACTGGTGACTTGACCCGATTTATTTGGCCCTGAGTCAACCCGTGACTCACCCTAGTCGGGCCTGAATTGACCTGACTCGCCTGAGTCGGGAATTACTCAGGGTACCAAACCGTATTGGGTTTGACCGAGTCTTGAAACCATGCCCATGAGGTTTTGAATCCAATCACAGGAAAATAAAGCAAACCTCATTTTTGCTCATTCAAAATCATCACCATTGTCGTTGTTGTCATTGTCATTGTCATCCTGTCATCATCGTCATCAGCATCATCATAACCTCCCAACATACGATGGCTTTCTAATCTATTGACTTAGTAAACCTGTTATCAAATCTCCCACTATGAATAGAAGATATCTATTCTAATAGCTAAGTCCTTTCCTAAACTCTCTCTTGAAATAAAATCTTCTTGATCTTCTAGAACTCTACGAGTGCCAATTGTGTGGCATATGGGGCTGTGTAGTTTGCTCAAAAACACTGTTTCTACTTACGGACTGTTTATAAAATCCCCAAGGACCTGCAGGGTTGGAATTATGGGCGTCAGAGTCCAACTTTATGGTATATGTGGCCTTCCGATTAACTGCGGGCCCCACTGATCAGTCGGACCGTTGGATGTCCTATTAGAGTTTAAATACCTAATTCTATGAGTTAATTGGCTGTATCCATTGAAAAGAAAGGAGAATCAGTTAATTGGCTATGACCCTCATCTCCAGTCCTTTGTTGCGGTTGAACATACCCCAAATCACCAGTGAATCCAGGCAGAACAGATAATTGTGTATTTCGGTTAGCTTTTGGGGCAGCCATGAAACAGAACCACATGGAGTCGTATATGGTGTTTCTACCTCGAATGAAAATACATTGGATATTAATTTCGACAGAAAGGCATCCTGCCCGCCACCTATCTAGGGATGCTCAAACATTTCCCCAGACCTTAATTTAAATAATTCCTTTGTTTGCATGTTGCAACTGTGGAAGATTGGAGATTGTTGATTTAAATCACTCTTGGTAACAAGTTTCAATATATAACTTTGAGGCACAAATGGGTGGAATCCAAAAACAATATGACTTCATTTTCCACTCCAAAATTCTACGCTTACCAATATAAAGAGTAGAATTCCCTTACAAGACAGTTCACCACCTTTGCAACACCATTCTGCTGATATTGAATTCATTTGAATCTTCTGCAGGTAACATTAGGAGGTCCTGAATTGATAGATTGCCGCTTGTTAGCTGCCTTAAGAGTGCTCCTAGCGACTGATGTGGAAACCGTACAAAAGCGTGACTTAAGCTCTCTGAAGTCATTATCGGCTCAAGCTCCCTTAGGAGCATCTAATGAAATTGCGGTGCTTCGGACTGTTATTGCATTGTGCGTGATTGCGCTTGGACACTTCCCCACGAAGATAATGGAAGATGAGTTGCTGCTACGGCAAGATGTTTCCACTTCAATGAAACTGGCCATCCAATTTAGGATTGAAAAGAAATCCATGATCATAGATGTGATGAAAGATCTCACGCGCAGGGTTAATACGCTATTGAAGGAAAAGGCTGCTGTCCACGGTTAGTTTTATAGCTAAGGTAATTTTTCCTTTGTTTTTCATTGATACTTGAATAATTTGATTGGGTTTATTGAACATTACCAGTAAAATTTGCTGGATGATGATTTCCATGCATGGTAATTGATTCACAAGAGGAAATTTACACACTTCATTTGAGGATTTGGTCCACCTGAAGAATTGTTGATGTGGGCCCACCTTTTGGTGACCCAAATAGTTTAGTACAGGAGGAACCCGGAAATCTCCCTCTCATCTGATGATCCTAACTATCTGATGGGGGGCCCTTTATGTGGATGATTATCCATTTCCATCTGATGGCTAGGATTATCTGATAGGCAAGATATTGATGCATGGCTAATCCAACGATGGACTATTTCAATGGTAATATCATCAAAAGATGGGTCCCACCCGTAGGAATGGTGCACGAACCAAAGGAAAAGACCTTTCACCTTTCAACCGAGCATCACTTAATGCAACAATTCATAAATTATCTTGCCCTTGAATATTTCTATGGATTATGTGGCATGGTTTGAACTTTGTATAGATGTGCAGATTCTATATGATTGAAAACAGGTTAGAAATACCATGAAATTATTGATTTCTTTTAATGAAATGCCTTGAAATTATTGATTTCTTTACATAAATTGCTTTGCTAAAATAATAATTTAAAGATGAGAAAAAACAAGAAAAAATATGAAAAATGAAGTAAAATAGGGAAAGTTTTGTAAATACCCTCTCACTAGTGTGTTTATGTGTGTGTGCCCACATGCGTCTTCATGTGCATGTGTGGGTGGTGGATATGTGTGCTTGCGTGCCCTCTCAGTAAGTATAAACACAATAATCTATGTTAAATGGTTGACAGGCAGGCGTGTGCCCGTTTGTGGGCGAGGACCTGCTTGCATGTGCATGTTTGTGGTGCGGAGATGGGGCATGGAGAGAACTGGGATAAGGTTCAATCCCGAGCTTGTGGGATCACCTCCCTGCACAGACCTAATCATACTTAAAAAAGTACAAGGAAAGCCATTCAATTAAAGTTGCAAAAAAAACAAGAATTTCATAGAAGTGAAGCTTTCTTCTTCTTCTTGTTGGAAAAAAATTATTCATCTATAATTGGAATTACTAGAAGAGAAATATATGCTGAATCTTAATTTCTTTTTTTGGGGGGCAGTTCAGGTGAGTGGGCCAACGATTCAGTGGTCAAGATCGTTTATGCGACAATCCGTAATGTATTTCTTGAGTCTATAATGATAAAGTGATGAAAATTTCCACCTAGCTGTGTTTATAATGATTGCAACCAAATTTCTCACCTTACTAGAAAAAAGAAAAAGAAAGAAGAGATGCCCAAGAAATCTAACATCTATCAAGGTAAGAAAAGAGCAGTAACCAAAGTCCCACTCTTTACAATCTTATAGGGGGAAAATACCATATTAAACCAAAAAGCTGTACAAGATAGAAAGGAAACCAGAAACCAGAATAGGTGGGCCCCATCTTCTATTCCTACCCCTAATCATCTCCTGACATGTGGTCAGGATTTATGGGTCGCCCACTGAGATGGGTTGGCCTGCCCGCCCCAGTGGTGATCGCGAGATCTGCCGCGTGAACTCTCGAAGAAAAACAGGTCTGATCTCTGGCTGCGGTGGCGATGCGTCCTTAATCTTCTCATCTTCTTTCTTGATCTTCCTCACTTGGCTATGAACCGGGAAACCCAATTCCCATTTTTCGTCTCCTTCCTCTCTGAAGTAGTTCTTCTCCATGGTTAGTTGCAAGTTAAAGCTCATGAAAAAATCACCTTGTTTTCATCTCCTTGAGTCTTATTTCTATTTATATATACATGAGGAAAGAGAGAGGTATGGGAAGGAATTTCATGTGTTACTTGTGAGGGGTAGGAGAGGAAGGTGGTGGGAAATGTCTCTCCTTTGATTGGTTTGAGACGGCTCTTTGAACCGTTGGGGAAATTTTAAATTATAGTCTGTCGACCTGATGTGCCCTTAGTTTGTTTTAGAATTACACTAATACCCTTTAGCCTTATTTTTATTTCATTTTTTGAAGGCATCCTCTTTTTATTATTAGAGATTGGGGCATGTTTACTAGATTATCTGGACCGTCCATATGGTGGGCTATCCCATAGATGGGGCACTCAATAGGGCTCTGAAAAAAATGGTAGCTTATTTATGCTCGTTTTCTTTCCAACCGTACATCTGCAGGCGGACGCGGATTATGTGGTTTTGCCAGCACCAATAGCAGCGGTGGTGTTTGATGTGTTGGGCGCTGTGGGGCCCACCCTGATATATGTGTTTTAAATCCAAGTCGTCCATCCGTTTTTCCAGCTTATTTTAAGGGATTAATTAAAAAATTAAACAAATCCAAAGGTCAAGTGAACCACGCTACTTGAAACAGTGGTGACTGAAATCCCACCATTAAAAACTTCTACAACCTAATCCGCGTCCTTTGCACGCAATGGATCGGACACGATGGATTCCGTACAGTGGCAGCCATGTTCTGGTGATCATACCATAGATCTGATTCGTCACACCCCAGGTAATGGATGCTCCAAGAATTCCCTAGATTGGAAGATCCAAACCTTACCCTTTATTGAGAAGTTACAACCTGTCCTCGATGAATGGAGGGAAAAAGTAAGCTTTCCACGGCATATGATATTTCAAACCCTGTGGAATCAGATCAACGGTTTGGATTACCGAACGGTGGCCACCCTTCAATGCATCAACTGACCATACGTTTGTGGAAGTGGTCTTACATGGTTCTTTGACATATGGGTAATCCTGTAATATTCTCAAACCCGAGAGGTTATCACAAGTGATTTTTTTTCCGGATAAACTCCAATGTTGTGCAGTTGGCGTCAGTCTCCGGGCATCGAGTCTAAAAATCTCCTACCTTGTTTTACTAAACGTCGGATTCCTCTATTTGACTGCTCCTGGATTCTACACGTAATCTCGTAGTGCGTAAATGTCCGCTGGTTTTACAATTATTACAAATCTACCCGTGGTTTTGGATGGGCTCGTCCAAGGTTGACCGTTGACTCCATTTTCTCGGTAAGTCTTGGTTCAGACTTCAGTGGTACCCACGTGAGGGGAGCGGATTGCGTGGTGTGCCACGTACCACCGCCTATCTGTGTGTTGACGTCATCAAGTTCTGTGGGCCTCACCATGATGTATGTGTTATATCTACACCGTCCATCAATTTTTTGAGATCATTTTAGGGCATGGGCCAAAAAATGAAGTAGATTCAATGTTTAACTGCACTACACCACAGAAAGTAGTGGGGATTGAGTGCTTACCATTGAAAACTTACTGGGGGCATATAAGTTTTGAATCAAGCTGATATTTGTGTTTCCCTTCATTAGGGTCTGTGTGTCATCATCAACAGATGGCAAATAAACATCATGTTGGGTCATAGGAAGGTTTTAACTGGAGTGTGGTGTGGTCCACTTAAGCATTGAATCTAGGTCATTTTTCGGCCCATTCCGTAAAATGACATCACAAAATGGATGGACGGTGTGGATATAACACGTACATCATAGTGGTACCCACAGAGCTTGGTGACGTCAACACACCATGTTATCCACTTCCCCGCGTGAGTATGGAATTTGGAGTCACGCAGGCGCCCATTGGTTGGAATAACTTGGGCCCATTCATGAAAATGATGGGTAGCCAGTGGAAAAAAAGACATTTCAACCCTTATCTTACGGACATTGTTCAAAAAGGAAAACGTTTGCGTTCCCTTCTCTAACGCAGGTGAATGATTTGGAAGCGGATTGCGTCCTGCCCCGCACAGATGGACTCGGTCCAGGCGGACGCGCATGTTTGCCGATTACGTACCACGCACGCCCGTCCGTAACTAGGAACGTACAGGGTTTCTGAGCAGTCACTGTGATGTACGGGTTTTATCCACACCGTCCATCCATTTCGTCTTATCATTTGAGCGTACAAGCTCTAAATCGAGGCAGATCCAAGGCTCAAGTGGATTACACGGTGGGGATTAAACACCTATCGTTGAAAGCTTTTTGGTGGACACAAAGGTTGATATTTGTGTTTTCCATTCTTCCAGGTCTACGTGACATTATGAACAGGTTGGATGGCAATTAAATATTTCGGTTGCCCCTAGAAGGTTTCAACAATGCATGCCATTATCACCTCTGCTTCCTGTCGTGTGGTCCACTTGAGCATTGGATCTGTCTCGTTTTTAAATGCCTAAACTAAAATAATATAATAACATGGATGGACGGTGTGGATAAAACGCATACAACAAGGTGCCCCTCAATGCTCCTGTCCAGGTACGGACGGGTGTAGAAGGGGTATTGCACGCCGATTGCCAACGGAAAAAATTCGGCATATTCAAAACTCAAGTAAGCCCATGACTGTAAATAGTGAGGATTGAATATTCACCGTTGAATAGTATGGATGGCATATAAACAGTAGGGCTGTACATTAGTTTTGAATCTGGCTAATATTTTTATACTTTTAGTTTATCCCAGTACAATGACCTTATGAACATTAAGAGGGGTATATAAATATCATGCGAACCAAAGGAAGATTTGCCTTTTTTTGGCCCATGAGGTAATATGATATGGTAAAATGGATGGATGGGTAGATTTCTTACTATTATTATGGTGGCCGCACCTAACTTCCCATAGGAATTTTGTGAGAAAGGCGTCCCGTCCAGGCAGAAGCTCCCACTGTGATGCATGGGTTTTATCCGTGGATTATTTTAGGATATAAGTCCAAAAAAATGAGGTAGATCCAACGCTTTAGTGGACCACCATGAGACTTTCTTTGGGCCCACCATGATATTTGTTTGCCATCCAACCTGTACATAAGTTTACATAGGCTTGGATAAAGGAAAAATGCAAATATCAGCTTGATCAAAACTTCTTTAATTCTCAAGAAGTTTTTATTGGTAACCATTTAATCTTTACCTTGTGGTCCACATAATCTGCTTCATTTTTATGCTCATACTTTAAAATGTTTTGAAAAAATAGATAGATGGTGTAGATATAAACCTAAGCAACACAATAGTGCTGAAATAATTATAACAACTATCGGAACGTTGAAAGTATTCGGATGATCAATTTAAAATTATCAATAGCAAAAGAATTTAGCAAAGGGAATGTCATACCAATCAAATTAAATCAAATATATCTTTCAATTAATTAATTTATTATTTACATTCTTCGGTGTAAACCTTAGCTTTATTTGCCATTTACAATCCTTGGTGTAATTCATAATAATAATTAAATAGTTGTTAACTTTAATTATAATTTGATTCTGCCCATATGCTTCATTCAATTCGAGCATCAAACAAATTCTCCATCCAGAGAAGCATTCTGCAATTGTTGTTTGTGATTGATTGTAAGAATTTCATTTCTTTTTATTTGTATTGAAGAAAAGTCTTTTTTTTTTTTTTTTTTACGGAAGGCAGAGGTGTAACTTATCTTTAAAATACAAATATCACCTTCTAATAATCACTTAATTATCTTAAGTAACATTGTACAAGTGGTTAAATAGATGACTAATCTTATTTGATCTCGATTATATATAGTCGATTTTTAACATATCTTATATATCTTAGAGCTTAGGGTCGTAGTTGTTCAGTTTAAATTGTGCCAAAAATTCAATTCTAATATGCTAACATAAATCACATAATTAAAATTGAAATAACAACAACAACACTAGTTAGGTAGTGTTTTCACACTAAAAATGGCAAAAGCATCATATTCCATGCTAGAATATTTGATTTTCTGCGTAGTCTTACATTTAACTAGTATACATAACTTTTTCATTGGACCACATTAAGGGATGCCAGGATCATACAGTCCATGTCCCATTGAATGAATGAATTAGATGTCATAAAAAACCATGATGGTCCGTGCGCAAAGTTAAATGGATACCCCATTTCATCTATTTCTTATGTTGTGACCTACTCGAGTTTTTATGGATTTTGATTTCAGGATGAAGAAACGAAACGTATCTTATGAATGGGACGGAGCTACGAAAGTTGCACGCATATTATGGTTAGTTGGCATTAGGTACCCACGCAAGGTTAGATCAAAAGCCATAGTACAAGCTGATCGCTCAACCCGATTTCAAAACTCGTGTCTAGGTTTGTTTTGGTAAAGTAAACATCAATTCATCAAGCAAGTGACTTGGTCTGAGTCATATTGGTGAGTCATGTCGAGTTGACCAGTCTATCTATTAGTCTTTTTTTCTTCAGGACTGATTCATGCTCACGAATGAGTTTCCCGAGAGGCTGGTTTGAAATATCAACCGGCCCAGTTGACTCAGTGAATTTTGTATTGAGCCGACCCACTCAGTAAATCTTGTAGCATCTAAAGCTATCAAGATTGATAATATGAGATCAATGCTCAAGCACATCCATCCACTGATCCACACGTGATGATGAACATTTCTGTCCACCGTCCAAATCGTGGGACCCAGCATGAATAGTTTGGGTGGCATCAACATCTCATCGATCACATGATGTTATCCGTCTGGGTGGTAGTCAAATGGACGGTTGGAAGAAGAAATGACCATGGCCCACAGTCAATGCATCAATAGAGTGATAATGGGAATATAAGGTGTGGGTAGATATGAGGGTAGGTATATACGGTTAAGTTGGTTGGCAGAATGCTTTTCGTGGACGCAACCACGACTTCCTCTATCATATGGGATAGAGACCACCTCTCCACCGTACACGTGGCATTGAAGATGGCGAATCAGGACCATTCACCTTGTGAACCCCACCTTGGATGGAGCATGATTTTGAAACCACTCAACAAAGCTTAGTCCTTTTGCATTCTAGAATTCTTAGAATTCAACGGTAGATTTCATAGAAAAAAAATTACAGCCGTGCATGCCCAACTTTGGAATCTCTTCCTTTTTAAAGAAATGTCTCACTTTAGTAGTCTAAGATCTTTTTATCAAGTTTTTAATGAACAATGGTGCACAAGTTGGACTTGAACACATTGACCGTCCATATAGGTGGACCGTTCAGATTCAACACCCTTTTTATAAGCCACCATTCAAAGGACACGGATTAGTGGGGCACACCTTGATGTATGTGTTTTATATCCATGTTGTCCATCTATTTTTCTAGCTCATTTGTAGGCTATGAACAAAAAAATGAAGTAGATCGAAGCCGCCTAGTGAATTACACCACGGAAAACAATGGGAATAAAAACACCTGCCTTCGAATAGAGTTGTCAATGGGCTAGGGATGGGTAGATCTTTGCCTGGATTTTGAACTATTTTAGGCTGGTTGTCGTGTTGGGCTCATTTAAAATTCTGAATTTTTAGGCCGAGTCAGGCCCATTGACACCCCTACCTTTTAGACCTTTCTAGGGCCACGGTGATGTTTATATGCCATCCAACCTGTTGATAGGGTTGAACAGATCTAGATGAAAGAAAACATAAATATCAACTTGATCCAAAAATTTTGTGGCCCAAGAAGAAGTTTTTAATGGCGTAGTTTCAATCACCACTGTTTCCTATGGTGTTGTCCACTTGAGCTTCCAATATATTTCATTTTCGCATTCATGCTCTAAAATGAGTTGAGAAAAAGGATGAACAATATGGATATAAAATACTGTTGGAGCACAAAAATGCAAAGTGTACATGAGATTAGTCTGTTTTGCAACCACACAGTAGAGATGTGTTGCGCGGTAGCGCAAGGCTTCAAAAATGGCACAATGATCGACATCGTGAGAAATTGCACAAGATAGTTAAAAAAAATTCTTGTTGTGCGATTACAATGCACGGTTGCGCAGTGGTGCTATGATGCACGAATTTGAGGTCCACACGTGTGGTGACATATAAATATCCTTTCCCCTTTCAATTGGGGACATTCACGAGTGAGGAGTTCCAAAGTGGTCAGAAAGATTTTAGGGATTCTTGGAGAATTTCTTCAGGTATCCTGAGAAACATTAAGGAAAAAGAATGAGAAGCAGGAAACAGGGCCAAGACCCATTGTGCAGGCCGCACAACATACATATTTTCATGTCCATTTCAAATGTTTCGGTGATATTCTCCCCCAAGACCTGTAATCTCCATCAAATTTGGTTTTATGCACTCATCCCAAACATTTTAAAACAAAACAAGGGGTCTTCAAACCCACACAACTCCTATGTCATTATGACTGGCGCTTTACAAGCCGAAATGCTGCCGAAATCACCATTGAACTATCTTCATTGCTTTCATTATATTAATTAAAATGTATTTTATTTGTAATAAAGGGAAATACAAGAGATGTAATACAAATTCGGAATCAATAAAAATAAACAATGATGTTTATTCTTCAATGTTCCTTTGTTATTATTGAACGTAGATATTTAAATTCGTAATGTTTGTTTATTGACGAAACAAATACATACTGCTTCAGAAGATTATTAGATTTTTTTTTTTTTGTGCCTATCCGCTTAATCTTAATGCCCATTTTTTATGCTATTGATTGGATGTAGAGATAGGTATCGAGCCGAGTCGAGTCGAGGTGGGCCAAGCTTGGCTCGGCTTGTCCATGCTGTACTCGAGTTCAAGCTCGAGCTTGAGCTTGAGCTTGGCCTTGAGCTCAACATTGAAGCTTGGCTTGTTTGCCAATGCTGTCGAGTTGAATTTGAGTCGAGCTAGTGGTTCAAGTCGAGTTTACCTCGAGTCGAGCTTAAGCTTGTTTATATCATCATATGTTATGTGAAATCCACCCTAACCACCAAGTTTGTCATATTTAGGTGGACCACACAATTAGAAATATTATGCATTTAATCCTCCCTGTTTCCTATGAACCCCACCTAAGTTTTGATCAACATTCTTCTTTGATTCATGTCCTAAGATGAGCTTGGAAAAACTGACGGATGGGGTGGATTCAATCTTGAGATCTATCTGGGCCCCACATAGCTTTGACTACATGGTAAAGTGTTGCATTGAGAACTGGTCACCCACAACTGCCTGCACGATAACCTGTGACTTTGATTCCCATTTTTCCACTCATTAGATGGGCCACACCATTGGAATCGATGGACACTGTCTGATTGAACATACAGGTGTTGCCCACCTAACGATTTGAGCAAAAGGTCAGGAGTACAAACCAAAAACCCGATCCTCTTCGTTCCCTGATTTGACAGGGACAATGGATAGTGCGGTTTAATGGCCGGATTGATGTCCTTAAGGAATAGGGCCCCACCTCTTTACCTTCTCTTCTTCCTCCTTTTGTTTTCTTTTCTCTCCTTCGTCTTTTCCTCCTTTCTATCATTGTTGTTGTTGTTGTTGTTGTTTTTTTTTTTTTTTTTTTCTATCAACATTTACAAAGGGAGGGAGGGAGCTGGTATGAGCAGCATGGCCCATCCCATGGAACAAGGGGTGACATGGCTGGTCCTGTCGTTCGGGTTCCACTAGGGGTTGTCCATGAATTGAACATACAAGAAGAAGAAGAAGAAACAAATCTAGGCACTCACCCTGTCGAGATTGGGCGCGGCCACTCTGGTTCGCTCGACGAGATTGGGTGGTGGTGGTCCGGTGGAGTGCTGGCCGTGCAGGCGGCATGTTGGTCCTGGTGGTGGTGGTGGTCCGGTGGATTGTTGTTGCTTGTTGGGCGGGCGTGCGGCGGGTAGCGGCTGGGTGGGGTAGAGAAAGAGAAGAAAGGGAAATGGAGAAAGGGAAAGGGTGTGCGGGTAGGGCCGACCGTAGGGTTTATACTAATATAAATTATATATATATAATATTTAAACTTTAATATAGTTATTACTAATCGAGCCAAGTCGAGCTCGAGTTCGAGTTATAATGTCCCTTGGTTGAACTCGACTCGAGCTACAAAAACTTAGCTTGACTCGCCCCGAGTCAACCATTCAAGCTGAGTCAATCCGACTGACTCAAGCTGAGTCAAGCAAGTTATTCGAGCTAGCTCAACTCATGAACAACCCTAATTGGAAACTTTGAATCATCCAATTGGGGTGATTCTTACACCATAGTTTGTTCCTAATTGTATGAAAGAATGGACAATTCAAATTATTGATTGAACATCCTAAGTAGCATTCAACATATTTAGGACTGCTACCATCCTATAAAAGTGATACCTAAGTAAAATCCACATCAATATTAATATTTAGAATATATTAGAATATTGATAATGTTGAAAATATCTCTCATAGGGTGCAATAGCTTTCAATTATAGGCAGTTTCTATATCACTAAGCTCATGATGCCAATAATATCCACGATATCTAATTGCAAGGGTTTCGAGAAGACATTACCCAAAGTTAAATGTATTGAATGGACCATTTATATTGTTCATTGGACCTTTGATTTAGGCAGCAATTTTTCACCGATTAATCAATCAAATGGAAAGGATCCGTTTAATGCAGGAGTCGATTAGCTGTTACCCTTACTGTAGAGCCCACCTTGATGAATGTATTGTATATCAACACCATCCATCCATTTTCTAGCCCATTTTAGTTAGTGATCCCAAAATTAAAGTAGATACAAATCTCAGATGGACCACACCACAGGAAACAGTGGTGATCGAATGCTCATCTTTAAGAATTCTGAGGGCCCACTGTAAGAAGATCTGCAATGTTTATTTTCCATCCAACCTTTTAATAAGGTCAAAAGGATCTGGATGAAGGTAAAATACAAATATCAGCTTGATCCAAAACTTTTGGGGCCTACGAAATGCTTTTAATAATTATTCATCACTTTTTACAGTGGTGTGGTCCATATGAGATTTGGATCTGCTTAAATTTTATAATAACGTCAAGAAATGTGATTCAAAAATAGATGGACGGCGTGGATGTATAATATATTCATCAAGGTGGGCCCCACATGGTAAGGGCAACATTCACTAAGTTGTTACCCGGGTAACAGCTAATCCTGTCACGCCCTGAAAATCGGAACTCGAGTTGGTCAGGTTCGAACCTAAATTTCAGGACTATGAGTTGTATTTAAATAAAATATATATTGCAACCCACATTATTTCATGCATTTTCAAGGCAATCAGAGCAACTAAAAGGATACTAATCATTGTTATTAAATATTGTCCACTAATCAATCCTTGAATCTTTAATTACATTGACATTCAAAAATAAATAATAACAGTATACATTGAATTTTTATTAATTTCTAAATAAACAAAGATAAAAGTCTTCAATCTTGCCTAACCGGTTCTTCATATACAAACCCTGCAAAATAGTCTATACGAGTGTGAGTGTGACGGCTCATACGGTCAAATCATTTCCAAAATTGATAATTTATTTTAATACTAATACAACTCAATAAAATAAATAGGATTAATTACGAGTATTGAATCGGTATTTTACATGACAACAATAACAATTTTTTTTTCATAATAACAAAATAAGATAATACAGCTATCTAATTTTTTTTTGGTTCAATTCAGGGCATAACACCCGTGTGTGTTGATCCTTTTAGGGAGTGATCCTTGGTAGAGCACCGGTGTTGATCCTTTTAGGGAATGACCCTCGGCAGAGCACCTGGTGAATAAACTTTTAGGGTAAATACCCAGGGTAGAGCGCCCGTGTATGTTGATCATTTTAGGGAATCGCCCATGGCAGAGCACCCGTACTGATCCTTTCGGGTATGACCCTCGGTAAAGCAGCCGTACCGTGCTGATCCTTTCGGGAATGACCTTGAGCAGAGTACCCATAAACAAATAACATGGTAATCCTTTTGAGGCAAAGGACCCGTAAAATAAAATACATTCATCATCATATAATAATAAGAAAATAATTGTAATTTAAACACGTCACGATAAATAAAATGAAGTCAATTAATAACTCAAATAAATTATTTCTACAATATGCAACCAAGAAATCAAATAAAATAATATATAACTAATGACAATGATCAAATAAATTTAATACATAATAAATGATCAAAGATATGTTAAGCTAAAATTTTCAATAGGAAAGACCACCTACCTGATGTACTTATAAGTAGAAAGACGGAGATCTGAACTCTTAACGATCTGATTTGGTGAGTCGAACTCAACCACAATGATGTATCGATTGATTGGATATTGATCCGAATAATTTTTAAATTTTTTTTGCAGTTGATACAAGTGTGATCTAGTGACGATATTAGGATTTCCTGTAGATGATACGAGGTCTGATGAGGTTATCAGGTTGCCTCGACTCGGTTGCAAAACAAGTTCTCTTTTCTTTTTCACTTCTTCTCATTTTCTCTCTCCTTTTCTTTTTCTATTCTTTTCCATTGTGTCTTTCCTTCATTTTCTCCTGTGTTGCTTCCTTTAGATTACGTCCAACAACCTTTCATGAAAAACCTGCAGCTCAACGAGTCAATGACTCGCTGGGTTTCTCGTTTTTCTATTCTTATACCCCTGTCACTATTGTTACCCCTAACTTATGACACTAGAGAAAGCTCTTAAAGATTTTGGAGAGTTCTGAAATCCATCTCTACAAGGACTTGTGAATGGGTTGAAGTCGATTGGTGCGTCAACGTGATTTGGGCGTTATTTGAGTCGGAAGTTGCTTCTATTTGTTGGAGGCTTCTGATTTAAGTAAAACTGGTTTGATGTGATCAAATGGTCCACTTCATTTCCAGTTCGGATCTTGATATTGCTGGTTATCTGAGAGTCAATGGTGGTGCATTCAGTGAAGAGGAAGGGCGACCGATCATGGCAAATTTGTGTACATGGTGTTTTTCTTTATGTCATTTTTTTGGTCGATCTAGATCAATGATATGAAGCTTGGGGACTCCAGTTTTTAGAGTTACAATGCCATTTATCTAGTGAGTTATGACCTCAAGCCATTTAGCTGCCCGCCACACATTACCACAATAATCCAGTAAAAACAAGGTATTCTCGGTTTAGTTGGAATCCAGGAAGGATGTGGGGGTTATTCTGGTGATGATTGGATGGTTCAAATCATGTTGTGGGTCCAACATGACATATGGTTGGTGGTCATAGTTCGGGTCGTGTGAATGCTCGTTGAAGAAGAAGGGAGAGAGGATCGGGAGTTGGGGTTAGTTATGGTGAGAGGAATTGAATGATGCACGCCACTTTCTTCTTCTTTTTTTTTTCAAAAACATGGTGGGACCCACTAAGATGGCGTGGAAAATCCACTTCGTCCATTTGTCTTGTCGGGTCAAGCTAGGGCAAGGGCTGAAATATGAGGGCAATACAATGTTCAAGTGAGCCACATCATAGGGAACAGTGGGATTAAGTATCCACCATTAAGGAAAAAAATGACGGGTGTTGCAAATCCTCTCCCATTTGATGGTGATATTGCTTTCATAGTGGGCTATGAATAAGGGTGTACATGGAGTCGAACCGAGTAGAGTTGGCCTCAGTTCGACTCCGCTCGGCCAATAGTCCTCGAGCCTGACTGGCCAGCTCGGCTCGGTTTGGTCAGCAGCTTGGGCCAAATCGAGCCGAGTTTGCCCTTGTGGCATTTTCACAAACACCTGGATCGCACCTTCAAAATCTCATTGTATTTGAGACATCAACAATGATTTTGCAGGTATTTTATCAAACACCTTCTAAGCAACATAAAAATCAAGAAAAAAAAGTGTGTTGGTTTCATATATATACCTTTCTTGTCACCGGCCACACTTGTTTGAGTCATTTCATCAAACACTTGGTAAGCAAAATCAATATCAAAGTAACCGAGTCATCGAATTGGTTCAATCCGAGCTGTGTTTGATCCGAATCGAGTTGAGTTGGGCCAGCTCGAACTCATCTCGAACACATTTTCGAGCTCAAAAAATCAGCTCGACTCGGTTTGAACTCAGCCTCAAACTGAGTTGAATCAAGCTTTTTTGAGTCAAGTTGAGCGAGCGAACCCAGCTAGCTCGGTTCGTCTACACCTCTACCTATGAAAAGTGTGTCCAACTTAATCAACGATCCAGATTAAATACCTGACTGTCTACGTATCTAAGACCAACAATGTGCACCAAATCTCGTGTGGCTGGAGTGGAGAGTACTGAAACTGGGCCTCTTCTGTACGGACGCAGATTGCAAACTGACACGCTAGTAACCATGTCGCCGCTTGATGGAGCTCTCTGGGCTGCAGCATGATGTATGTGTTTCATCCACTCCGTCCATCCGTTTTGGATCATTATTTTAGGGTATAATCCCAAAATCGAGGCAGATCCAAATCTCAGGTGGACCACGCCATACTAAAACAGTGGTGATTGAATGCCCACCATTAAAATCGTCTTAAGCCATTGTAATGTTTATTTTTTATTCATTGATTAGGTCACACAGGCATGCATGAAGGCAAAACACAAATACGTGCTTGATCCAGTACTTTTGTGGCCACTAAGAAGCTTTTAATGGTGGGCATTCCACCGGCACTGTTTTATGTTGTGTGGTCCACCTAGAATTTGGATACGCCTTATTTTTAAGCTCATTCGGTAAAATGAGTTGGAAAAATGGATAGACAGCGTAGATAAAAACATGCATCGTTGTCGGGCCTACAGATCACTGTCCAGTAGCGAGTGGCTATCAATCGGCTTCCCTTTTAAACTCTGGACAGAAGACCCCATTTTGATCGGACGCGGATTGTCCACCGGCTCACCGTGAAGTATGTGTTTTATCCACACCGTTCATCATTTTTTTCAGATCATTTTAGGGAATTAGCCCAAAAACGAGGCAGATCCAAGGCTCAAGTGTACCCAAAGTAGGGATTGAACGATCACCATTAAAAACTTCTTGGGACCCGCAGAAGTTTTGATCGAACTGATATCTGTCTTTCCCCTGTATCCCTGTCTAACATCACGGTGGGTCCAAAGCAGGTTTCAACGGTGGGAGTCATTGCAACCACCGTTTCCCGTGATGTGGTCCACTTGAGCCTTGGATCTGCCTCACATATACAATAGCGGATTAGCTTATCCTTGCGTGGGGCCCACCTTGATGAATACATTGTATATCAATGCCATCCATCCGTCTTTCCATCCCATTTTAGGACATGGTCCTAAGATTTAAGTTGATCCCAATCTCAGGTGGACCACACCACAGGAAACAGTGGTGATTAAACGCTTACCATTAAAAACTTCCCAGGGCCCACGGTGAGAAAATCTATAAAATAATTCTAGTAAAATGATACTATATATTCATCAAGGTGGACCCCACACAATATGGGTGGTGTTACCCAGGTAACAGCTAATCCACTTCCTACATATGCATTACGGTGGGCCCCACAGAGCCCCAGCCGGACGGTAAGACTCAACCACAACTGGGTCGGTTTTCTTGCATGAAGTAGGAGAGACTTACTTATGGCCAATTTCCTTACTTACGACCAAGTTGCTGTCTTTAACTGAGCCGCCCTAGCCTAGTGGTGAAAACTGTTGGCCGAAACTCTACTTAATTCAGACCATTGATTCTGGTGGGGCCCACCGTTCCAGTGAGCCACAGGACCAAATAATTAGGTAAGACCAGGGACTACCCTCATCATTAAGAGGTTTGTGGCCCCACTAAGCACCTTTCCACACATCATACGTGCCAACCTCGAACTAGTGTGTGCCAACCTCGAACTAGTGTATGCCATCTACACCATTCATAAGGTGGGCCACGGCCTGATCAGTAGCAGAAAATGAGGCTGATCATCTCTCATTAAGCTCACAACACGTGTGCCTTTGAAGTGGACAATTGGCAAGTTTTCGTAAACCATTAATTGTTTTTCCATGGTGTGGCCCACCTGATCATTTGACCAGCCTCGTCTTTGTTGGAGACTGATTTCTCGGTATGGGCTACCTTGTGCATGGCTCAGATTTTCCATACAAATGCCATGTTAGCACGCGTGCTGTGTCCTTTGGCCTTGGACCATGTGACACAACGGATATGTAATGGATATGTTTGAAACTCGAAAAGTCCACCTGCACCAATAGAAAAAAAAAAAAAAAAAAAAAAAAACAGAAAAAATCAATGGCTGGCAGGATACCCGGGCCATGCTCTCTTAGAAATGCAATATTCAGTTATATGATCATGATCTGCATCTTAATGTTTTAGATAATTCTTTCGTTATGATGAGGTATAACCGAGCTGTACCGGATTCCTTACTGCCTTGATGTGAACCAATGAAAAAATAAAAATAAATCATGTGCACCTGTTAGACTGGGCCTTGCACTAAAATATGCAAAAATATTATTTTACAAAGGAGCATTTTTGCTTTTTAGTTCGTGGCCTATATTTGACTAGTGTATGAAGTTTTCTCTTAAGCCACGTTAAGGGTTACTGTAATTGTGCCATCCATGCCCCTTCAAATGAATACATTGAATAGCATAGAAAAACCATGGTGGGCCATATGCAAAACTAATAATACACGCCTCATCCTAATGGTTTCCTATGGTGTGGCCTACTTGAGTTTTGGATCATCATGATTTTTGAGTTTTAGGGTGAAGACTGGTAGCATATTGTAACACCCTGGATTTTGGAGGCGAGTAGATACTCGACTCCTGATATTCCGGGTGCCACTTATGCTTTGCGGAAGTGGGATTCTATAGTTCATTTTACCTATCATTTGAGCAATTCCTGTAATTAAAATAGATTATGCAATGGTCGCCTCATCCAACATGTCAGGCTCTGTGGTACTTTCATCTAAGATGGGGTTTTGGTTGGTGTTTTAAAACACCGTCTCAGATTGAGAGTGAGTGATCAATTCAGTAATTCCATTAACATTAAGCAACACAAACTATCAAATCCACATGCACAATTAATAAAAAGCAAAGTAAGCATATAATTCATAGACACTCTCGTTATTGCACATGCATGGTATTATGATATGATGCATGTCCTTAGCATCCAACACTCCCTCAAGCGACACCATCTAAATGTTCGCATATGACTAATACTTCCTCAATGCGACCTCGACTGTCAAGTCGCCAACCTATGCTAATGTAATGTCATAAATATTCATGTTAGTCGAATATTTAATTAAGTTCGTTCATTCAGCAAGATTGAGGAAGCTGAAACATTTTCATTTAATTAATGGCTTTATCCAGATCACTTGGCCCAAGGCGGCCGTAGCGACTTTGAGCCTACGATCCATGATCCAAATTTAGATATCATTTATCGGTTTCACAAATTAATAATTCCAAAGGTAAGACATAATACCCAAAGGTATGAGGATCAAGTCGGTATATGTCGTCACCCAAACACCAAGTATAATCATTCAGTTTCGAGGTGCGGGCTTCTTACATAACCAATTTACCATAGGAAAGGGCTTGTCACCCAATTCCATTCATGCCCAGGTTGTTGGAATGATACTTTGGTACGAAACCATCAGCTGAGTAATTTGACAGGAGCTGTTCGAACAAGGACTTGTCACCTCCTATGCTTGCTGGTCATTACAGGGAGGCTCATTAGCCCAACATGGGCCGATAGCATGGATACAGTGTCTCATTCCACCATGCCCAGTTTCTGAGACATGGTTACTCACTGGTCATTATGGAGAGGCTCATCACCCCATTGTAGGCCAACAACTCGGACACGGTGTCCCATTCTACCATGCTTGGCTCATAAGTCTTAGTGGGATCGTATCACTAACGGTTATTAGTAAGCCTTTCAAAGGAACGAGGTGCTTCGGATTCAGGCAGGTGTGATCATACATGGTGAATATATATGTTTGGCGAACTAGTGGACTAATTCGGTTGACTTAAGAGAACTACGGCACAACCAACATTGGGTGCAAGCATCTCGTGTAGTCCAACTATTGTCAGTTGTCTATATTTAGTCTGAATCGGTCAGATTGGCCTAGGGCAACCGATTTAATAGGGCTGTCCTTGTGATAATATTTTAGTTTGCTGGCCAACTCAATTACCAATAGACTAATATTTTACAGCATGCCATAATCAATTCTATTTAGGAATAGGCAACCAACTAAACAGTATTTCAGGATATTTTAGCTAATATGGATAAAAAAATTGGCATGCAAGTGTATTATTCAATCATCGCAAAATTTACTACAATTAACTAATTAGAGGCGCATGTTTCAGAGAAAAATATGGAACATGTGGGCACGGAATTTCAGTGTATCCGGTCTATTATATCACGCAATCAATAATCGGCAACCGTAAACAAAAATTTGACTTCATGGAGGATAATAGGCCTAAGGATTAGTCATTAGTTAGTATGCAATTCACAATTTTCACTACTCAATCATTATTTGTGACATAAGTTCAATAATTGACAACTTAGAGGTAATGGTCCGCACCTAGGAGTAGTCTGTTGGGTTTCTTGCACTGCCATTAGGATTTGGGTCCATGGATGGGTGCATCGAAGTCCTGCACCGATGGAATTGGCTTGTAAGGGTGCATGCAAATGGCCTGCGGGGCTGAAATTTGAAGAGGGCTTGAGAATTTACCTTTCTAAAGTTGGTGGGTCGCTCTCTATGGTGGGGAGTGGTTGCAGGGTCCGTTGTGGACAATGATAAGGGGAATTTTTCCCAAATCAGCTCCCCCAAGATGTTCCTTCTTCCACAACTCCTCACTCCCTTTCTCTCTTGCAGCTGGAAATTCTTATGAGGGTGAGGGAGTGAATTTTTGGGATTTATATAGCTCAAATTTTATGTCCAAATGGCCTTAGGGGCCGTTCTTCTAACAAGCACTAGTGGGCTGAATTTTGGCCTATATGGCTATTCTAGGGCCCCCTTGACCCATCCGTGCCATGGGGCTGGTGCTCCATTGTTAGATGAGTGATTGGTCCGAATTTGGCAGCAATCGAATGTCTTGGTTAACTGTGGGGGCTTTATTTACGATTAACGGTCACTGACGTTCGAGTTATAGGGATATGAACAATGAAATATCCTTAACTCATACCTCGAGTTCGATCGCAATCTAATAGTCAGAAAGCCACATCTTCATGAAATAGTGGGAGGTTCATTTCACTTTAGTTTTAGGTTTTAACCTTGGGTATTTACGCATTTCAAGCATTTGGCCGGCCTCTGGCCCAAGTTGTGTAGTTCTGGATACTATCTTGATTCGCTACCTGCGATGGCGTCAAGCCCAGTGAGACGGACATTATTATATAGTTTTGGAACTAATGACCTACTAATGAGCAGCCTAGAGCTTGTTTAGATACTCGAGGCATTTCTGAAATGAATTGGGTAGAGTGATTTTTTATGCGCAATGGTTAGGGTATGGATTAGCCAAGTCCAGAGTGTGGCTTATTCACAATTAGTGAAAATAACGATTCGGTCAAAATCACTCTAAACCATTGATTCTTAGGCTAAACGGATAATTGGGTCACTTTGGTTTGTTAATTAAGATCCGACCCTTAATTGTCTTGGCTTTGAGTAGATCTTTAATTTAGTTGTGGTCGTTTCGATTAGTCAGTGATAGGTTGGCTAGATTTGATCCCTAAATGAACAAATCATGAGTCTAGACATGAAGTTCAAGCGATATGGGGGATTCATTCACTTCCTATGGTTGATTAATCAGATTCATGTGATTCTTTATTGATATCACCTATGTATAAGCTCACCTCGAGCGTCGAGGGTCAGTAAGTAACAACGTAGGCTAGTTATATATAAAAAAAATTACGAATTTTTCTTGAAAATTTAAAATGGTAAAAATCCAGGATGTTACACATATCTAATGGAGAAGGTGGATCTCATAAAAGTTACACTCACATGGCGTGGGTTGACATTGTGATGTCGAGCAGGTTGGGGACAATTTCATGTCCAAGACGGACCAGTGAATGCTCGATCGGAGGCGGAGTTGATCCGGACCGTCAGAACCTTACAATAGGCATATCTCACAAATTGGAATGAGTTACTCGACGTACCATATATGATTTCGGGGTAGGAGAAGTTACTTTAGTCAACCACACCGAAATTGTGAGATTTAATTAGATCAACAATTGAAAATCAATTTTATTTCTGTTTTTACAATTTATAGTAAGTTTTGGTTTGATTATAACTCTTCATTCTTTGAGATTTAGGAGTTGTGCCCCACATAAAAATTGTTTAGAAAAATTAGGAGAATAACATGGTTAAGCCACATAGGACACTTAGTTACGAATTTTAGGGAGTTTTAGTTGTAGTTTAGTTCCAAAACTTCTTTGAAGGCTTGGTATCCCTATTTAAAGGGTTATAGATTCGTTTATTTCATCTATCAATCAATTTACCAATTTTCATGAATATCATTTATATTTTATTCCTTTTTTCCTTATGGATTCAAGAAGTCTCCATGAGGAGTCCAGAGAAGGTTTGTGGATTCAAAGTAGTTATCCTTGAGGAAGACGATGGTTGACCTCATCTCGTCCATCCCTACGTCAATTGGAATCAGAGCGAGGACTCCCCTTGAACCGATGGCAAATAACGAAGGTTTAAACCAAAATGCTGTGGACAATGATCCAGGAATGCGTTATCTTTTGGAAAGAATAAAATATTTCCACTGGGAGAGTGATTGACCATACAAGGGTGGTAGACAACCCTTAATCGTATTGAAGATGTGCTGATTCTGCCCCAAGCCTAAGGCGATGCTTAACCGCCCGTGATCGCTGTACAACATAACACCGATTTTCGTAGAGCACCACCTAATGATGGTGAATTGTAGGCTACCACTTTGATTGCAAAGAAGTCGTTGTACATGCCAAAGGTATATATACATTTACAGTGACACAACATCTTTTGAACAAGGTGCACTTTAAACCAAAAAGTTTGTAATGTGATCATCGATGTCAAGAACAGTGAGAATCTTATGTCGAAATTCGAGGGAATCTCTACGATGTGTCACATCAATCACATCAATCCCATCAATCAATCAATCCATCAAGCCATCACAGTACACATCACTTTATTTCCTTTTCCCAAGCAACCACAAAAGTCTTCCAAACCCATACCTCTCTTACACAAAAAGCCACAAAAGTCTTCACCACCCATACCTCTCTTACACAAAAGCCTCAAAAGCCAATCTTTTCTTACACAACCATCACTCACCACATCCATCCATCACTCTCTCTCTCTCCCTTTACAACTCTCTCTCTCTTTCTCTCTTTCTCATTTCAAATCTCCAAGCAAAATTCTAAGACTCCATACGTATAGAATTCCTCCAAGCCTCCTAAGCTCCAAGTGGCCCACTTTCCTACCCTACCATCTCTCATCTCAACCCTTCATTCCTCATCTCATCCATTGAAGTTGAAGCTTAGGTGCCAAGGAACCCCTAGGAGCAAGAAGATCGGACGGTGGGTGCTAGATCATACTAGTTTTTCTTATTTTTATGATGGGCCAAGTGAGGCCCACCGATCAATGGTGTGGATCTCACCTGGGACCCTAAAATGTGGCTGATGGCCCATTTGGATCATCATGATCACTCCATGATGGGGCCATTCTCTATGGACCCCATCATGATGTTTATTCCATTACAAAAAGGTCATCTATACCATCCATATTGGTGGGGAAAGGATCCCCACTGTTGATTTTAAGTTTTAATGGTCCCTTTGCTAAATGACCCACTTGTTGTATGATTTATTGCAAGGGAGGGCCCATAGTGTCGGGGTCCCTCCATCACACGCGTGTCCCACCTTCTATCTCTCTCTTTCTCTCCATCTCTCTCTTTTATTCATTTATTTATTTATTTTTATATTATTTTATTTTATTTGTGATAGGATTGTGTGGCCCCCTTGTATGGACCCCACTAGAATGCATATTTTGGGCCCGATCCATTTTTAGATGTGGCCCACCTTGTATGTGCATGGGGTTGCCATGTGATGGCCCACCTAATCAGGGCCCACCCCAATGCATTGTTTTATTTTTTTTTAAGCATCCAACTGTCCAGCATCTGAGACGCTGGACGTCCTGCCAAAGAAAAGAACTAAAAGGAAAGTTTAGGTGGGCCGGCTTATGCAGGCCCCACCTTGATACATGTGTTCAATCCATGCCGTTCATCCTCTTTACCATATCATTTTAGGCGTTGAGCCAAAGAAAGAGGTCAATCCGATGTTCAGGCGGGTCATACCATAGAAAACGGTATTTTTACCCTTCAAGGCCATTAGTGCCCATTTTGTTGTGTCTACACTCCAAATCAATGCCAAAAATGGGATTTGCATGACCTGTTTAGACCCTAGAATCAAGTGGGCGGAGTGGATTTCCCATCAGTGGGCCCCACATTTGATTTTTTTAAAAAGCACAAAAAAAATAAAAAAATAAAAAGGGTGGCAGCGCTCTGAAGGCAGCAGGCGCTGCCAGCCGGCGGACGGACCAGCAGGGTCCCACGGCTGCTGCCGTGGGCCCCACCTTGATGTAAATGCCAGTTCCACACCGTCCATCGAATGGGCCACCCCCTGGAGTGGCCCCCCTCCAAAGAACAGCCCGATCCAACACTCAGGTGGCCCACATCATGGGAAACAGTGTGAATGAACGTCTTCCATTGATACCCTTTTATGGGCCACAGAAGTTTCGGATCAAAGTGAAATTTGTTTTTCCTATCTATCAGGGTCCGTGTGACCCTATGAACCGTTTGGATGTAAAATAAACATCATGGTGGGCCCCACATGGGACCCACTGTGATGTATGTGTGACGGTGGCACCCACCATCATACATGTGTTATGTTTTCACCATCCACAACTGTGGACGGTGAAACCCACCGTGATGCGTGGGTACCCTCCCCACTGTCCATCTCTTTTGGGACCCACCTTGTTCGTGTGATGAATCCAAACCGTCCATCCACTTGGTAAGATTATCGTAGGCATGAGTGTAGATTGGGTGGGCCACCTACCTATGGGTTAAGCCCATTTGATTTGTAACAGGCCTATGGGCTAGGCCCATTTGAATTACAAAAGGCTTATGGGTTAGGCCCATTTGGTTTATGAAATGCTTATGGGCTAGGCCCATTTGATTCATTTAAGGCCTATGAACTTGGGCCCACTTGTTATGTAAAGCCTATGGGCTTAGGCTCACTTGAAATTTAAGATCTATGGGTTTAGGCCCAATTGATATATTCTAAGGCCATGAGACTAGGCCATTTGATATATTGTAAGGCCCATGGGACTAAACCCATTTGATTATAAAAAGGGTCCATGGGATTAGGCCCATTGGATTCATTTGAGACCCATGAGTAAGGCCCATTTTATTTGATTAAGGCCTAGGGGTTAGGCCCATTTGACTCATGTTAGGTCTATGGGTTGAGGCCCACTTGATCTACATGTGGGACCCAATTGGTGTGGCCCATTGGTCATATATTAGACTTATGAGACTAAGCCCATTTGATGCAATCCAAGGCCCACGGGTTTTGACCCATTGCAATGCACATAAAACCCATTGGTGTGGCCCATTTATGTGGCCCATCTGATGAATAAAAGGCCCATAGGATATGGCCCATTTGATATATATATGAAAAGCCCAATGGGATGAACTTAAGGTCCATTGCAATGTGTAATCCCAATACCGATTATGTAGCGATGTTTAAGAAAATCAGGCCTGGGAAGCAATGTTGGTTTGACGTCTACATTGCGAGTGTAATGCTGGTTGGATGTCCACATTACGACTCTCCTTAGGTCTCATTGTTAGGCCGTACTTATTGTGTATAGGCCGTCCAGGCCCATCGGCGTTGTAAGAATGGTTCATCACTCATTTACATGTTTAGTATAGTTTCACGACCCATGATCATACGCATCATATGCATGCTTGATATGAGGATTGACTGATCATATCATATGACTTCGGGCAGGTTGTTTATGGGCTCCTGGTTAGGCAGTGTTGCCCTACATGAGCGCACGATATGCGCAGGAATTATTGCATGACTGGATAGCGTGAATCATGTATTTTGCATTTGTGTGACATGAGTATTGTACGCCCTAGCGACACCAGGGCTGTAGCCTCCACAGACGTATCGTGGTTAGCAGGATTGGATACTGAAAATCTTTTTCTACATGAGGTTCTATTGATATCCTTGGGTGAAAGTCCCTAAACCCTTATGGTACCAAGAGGTTGCTCCAACGTCTAGACCGAGTGGGTAGATGAGCATTGAGTGCCGATTACTAGACGGTTACGCTCTCCACTATGTCATGGTCGGTTGGAAGGGGGTGCGGCCTTACCCGCCCGAGAGTAGGGGGCAATGCTAGGCTGAGTTTGACCAGCTCGAGGAATGGGTCCGCTATCGACGAGTCGCGCCCGATATTGGCAGACGGATAGTGTGGTCTCTTCCACTTACCTTATTGCGCGTAATGTGGCGGCAATCTGGTTTAGAGTGTACTAGACCCCGGTGATATCCTATATTTTGAGCTGTATTGATGTGTAGACATTGATGAGGATCTGTATGCGTGAGTTGCATTACACTTCGCATGGCCTTGGGTGGCCGATACCATTCATGTCTTGCATTGCATAGCCTTGGTACGGCTCATGATGTTATGGTTCCATTTGCATATTTCGCATTACTCTGATATTGTATGTTCATATTACTACCTTGCGCACACACTTTCACCACCCTCTAAGCTTTCTGTAAGCTTATGCATGACCGTTGCGTGCAGGTGACGTTTGATCGCAGCAGCGCTGAGGCAGGAGCACGTTGCTGAGCGTTTTGGAGTTTTTGTTCTTTACCATTGTATTTCCCTTTATGCTCATTGTACTTGTAAAGTTTTTGATCATAGTGGAAATGTAATGGAGTTCTTGGTTGTTGTTTGTGGGTTATGCCTTTGGTTATGCTTATTACGAATCAAATTGACATTGAAAATCCTCCTCGTAGCATCCCAGGATCGGAACCTGACGAATGGGAGCTAGGAGCCGAGAATGGGGTTCTACGGAGGCTGTCGGTGCCGGATTCAGCGATCGAGAATTTTCTGAGCCCGGTTTCCGAGTTTGGTGCGTGACAAGTCTCATTATCTCCTCAACAAATAGCCTGGCGAGCCGGTTCATATGCCAAATCTCACGAATCGTAAGAAAATGTACCGACTTTGTCAGATGGTCCACGACAACCCAGATAGCGTCATGACCGCGCTGAGTCCTCGGTAAACCCATGATAAAGTCTATCAATACATGCTCCCACTTCCATGTCGGGACGCTCAGCTGCTACAATAGACCAGGGGGTCTCTGATGATAGGCCTTGATACGCTGGCATGTATCACATTCAGCTACAAAACTAGCGATTTGGCGCTTCATCCCTGCCCAAAAATACTGTCTCCTCATGTCATGATACATCTTCGTCGAGTCAAGGTGGATTAAAAATCGTGATCGATGTGCTTCAGTCATAAGATCTCTACGTAGCTCAGGAATATCTGGGACATATAATCGGCCTCTGAAGCAAAGTCCACCATTAGAACCAATCTGCCAATCTGTCTGGCTCTCAGATGCTTCCTCTGCTTGGTAATCCTGCAACGACTCATCTGTCTGCTGAGCCTTGATCACCCTTGCGACAAGAGAGGGTTGAAGCGACAGGCTCGATAGCTGAACGATAAAAGACTGCAGGCGAAAATCGAAGTCGTACTCTGCTATATCCTCGAGCATCATCCACTCCCGAATCATCATATGTGCCACCAGGCCTCTTGGCTGATGGCTGAGGGCATCTGCCACCACGTTCGCCTTGCCTGAGTGGTATTGGAGGTCAAAATCATAATCCTTCAGAAGCTCCATCCAGCATCTCTGCCTCATGTTCAGCTTAGATTGAGAAAATAGATATTTCAAGCTCTTATGGTCAGAGAAGAGCTCAAACCTGACCCCATAGAGATAGTGTCTCCACACCTTCAGTGCGAAGACGACTGCTACTAGCTCCAAATTGTGTGTGGGGTAGTTCAGCTCATGGACCTTGAGTTGACGAGATGCGAAGGCTACAGGTCTGCCATGCTGTATCAGGACAACACCTAATCTAATACGTGAGGCATCGGTAAATACAACAAATCCATCACTCCCCAAGGGAAGAGTGAGGACAGGAGCAAACGTCAAATGGTCCTTCAGTTCCACGATTGCCTGCTCACATGTGTCAGTTTAAATAAAATGTACGCCCTTCCGAGTCAACCTGGTCAACGGGGCTGCAATACGAGAGAAGTCCTCAATGAAATGCTGATAGTATCTCGCTAAACTAAGGAAATTGCGGATCTCGAACGTAGTCATGGGCTGGCCCCACTGACGCACTGCCTCAACCTTCGAGGGGTCCACTTCGACACCTTCCCTCATCACCACGTGAACGAGGATCTCACCTCCTTCTGCTAGAACTCGCACTTCTCCAGCTTTACATACAGCTGGTGGGCATGAAGGGTCTGTAAAGCGATTTCCAAATACTGCATATGGTCCTCACGGGTCCTCGAGTATATTAGACTGTCGTTGATGAAAACCATAATAAACTGATTGAGATATGGACGGAAGACCTCGTTCATCAACTGCATGAAGACCGCGGGTGCATTGGTCAATCCGAAGGACATGACCTGAAATTCAAAATGACCATAACGAGTCCTGAAAGCCGTCTTCGGGATGTCCTCCTCTCAGACTCGAATCTGATGATATCCGGAACGCAGGTCAATCTTTAAAAAGAACTGTGCATCCTACAGCTGGTCAAACAGATCATCTATCCTCGAAAGTGGGTACTTGTTCTTGATCGTGACCCGGTTGAGCTCATGGTAATCTACGCAGAGCCTCAACGAGCCATCCTTCTTCCTGACGAAGAGTACCGGCGCTCCCCAAGGTGAACTGCTCGGACGAATGAATTCCAATTCACGTAACTCGTCCAAATGTCACTGCAGTTCACGTAACTCCATCGGTGCCATACGGTATGGGGCATTTGAGATAGGCGCGGTACCAGGCACAAGATCGATCTGGAACTCAATATGACGGCGCGGTGACAATCCCAGAATCTCCTGGAATACGTCGGGGAAATCACAGACCACTGACAACTGATCGATACACAAGGCAATGGGCTCCTTAACTGCGCAGGACATCAAACAAGACAATGGCTCCCCTCGGGGCTCGACAATGAACTGAAACTGTGGCAAGCCTGGTATGCAAAATGTGACTATCCTTGCAAAACAATCCAAGATGGCGTAATACTCGGTAATCCAATCCATGCCCAAGATAACGTCATAATCTGACATCGGCAACACGTACAAGTCAGCGGACAAGAAAATCTCTCCCACTAACATGGGATAAGACGAACAGAAACATTCCAATACTGTAGTCTTTTCCAAAGGTGTCGATACAGTCAATCCCTTACTAGAAGACTCTGTCGGCAACCCAGTCGATCGGTAAAAATCCTCAGACATGAATGAGTGCGAAGCTCCAGAATCAAACAGTACACGTGCGATGCATGAAAAGACTGAAAGTATACCCTTTATGACTCCTCTAGAGGTATGCGGGTCTTGCTGAGCCACATAAAATCTAGCATGTGCTGGCTGGAGAGGTGCCTGTCCCCTCTGAGGTCCCTGGTGCTGCTTCTACCTCTGTGGCGGCCTGTACTGCTGTCTCTGCTACTGCTGGGGCCTCGGCGACTGAGGTGGCTGTGGATGCTACTAATGGGGTCCCTGCTGCTGTGGGGGCTACTGCGGTGCTCTCGATTACTGCTATGGAGGCTGCTGTGGTGCTCTCGGCTGCTGCAGATGAGGGCGGGGGCACTCAGATATACGGTGTCCTATCCCACCACATCTAAAACAAGCCCCTGTAAATGGCTGCTGGGGTGGCACTGGAGGTGCTCTAGCGTGTGGGTGGTTCCTGTACCTCTATGTCGTCGATGCTGCTGGGAGCTACTAGAGGGGGCCTGCTTCTTCCGATTATATCCTTTCCTCTGATCTCGATCACTCTGCGAGTCAGCCCACTCAGTCTCGTAAATCTGAGGCCTCCACATGACCGCCTGAAAGGTCAGGAGCTCATGCCCAATAACACGGCCTCGAAGATCGTAATGTAAGATGTTCTTGAAACGGCAGGCCTTTCACCCCTCATCATCAACCATATACGGCGCAAACCTCGCTAGCACCACGAAACGGGCCGCGTACTGCGCCACGGTCAATCCCCTTGCACCAGAGCCTCGAACTCCAGTGATCTCTAACGATGAATGTGGTCAGGGAAGTACTACTCCTCAAATTGGTCGATAAAGTCCTCCCATGTCCATACATACTCAGGTCTAGCAACATGGGTAATGGAGGTCCACCAATGCTTTGCCTCACCCTGGAGAAGGAATACAACCAATCAGACTTGCTGCTCGGTCGTACATGACATAGTATCAAAGATCTTCTCTACATCGGAGCGTCACCTCTCGGCTGTAGTCAGATCTGGCTCGCCCTAGAAGCGTGGAGGATCAAGCTGTTGGAACTCATGAAGAAGGGCGCTCGCGCGCTCCTGCTCTGCCTGAGTTGGCGAAACAACTAGGTGCCTACCCTATCCCTGAAGTTTGGCTGTTATAGACTGTAACATCTGCTGAAACTGAGTGGTACTCACAGGCACGGTTGGATCCGTACCGGCATCAGGTGGAGGAACGTTATCCTCAGGCAGGGGAGCAGGGATCTCTTGCGGTGGAATGGAAGGCGCAGGTGGTAAAGCGGGAGCCTCAGGTGGTGGAGCGGGGTGTGCTCGGGTCACTATCCTGGGCGGCATCTCCTATAGAAAAGAACAATGATGCCAATTAACCTTGAGAATCGCATGTTAGGGAACTCAATCAGAAGGTTTCACACTCGGAACCTAATCGTCCTAAACTCATAGCAAACATATGATGTTGTTCTCGGTTATTTTCAAGTTATACTGTGATACCAACTTCTGTCACGTCCCGAACTCAAAAATTGGGTTCACAAAATTCCTGATCGCCGAATCTGGCGCCAACAGCCTCCATAATACCCCATTCTTGGCACCCGACAATCATACACCAGGTTCTGCTCCTGGGATGCTACAAGGAGGATTTTTAATCATCAATCTGATTCATAATGAGCATAACCATAAGCATAACCCATGAACAATAACCACAAGAACATCATCACACAATTCACTATGATAAAAAACTTTTGAGTACAATGCATAAGAAGGGAAATACAAGATAATAAAAATAATAAAAATTTCAAAAGCTTGACTGTGTGCTCCAAACTGCGGACTGTATGCTCCAACTATGGTAAAACTACGGCTGTGTCCTGGCATCTCCTGCATGCATCAATCCTGCATAAGCTTATAGAAAGCTTAGAGGACAGTGTAAGTGTGTGCGTAATAAGAGCGTGCTCAGAATGCAAGGTCAGAGAAATGCGGAATCATGCTGGTAAGTACATGAATGTAATCAGCCGTACCAAAGCTATATGGTGTAAGACATGAATGCTATATCCCATCACACGACCATGCGATGCAAGATGTAAACTCAAGCATGCCAATTCTCATCATATATCAGTACAGTTCTCATTCTAAATAATCACCGGAGTTTAGTACACCCCAAATGGCACTGTTTCTCTCCTAATCGCATAGTCCAAGTGAGCATAAGAAACCTCACTATTCGCCTGGACAATAGTCTGCCAATACCTATCTGGCACATCGATAGCGGACCCATTCACGAGTTAGTCAGACTTAGCCTAGTATTGCTCCTTACCCTCGGGTGAGTAAGGCCACACCCCTTTCCAACTGACCATGACACAGTGAGAGATGCGGCCTCCTGATATTCGGCCTTAGTGCACTCATATATCTACTCGGTCTCTACATTGGAGTCATCCTCTGGTACCATCGGATTTATAAATTTTCATCCAAGGATATCTATGACGTCCGTATGATAGAATTAAACATTTTCAGTATCCAATCCAGCCACCTACGATGTGTCTATGGAGGTTTTGACCCTAATGTTGCTAGGGCATACAATAATCATGATCACACAAATGCAAGTGTATGAATCACCCTACCAATGCAACAATCTTGCGCACGCCGCATGCTCATGTAGGGCAACTCTGTCTATCAGGGAGCCTATAAATAATCTGCCCGAAGGCATATGCTATGCTTAGTCACTCATCATATCAGACATACATATGATGCGTATGATCATGAATCATGGATCTATTCTAAACATGTCATAGGGTGATGGGCTTGTGCATAACGGATATGGGCCTAGACGGCCTACTCACTACAAATATGGGCTTATCAATGGGCCTTAGGGACAGTGACAATGCGGACATTTAACCAACATTATCCTTACAATGTTAACGTCAAACCATCATTGTTCTCAAGGTATAGCTCGCTATAAAGATCAACACATATTCCATGGTGAAATCACACTACAATGGGCCTTATGTACGCCTCATTGGGCCTCGACCCATGGGCCTTGAATACATCATAATGGGCCTCATAACATGGGTTTCATATATATCAAGGTAGGCCTCAACAACGGCCACAAATACATCAAGATGGGCCTAGTCACATGGGTCTCATATATATCAAAGTAGGCCACACCCAATATAAGTGGTGGTAATAACTTCCAACATTAAAATTTCTAAGGCCCACCAAGGATGGATGTCATCGATAAAGTACATGCCTCATAGTGGGGCCCACACTAAAGGAAGGTGTGGATTACAAAACATACATCAGTGGATCCCATGCGGGGGCCACCATAATATATATTATCCATCCAGCCCATTGATTGGGTCATGGGGGCCCACCATAATATTTATTTTACTTCCAAACTGTTCATAAGGTCAGTCAGACCTGGGGCCCATCGAAATGTTTGTTTGACATCCAACCTATTGGTGAGGTCACATGGACAAGAGGTGGGACATTGGCCCACCGTAATATTTATTTGTCACCCAACCTGTTCACAAGGTCACACGGGGGGGGGGCACTAGAATGTTTATTTTTCATACAACCTGTTGATAAGGTCATGTGTACTAGGGGTGGGCCTGGGCCCACCGAAATGTTTATATGCAATCCAAACTGTTTATCAAATCATGTGGACCTGGGCCCACGGTGATGTTTATATGCAATCCAAACTGTTTATAAGATCATGTGGACCTGGGCCTACGGTGATGTGGTTCATAAATCCAGCCCACCCATTAGGTGCATCCCACTTGGCTAAGGGTTCAGACCAAGTTTCAACCGCACCCAAATTTTAGGTAGGCCCCACCAGGTGATTTTATATTTTTAAGCATGTATTCCCATGATTTTAGATGGTATGGCCCACCTGAGTTCCGTACACGGCTGATTTTTGAGGTAGGACATTTTTTGAAGGGGGGTCCCACAATGGACGGTGTTGATGTACGAAACGCATCATGGTGGGACCCACAGAAGGGGCCGTGAGGGCCAGCCCGTCCATCCGCCTGCCCACTGACAGCGGCAGTAGTAGGTGCTGCTGCCCTGCTTCTTTTTTTTTTTTTTGAAAATGGGAATTCCTGTGGTTTTTGGTAGGTGGGGCTCGCCTTAGGAAAATCCAACCCATTCATTGTATATGTCCCACCAATTTAAGGGTCCAAACCGAGTTTCAAGTGGGTACAAGCTGTATGTGGACCCTAGCATTTGATTCTATGTGTCCAAGCTACATGTGGACCCAACATTTGATTCCATGTGTCCAAGCTACATGTGGACCCAGCATTTGATTTCATGTGGTTTGACATACCTTTGCATGAATGGTGATGGTGTGGGCCATCCGAGAACTGTTTCTGGTTGATTTTTGGAGCCAACACATCATTAAAGGGGACCTATTAAATGAACGACGTGGATGTAAAACATACATCATGGTAGGGTCCACAACTAGACCTAATGGGGCCCACCCTTTTTTTTTAACGTTAGACGTCCAGACTCCTCTGGACGTCAAGGCAGCAAATGCATGCAATGTGTATATATATATATATATATATCCTAGATGAGACCCACATTAACCAGATTTACCCTGTCTATTGTATGTGTCCCATAAAATTAGGGGTCCAAACCAAGTTTCAGGTGTGTCTAAGCTTCTTGTGGACCCCAGTAATCATTTTTCCTAGTTTTAGCAGAAAATACTAGCATTCTTAATGCCACAGCCCGCCAGATAATTGGATCGGTCTCATGTTTCGGCTCAATCCCTAAAATGATGCAAGGGTTGGGATGGACGGCTTGGATCATGCATAAATATCAAGGTGGGGCCTACTTAAACTCCCATTTCCAAACCCATTATGGGTAGCTTGTTAGTACATCCGTGTCAGTTCACACTTCACGTTAGCCACTTGCAGCGTCTAGCGTCCAGAGACACTGGACGGTGTAGATGCTCACAAACATCATGGTGGGTCCCACGTGGACGTGGCCCACCATATTATATATATAATATAATATATAATATATTCACTACAAGAAAAGGGGTTTTTAGCGATGAAACTTTTAGCGACGAATTTTTTTTTCGTTGCTAAACGTGACTTTTAGCGACAAACTAAAGATTCGTTGCTAAAAGTTTACTTTTAGTGGTGAAATAGTGAATTCATAGCTAAAAGTCACTTTTAGCAATGAAACATTTCGTCGCTAAATGTTGTGAACAATTTTTTAAACTTAAGGGAACGAAAGCAAAGGTTTACTTTTAGCAACGAAAATTTTTCTAGGTAAAAACTTGGCTGAGACTTTTAGCGACGAAAGTTTCGTCGTTAAATGTCTGAACACTTTACTTTTCGTGGCTACGACTTTTAGTGACGAAATTAGCGTCGCTAATGTGTGAATAGTTTTTGAAATAATATCCAAAGGCTTACTTTTAGCTACGAACATTTTCATAGCTAAAAAATGAAAGCTTTATGAAACTTTTCGTAGCTAAAAACCATGGCTGGGACTTTTAGCAACCAAAATTTTGGTCACTAAATGAGTGGAAAGAAAATTTAAATGGCTTGTAGCTACGAAAATTTTCATAGCTAAAGAACGTGCCTCCATCTTTTAGCGACGAAAATTTTCGTCGCTAAAGTCTTTTTTTTTTTTTTTTTTTTTTTTAAAATTTCATCTCAAATTTTCTTTCATTGTATTTTTCCTGATATACACCTGTTATATAAAATATTTCATCATATTTATATTCACATCCATCTAAACTGAAACCATGTAAATCCATCCAAACATAAACTGCATCCATCCAAACATAAACTGCATCCATCCAGACATAAACTACATTTATCCAAACATAAACTGCATCCATCCAAACATAAATAATCCTATGAAAAAAAATAAATGAAAAGAGAGAGAACATATGAGAGATGATACAGACAAATGAAAAGAAAAATAACCTTAACCTAGGTTAAGGTTTAGGTTATAGGTTTTGGTTTAGGTTTAGGTTAAGGTTTAGGTTTTGGGTTTAGGTTAAGGTTATAGGTTTAGGTTATAGGTTTAGGTTAGGCTTAGGTTATAGGTTATAGCTTTGGGATTTGAGAATATGTTAAGGTTTAGGTTTAGGAATTCGGGTCGGGTTCGAGATCGGGTTTAGGCTTGGGTTTTCAAGTTTAGGTTTAGGTTTAGGTTAGGGAGTTGAGATTGAGATTTGGTGTAGGTTTAGGTTTAGGGATTTGAGAATAGGTTAAGGTTTCGGTTTAGTAAATCGAGTTCGAGTTCGGGATCGGGTTTAGGTTTAGGTTTTCAAGTTTAGGTTTAGGTTTAGGTTTAGGTTAGGGAGTTGAGATTAGGGTTAGGTGTAGGTCTAGGTTTAGGAATTTGAAAATACACTTAGGTTTTAGTTAGGTTAAGGTTATAGGTTTAACTTAGGTTTAGGTTATAGGTTATAGGTTATAGCTTTAGGGAATTGAGAATAGGTTAAGGTTTAGGTTTAGGAAATCGGGTTCGGGTTCAAGATCGGGTTTAGGTTTAGGTTTTCAAGTTTAGGTTTAGGTTAAGTAGTTGAGATTAAGATTAGGTGTAGGTTTAGGTTTAGGAATTTGAGAATATATTTAAGTTTTAGGTTTAGGTTTTAGGTTTAGGTTATATGTTATAGGTTATAGTTTTAGGGAATTTAGAATAGGTTAAGGTATAGGTTTAGGTTTAGGAAATCGGGTTCGGGTTTAGGTTTGGGTTTTCAAGTTTAGGTTTAGGTTAAGTAGTTGAGATTAGGATTAGGTGTAGGTTTGGGTTTAGGAATTCGAGAATACATTTAGATCTTAGGTTTAGGTTTAGGTTTAGGTTTTGGTTTTGGTTTAGGTTATAGGTTTTGGTTTAGGTTATAGGTTATAGGTTTAGGATAAGGTTTAAGTTTAGGTTATAGGTTTTAGAAGTTGGGAACAGTTTTAGGTTATACGTATCGGTTTAGGTTAGGTTATAGGTTTTGGGATTTGATAATGGGTTTGGGTTTAGGCTATAGATTTTGGTTTTGGTTTAGGTTATAGGTATTGGTTTTGGTTATAGGTTATAGGTTTAGGATAAGGTTTAAGTTTAGGTTTAGGTTATAGGTTTTGGGATTTGAGAATGGGTTCGGGTTTAGGTTATACGTTTTGGTTTTGGTTTTGGTTTAGGTTATAGGTTTTGGGGTTTGAGAATGGGTTCGGGTTTAGGTTATAGGTTTTGGTTAAGGTTATAGCTTATAGGTTTTAGTTTAGGTTAAGGTTATAGGTTTTGGGATTTGAGAATAGTTTTAGGTTATAGGTATAGGTTTAGGTTAGGTTATAGGTTAAGGTTTAGGGATAGGTTATAGGTTTTGAGATTTAAGAATGGGTTCGGGTTTAGGTCAAAGGTTTTGGTTTTGGTTTTGGTTTTGGTTATAGGTTTTGGGATTTGCGAATGCGTTCGGGTTTAGGTTATAGGTTTTGGTTTTGGTTTAGGTTATAGGTTTTGAGATTTGAAAATGGGTTCGGGTTTAGGTTATAGGTTTTGGTTTTGGTTTAGGTAATAGGTTTTGGTTAAGGTTATAGGTTATAGGTTTAGGTTTAGGTTAAGCTTAGGTTTAGGTTATAGGTTTTGGGATTTGGGAATAGTTTTAGGTTATAAGTGTAGTTTTAGGTTAGGTTATAGGTTTTGGGATTTGATAATGGGATCTGATTTAGGTTATAGGTTTTGGTTTTGGTTTAGGTTACAGGTTTTGGTTTAAGATAAGGTTTAGGTTTAGGTTTAGGTTTAGGTTATAGGTTTTAGGATTTGAGAATGGGTTCGGGTTTAGGTTATAAGTTTTGATTTTCGTTTAAGTTATAGGTTTTGGGATTTGAGAATGGATTCGGGTTTAGGTTATAGGTTTTAGTTTTGGTTTAGGCTATAAGTTCTGGTTAAGGTTATAGGTTATAGGTTTAGGTTTAGTTTAGGTTATAGGTTAAGATTTAGGGATAGGTTATAGGTTTTGAGATTTGAGAATGGGTTCGGGTTTAGGTCATAGGTTTTGTATTGGTTTAGGTTATAGGTTTTGGGATTTGAGAATGGGTTCGGGTTTAGGTTATAGGTTTTAGTTTTGGTTTAGGTTATAGGTTAAGGTTAGGTTTAGGTTATAGGTTTTGGGATTTGAGAATGGGTTTGGGTTTAGGTCATAGGTTTTGGTATTGGTTTAGGTTATAGGTTTTAAGATTTGAGAATGGGTTTTGGTTTAGGTTATAGGTTTTGGTTAAGGTTATAGGTTATAGGTTTAGGTTTAGGTTTAAGTTAGGTTTAGGTTATAGGTTTTGGGATTTGGGAATAGTTTTAGGTTATAGGTATAGGTTTAGGTTAGGTTATAGGTTGTTTAAGGATAGGTTATAGGTTTTGAGATTTGAGAATGGGTTTGGGTTTAGGTCATAGGTTTTGGTATTGGTTAAGGTTATAGGTTTTGGGATTTGAGAATGGGTTCGGGTTTTGGTTATAGGTTTTGATTTTGGTTTAGGTTATAGGTTTTGGTTAAGGTTATAGGTTATAGGTTTAGGTTTATGTTAAGGTTAGGTTTCGGTTATAGGTTTTGGGATTTGGGAATAGTTTTAGGTTATAAGTAAAGGTTTAGGTTAGGTTATAGGTTAAGGTTTAGGGATAGGTTATAGGTTTTGGGATTTGAGAATGGGTTCGGGTTTAGGTTATAGGTTTTGGTTTTGGTTTAGGTTATAGGTTTTGGGATTTGAGAATGGGTTCGGGTTTAGGTTATAGGTTTTGGTTTTGGTTTAGGTTTTGGTTTAGGTTATAGGTTAAGGTTAGGTTTAGGTTATAGGTTTTGGGATTTGAGAATGGGTTTGGGTTTAGGTCATAGGTTTTGGTATTGGTTTAGGTTATAGGTTTTGGGATTTGAGAATGGGTACGGGTTTAGGTTATAGGTTTTGGTTTTGGTTTAAGTTATAGGTTTTGGTTAAGGTTATAGGTTATAGGTTTAGGTTTAGGTTTAGGTTAGGTTTAGGTTATAGGTTTTGGGATTTGGGAATAGTTTTAGGTTATAGGTATAGGTTTAGGTTAGGTTATAGGTTAAGGGTTAAGGATAGGTTATAGGTTTCGGGATTTGAGAATGGGTTTGGGTTTTGGTCATAGGTTTTGGTATTGATTTAGGTTATAGGTTTTGAGATTTGAGAATGGGTTCGGGTATAGGTTATAGGTTTTGGTTTTGGTTTAGGTTATAGGTTTTGGTTTTGGTTTAGGTTATAGGTTTTGGTTAAGGTTATAGGTTATAGGTTTAGGTTTATGTTAAGGTTAGGTTTAGGTTATAGGTTTTGGGATTTGGGAATAGTTTTAGGTTATAAGTATAGGTTTAGGTTAGGTTATTGGTTAAGGTTTAGGGATAGGTTATAGGTTTTGGGATTTGTGAATGGGTTTGGGTTTAGGTTATAGGTTTTGGTTTTGGTTTAGGTTATAGGTTTAAGTTTAGGTTTAGGTTATAGGTTTTGGGATTTGTGAATAGTTTTAGGTTATAGGTATAGGTTTAGGTTAAGTTATAGGTTAAGGTTTTAGGATAGGTTATAGGTTTTGGGATTTGAGAATGGGTTTGGGTTTAGGTCATAGGTTTTGGTATTGGTTTAGGTTATAGGTTTTGGGATTTGATAATGGGTTCGAGTTTAGGTTATAGGTTTTGGTTTTGGTTTAGGTTATAGGTTATAGGTTTAGGTTTATGTTAAGGTTAGGTTTAGGTTATAGGTTTTGAGATTTGGGAATAGTTTTAGGTTATAAGTATAGGTTTAGGTTAGGTTATAGGTTAAGGTTTAGGGATAGGTTATAGGTTTTGGGATTTGAGAATGGGTTCGGGTTTAGGTTATAGGTTTTGGTTTTGGTATAGGTTATAGGTTTTGGTTTAGGTTATAGGTTATAGGTTTAGGATAAGGTTTAGGTTTTGGTATTGGTTTAGGTTATAGGTTTTGGGATTTGAGAATGCTTCGGATTTAGGTTATAGGTTTTGGTTTTGGTTTTGGTTATAGATTTTGGTTTAGGTTATAAGTTAAATGTTTAGGATAAGTTTTAGGTTTAGGTTTAGGTTTAGGTTATAGGTTTTGGGATTTGAGAATGGGTTCAGGTTTAACTTATAGGTTTTGGTTTTGGTTTAGGTTATAGGTTTTGGGATTTGAGAATGGGTTCGAGTTTAGGTTATAGGTTTTGGTTTTGGATTAGGTTATAGGTTTTGGGATTTGAGAATGGGTTCAGGTTTAGGTTATAGGTTTGGGTTTTGGTTTAGGTTATAGGTTTTAGTTAAGGTTATAGGTTATAGGTTTAGGTTTAGGTTAAGGTTAGGTTTAGGTTATAGGTTTTGGGATTTGAGAATAGTTTTAGGTTATAGGTATAGGTTTAGGTTATGTTATAGGTTAAGGTTTAGGGATAGGTTATAGGTTTTGGTTTAGGTTATAGGTTATAGGTTTTGGTTTTGGTTAAGGTTTGGTTTAGGTTATAGGTTTTGGGATTTTAGAATGGGTTCAGGTTTAGGTTATAGGTTTTGGTTTTGGTTTAGGTTATAGGTTATAGGTTTAGGATAAGGTTTAGGTTTAAGTTTAGGTTATAGATTATGAGATTTGAGAATGGGTTCGGGTTTAGGTTATAGGTTTTGATTTTCATTTAGGTTATAGGTTATAGGTTTTAAGTTTAGGATAAGGTTTAGGTTTAGGTTTAGGTTATAGGTTTTGGGATTTAAGAATGGGTTCAGGTTTAAATTATAGGTTTTAATTTTGGTTTAGGTTATAGGTTTTGGTTAAGGTTATAGGTTATAGGTTTAGGCTTAGGTTAAGGTTAGGTTTAGGTTATTGGTTTTGAGATTTGGGAATAGTTTTAGGTTATAAGTATATGTTTAGGTTAGGTTATAGGTTAAGGTTTAGGGATAGGTTATAGGTTTTGGTTTAGGTTATAGGTTATAGGTTTTGGTTTTGGTTAAGGTTAGGTTTTGGTTATAGGTTTTAGGATTTGAGAATGGGTTCATGTTTAGGTTATAGGTTTTGGGGTTAGGTTTAGGTTATAGGTTTTAGGATTTGAGAATGGGTTCAGGTTTAGGTTATAGGTTTTGGTTTTGGTTTTGCTTATAGGTTACAGGTTTAGGATAAGGTTTAGGTTTAGGTTATAGGTTATGGGATTTGAGAATGGGTTTGGGTTTAGGTGATAAGTTTTGGTTTAGGTTATAGGTTTTGGGATTTGAGAATGGGTTCGGGTTTAGGTTATAGGTTATAGGTTTAGGATAAGGTTTGGGTTTAGGTTTAGGTTATAGGTTTTGGGATTTGAGAATGGGTTCAGGTATAGGTTATAGGTTTTGGTTTTGGTTTAGGTTATAGGTTTTGAGATTTGAGAATGGGTTCGGGTTTAGGTTATAGGTTTTGGTTTTGGTTTTGGTTATAGGTTATAGGTTAAGGTTAAGGTTATAGGTTATAGGTTTAAGTTTAGGTTAAGGTTAGGTTTAGGTTATAGGTTTTGGGATTTGGGAATAGTTTTAAGTTATAGGTATAGATTTAGGTTAGGTTATAGGTTAAGGTTTAGGGATAAGTTATAGGTTTTGGGATTTGAGAATGGGTTCGGGTTTAGGTCATAGGTTTTGGTATTGGTTTAGGTTGTAGGTTTTGGGATTTGAGAATGGGTTCGGGTTTAGGTTATAGGTTTTAGTTTTGGTTTAGGTTATATGTTATAGGTTTAGGTTATGGGTTTAGGTTAAGGGTGTGGTCCCTGTAAATACAAATATAAATATAAACACGTCCTGTCCAAATGACCAGACCCTTTCAATGTCGTCCATAGAAAATGGACAGTTTCATCATGGTCATAACAGCGGTTCCTACCTTCCAGAGACCCCCGCTCTTCCGGATAGCTCAGACGCACATCCGGGTCTGTTCCATTAATTTTGAGTAAATACATAAACACGGCCTATCTAAATGGCCAGGCCCCTCCAATGTTGTCCATAGGAAATGGACAGCTTCATCATGGTCATAACAGCGGTTCTCACCTTCTAGGGACCCCCGCTCATCCGGATAGCTCCAACGTACATCTGGATCTGCTCCATCAATTTCGAGCAAATACATAAACACGGCCTGTCAAAATGGTCAGGCCCCTCCAATGCTGTCTATAGAAAATGGACAGTTTCATCATGGTCATAACAGCGGTTCCCACCTTACAGGGACCCCCGCTCAACATCCGGATAGCTCCGATGCACATCCAGGTCTGCTCCATCAATTTCGAGCAAATACATTTAAAAACAGGGTAGGCATCTATTTTTTTATGGATGAAAACCAATCTTGAAGACTATTCATCAGGCAGTCCCTACAATGGATAATAGTTAGACATTGAATGATTAAAAGCATTAACCACTTCTGTTGCTTTTCTGCATATACACAAGATTCATAAGCTGAAAAATTGCTATTGAGTTCGTGTTTTATGTTCGGTTAGTAGAGACGGACAAGCTCTTTATACCATATGACCTACAGCTGATGAAAATTTCAAGTAAATTGTACGAGGTTTATAATAATCATGGAGATTGAAAAATTTTCAAGTATGTGCATTTCAATCTGAGTTATTTTTCTAATCATGATAGCCTTGGGAGGGTTGATACGAGGGATGAGTTAATTACAAGAGGCCTGATTAAAACTGTATTGGGTTATCTTGCCAGACATAATCAATTCTAGACCAGCAAGATAACCCAATATAGTTTTAATCGGCCTCTTGCAATCAACCCATCCCTCGTATCAACCCTCACAAGGCTATCGTCATTAGAGAAATAACTCAGACTGAAATGCACATACTTGAAAATTTTCTAATCTCCAAGATTACTGTAAACCTCGTACAATTTACTTGAAAATTTTATAACATGAAATAGTACATGAGTGAGAGAAGAGAACGCAACCTTTTATATAAAAGCCAAAAATTGATAGGTTGGGATTGTCCTATCGAGGAGATTCTTAGGCATAGTCCATCTGTTGTTGGGACAAACACGCATGGGTTTGGATTATTAGACCATGGACCCCACCTGTCATTAAAAACCAAGGATTAAAATGGTGTGACAATATATATATATATATATATATATATATATATATATATATATATATATATATATATATATATATATATATATATATATATAAATCCCTTGTGTAGTATTTGTGGATTATGTATTTGTGGATAATGTATAGTTGTGTACTATCATTTATACAAGAACATGTCCTGACTATATATGGACACACATGCTAAGACATACGTATGTGAGATTGGTGAAGCTAAATTTCAATGGATCACATTAACTCGACAAAATCAAATGTCAAGGTCAGTCTTGGGGTGTTGTCATTCCACTATTAGCTCATATATGATAGTTACACATATGATGAACAGTTTCAATCTTTGGATCATCTGTACATGTGGGCCCATGATGGTGATCCTGAACCAACACATAGGGGAAGCAAAACCCATAAAGAAGATCTACCCCTAGCCAAACAACCACATAAACTATAACAACCATCAAACTACATTCATACAGGTCATAAAGAAACAAGATAAGGAAAAAAAAATAAGGCATCATTTTTTAATCCATGTCTTAACCCAATCCGTTGATTTCTCACAAACATCACGGTGCTCCCTTTGCTTCCCGCCTACTATGACAGGCAACCCTCTCCTTGCCATAGCAATCCTCATTTTGGATAGCAGATACTCACCATCTCTTCAGATACTCACCAATATTGGACATTTGTTTGTCTAATTTATACCACTTATTCTTTTTTATTTACCATTCCTTTTGATTTCCACAGTTTGACACCTAGGATCATTCAGTTGGTATGATTTTCAAGTTGTCGCTGACTTATAATGGGCCTTATTTATCTGGATGGTTTCAATTGAGAAACATAAATGCCTGGCTAGGGGTATACACATGCATGGATTTTAACACCCTATAAGCGTATGGAATGAATTGTTTCAAATTGTGCTTTCACATAATCATACATATGCATGGATGTGAATAGCTGCCAAAAGCATATCAAATGAATCCCTTCAAACTGTATATTTACTGATGCAACACTTCATCCTGTCTAATAATGTAAAAAATAGGTATAAGAGCGCAAGTAAATTCATAATGGAGTGAGAATTTGCCTGATGTTCATCCCTACCTAGAAAACAATGACAGCATAAGGCACTGTTTTGATGTACTTCGATTTGGGTGTACTGAATATTCCGCGCAAAGGTAAGCATCCATGTCTTTGTTGTGTTTAGTGCATAAGTCTGTGTATATGTCTTTGTTGTGTTTTCAATATGTTTGGTACATATATATCACAGATCATCTTCTCAAACTTACTCTGAAGGTATGATGCCAAAAGGTTTTTTTTTTTCTTTTCTCTTCTTTTTTTTTTCTTCTCTTTCAATGGCAGGTATGATGCAATGATCATACTGGCGATGTATAAAATATGAGAAATGTGATGGCTAGTCAGTAGAGTAGGATATCAAACCCAACTCTCTCCAAAAGCACCAATGTGGTGCCTTCATGCAAAGATCCATATGGCCCAGAAAATAGGCTGGTCTATCAGAAGGCCCTTGCATGTATGAAGAAAATGGATAGTTAAAGCATTGGCCAGTACTCCAGATTTGACATCCAAACAAGTCCCAACTGACGAATACTGGAAAAAGGCCTGCTTATTGAGTCATGACACATATAAGGTGCCCAGCCTGCCTCAAAAACAGGCCACAAGCATATCGCTCTTGGGGTTGTAAAAGAAACCTAGGGACAGTCGTTCTTCAGACGCATTCGCAATCACGCGATGATCGACGCTCTTGTAATTGACATTGCTCAACACCGAAGATTTCATTTATTTACCAACCAATCCTTATTACCCAAATAATTAACCGTTTCTCAATTATTTCTTTTCTCTATAATAATAATAATAATAATAAAAGCTACCTGCAGCACGTGCCTTCAGATATATCCATGAAGCATGGCGTGGGTTTCGGACACTACTGGTCAGTTCTGGAAAGGATTTGTAATCCCACCACCATGAATGTGTTTTGTCCGGGCTGTATATACATTTTGCCAGATCATTACAGGGCATGGCCAGGAAATGTACAATCCATTCTCCGTGGACCACACAATAATAAACAAGGGTGATTGAACGCCCACCATTAAAAGCTTCTTGGTTGCCATAAAAGTTTTCGATCAAGCTGATATTTGTGTTTTTCGTTCATCTAGGTCTGTGTGACCTTGTAAACAGATTGGATGGAAAATAACATCATGGTGCGCCCTAAGAAGGTTTCAACAGTGAGCTCCATTTTCCCAGCTGTTTCCTATGGTGCAGTTCACTTGAGCTTTGGATATGCCTTATTTTTGAGCTCATGCTCTAAAATGAGCTGGAAAATATGATAGAAACACATATATCATGGTGGGCCCTACAAAGTTTGGGCTATGTCGGTCCAGGGATATTCCTTGAGACAGGTGCTGCAGGCAATTGGCCTTTTCATCCTGGTGCAGCCCACCCTTTTCACCATTCTGAGCTTCTACTCCAGTGTCATAAACAGGAAAAAAATCCCACCAAACATCATATTTTAGACTAGCAATAGGTTGGATGGAAAATAAACTCTATGGTGGACCACTGTCACGTGGGATAGTGGGCCCCATAGCGTATACATGTATTAGCCCCACCGTGGTCCATTCCATTGATAGTTGTGGGGTCCATGGACACCATTAAAAACTTCTTAGGGTCCAATGTAAGGTTTATTTTCCATCCAACCCTAAATCCCCAAGTCTCCAAATCCATAAATCCCTAAATCCCTAAATCCCCAAATCCCTAAATCAGTATTGAGATTGAGAGAGATTGATAGAGAGAGAGAGAGAGATACCTCACGGTCAACTGAGCTTCAGAGAGAGAGAGAGAGGATGTCTGGGCGTGCGTGGGTAGGGCGTCTGGCAACGGTCCGTGAGAGAGAGGAAGAGAGATACAGAGAGACAGAGAGGTGGAGGATGCGAGAGAAACAGAGAGGGGACAAGGAGGAGAGATCAAAGAGAGAGGAAGAGAGAGTCGGTGAGAGAGAAGAGGGAGAGGAGGGAGAGAGCACTGGAGGAAGAGAGAGCAGAGAGAGAGAGAGAGAGAGAGAGAGAGAGAGAGAGAGAGAGAGAGAGAGAGAGTTATGTCATTTTGGGTGTAGGGCATCTCTTGAACGCCCTACTTTGACTGACGGCCCCAAGTTCTGTGGGCCCACTATGATGTATTTGTTATATCCACACCGTCCATCCATTTTGAGATATCATTTTAAGTCAGGAGCCTAAACTTAGGGCAGATAAAAATCTGTAGTGGACCCCACCACAGAAAATAGTGGGGAGAGTGATTCTCACCGTTGAAACTATGTTAAGGCCCATCGTGATGTTTATTTGAAATTAAACTTGTTCAAACATTAAAAAATACCTTAAATAAGGTAAAACACAAATGTCATCTTGATATAAAACTTTTATTGCCGTTAAAAGTTTTTAATGGTGGGCGTCATTGTCCCACTGTTTTTTGTGTTGGGGCCCACTGGAGCTTTGGATTTAACTCGTTCTTTGGATATTGTCCTAAAATGATCTCTACAAATGGATGGAAGGTGTGGATATAAAACTCACATCATGGTGGGGCCCAAAAATGAGAGTACATAAAATATCAGGTGGACCACACCACATGAAAACAATAGTGATTAGATATTCATCATTAAAATTCTCATAAGGCTGTACCATTTACTTAGCATCCAATCCTATTAAACGAAGTAGACGTAAGGTTGTACTGTTTATTTGACATCCTTTAGAAGTTTTCAAAGGTAAGCATTCCATGGATCCTTTATATTTTATTTATTTTGAGCTTAGCACAGATATTGTCAAGTCGGTAGTTCTCAATAACATGTTCAAATAATTTGGTGCCAATTCATATTTTAGATATGAAAATCCTGAACTTAGTTTCTTTTGTCATGGTAGCTTAAGGCCTATTTATGATCTAGCTGCATCTCTGGTTAAAAGCGACACTTTTGTATAAGGAGCATTTTGACTAATAAACCATGCCTTGATTCCTTGTTAAATCAATCATAAGTTATGAACTAAAAATTTGAGATCTTTTTTTTGTTTAACATTTGGGTATGAGGAGCTTTTTTTTTTTTTTTTTAACAGGTAAAATGCCTATTGATCTATACACATACATGTAAATAAACTAACAACATGCTTAGTCATCTTTCACACATAGATATAGACCATAAACATGAGAAAATATCACATAAGGGCCCACCACCTTTCATGCCAATACATCATGCTGGTAAGACATCCCAGCCGCACAAAATATGCGTTGCACCATGATCATTTCATGTCATCAAAATTTGGTCCATTGACTCACTAGGTGAGTAACACACCTGCATTGAGTAGGACCATTGGCTTTCGATTGATTTCAACGATGCGGCCTATCCATTGAGGGGACCAACCTGATTTGCCACAGGTGATTTTCATAAGTGGCCCACTTTTTACTTATGGGGATGTATGTGAAAGTCCATATTTGTCCAGTTGGTGTAGTCTTTCTTCGAGTGTCCAACATTCCCACACTTGAAACAATTCGAGTTCATTTGGAGAGGTCATTTTAGGACATCAACCAAGGAATGAGTCAGATCAAAATCTTTAGTAGGCTCGACCACAGAAAATAATGTAGAGAGTGACACCCACCATTTAAAACTTCTAAGGGCTGTAAAAGTCTTCGATCAAGCTAATTTTCACTCTTTTCACATATTTAATGTCTGTGTTAACTTATGAACAGGTTGAATCTCAAATAAATATCACAGTGGACCTTTAGAAGGTTTCAATGGTGCATCACTCTCTCCACTAGTTTCTACGGTGGAGTCAATCCAGCTTTCGATCACTCATTCTATTCTCTTGATCATGCCCTAAAATGATATCTCAAGATAGATGGACGGTGTGCATAAAATACATATTTAATGGTAGGGCTTATATAACTCAGTGACGTCACTTTAGTAGCCAATATCGCTACTCATGTTAGTAGCTAATCCAAGTGTAAATTTGGATTAAGATTATATTTATGTTTTCTTTCATTCATGTCATATGCTAAAAAAATCATTACAGTGAGCCCTAGGAAAGTGTACCTACACTTAACATTAATTTCCTATGTTGTGGTCCACTTTAGATTAAGGATCTGCCTCATTTTTTTGATCATGTCCCGAAGAAATCTAGCAAAATGGATAGACCGCGTGGATAAAACACACAACATGGTGGGCCTATAACACCTTGACACGAATAAGCAACAGTGGTGATTAATATCCACTAATAAAATTTCTTGTGGTCTACAGAAGAGTTGGATCAAGCTTGATATAGGTTTGTGTGATCTTGTTAAATGGCAAATAAACGTAACGGTGGACCTTAAGAAGTTTTTAACGGTGGACCATCAATCACCTTAGATTTGGATCTGTTTCATTTTTTGGCACAAGCTCTAAAATGAGCTGGCATACCTAATGGGTGGCGTGGATATATCAAAACATCAGGTGGGCCCCACTGTCACAGCCTCCCCAAATCAGAACCAATCCCGATTCCAGTGCAAGAAAGAAAAGAAAAGAAAACCCCAAGTTAGGGTTGACCTGACTCGACCCGATTTTAAAATAGACCTTGTCTGAACTCGACCCAACTCAGTACCAAGTCCAGCATGCCTGGCCCGATCTGAGTTTAGGTCTAGCCTGGACTAATCCACATACATCACAGTGGGCCCCACAAGACTTAAAAACAGAAATCGGATTGCGTACTGAGTTACTCAGTACACTCTTATCGTACTGAGTAAAATCTGTTGGGTCCATCGTGAATGTATCTGGTCCATCCACGCCATCCATCCATTTTTCCATCTTATTTTACATGTTGAGAAAAAAATTTAAGCATACCCAAAGATCAAGTGGACCATACCACACAAAACAGTTGGAATAATTATTTCCACCGTTGAAACCTTTATAGGGTCCACAGTGATGTTTATTTCTCATCCAACCTGTTCATAAGATCACAAAAACATGCATGAAGGAAAATTAGAAAAACAAGCTTGATCCAAAACTTCTGTGGCCCCCAATAAATTTTCAATGGTAGATGTTCAATTCACACTGTTTCCTGTGGTGTGGTCCAATTGAGGTTTGGATATACTTCGTTTTTTGGGTCAAACCCTAAAATTATCAGGTAAATGGATGGGCAGAGTGGATAAAATACATAAATCAAGGTGGACCCCACAGATCAGTACGCAATCCGCTTCCTAAAAACGAGCCCAAAATAAAAGTTAAAAACATTCCCCCGTCCGCCCCTCCCAAAACCCAAATCCCTCAAAACCCAAATTCCGCGCCCGCCCCTCTCCCAAACCGTCTCTCTCTCTCTCTCTCTCTCTCTCTCTCTCTCACCTGGCCATCGGTTTCCAATCCCTCTCCCACAAGCAAATGCGCCCGGCCCTCTTTTCCTAACACCTCTCTCTCTCTCTCTCTCACTCGGTAGGGTTTCGAAATCCCCCATTCACCACAAACCTACCATAGATCTGTGAGAGAGACTTGGAGAGCACTCGAAAGAAGAAGAAGAAGAAGAAGAAGGAGAGAAAATCCAGACATCTCAGACATCTATCCTGTGAACCATCTACGATCTCTAGCTCCTCAAAACAACGGTTACTCTCTCTCTCTCTCAATGCCGATTTATGGATTTGGGGATTTAGTAATTTATGGATTTTTGATTTTGTGGGCTTTTGATGGTGTTTGGGGCTTGAGTGTCTGGTTCCCCGATAATGTTGATTTAATGTTTCTCAGAGGAGATTTTGTGATTTTTATGCATTTTGATGATAAAGATTTTTGGGTTTTTTGTTTTTGGGTTTGAATTGATTAGACACTTGATCAAGTTGTGTCTGAATCTGTGGTCCTGAACAAACTTGGAAGGTGGCTTAGATCATTCTGCAGAATCAGTAACATGATTGTCTTTGAAGCTTGTGAAAAAAGTAACCTTTGAGAAATATCAATGGATGTATTGGAGTTATCAATTGAAATTAAATCTGGTACGACAAACAGATCAAATTGCATTGCAGTATTCATTGCACCATCATCTATACCTTATCCTAACTAATTGGGGTCGGCAACATGAATTCTATTCCCTTCTGTCTGGATTCATGAAGTTAGTTATGACATAAGTTTGATGCTGGCTGCCAATGTGATGCAACCTTCCCTCTGTCCCTGGGACTAGCAATGAGAGCACAAAACTCCTGTTAAATCTATGTAATAAGTTTTCAATCAAGCTCTATCTAGTAGTCTAAATTACATAAGTCTGATGACAATCAACCAGCTGATTACAATCCACGAGTTCATTGTAGTATTCATTAAATAGAAAAAAGAAAAAAATTAAGTGTAAGTGTTTTCTTGTAGGTAAAAGGGTGATCCTGAATGGTGGGCCTTGATGGTTAAGACAAGCAGTTACTGATCCTCCCATGCTGTTGTCTAAAGCCAGTATTTGGAAGATGGGTGCCACATCATTGTAATCCCTACCAGGGAAGGTTTGTTAAAGTCGGAATCTTCCTTGCAAGCGTTGTGGTCTAGTGAATGGTATTGGTTTTGAGCAGGCCAGTTGATCTAAGCAAGCTTGGTTTCCGGGACGTATTGGATCTACAATGGAGCATGTGAATATATGGTAAAAGATCATGGAAATCCATCTGTAGGAAGATGAAGATGTTAGTGAAGGGGTCTGTTTCCTTGGGAAAGGGAATAAAGAATGACCAAGGGGAACTACATATAGAAAGATGGGAGTTTATAGAGGTGCCATTGCTGAATTCATAAGCTTCTCATCTGATGCAGGAGTCGCATCAAGGATGGATCCTTAAAGTCAGTAAATGGATAGCTTGGGTAATCCATTTATTCATCTGGAATTGTAAACAATGATAAATTCCTGTGTGTTCAAAAGGGTCTACTTGTATTAGATTAGAAATACTTCCAACTTTCAAATATTCCAAGTAGCATTGTTTCTTTGTTATGTTGTTGAACATGTCTACTATTTACTGTTTGGAGTTGTGTACACAACCATCCGAGCTGTGCATCAGATTGGCCTAGCTATGGAGATAACGTGGTCCAATTCAGGATGGTACACTCATCAGGCAGACCATTTTTGTATGTTGAATGTGGACAGTTGGCAACTCCTTTTAAAAGCGTCTATTATTTTGGTACATGTATTATGGTAGCTGAGTTGACCTGTTTATGTATCCTTCATGTGCTGAATGTATCGCCATGTCTAGAGATGTGTGTCGACTTAACCTGTTAGTATTACTGTTGGAGGGCAACAATCTTGGTATAGCATCTTACTATTGTCTGGAGTTCTTATTTACTTTTGCTCTATCTGATTCTCCTATTGGATGATCCTAATCATCAAAGAGAATTCATTTCTGTTCTTTGCTATAAAATCAAGAAGTGGGGTGTGTTTCTTTTTAAAATTGTTAGCATACCTCTTGCATAGTTTATTTGTTTAGGATGTGTTTGGATAAACAACTGAATTGATTCAGTTCATTCAATGGGATATGACATTTTCTACTTCTCAAATGGATAAGCTTGCTTGAAATTGCTACTAGTTGCATTTCAGGTCCAACTTGTAAGTTAGATAATTAGTTACTCGTTTGAGGATTTCTGTGGGGCCATACATAGATATGGTGTGTTTTTGGTGGCATAGAAATCGCTCAAATTGTCCCATTTTAGAAAGTTAAAGGTTAAATGGATAGTATGCTTTCATATAATCTATTTCAATGTTCATGCTTGATCCGTGGTCCATCTCTTCATTTCTCTCTAGATATGTTTCTTCTATTCCGTATCCAATGCCAAATATCTTTACATTGCTTTAGATATTTGGCATCAGAATGTAACGTAAGATAAACTTATCTAGAGAGGCATGGGGAGATGCTACTGGATTTTCGGCGTGAATGTTTAAATGAGAATATGAAAGTATTACAATCTATCCAATCTTGAATGAGTAACTAATTTAGAATTTCATTGTATTAGCTTAGAAAATGTTGGAGCAGACTCGGATGTGCGTCAGAACTATGTGGATGTTGAGCGGGGGTTCCTGGAAGGTGGGAACCGCTACTTATGTTCGGGTAAGATAAGATGCATGATTTTCCTTTTCAACTGTTCGTCATATACTGACAGTACTTGTTTCAATTTTCTTAGATGGATGATGAATGTATTTACAAATGTAAATGAAAATAAACAACTTATGATATATATATATATATATATATATATATATATATATATATATATATATATATATATATATATATATATATATATATACACACACAATGGAGGATACCTTAGTTAGGGGGACATGAAATTCTTGTAACTTATGGTATGGTGCCCCAATATAAGTTGTATGTTACTAGTATGTAGTAGATAATACTAGAGAACACTTAAACCTGATCCATAACTCGAAACTAAACTTGATTCCCTAAACATAGACCTAAACCTATAACCTAAACTTAAACCTATGACCTAAACCTATAACCTAGACCTAAACCTATGACCTAAACCTAAAACTTATAACCTAAACCTAAACCTATAACCTAAACCTATACTTATAACCCTAACCTAAACTTATAACCTTAACCTTAACCTAAATCTAGACTTATAACCTAAATCTAAACATTAACCAAAACCTAAACCTAAACTTAAAAACCTAACCCTAAACTTAAAAACCTAAACCTAAACTTATAACGTAAACCTATAACCTAAACCCGATCCCGAACCCGAACCTTAACTTATAACCTATAACCTAAACCTTATCCCATAACCTATAGCCTATTCCCATACCCAAAACCTAGAACTATAAACTAAACCTAAACTTATAACCTTAACCTAAACTCATAATCTTAACCTAAACCTAAACATATAAGCTAAACCTATAACATAGCCTAATCTTAAAGCTATCTTCGTAGACTGACTCTAGTCTTTTCATTGTAGAGATGGATAAGAGTTGGATGCGAGTTAAGAACAGGTTTGGCCCAGAGTATAAATAAGGGGTTCAAGAGTTCATGAAATTTGCATAAAATGGGGCAGATTCAGGGAATAGGATTAGGTGTCCATGTCGAAAATGTATGAACTTGATATACAAGACTTTAAACAAAGTAGAGGATGATTTTTTCATAGTTGGGATTGACCCAGGTTACACTTGGTGGGTCTATCATGGTGAAGATATGACCCATAAAGATGAGGCCACTAAAGTCAATGAGGACCCAATTGTGCCGGATAACGAGGGTGAAGACATTGACGAAATGTAAGATATCATAGGTAATGTGTTCAGGGAAATAACTGCGGATACTGATTTTACAGCGACAAGCAGTAGCCAAGATATTCCTCCAACAGGTGATGTTGAATTAGATAAGTTTAGTAGGTTGTTGAGGGATGCGCAACGTCCACTTTATTCAGGGTGTAAGAACTTCTCCAAGTTGAATTTTCTTACAAAGTTACTTCATTTGAAGACAATAAATTGTTAGAGTAACAAATCATTCGACATGTTGCTTAAGTTGCTGAAAGAAGCATTACCGGTTAGTGAGACATTGCCTAAGTCTCATTACGAGACAAAATCCTTGATGCGAGACTTGGGCCTTGGTTATGAACGAATCTATGCATGTATAAATGATTGTTTATTGTATAGGGAAGAGCATGATAAGGATGATCAATGTAAAAAATGTGGAGAGTCTAGGTGAAAGTATGACAAAGCTGGGCATAAGAAAATCCTGCAAAAGGTGTTAAGGTACTTCCCATTGAAACTCAGATTACAAAGATTGTTTATGTCTCATAAGACGGCTGAAGATATGAGGTGGCATAAGGAGAAACACATTCATGATAATAGTACCCTGAGGCACCCTGCGGACTCTGAAGCCTGGTAAAATTTTGACAAGCAACATGACTGGTTTGCAGAGAATTCTCATAATGTTTGACTAGGCCTTGCAAGTGATGGTTTTAATCCATTTGGTAATATGAGTAGCTCGTACAGTATGTGGCCAGTGGTACTTATGCCCTAAAATTTACCTCCTTGGTGATGTATGAAGGAGTCATTTTTTATGATGTCATTGCTTATTCGTGGACCCAGGTCACCTGGGAATGACATTGATGTGTATTTACGACCGTTAATAGATGAATTAAACGAGTTGTGGAGTCAAGGTGTAGAAACATATGACACGTTTGCAGGACAGACATTTCGAATGCACGCAGCGGTCTTATGGACAATAAATGACTTTCCTGCGTATGAAAATTTGTCTGGGTGGAGCACGAAGGGCAAGTTGGCTTGTCCTATATGTGGTATTGAGACTTGTTCATTATCATTGAAGCATGGTAGAAAAACGTATTATATGGCTCATCGTCGCTTCCTTCCGAGCGATCATAGTTGGCGCAGGAAGACGATGATCTTTGATGACAAATAAGATCATAGGCCACCCCCGAAAGAGCTATCTGGAGAAGATGTGATACAACAACTGAGTAACATTGGAGAAGTTACATTTGGTAAGGCATTGCACTTGAAGAAGAGGAAACGTACAGTACAGGAATATAACTAGAGGAAGAAGAGCATCTTTTTTGAGTTGCCCTATTGGAGTGATTTGAAATTGTGACACAACTTAAATGTCATGCATATTGAGAAAAATATATGTGATAATGTCTTCGGAACATTGATGATCATAGAGAAGAAAATAAAAGACAGTGTCAAGACTCTATTGGATCTATAAGAAATGGGTTTAAGGAAAGAGTTACACTTGCAACCACATGAAAATTTATATACTATACTAGCAGCCTGCTATACGTTGATAAAAATAGAGAGAAATCGTTTATGTGAATGGTTGAGATCGGTAAAGTTTCCGATGGGTATGCGTCAAACATATCTCGGCGCGTAAATATTACGGACTGTAAGGTAACAGGCCTGAAAAGTCATGATTATCATGTCCTTCTGCAACGTCTACTGCCGGTTGCAATTCATGGATTCCTGAGCAAGGATATCAGTGCTGTGTTGATTGAGTTGGGGATATTCTTTAAGGATTTGTGTTCGAAATCGTTAAATGTAGATGGTATTAAACGACTGGAGAGGGACATTGCCGTAATACTTTGTAAACTTGAAAGAATATTTCCACCTGCATTTTTTGATGTCATGGTACACCTAGTGATTCATTTACCGCACGAGGCGAAGCTTGCAGGCCCAGTACAATATCGGTGGATGTATCTGATTGAAAGGTGGTAGAACCTATTAATTTTTTTTTCATTCCGTGAACTACATATATCCATGTTTAAAAGCCTGTTAACATATTAATTTTGTGTACAAATACCTTCACACACTTAAATTATTTGTGAGGAACAGGGCACGCCTGGAGGGATCCATAGCTGAGGCGTACATTGATAATAAGTGCCTTACATTTTGCTCCATGTATCTTCATGGCATTGAGACTCGATTCAACCGAGAAGATCGAAATGTCGATGAAGGGTAGGAGATGAACAAGGACTCATATCTGTGTTTGCACATAACGTTCGTCCTTTAGGATCCCTAACGTTTCAAGATATGGACGTTGGGGATCTAGCAAAGGCGAGGTGGTATGTATTGCATAATTGTGAAGAAATATAATCTTACTTAGAGTAAGTCTTCCACCTGATTATTATTTTCTCTGTAAACTCTGAACCTTAATGTTTCTTGCTGATGGCATGTCATTTATGTGTAGCGAACACTTAGATGAGATGAAGTCCAAATTCCCCACAAGTTATAATTGAATGCATCAGGATCAGTTTCCACAATGGTTCGAAAAATGTGTAAGATTTTACATTGTATCTCTCCACACTTAGAATTTTCATTGTATTGCACATTATTTGAACCTAAGAAAATTTCTAAATAATTATATTATGTACTTGATAATAGATGAAAACGTTGCGTACAAGTAACTCTGCGGATGCATCTGATGCACTATACTCGCTGGCATGTGGCCCTGATAGACATGTATCTAGATATATAGGTTATATTGTAAATGGGATTCGATTCCACACCGAAGAACATGACAAGTACAGGTCTACATAAAATAGTAGGGTAGTTGTGAAGGGAACGAATGAGGAGGATGAAATTGACTTTTATGGGATTTTAATGGATATTATTGAGCTGAATTATTGTATGAGAAAGCAGGTGTACTTATTTAGATGCGATTGGTGGGACGTTGGAAATAAGAAGTTGAGAATACAGACTGATAACTACTTTACGAGAATAAATTTATCTCGAAAGTGATTTAAGGATGACCCATTTGTCCTCGCAGCCAAGCCAAACAAGTATTTTACCTCGCTGACACCAAGTTAGGCGGCTCTTGGTACGTGCTGCAGAAAATAAAGCCCAGAAACGTATTTGATGTTCTCGAACCAGAAGTTAACGATAGCGAGGATGGGAAAAATGACACGTCTAGGGTTGAACAAGCATATCAAGAAGACGTGCCGTCTGTGGATACAGGGACTGATTAAAGTGTTGATATTGATGTGGTGCAACTGGATAGAGATGATGTGCCACCTGATTATGTTGATTCCTCAATAGTACGTGACATTGTTAGAGATGATAGCGGTTTCATTGAGGGATCCATTGCAAATGATGAAGAGAAAATACTGATCAACGATAGTGATGGTGAAGAAGAAATAGTCCTAAGCGATAGTGATACAGACGACGATTATCAAATGTACACATCATTTACATGTCATTTTTCAATTCAAATATTTATTTTTAATATAGAATGACAATGTGTAATGGAATTTAACAGGGTTATAGATTAAAGTTTACAGTTTTAATATATTCTGCTTGCATTATAGTGTAATGGTCTAATCATATTTTAATCATCTCTCTAAGCATAAGCATAAATGAATTGTACCGTGAACACTACTTGTATAATGTTTTAGTATATTTCACTTGTATTGACATTATTTAAATTGATAAGTTTGTAGCTTGCACATATTCAGTGATGGCACCAGGTGGGAGAGTACGTCGTTCGCGCACTGGATCTACCCCTTCTACCCGTGATGGGACGGAGCCAGCATCGCCGCCACATGTTGCATCGCAGTCCTCGAATCCCTCAATCACGCATACACCGAGCACTGCATGTAAGTCTATATATATATATATATATATATATATTTCTTTTAATGACTTTGGTTTATGTTTATACTTACATATTTCTTTTGCAGCAGCGTCATCGACCAGCCGACGAGGACGTGGACCCACGCATGGGTTGCTTTTATAGTGACTTACACGCGAGGGTAGGGTGACGGTAGAGTTCCCACAGGACTGTATTAGACCTGTTAGGAACAATGCCAGATTGTTTACGTCGGAGGTCAGTGTCTTACGCCGATCTATGATCCTTGCCATCACCTCCCATTCGGTAGACATGACAGATGATGTGCGGCAGCTCATCCGTCAGTGTCTTCAGGTAAATTTATATGTTATATGTTTTATTTATATATGTATTGCTCGAAATTAATGGAGAAGACCCGAATGTGGGTCGGAGCTATTCGGAAGAGCGGGGGTCCCTGAAAGGTGGGAACCGCTGTTATGACCATGATGAAGCTGTCCATTTTCTATGGACGACATTAGAGGGGCCGGACCATTTGGACAGGACGTGTTTATATAATTGTTCAAAATTAATGGAGCAGACCCGGATGTGCGTCGAAGCTATCTGGAAGAGTGAGGGTCCCTGAAAGGTGGGAACCGCTGTTATGACCATGATGAAGCTGTCCATTTCCTATGGACGGTATTGGAAGGGCCTGGCATTTTGGACAGGCCGTGTTTATATTTGTATTTGTATTTGCAGGGACCACACCTTTAACCTAAATCCGAACCGATTCTCAAATCCAAAAATCTATAACTTAAACCAAAACCAAAACTTGTAACCTAAACCCGAACCCATTCTCAAATCCCAAAACCTATAACCTAAACATGAACCCATTCTCAAATCCCAAAACCTATAACCTAAACCTAAACCTAAACCCTATCCAAAACTTATAACATATAACCTATAACCTAAACCAAAACCAAAACCTATAACCTAAACCCGAACCCATTCTCAAATCTCAAAACCTATAACCTAAACGAAAACCAAAACCTATAACCTAAACCCGAACCCATTCTCAAATCCCCAAACCTTAACCTATAACCCAACCTAAACCTACACATGTAACCTAAAACTATTCCCAAATCCCTAATCCAAAACCAAAACCTATAACCTAAACCCAAATCCATTCTCAAATTCCAAAACCAATAACCTATCCCTAAACCTTAACCTAACCTAAACCTATACCTATAACCTAAAACTATTCCCAAATCCCAAAACTTATAACTTAAACCTAACCTTAACCTAAACCTAAAGCTATAACCTATAACTTTAACCAAAACCTATAACCTAAACCAAAACTAAAACCTATAACCTAAACCCAAACCCATTCTCAAATACCAAAACCTATAACCTAAACCAAAACCAAAACCTATAACCTAAATCCGAACCCATTCTCAAATCCCAAAACCAATAACCTAAACTCGAACCCATTCTCAAATCTCAAAACCTATAACCTAAACCAATACCAAAACCTATGACCCAAAATTGAACCCATTCTCAAATCCCAAAACCTATAACCAAAACCAAAACCAAAACCTATAACCTAAACCCAAAACCATTCTCAATTCCCAAAACCTATAACCTAACCCAAACCTATACTTATAACTTAAAACTATTGCTAAATCATAAAACCTATAACCTAAACCTAACCTTAACCAAAACCAAAACCTATAACCTATAACATTAACCAAAACCTATAACTTAAACCCGAACTCATTTTCAAATCCTAAAACTTATAACCTAAACTAAAACCAAAACCTATAACCTAAACCCGAACCCATTCTCAAATCCCAAAACCTATAACCTAAACCTAAACCAAAACGTATAACTTAAACCCGAACCCATTCTTAAATCCCAAAACCTATAACCTAAACCTAAACCTAAACCTTATCCTAAACCTATAACCTAAACCAAAACCTATAACCTAAACCAAAATCAAAACCTATAACCTAAACCCGAACCCATTATCAAATCCTAAAACCTATAACCTAACTTAAACCTATACTTATAACCTAAAGCCTATAACCTAAACCAAAACCTATAACCTAAACCAAAATCAAAACCTATAACCTAAAACCCGAACCCATTATCAAATCCCAAAACCTATAACCTAACCTAAACCTATACTTCTAACCTAAAACCTATAACCTAAACCAAAACCTATAACCTAAACCAAAACCAAAACCTATAACCTAAATCCGAAGCCATTCTCAATTCTTAAAATCTATAACCTAACCCAAAGCTATACTTATAACCGAAAACTATTGCCAAATCCCAAAACCTATAACCTAAACCTAACCTTAACCAAAACCATAACATATAACTTATAACATTAACCAAAACCTATAACCAAAACCCGAACCAATTCTCATATCCCTAAACCAATAACCAAAACCAAAACCAAAACCTAAACCTGAACCCATTCTCAAATCCCAAAACCTATGACCTAAACTAAAACCTAAACCTTATCATAAACCTATAACCAATAACCCAAAAAAAAAACCATAACCTAAACCAAAGCCAAAACCTATGACCAAAACCAGAACCCATTCTCAAATCCCAAAACCTATAACCTAAACCCGAACCCATTCTCAAATCCCAAAATCTATAACATAAACCTTATCCTAAACCTATAACCTAAAACCTAAAATGAAACCTATAACCTAAACCAAAACCAAACCTATAACCTAAACCCGAACCCATTCTCAAATGCCAAAACCTATAACTTAAACCAAAACCAAAACCTATAACCTAAACCCGAACCCATTCTCAAATTCCAAAACCAATAACCTATCCCTAAACCTTAACCTATAACCTAACCTAAACCGATACCTATAACCTAAAACTATTCCCAAATCTCAAAACCTATAACTTAAACCAAACCTTAACCTAAACCTAAAGCTATAACCTATAACTTTAACCAAAACCTATAACCTTAACCAAAACCAAAACCTATAACCTAAACCCAAACCCATTCTCAAATACCAAAACGTATAACTTAAACCAAAACCAAAACCTATAACCTAAACTCGAACCCATTCTCAAATCCCAAAACCTATAACCTAAACCAATACTAAAACCTATGACCCAAAACCAAACCCATTCTCAAATCCCAAAACCTATAACCTAAACCAAAACCAAAACCTATAACCTAAACCAAAACCCAGTCTTAATTTCCAAAACCTATAACCCAACCCAAACCTATACTTATAACTTGAAACTATTGCCAAATCATAAAACTATAACCTAAACCTAACCTTAACCAAAACCAAAACCTATAACCTATAACATTAACCAAAACCTATAACCTAAACCCGAACCCATTCTCAAATTCCTAAACTTATAACCTAAAACAAAACCAAAACCTAAACCTAAACCCGAACCCATTCTCAAATCCCAAAACCAATAACCTAAACCTAAACCTAAACCTTATCCTAAACCTATAACCAATAACATAAAACAAAACCTATAACCTAAACCAAAACCAAAACCTATAACCTAAACCAAAACCCATTCTCAATTCCCAAAACTTATAACCTAACCCAAACCTATACTTATTACTTAAAACTACTGCCAAATCATAAAACCTATAACCTAAACCTAACCTTAACCAAAACCAAAATCAAAACCTAGAACCTATAACATTAACCAAAACCTATAACCTAAACCTGAACCCATTCTCAAATCCCTAAACTTATAACCTAAACCAAAACCAAAACCTAAACCTAAACCCGAACCCATTCTTAAATCTCAAAACCTATAACCTAAACCTAAACCAAAACCTTATCCTAAACATATAACCAATAACCTAAAACAAAACCTATAACCTAAACCAAAACCAAAAACTATAACCTAAACCCGAACCCATTCTCAAATCCTAAAACCTATAACCTAAATCCGAACCCATTTTCAAATCCCAAAACTTATAACCTAAACCGTATCCTAAGCCTATAACCTATAACTTAAAATGAAACCTATAACCTAAACCAAAACCAAACCTATAACCTAAACCCGAACCCATTCTCAAATCCCAAAACCTATAACCAAAACTAAAACCAAAACCTATAACCTAAATCCGAACCCATTCTCAAATCCCAAAACCTATAACCTAAACCAAAACCAAAACGTATAACCTAAACCCGAACCCATTCTTAAATCCCAAAACCTATAACCTAAACCTAAACCAAAACCTTATCCTAAACCTATAACCTAAACCAAAACCTATAACCTAAAACAAAATCAAAACATATAACCTAAACCCGAACCCATTATCAAATCCCAAAACCTATAACCTAACCCAAACCTATACTTATAACCTAAAGCCTATAACCTAAACCAAAACATATAACCTAAACCAAAACCAAAACCTATAACCTAAACCCGAACCCATTATCAAATCTCAAAACCTATAACCTAACCTAAACCTATACTTATAACCTAAAACTATACCCAAATCCCTAAACCTATAGCCTAAACCTAACCTTAACCTAAACCTAAACCTATAACCTATAACCTAAACTAAAACTAAAACCAAAACCAAAACCAAAACCTATAACCTAAACCCGAACCCATTCTCAAATCCCAAAACCTATAACCTAAACCTAAACCTAAACCTTATCCTAAACCTATAACCTAAAACCAAAAATAAAATCTATAACCTAAACCAAAACCAAAACCTATAACCTAAACCTGGACCCATTCTCAAATCCTAAAACCTACAACCTAAACCTAAACCTAAACCTTATTCAAAACCTATAACCAATAACCTAAAACAAAACCTATTACCTAAATCAAAATCAAAACCTATAACCTAAACCCGAACCCATTCTCAAATCCTAAAACCTATAACCTAAACCCGAACCCATTCTCAAATCCCATAACCTATAACCAAAACCTTATCCTCAACCTATAACCTAAAACCTAAAACGAAAACTATAACCTAAACCAAAACCAAACCTATAACCTAAACCCAAACCCATTCTCAAAAGTGAAAACCTATAACCTAAACCAAAACCAAAACCTATAACCTAAACCCGAACCCATTCTCAAATTCCAAAACCAATAACCTATCCCTAAACCTTAACCTATAACCTAACCTAAACCTATACCTATAACCTAAAACAATTCCCAAATCCCAAAACCTATAACTTAAATCTAACCTTAACCTAAACCTAAAGCTATAACCTATAACTTTAAGCAAAACCTAAAACCTAATCCAAAACCAAAACCGATAACCTAAACCCAAACCCATTCTCAAATACCAAAACCTATAACCTAAACCAAAACCAAAACCTATAACCTAAACCCGAACCCATTCTTAAATCCCAAAACCAATAACCTAAACTAGAGCCCATTCTCAAATCCCAAAACCTATCACGTAAACCAATACCAAAACCTATGACCCAAAACCGAACCCATTCTCAAATCTCAAAACCTATAAACTAAACAACAACCAAAACCTATAACCTAAACCCGAACCCATTCTCAATTCCCAAAACCAATAACCTAACCCAAACCTATACTTATAACTTAAAACTATTGCCAAATCATAAACCCTATAACCTAAACCCAACCTTAACCAAAACCAAAACCTATAACTTATAACATTAACCAAAACCTATAACCTAAACCCGAACCCATTCTCAAATCTCTAAACTTATAACCTAAACCAAAACCAAAACCTAATCCTAAACCCGAACCCATTCTCAAATCCCAAAACCTATAACCTAAACCTAAACCTAAACCTAAATCTTATCCTAAACCTATAACCAATAACCTAAAACAAAACCTATAACCTAAACAAAAACCAAAACCTATAACCTAAACCCGAACCCATTCTCAAATCCTAAAACTTATAACCTAAACCCGAACCCATTCTCAAATCTCAAAACCTATAACCTAAACCTTATCCTAAACCTATAACCTATAACCTAAAATGAAACCTATAACCTAAACCAAAACCAAACCTATAACCTAAACCCGAACCCATTCTCAAATCCCAAAACCTAAAACCTAAACTAAAACCAAAACCTATAACCTAAACCCGAACCCATTCTCAAATCCCAAAACCTATAACCTAAACCTAAACCAAAATGTATAACCTAAACCCGAACCCATTCTTAAATCCCAAAACCTATAACCTAAACCTAAACCTAAACCTTATCCTAAACCTATAACCTAAACCAAAACCTATAACCTAAACCAAAATCAAAACCTATAACCTAAACCCGAACCCATTATCAAATCCCAAAACCTATAACCTAACCAAAACCTATACTTATAACCTAAGCCAAAATCAAAACCTATAACCTAAACCCGAAACCATTATCAAATCTCAAAACCTATAACCTAACCTAAACATATACTTATAACCTAAAACTATACCCAAATCCCTAAACCTATACCCTAAACCTAACCTTAACATAAACCTAAACCTATAACCTATAACCTTAACCAAAACCAAAACCAAAACCAAAACCTATAACCTAAACTCGAACCCATTCTCAAATCCCAAAACCTATAACCTAAACCTAAACCTAAACCTTATCCTAAACCTATAACCTCTACCTTAAAATAAAATCTATAACCTAAACCAAAACCAAAACCTATAACCTAAACCCGGACCCATTCTCAAATCCCAAAACCTATAACCTAAACCTAAACCTAAACCTAAACCTTATCCTAAACCTATAACCTATAACCTAAAACAAAACCTATAACCTAAACTAAAACCAGAACATATAACCTAAACCCGAACCCATTCTCAAATCCCAAAACCTATAACCTAAACCAAAACCAAAACCTATAACCTAAACCCGAACTCATTATCAAATCTCAAAACCTATAACCTAACCTAAACCTATACTTATAACCAAAAACCTATAACCTAAACCAAAACGTATAACGTAAACCAAAACCAAAACCTATAACCTAAATCCGAAGCTATTCTCAATTCCTAAAATCTATAACCTAACCCAAAGCTATACTTATAACCGGAAACTATTGCCAAATCCCAAAACCTATAACCTAAATCAAACCTTAAACAAAACCATAACCTATAACCTATAACATTAACCAAAACCTATAACCTAAACCTGAACCCATTCTCATATCCCTAAACCTATAACCAAAACCAAAACCTAAACCCGAACCCATTCTCAAATCCCAAAACCTATAACCTAAACCAAAACCTAAACCTTATCCTAAACCTATAACAAATAACCCAAAATAAAACCCATAACCTAAACCAAAAGCAAAACCTATGACCTAAACCAGAACCCATTCTCAAATCCCAAAACCTATGACCTAAACCCGAACCCATTCTCAAATCCCAAAACTTATAACCTAAACCTTATCCTAAACCTATAACCTATAACCTAAAACGAAACCTATAACCTAAACCAAAACCAAACCTATAACCTAAACTCGAACCCATTCTCAAATGCCAAAACCTATAACCTAAACCACAACCACAACCTATAACCTAAACCCGAACCCATTCTCAAATTCCAAAACCAATAACCTATCCCTAAACCTTAACCTATAACCTAACTTAAACCTATACCTATAACCTAAAACTATTTCGAAATCCCAAAACCTATAACTTAAACCTAACCTTAACCTAAACCTAAAGCTATAACCTATAACTTTAACCTAAACAAAAACCAAAACCTATAACCTAAACCTAAACCCATTCTCAAATACCAAAACCTATAACCTAAACCAAAACCAAAACCTATAACCTAAACTCGAACCCATTCTCAAATCCCAAAACCTATAACCTAAACCAATACCAAAACCTATGACCCAAAATCGAACCCATTCTCAAATCCCAAAACCTATAACCTAAACCAAAACCAAAACCTATAACCTAAACCAAAACCCATTCTCAATTCCCAAAACTTATAACCTTACCCAAACCTATACTTATAACTTAAAACTACTGCCAAATCAAAAAACCTATAACCTAAACCTAACCTTAACCAAACCAAAACCAAAACCTACAACCTATAACATTAACCAAAACCTATAACCTAAATCCGAACCCATTCTCAAATCCCTAAACTTATAACCTAAACCAAAACCAAAACCTAAACCTAAGCCCGAACCCATTCTCAAATCCCAAAACCTATAACCTAAACATAAACCTAAACCTTATCCTAAACCTATAACCAATAACATAAAACAAAACCTGTAACCTAAACCAAAACCAAAACCTATAACCTAAACCAAAACCCATTCTCAATTCCCAAAACTTATAACCTAACCCAAACCTATACTTATAACTTAAAACTACTGCCAAATCATAAAACCTATAACCTAAACCTAACCTTAACCAAAACCAAAACCAAAACCTACAACCTATAACATTAACCAAAACCAATAGCCTAAACCTGAACCCATTCTCAAATCCCTAAACTTATAACCTAAACCAAAACCAAAACCTAAACCTAAACCCGAACCCATTCTCAAATCCCAAAACCTATAACCTAAACCTAAACCTAAACCTTATCGTAAACCTATAACCAATAACATAAAACAAAACCTATAACCTAAACCAAAACCAAAACCTATAACCTAAATCCGAACCCATTCTCAAATCCTAAAACCTATAAACTAAACCCGAACCCATTCTCAAATCCCAAAACCTATAACCTAAACCTTATCCTAAACCTATAACCTATAACTTAAAACGAAACCCATAACCTAAACCAAAACCAAACCTATAACCTAAACCCGAACCCATTCACAAATCTCAAAACCTATAACCTAAACTAAAACCAAAACCTATAACCTAAACCCGAACCCATTCTCAAATCCCAAAACCTATAACCTAAACCTAAAACAAAACGTATAACCTAAACCCAAACCCATTCTTAAATCCCAAAACCTATAACCTAAACCTAAACCTAAACCTTATCCTAAACCTATAACCTAAACCAAAACCTACAACCTAAACCAAAATTAAAACCTATAACCTAAACCCGAACCCATTATCAAATCTCAAAACCTAGAACCTAACCTAAACCTATACTTATAACCTAAAACCTATAACCTAAACCAAAACCTATAACCTAAACCAAAACCAAAACCTATAACCTAAACCCGAACTCATTATCAAATCCTAAAACGTATAACCTAACCTAAACCTATACTTATAACCTAAAACTATACCCAAATCCCTAAACCTATAGCTTAAACCTAACCTTAACCTAAACCTAAACCTATAACATATAACCTTAACCAAAATCAAAACCAAAACCAAAACCTATAACCTAAACCCGAACCCATTCTCAAATCCCAAAACCTATAACCTAAACCTTATCCTAAACCTATAACCTATACCTTAAAATAAAATCTATAACCAAAACCAAAACCAAAACCTATAACCTAAACCCGGACCCATTCTCAAATCCCAAAACCTATAACCTAAACCTTATCCTAAACCTATAACCTATAACCTAAAACAAAACCTATAACCAAAACCAAAACCAAAACCTATAACCTAAACCCGAACCCATTCTCAAATCCCAAAACCTAATACTTAAACCAAAATCAAAACCTATAACCTAAACGCGAACCCATTATCAAATCCCAAAACCTATAACCTAACCTAAACCTATACTTATAACCTAAAACCTATAACCTAAACCAAAACCAAAACCTATAACCTAAACCCGAACCCATTATCAAATCCCAAAACCTATAACCTAACCTAAACCTATAGTTATAACCTAAAGCCTATAACCTAAACCAAAACATAAAACCTAAACCAAAACCAAAACCTATAACCTAAACCCGAACCCATTATCAAATCCCAAAACCTATAACCTAACCTAAACCTATACTTATAACCTAAAACTATACCCAAATCCCTAAACCTATAGCCTAAACCTAACCTTAACCTAAACCTAAACCTATAACCTATAACCTAAACCAAAACTAAAACCAAAACCAAAACCTATAACCTAAACCCGAACCCATTCTCAAATCCCAAAACCTATAACCTAAACCTAAACCTAAACCTTATCCTAAACCTATAACCTATAACCAAAAATAAAATCTATAACCTAAACCAAAACCAAAACCTATAACCTAAACCCGAACCCATTCTCAAATCCTAAAACTTATAACCTAAACCTGAACCCATTCTCAAATCCCAAAACCTATAACCTAAACCTTATCCTAAACCTATAACCTATAACCTAAAATGAAACCTATAACCTAAACCAAAACTAAACCTATAACCTAAACCCGAACCCATTCTCAAATCCCAAAACCTATAACCTAAACTAAAACCAAAACCTATAACCTAAACCCGAACCCATTCTCAAATCCCAAAACCTATAACCTAAACCTAAACCAAAATGTATAACCTAAACCCGAACCCATTCTTAAATCCCAAAACCTATAACCTAAACCTAAACCTAAACCTTATCCTAAAGCTATAACCTAAACCAAAACCTATAACCTAAACCAAAATCAAAACCTATAACCTAAACCCGAACCCATTATCAAATCCCAAAACCTATAACTTAACCAAAACCTATACTTATAACCTAAAACCTATAACCTAAGCCAAAACCAAAACCTATAACCTAAACCCGAACCCATTATCAAATCTCAAAACCTATAACCTAACCTAAACCTATACTTATAACCTAAAACTAAACCCAAATCCCTAAACCTATAGCCTAAACCTAACCTTAACCAAAACCAAAACCAAAACCAAAACCAAAACCTATAACCTAAACCCGAACCCATTCTCAAATCCCAAAACCTATAACCTAAACCTAAACCCAAATCTTATCCTAAACCTATAACCAATACTTTAAAATAAAATCTATAACCTAAACCAAAACCAAAACCTATAACCTAATCCCGGACCCATTCTCAAATCCCAAAACCTATAATCTAAACCTAAACCTAAACCTAAACCTTATCCTAAACCTATAACCTATAACCTAAAACAAAACCTATAACCTAAACCAAAACCAAAACCTGTAACCTAAACCCGAACCCATTCTCAAATCACAAAACCTATAACCTAAACCAAAACCAAAACCTATAACCTAAACCCGAACTCATTATCAAATCCCAAAACCTATAACCTAACCTAAACCTATACTTATAACCTAAAACCTATAAACTAAACCAAAACCTATAACCTAAACCAAAACCAAAACCTATAACCTAAATCCGAAGCCATTCTCAATTTCTAAAGTCTATAACCTAACCCAAAGCTATACTTATAACCGAAAACTATTGCCAAATCCCAAAACCTATAACCTAAACCAAACCTTAAACAAAACCATAACCTATAACCTATAACATTAACCAAAACCTATAACCTAAACCCGAACCCATTCTCATATCCCTAAACCTATAACCAAAACCAAAACCAAAACCTAAACCTAAACCCGAACCCATTCTTATATCCCAAAACCTATAACCTAAACCTAAACCTAAACCTTATCCTAAACCTATAACCAATAACCCAAAACGAAACCCATAACCTAAACCAAAACCAAAACCTATGACCTAAACCAGAACCCATTCTCAAATCCCAAAACCTATAACCTAAACCCGAACCCATTCTCAAATCCCAAAACCTATAACCTAAACCTTATCCTAAACCTATAACCTATAACCTAAAACGAAACCTATAACCTAAACCAAAACCAAACCTATAACCTAAACCCGAACCCATTCTCAAATGCCAAAACCTATAACCTAAACCAAAACCACAACCTATAACCTAAACCCGAACCCATTCTCAAATTCCAAAACCAATAACCTATCCCTAAACCTTAACCTATAACCTAACCGAAACCTATACCTATAACCTAAAACTATTCCTAAATCCCAAAACCTATAACCTAAACCTAACCTTAACCTAAACCTAAAGCTATAACCTATAACCTTAACCTATAACCTAAACCTAAACCCATTCTCAAATACCAAAACCTATAACCAAAACCAAAACCAAAACCTATAACCTAAACGCGAACCCATTCTCAAATCCCAAAACCTATAACCTAAACCAATACCAAAACCTATGACCCAAAATCGAACCCATTCTCAAATCCCAAAACCTATAACCTAAACTAAAACCAAAACGCATAACCAAAACCAAAACTCATTCTCAATTCCCAAAACTTATAACCTAACCCAAACCTATACTTAAAATTTAAAACTACTGCCAAATCATAAAACCAATAACCTAAACCTAACCTTAACCAAAACCAAAACCAAAACCTACAACCTATAACATTAACCAAAACCTATAACCTAAACCCGAACCCATTCTCAAATCCCTAAACTTATAACCTAAACCAAAACCAAAACCTAAACCTAAACCCGAACCCATTCTCAAATCCCAAAACCTATAACCTAAATCTAAACCTAAACCTTATCCTAAACCTATAACCAATAACAAAAAACAAAACCTATAACCTAAACCAAAACCAAAACCTATAACCTAAACCCGAACCCATTCTCAAATCCTAAAACCTATAAACTAAACCTGAACCCCTTCTCAATTCTCAAAACCTATAAACTAAACCTTATCCTAAACCTATAACCTATAACTTAAAACGAAACCCATAACCTAAACCAAAACCAAACCTATAACCTAAACCCGAACCCATTCTCAAATCCCAAAACCTATAACCTAAACTAAAACCAAAACCTATAACCTAAACCCGAACCCATTCTCAAATCCCAAAACCTATAACCTAAACCTAAACCAAAACGTATAACCTAAACCCGAACCCATTCTTAAATCCCAAAACCTATAACCTAAACCTAAACCTAAACCTTATCCTAAACCTATAACCTAAACCAAAACCTATAACCTAAACCAAAATCAAAACCTATAACCTAAACCCGAACCCATTATGAAATCCCAAAACCTAGAACCTTACCTAAACCTATACTTATAACCTAAAACCTATAACCTAAAGCAAAACCTATAACCTAAACTAAAACCAAAACCTATAACCTAAACCCGAATCCATTATCAAATCCCAAAACGTATAACCTAACCTAAACCTATACTTATAACCTAAAACTATACCCAAATCCCTAAACCTATAGCTTAAACCTAACCTTAACCTAAATCTAAGCCTATAACATATAACCTTAAGCAAAATCAAAACCAAAACCAAAACCAAAACCTATAACCTAAACCCGAACCCATTCTCAAATCCCAAAACCTATAATCTAAACCTTATCCTAAACCTATGACCTATAGCTTAAAATAAAATCTATAACCAAAACCAAAACCAAAACCTATAACCTAAACCCGGACCCATTCTCAAATCCCAAAACCTATAACCTAAACCTTATCCTAAACCTATAACCTATAACCTAAAACAAAACCTATAACCTAAAGCAAAACCAAAACCTATAACCTAAACCCGAACCCATTCTCAAATCCCAAAACCTAATACCTAAACCAAAACCAAAATCTATAACCTAAACCCGAACCCATTATCAAATCCCAAAACCTATAACCTAACCTAAACCTAGACTTATAACCTAAAACCTATAACCAAAACCTATAACCTAAACCCGAACCCATTATCAAATCCCAGAACCTATAACCTAACCCAAACCTATACTTATCACCTAAAGCCTATAACCTAAACCAAAACATATAACCTAAACCAAAACCAAAACCTATAACTTAAACCCGAACCCATTATCAAATCCCAAAACCTATAATCTAACCTAAACCTATACTTATAACCTAAAACTATACCCAAATCCCTAAACCTATAGCCTAAACCTAACCTTAACCTAAACCTAAACCTATAACCTATAACCTAAACCAAAACCAAAACCAAAACCAAAACCAAAACCTATAACCTAAACCCGAACCCATTCTCAAATCCCAAAACCTATAACCTAAACCTAAACCTAAACATTATCCTAAACCTATAACCTATAACCAAAAATAAAATCTATAACCTACACCAAAACCAAAACCTATAACCTAAACCTGGACCCATTCTCAAATCCCAAAACCTATAACCTAAACCTTATTCTAAACCTATAACGAATAACCTAAAACAAAACCTATAACCTAAATCAAAATGAAAACCAATAACCTAAACCCGAACCCATTCTCAAATCCTAAAACCTATAACCTAAACCCGAACCCATTCTCAAATCCCAAAACCTATAACCAAAACCGTATCCTCAACCTATAACCTAAAACCTAAAACGAAAACTATAACCTAAACCAAAACCAAACCTATAATCTAAACCCAAACCCATTCTCAAATGTCAAAACCTATAACCTAAACCAAAACCAAAACCTATAACCTAAACCCGAACCCATTCTCAAATTCCAAAACCAATAACCTATCCCTAAACCTTAACCTATAACCTAACCTAAACCTATACCTATAACCTAAAACTATTCCCAAATCCCAAAACCTATAACTTAAATCTAACCTTAACCAAAACCTAAAGCTATAACCTATAACTTTAAGCAAAACCTAAAACCTAATCCAAAACCAAAACCTATAACCTAAACCCAAACCCATTCTCAAATACCAAAACCTATAACCTAAACCAAAACCAAAACCTATAACCTAAACCCGAACCCATTCTTAAATCCCAAAACCAATAACCTAAACTAGAACCCATTCTCAAATCCCAAAACCTATCACGTAAACCAATACCAAAACCTATGACCCAAAAACCGAACCCATTCTCAAATCTCAAAACCTATAACCTAAACCACAACCAAAACTTATAACCTAAACCTGAACCCATTCTCAATTCCCAAAACCTATAACCTAACCCAAACCTATACTTATAACTTAAAACTATTGCCAAATCATAAAACCTATAACCTAAACCCAACCTTAACCAAAACTAAAACCTATAACTTATAACATTAACCAAAACCTATAACCTAAACCCGAACCCATTCTCAAATCTCTAAACTTATAACCTAAACCAAAACCAAAACCCAAACCTAAACCCGAACCCATTCTCAAATCCCAAAACCTATAACCTAAACCTAAACCAAAACCTAAACCTTATCCTAAACATATAACCAATAACCTAAAACAAAACCTATAACCTAAACAAAAACCAAAACCTATAACCTAAACCCGAACCCATTCTCAAATCCTAAAACCTATAACCTAAACCCGAACCCATTCTCAAATCCTAAAACCTATAACCTAAACCTTATCCTAAACCTATAACCTATAACCTAAAATAAAACCTATAACCTAAACCAAAACCAAACCTATAACCTAAACCCGAACCCATTCTCAAATCCCAAAACCTATAACCTAAACTAAAACCAAAACCTATAACCTAAACCCGAACCCATTCTCAAATTCCAAAACCTATTACCTAAACCTAAACCAAAACGTATAACCTAAACCCGAACCCATTCTAAAATCCCAAAACCTATAACCTAAACCTAAACCTAAACCTTATCCTAAACCTATAACCTAAACCAAAACCTATAACCTAAACCAAAATCAAAACCTACAACCTAAATCCGAACCCATTATCAAATCCCAAAACCTATAACCTAACCAAAACCTATACTTATAACCTAAAACCTATAACCTAAGCCAAAACCAAAACCTATAACCTAAACCCGAACCCATTATCAAATCTCAAAACCTATAACCTAACCTAAACCTATACTTATAACCTAAAAGTATACCCAAATCCCTAAACCTATAGCCTAAACCTAACCTTAACCTAAACCTAAACCTATAACCTATAACCTTAACCAAAACCAAAACCAAAACCAATACCAAAACCTATAACCGAAACTCGAACCCATTCTCAAATCCCAAAACCTATAACCTAAACCTCAACCTAAACCTTATCCTAAACCTATATCCTATACTTTAAAATAAAATCTATAACCTAAACCAAAACCAAAACCTATAACCTAAACCCGGACCCATTCTCAAATCCCAAAACCTATAACCTAAACCTAAACCTAAACCTAAACCTTATCCTAAACCTATAACCTATAACCTAAAACAAAACCTATAACCAAAACCAAAACCAAAACCTATAACCTAAACCCGAACCCATTCTCAAATCCTAAAACCTATAACCTAAACCCGAACCCATTCTTAAATCCCAAAACCTATAACCTAAACCTAAACCTAAACCTTATCCTAAACCTATAACCTAAACCAAAACCTATAACCTAAACCAAAATCAAAACCTATAACCTAAACCCGAACCCATTATCAAATCCCAAAACCTAGAACCTAACCTAAACCTATACTTATAACCTAAAACCTATAACCTAAACCAAAACCTATAACCTAAACCAAAACCAAAACCTATACCCTAAACCCGAACCCATTATCAAATCCCAAAACGTATAACCTAACATAAACCAATACTTATAACCTAAAACTATACCCAAATCCCTAAACCTATAGCTTAAACCTAACCTTAACCTAAACCAAAGCCTATAACATATAACCTTAACCAAAATCAAAACCAAAACCAAAACCAAAACCTATAACCTAAACCCAAACCCCTTCTCAAATCCCAAAAACTATAACCTAAACCTTACCCTAAACCTATAACCTATACCTTAAAATAAAATCTATAACCAAAACCAAAACTAAAACCTATAACCTAAACCCAGACCCATTCTCAAATCCCAAAACCGATAACCTAAACCTAAACCTAAACCTTATCCTAAACCTATAACCTAAACCAAAACCAAAACCTATAATCTAAATCTGAAGCCATTCTCAATTCCTAAAATCTATAACCTAACCCAAAGCTATACTTATAACCGAAAACTATTGCCAAATCCCAAAACCTATAACCTAAACCAAACCTTAAACAAAACCATAACCTATAACCTATAACATTAACCTAAACCCAAACCCATTCTCATATCCCTAAACCTATAACCAAAACCAAAACCAAAACCAAAACCTAAACCCGAACCTATTCTCAAATCCCAAAACCTATAACCTAAACCTAAACCTAAACCTTATCCTAAACCTATAACCAATAACCCAAAACAAAACCCATAACCTAAACCAAAACCAAAACCTATGACCTAAACCAGAACCCATTCTCAAATCCCAAAACCTATAACCTAAACTCGAACCCATTCTCAAATTCCAAAACCTATAACCTAAACCTTATCCTCAACCTATAACCTATAACCTAAAACGAAACCTATAACCTAAACCAAAACCAAACCTATAACCTAAACCCGAACCTATTCTCAAATGCCAAAACCTATAACCTAAACCAAAACCACAACCTATAACCTAAACCTGAACCCATTCTCAAATTCCAAAACCAATAACCTATCCCTAAACCTTAACCTATAACCTAACCTAAACCTATACCTATAACCTAAAACTATTCCCAAATCCCAAAACCTATAACTTAAACCTAACCTTAACCTAAACCTAAAGCTATAACCTATAACTTTAACCTAAAACAAAAACAAAACCTATAACCTAAACCTAAACCCATTCACAAATACCAAAACCTATAACCTAAACCAAAACCAAAACCTATAACCTAAACACGAACCCATTCTCAAATCCCCAAACCTATAACCAAAACCAATACCCAAACCTATGACCCAAAATTGAACCCATTCTCAAATCCCAAAACCTATAACCTAAACCAAAACCCATTCTCAGTTCCCAAAACTTATAACCTAACCCAAACCTATACTTATAACTTAAAACTACTGCCAAATCATAAACCCTATAACCTAAACCTAACCTTAACCAAAACCAAAACCAAAACCTATAACCTATAACATTAACCTAAACCTATAACCTAAACCCGAACCCATTCTCAAATCCCTAAACTTATAACCTAAACAAAAACCAAAACCTAAACCTAAACCCGAACCCATTCTCAAAGCCCAAAACCTATAATCTAAACCTAAACCTAAACCTTATCCTAAACCTATAACCATAACATAAAACAAAACCTATAACCTAAACCAAAACCAAAACCAATAACCTAAACCCGAACCCATTCTCAAATCCTAAAACCTATAAACTAAACCTGAACCCATTCTCAAATCCCAAAACCTATAACCTAAACCTTATCCTAAACCTATAGCCTATAACTTAAAACGAAACCCATAACCTAAATCAAAACCAAACCTATAACCTAAACCCGAACCCATTCACAAATTCCAAAACCTATAACCTAAACTAAAACCAAAACCTATAACATAAACCCGAACCCATTCTCAAATCCCAAAACCTATAACATAAACCTAAACCAAAACGTATAACCTAAACCCGAACCCATTCTTAAATCCCAAAACCTATAACCTAAACCTAAACCTAAACCTTATCCTAAACCTATAACCTAAACCAAAACCTATAACCTAAACCAAAATCAAAACCTATAACCTAAACCCGAACCCATTATCAAATCCCAAAACCTAGAACCTAACCTAAACCTATACTTATAACCTAAAACCTATAACCTAAACCAAAACCTATAACCTAAACCAAAACCAAAACTTATAACCTAAACCCGAACCCATTATCAAATCCCAAAATGTATAACCTAACATAAACCTATACTTATAACCTAAAACTATACCCAAATCCCTAAACCTATACCTTAAACCTAACCTTAACCTAAACCAAAACCTATAACATATAACCTTAACTAAAATCAAAACCAAAACCAAAACCAAAACCTATAACCTAAACCAGAACCCATTCTCAAATCCCAAAACATATAACCTAAACCATATCCTAAACCTATAACCTATACCTTAAAATAAAATCTGTAACCAAAACCAAAACCAAAACCTATGACCTAAACCCAGACCCATTCTCAAATCCCAAAACCTATAACCTAAACCTAAACCTAAACCTTATCCTAAACCTATAACCTATAACCTAAAACAAAACCTATAACCTAAACCCGAACCCATTATCAAATCCCAAAACCTATAAGCTAACCTAAACCTATACTTATAACCTAAAACCTATAACCTAAACCAAAACCTATAACCTAAACCAAAACCAAAACCTATAACCTAAACACGAACCCATTATCAAATCCCAAAACCTATAACCTAACCTAAACCTATACTTAAAACCTAAAACTATACCCAAATCCCTAAACCTATAGCTTAAACCTAACCTTAATCTAAACCTAAACCTATAACCTATAACCTAAACCAAAACTAAAATCAAAACCAAAACCAAAACCTATAACCTAAACCCGAACCCATTCTCAAATCCCAAAACCTAAACCTAAGCCTAAACCTAAACCTTATCCTAAACCTATAACCTATAACCAAAAATAAAATCTATAACGTAAACCAAAACCAAAACCTATAACCTAAACCCAGACCCATTCTCAAATCCTAAAACCTATAACCTAAACCTAAACCTAAACCTTATTCTAAACCTATAACCAATAACCTAAAATAAAACCTATAACCTAAATCAAAACCAAAACCTATAACCTAAACCCGAACCCATTCTCAAATCCTAAAACCTATAACCTAAACCCAAACCCAATCTCAAATCCCAAAACCTATAACCTAAACCTTATCCTAAACCTATAACCTAAAACCTAAAACGAAACCTATAACCTAAACCAAAACCAAACCTATAACCTAAACCCGAACCCATTCTCAAATGCTAAAACCTATAACCTAGACCAAAACCAAAACCCATAACATAAACCCAAACCCATTCTCAAATTTCAAAACTAATAACCTATCCCTAAACCTTAACCTATAACCTAACCTAAACCTATAACCTAAAACTATTCCCAAATCCCAAAACCTATAACTTAAACCTAACCTTAACCTAAACCTAAAGCTATAACCTATAACTTTAACCAAAACCAAAACCAAAACCTATAACCTAAACCCAAACCCATTCTCAAATACCAAAACCTATAACCTAAACCAAAACCAAAACCTATAAGCTAAACCCGAACCCATTCTCAAATCCCAAAACCAATAACCTAAACTAGAACCCATTCTCAAATCCCAAAACCTATAACCTAAACCAATACCAAAACCTATGACCTAAAACCGAACCCATTCTCAAATCCCAAAACCTATAACCTAAACCAAAACCAAAACCTATAACCTGAACCCGAACCCATTCTCAATTCCCAAAACCTATAACCTAATCCAAACCTATACTTATAACTTAAAACTATTGCCAAATCATAAAACCTATAACCTAAACCTAACCTTAACCAAAACCAAAACGTATAACCTATAACATTAACCAAAACCTATAATCTAAACTCGAACCCATTCTCAAATCCCTAAACTTATAACCTAAACTAAAAGCTAAACCTAAACCTAAACCCGAACCCATTCTCAAATCCCAAAACCTATAACCTAAACATAAACCTAAACCTTATCCTAAACCTATAACTAATAACCTAAAACAAAACCTATAACCTAAACCAAAACCAAAACCTATAACCTAAACCCGAACCCATTCTCAAATCCCAAAACCTATAACCTAAACCTTATCCTAAACCTATAACCAATAACCTAAAACAAAATCTATAGCCTAAACCAAAACCAAACATATAACCTAAACCCGAACCCATTCTCAAATCCCAAAACCTATAACCTAAACTAAAACCAAAAGCTATAAACTAAACCCGAACCCATTCTCAAATCTCAATACTTATAACCTAAACCCAAACCAAAACATATAACCTAAACCCGAACCCATTCTTAAATCCCAAAACCTATAACCTAAACCTAAACCTAAACCTTATCCCAAACTTATGACCTAAACCAAAACCTATAACCTAAACCAAAATCAAAACCTATAAACTAAATCCGAACCCATTATCAAATCCCAAAACCTATAACCTAACCTAAACCTATACTTATAACCTAAAACCTATAACCTAAACCAAAACCAAAACCTATAACCTAAACCCGAACCCATTATCAAATCCCAAAACCTATAACCTAACCTAAACCTATACTTATAACCTAAAACTATACCCAAATCCCAAAACCTATAGCCTAAACCTAACCTTAACCTAAACCTAAACCAATAACCTATAACCTTAACCAAAACCAAAACCAAAACCAAAACCAAAACCTATAACCTAAACCCAAACCCATTCTCAAATCCCAAAACCTATAACCTAAACCTAAACCTAAACCTTATCCTAAACCAATAACCTATAACATAAAATAAAATTTATAACCTAAACCAAAACCAAAACCTATAACCTAAACCCGGACCCATTCGCAAATTTCAAAACCTATAACCTAAACCTAAACCTAAACCTTATCCTAAACCTATAACCTATAACCTAAAACAAAACCTATAACCTAAACCAAAACCAAAACCAATAACCTAAACCCGAACCCATTCTCAAATCCCAAAACCTATAACCTAAACCAAAACCAAAACCTATAACCTAAACCCAAACCCATTCTCAAATCCCAAAACCTATAACCTAAACCTTATGTTAAACCTATAGCCTAAACCAAAACCAAAACCTATAACCTAAACCCGAACCCATTATCAAATCCCAAAACCTATAACCAAACCTAAACCTAAACTTATAACCTAAAACCTATAACCTAAACCAAAACCTATAACCTAAACCAAAAGCAAAACCTATAACCTAAATACGAACCCATTCTCAATTCCTAAAATCTATAACCTAACTCAAAGCTATACTTATAACCGAAAACTATGGCCAAATCCAAAAACTTATAACCTAAACCCAACCTTAACCAAAACCAAAACCTATAACCTAAACCCAAACCCATTCTCATATCCCTAAACCTATAACCTAAACCAAAACCAAAACCTAAACCTAAACCCGAACCCATTCTCAAATTCCAAAACCTATAACCTAAACCTAAACCTAAACCTTATCCTAAACCTATAACCAATAACCCAGAATAAAACCCATAACCTAAACCAAAACCAAAACCTATGACCCTAACCAGAACCCATTCTCAAATCCCAAAACCTATAACCTAAACCCAAACCCATTCTCAAATCCCAAAACCTATAACCTAAACCTTATCCTCAACCTAAAACCTAAAACCTAAAACGAAACCTATAACCTAAACCAAAACCAAACCTATAACCTAAACCCGAACCCATTCTCAAATGCCAAAACCTATAACCTAAATCAAAACCAAAACCTATAACCTAAACCCGTACCCATTCTCAAATTCCAAAAACAATAACCTATCCCTAAACCTTAATCTATAACATAACCTAAACCTATACCTATAACTTAAAACTATTTCCAAATCCCAAAACCTATAACTTAAACCAAACCGTAACCTAAACCTAAAGTTATAACCTATAACTTTAACCAAAACCTATAACCTTAACCAAAACCAAAACCAATAACCTAAACCCAAACCCATTCTCAAATACCAAAACCTATAACCTAAACCAAAACCAAAACCTATAACCTAAACCCGAACCTATTCTCAAATCACAAAACCAATAACCTAAACTCGAACCCATTCTTAAAATCCAAAACCTATAACCTAAACCAATACCAAAACCTATGACCCAAAACCGAACCCATTCTCAAATCCCAAAACCTATAACCTAACTAAAACCAAAACCTAGAACCTAAACCCGAACCCATTCTCAATTCCCAAAACCAATAACCTAACCCAATCCTATACTTATAACTTAAAACTATTGCCAAATCATAAAACCTATAACCTAAACTTAACCTTAACCAAAACCAAAACCTATAACCTATAACATTAACCAAAACCTATAACCTAAACCCGCACCCATTCTCAAATGCCTAAACTTATAACCTAAACCAAAACCAAAACCTAAACCTAAACCCGGACCCATTCTCAAATCCCAAAACCTATAACCTAAACCTTATCCTAAACCTATAACCAATAACCTAAAACAAAACCTATAACCTAAACCAATACCAAAATCTATAACCTAAACCCGAACCCATTCTCAAATCCTAAAACCTATAACCTAAACCCAAACCCATTCTCAAATCCCAAAACCTATAACCTAAACCCAAACCCATTCTCAAATCCCAAAACCTATAACCTAAACCTTATCCTAAACCTATAACCTATAACCTATAACCTAAAACGAAACCTATAACCTAAACCAAAACCAAACCTATAACCTAAACCCGAACCCATTCTCAAATCCCAAAACCTATAACCTAAACTAAAACCAAAACCTATAACCTAAACCCGAACCCATTCTCAAATCCCTAAACTTATAACCTAAACCAAAACCAAAACCTAAACCTAAACCCGGACCCATTCTCAAATCCCAAAACCTATAACCTAAACCTTATCCTAAACCTATAACCAATAACCTAAAACAAAACCTATAACCTAAACCAATACCAAAACCTATAACCTAAACCCGAACCCATTCTCAAATCCTAAAACCTATAACCTAAACCCAAACCCATTCTCAAATCCCAAAACCTATAACCTAAACCCAAACCCATTCTCAAATCCCAAAACCTATAACCTAAACCTTATCCTAAACCTATAACCTATAACCTATAACCTAAAACGAAACCTATAACCTAAACCAAAACCAAACCTATAACCTAAACCCGAACCCATTCTCAAATCCCAAAACCTATAACCTAAACTAAAACCAAAACCTATAACCTAAACCCGAACCCATTCTCAAATCCCAAAACCTATAACCAAAACCAAAACCAAAACGTATAACCTAAACCCGAACCCATTCTTAAATCCCAAAACCTATAACCTAAACCTAAAATTAAACCTTATCCTAAACCTATAACCTAAACCAAAACCTATAACCTAAACCAAAATCAAAACCTATAACCTAGACCCAAACCCATTATCAAATCCCAAAACCTATAACCTAACCTAAACCTATACTTATAACCTAAAACCTATAACCTAAACCAAAACCAAAACCTATAACCTAAACCCGAACCCATTATCAAATCCCAAAACGTATAACCTAACCTAAACTTATACTTATAACCTAAAACTATACCCAAATACCTAAACCTATAACCTAAACCTAACCTTAACCTAAATCTAAACCTATAACCTATAACCTTAACCAAAACCAAAACCAAAACCAAAACCTATAACCTAATCCCGAACCCATTCTCAAATCCTAAAACCTATAACCTAAACCTAAGCCTAAACCTTATCCTAAACCTATAACGTATAACCTAAAATAAAATCTATAACCTAAACCGAAACCAAAACCTATAACCTAAACCCGGACACATTCTCAAATCCCAAAACCTATAACCTAAACCTAAACATAAACCTTATCCTAAACCCATAACCTATAACCTAAAAAAAAACCTATAACCAAAACCTATAACCTAAACCCGAACCCATTCTCAAATCCTAAAACCTATAACATAAATCAAATCCAAAACCTATAACATAAACCCAAATACATTCTCAAATCCCAAAACCAATAACCTAAACCTAAACCTAAACCTTTTGTTAAACCTATAACCTAAAGCAAAACCAAAACCTATAACCTAAACCCGAACCCATTATCAAATCCCAAAACCTATAACCAAACCTAAACCTATACTTATAACCTAAAACCTATAACCTAAACCAAAACCTATAACCTAAACCAAAAGCAAAACCTATAACCTAAATTCGAACCCATTCTCAATTCCTAAAATCTATAACCTAACCCAAAGCTATACTTATAACCGAAAACTATTGCCAAATCCCAAAACCTAGAACCTAAACCTAACCTTAACCAAAACCAAAACCTATAACCTATAACATTAACAAAAACCTATAACCTAAACCCGAACCCATTCTCATATCCCTAAACCTATAACCTAAACGAAAACCAAAACCTAAACCTAAACCCGAACCCATTCTCAAATCCCAAAACCTATAACCTAAACCTAAACCTAAACCTTATCCTAAACCTATAACTAATAACCCAAAACAAAACCCATAACCTAAACCAAAACCAAAACCTATGACCTAAACCAGAACCCATTATCAAATCCCAAAACCTATAACCTAAACCCGAACACATTCTCAAATCCCAAAACCTATAAGCTAAACCTTATCCTAAACCTATAACCTATAACCTAAACGAAACCTATAACCTAAACCAAAACCAAACCTATAACCTAAACTCGAACCCATTCTCAAATGCCAAAACCTATAACCTAAACCAAAACCAAAACCTAAAACCTAAACCCGAACCCATTCTCAAATCCCAAAACCTATATCCTAAACTTAAACCTAAACCTTATCCTAAACCTATTACCTAAAACAGAACCTATAACCTAAACCAAAACCAAAACATATAACCTAAACCCAAACCCATTATCAAGTCCCAAAACCTATAACCTAACCTAAAACTATACTTATAACCTAACCTAAAACTATACTTATAACCTAAAACCTAAAACCTAAACCAAAACCTATAACCTAAACCCGAACCCATTATCAAATCTAACCTAACCTAAACCTATACTTATAACCTAAAACTATACCCAAATCCCTAAACCTATAATCTAAACCTAACCTTATCCTAAACCTAAACCTATAACCTATAACCTTAACCAAAACCTATATCCTAAACCCGAACCCATTCTCAATTCCCAAAACCTATAACCTAACCCAAAACTATACTTATAACCTAAAACTATTGCCAAATCCCAAAACCTATAACCTAAACCTAAGCTTAACCTAAACCTAAACCTATAACCTATAACCTTAACCAAAACCTATAACCTAAACCAAAACCAAAACCTATAACCTAAACCTGAACCCATTCTCGAATCCCAAAACCTTTAACCTAAACCAATACCAAAACCTATGACCTAAACCCGAACCCATTCTCAAATCCCAAAACCTAAAACCTATCCCTAAACCTTAACCTATAACCTAACCTATACCTATATTTATACTTATAATCTAAAACTATTCCCAAATCTCAAAACCTATAACCTAAACCTAAGCTTAACCTAAACCTAAACCTATAACCTATAACCTTAACCAAAACCTATAACCTAAACCAAAACCAAAACCTATAACCTATACCAAACCTACATTTATAACCTAAAACTATTGCCAAATACCAAAACTTATATAACCTAAACCTAAGCTTAACATAAACCTAAACCTATAACCTATAACCTTAACCAAAACCTATAACCTAAACCAAAACCAAAACCTATAACCTAAACCCGAACCCATTCTCAATTCCTAAAACCTATAACCTAACCCAAAGCTATACTTATAACCTAAAACTATTGTCAAATCCCAAAACCTATAACCTAAACCTAAACCTATAACCTATAACATTAACCTATAACCTATAACCTAAACAAAAACCAAAACCTATAACATAAACCTGAACCCATTCTCAAATCCGAAAAACCTATTACCTAAACCAAAACCAAAACCTATAACCTAAACCCGAACCCATTCTCAAATCCCAAAACCTATAACCTAAACCTAAACCTAAACCTATAACCTATAACCTATAACATAAACCAAAACCATAACCTATGACATAAACTCGAACCCATTATCAAATCCCAAAACGTATAACCTAACCTAAACCTATACTTATAACCTAAAACTATTCACAAATCCCAAAACCTATAACCTAAACCTAAATCTAAACCTAAACCTAAACCTTATCCTAAACTTATAACCTATAACCAAAACCATAACCATAACCTAAACCTAAGACCTAAATGTATTCTCAAATTCCTAAACCTAAACCTACACCTAATCCTAATCTCAACTACTTAACCTAAACCTAAACTTGAAAACCCAAACTTAAACCCGATCCCAAATCCGAACCCGATTTCCTAAACCTAAACCTTAACCTATAACGTAACTTAAATCTAAACCTATAACCTATACTTATAACCTATAACCTAAACCTAAAACCTGAACTTATTCTCAAATCCCTAAACCAAAACCTACACCTAATCTCAACTCCCTAACCTAAACCTAAACTTGAAAACCCAAGCCTAATCCTGATCTCGAACTCGAACCTGATTTCCTAAACCTAAACCTTAACCTATTCTCAAATCCCTAAACCTAAACCTACACCAAATCCTAATCTCAACTCCCTAACCTAAACCTAAACCTAAACTTGAAAACCCAAACCTAAACCCGAACCCGAACTCGATTTCATAAACCTAAAACCTTAACCTATTCTCAATTCCCTATAGCTATAACCTATAACCTAAACATAAACCATAACCTTAACCTAAACCTTATCCTAAACCTAAACCTTAACCTTAACCTTAACCTTAACCTTATGAATTCTAATTTATTTTATAAAAGTTCATTTATGACTAAGTTATTTTCTTAATAATTTTATTGCCTTAATCTATTATTTACGAAACTGCAGGATAAATTTCACTTGAATTTGAGTGTTCCGCACATATCTTATGCCGTTGACGACATGATGAAGGAGAGGTTCAAGGTTTACCGCGGTAAGTTATACCAGCAGTACAAGCGATTCGCGAGCCACGAGGAGCCCTCACAGTCCACACCGCCTCACTTGATCCGTGAGGACTGACAGATACTCTGCGATAGGTTTTCGTCTGATTCTTTTAAGGTAATATTTGTATATTTATGATATCTTAACATAATAATTAAATTCGTAATTAATAACAATGCATTATGTATAATGTGTTCAGAAGAGGAGCAAAATAAATTCTGAGAACATGAGAAAGTTAGAAGTGAACCACGTAACTGGTTCAAAGTCATTTGTACGACTTCGTCACGACATGGTAAGAAATTACTGATAATTTTTATATTCTTTCCATGCATTTTTATTAACTCTATTTTCCTTTCGATTGCCCAGTGAGATTCCGTCACTGGCCAGGAGCCCGGACCAGTAGACTTCTACAAAGGGACTCACTGTCGGCATGCTAGTGGATCTTGGGTACATCCTAAAGCTAGCGAGATTTAGGTAAAAATTATTATATTGTAAAATTTAATTGCATTAAATTATAATAATGTCATTTATTATGAAAATTCATATGTTTTCATTACAGGAGGAGATGGAGACCTTACGCAGTCAGCCCACTCCCGATGGTACTCAGCAGAGTGAGCCAGAGATCCTGAGTCAGGTGCTTGGCACCCATTCTGGATATGTCCGTGGGCTTGGCCATGGTGCCAAGCTCATGGCACCCACTAGATCTGCCTCCAGTCGATCCGTCGTAGTTGGCGACAGCGCCGTACGCCGAGCTGATACTGCAGAGAGAGAGGTTCAGTAGCTACGGGTTGTCGTCGATGACATCAAAGATCAACTGGACAGGCAGAGGGAGGAGCAGGAGAGGAAGATGATGGAGGAGTTGATGAGGCAAAGGGAGGAGCAGGAGAGGAAGATGGAGGATCAGTTGGCAAGGCAAAAGGAAGAGCAGGAGAGGAAGATGGAGGATCAACTGGCAAGGCAGAATGAGGAGCAGGAGAGGAAGATAGAGGAGATACGGGTGGAGCATGAGCGACGGATGATGGAGATGTTTCAAGCTTTCGCTGCACGCTTATCTACCGATGCCCCACCACATTTGCCTTCAGCTTTAAGATTTTTTTTTTTATTTATGATATTAAACTTTTATGTATTTACACTTGAATGACTGTGATGCGTAAAAGATTGGTTGTGTTTGAATGTATGTAGTTTATGTTTGGAAGGATTTACTAGTTTGGGTTAGATGGATCTGAATGTGAATATGATGAAATTTAACAGGTGTCTTATGATATAACAGGTATATATCAGGATGTGAATATGAATATGATGGTATAACAGGTATATCGGGATGAATATGACGAAATATATTGCAACAGGTGTCTATCAGGTATTTTGCACGAAATTTTCTATTGGACATTGTTAAAAAAAAAGAAGAGACTTTTAGCAACGAAATTTTTCGCCGCTATAGGTTTTTAGTGACGAACAATTTCGTTACTAAAAGTTTTTTGAAAATATTTTGTGGATGAAATTTTCATTGCTAAAATTTTTTGAAAATATTATAGGGACAAAATTTTCGTTGCTAAAAGGTTTTTATAATATTATAGGGATGAAACTTTTCGTTGCTAAAAGTTTTTGAAAATATAATAGGGACGAAAGTTTCGTTGCTAAAAAGTTTTAAAAATATTATAGGGACGAAATGTTTCGTTTCTAAAAGATTTTGGCAAATATTATAGGTACGAAATTTTCGTTGTTAAAAGGTTTTTAAAATATTATAGGGACGAAACTTTTCGTTGCTAAAAGTTTTTTAAAATATTATAGGGATGAAATTTTCGTTGCTAAAAGTTTTAAAAATATTATAGGGACGAAATTTTCATTGTTAAAAGTTATTTAAAATATTATAGGGACAAAATTTTTGTTGTTAAAAGTCTTGTAAAGCATTTTTCGCTGCGAAATTATTCGCTTTGAAAAATAAAAATATATTTTTAGCATCAAAAATTTTCATTGTAAATAGTCTTATAATATTTTTTTAGCCACGAAAAGTGGCGTTGTAGAAAGATGACTGAATATTTTTAGCAGTGAAAATTTGCGCTGCTAAAAGTTTCCCAAAGATTTTTTAGTAACGAAAAGTTTCGTTGCTAAAAGTAGAATAATTATTTTTTGCAGCGAAAAAGTCTTGTACAGTTTTTAGGGATGAAATGTTTCGCTGCTAAAAGTCTTCCACGGCTTTTTTTAGCAGCGAAAGTGATATAATTATTTTTTGCAACGAAACGTTTCGCTGCTAAAATCAGTTTTTATTGTGACAAAATTTTCGTTGCTAAAAAGCTTACATTTAGCAACGCCTTCAACTTTTTGGCTGCTGAAAGTTTGTAGTGACGGTGTATTAGCAACGAAATTAGCGACGAAAATTTTTATCGCTAAATACCTTTAGCTACGAAATTTTGACGTTTAGAGATAAAAATTTTCGTTGCTAAAAGTAGGAATTCTTGTAATGATTATATATATATGTATGGAATATGGGATCTCCTAAATGTGGTGGGCCACCCTCATCTAATGGATGTAATAGGTAATTTGGTGGGGCCCATTACATTCTAGGATGAGAAAAAGAGAAAGAAAGAGAAATCTACGGTGCAATAGAGGGACCTTGCCACTATGGGCCCTCATTGATACATCACATACATCACAACGGGTCCCACCAACAAGTGGGCCCTCAAATCATTAAATCAACGGTAGAAACTCAAAGATCACCCACTTCTTGGCCTTAACCTTACTCCATTAGCCTCCTTAGCTCCTTTGCTTAACTTTTAACAGTGGTAGATGATGGATCAATGGTTGAGATGGGAGATGAGAGAGTAGGGAAAGTGGGGGCCACACTTGGCATTTGTGAGGGAGAAGCTTGGATGTGTGGAGCTTTGTTGCTTGGGAGAGAGTTTTTGAGAGAAATGGAGAATTAATGGATGAAAGAGATAGGTGGAATGGTGGGTGTAAGGAGAGGTGATGGGAGGTATGGCTTTAGTTGAAAATAGAGTAAAAGAGGGATGGTGAGAGGAGAGAGAGAGTTGACTTGTGAAAAAGAGGAATGGGTTGTTGTACTTGAGGTATGGTGGTACTTGACTTGTACTTGACATTGATTGATTGATTGATCGATTGATGGGACATGTCATAGAATTCTCTCGATATTCGCAATATGCGGCGTTTTTCTCAAAATGAACGTAGGCCGACATCTTCTACCCTGGGTATCAGATCGGTGTGCGAGTTGCGGCGTTAGAACCTCGGCGACGGCGTGGTTGCTATGATACAAGTTTCGGTTCGAGCCGACTTCGGTATGCGGGATCTGGCTTAGGATCACGCGCAAACGTCGGATATGAGTCGAGGATTGCCGGAATTCAACCGGAAGGACCGCGGAAGCCAACGGAACGATATGGTCTAGGATATGAGTCTTACAAAGGTGATCGACCTCATCACATTCATCCTTTTGTCACATTGGGTATGCTAATGAAGTTACCTATGCTAGCTTGGTTTGATAAAAAAAATCTATCTAAAAGCCTGATCATTCAACTCAATTTCAAAACACACGGCCCTTGGTTTACTCTTGTAAGTAAAAATCTATTTAAAAGACTTGGTTTGAGTCATGGTGAGTCATGTCGAGTTGAATAGTTTGTTAATCAGTCTTTGTTTCTTCGTGAATAATTTGTTGGGGTCCCTCCTATGTGGAGGTGGGACCCACATATGTGCCTTATGTAATGTTTATTTTGCTGCTTGTGTGTGAATAGTACTTGGTCTTTTGACCGAGCAAATTAAAATGAGAGAAAATGGGTCTTCTGTATAGAGTGTGTTCTAGCAAAGTACAAAAGGTTTCTCTTTTTTAGAGAAAACGAGGAAAAAAAGAAGAGAAAATTGAGTTTTATAGATGAAGAAGATCAAGAGCCTTCTACTACTAAAATATTTGCATCCGGGTTCATGAAGGTCTATCCACAACACCAGTTTCTTTGATTATTTTCTCTAAGAGTTGTGTTGAGAATTTTTTACAATCCCTAGTTGGTGAGAAATTCATTTCTTTCATGTTGTTTGTAATCCACCTTTGGATGATATAGTTTGGGTATCCAAAAGAGGTCTCTTGATAAATGTATTTTTATTAATTTTATTATAATGGATTTATGCCAGACTAGTCCTATAATTTTTTCCTTCACATTGAAGGGCGGGAAGGGCTTTCCAAAGAAAAAAGGTGTCTTTTAGATTCTATGTTTGATGATTTGTTTGTTTGTGTTAGAAGTGATTTTCATCTTGTATATTGTTAGTGGGATTAATTTGCATATAGAAGTGAAAGATGTGTGGCTTCTCGACATGATTCATGCTCATTAGTGTGTTTTCCTGTGGCTTGGAAATCTGATGTAGAGCGGGTCGCGGACAGTTTCATGGCCAAGATGGATCAGAAAAGGCACGGTCAACGACAGAAGTGATCTGGACCATCAGACCTTAGATCGGGCATATCTCGCAATCTGGAATGAGTTATCTGACGTAAAATATATGATTTTGGGGTAGAACGAGATACTTTAGCCAACCAATCCAGCTATGATGGGTTGCACCGCCCGGATTTACAAAAAAACCCCTGATCGATGGTCGATTCCCTGTTTTATTTTTGTTTTTACTATAAATAGTAAGTTTTAGTTTGATTATAGCTCTTCATCCATTGGGCTTTAGGACTTGTGTCCAACATGAGAAGCGCTTAGGATAATTACGAGAATAGTTTGGTGAAGCCAAATAGGACACTTACTATTTTTGGCCGAAAACCTGGCACACTAGTAGACATCACGACCGTCTATAAATAGTAAGTTTACTATTTATAGTAAGTCGTGGATTCTAGGAGTTTTAGTTGTAGTTTGCTTCTAATTTCTTTCCTATTGCTTGGTACCCTTTTTTTAAAGGGTTTTGAACTTGTTTTTATTCATTCATTAATCAATTTCGAATTTATTAGAAATTCTTTCTGTTTACTGCTTTCTTTTCTCATGAATTCGAGGAGTCTCTGTGAGGAGTTCAGAGAAGTTCCGTGGATTCAGAATATTTATCATCTTGAGGAAGAAGGTGCTCGACCTTATGTCCTTCCCTGCGTCAAAATCCCATTGAGTTGAGTTGACTCGGTGGATTTTGCATTGAGCCAATGAATTCTAAAAAACTATGCTTCTATCATCTAAAGCTATGAAGATTGATACTATGAGATCAATGCTCAAGCACATCCATCCACACACGTGATGAAAGATTATTTCAGGTAACTGTTCAAATTGTGGGACCCAACATGAATTACTTGGGTGGCCTCAAAATCTCATTGATTACATAATCATATCCAAGTGGTAGCCAAATTGACGCAGGGATGAACGTGATGGGGTTGATCACCGTCTTCCTCAAGGATAACTACTCCGAATCCACGGAGCTTCTCTGGACTCCTCACAGAGACTTCTCGAATCCACGAGGAAAGAAAGCAAGAGAATAGGAATAAACTCTAATAAAATTTGAAATTAATTACTGAATGAATAAAAACAAGTTTACACCCCTTTAAATAAGGGAACCAAGCAATAGGAAAGAAATCAGACTCAAACTACAACTAAAACTCCAAGAATCCGCGACTTACTATAAATAGTAAACTTACTATTTATAGAAGGTCGTGATGTCTACTAGCGCGCAAGGTTTTCGGCCAAAAATAGTAAGTGTCCTATTTGGCTTCACCAAACTGCTCTCCTAATTATTCTAAGCACTTTCATGTTGGACACAACTCCTAAAGCCCAATGGATGAATAGCCATAAGTAAACTAAATCTTACTATTTATAGTAAAAATGAAATTAAAACGGGAAAACGACCGTCGATCAGGGGGTTTCTCGCAAATCCAGGCTGCGCAACCCGGCGTAGTAGGGTTGGTTGGCTAAAGTAGCTCGTTCTACCCCAAATTCATATATTTTACGTCAGATAACTCATTCTGGATTGTGAGATACGCCCGATCTAAGGTCCGATGGTCCGGATCACTTCTGTCACCGACCGTGCCTTGTCTGATCCATCTTGGCCATGAAATTGTCCACGACCTGCTCTACATCACAAATGGACGGTTGGAAGAATAGATGGCGATGGCCTGCTTTTAATGCACCCAAATGAATGAAATCAACAGGCGTATATGTAAAATGGCCTGAAGATGTTAAGACATGGTCACTGGTCAGTCAGTAGAGCTATGATGGACTTGATTACTCGATATTTTATAATTAAATTAAAAACATTTATGATAGCGAAAAAAGAAACAGAAAAAAGAGGAGGTATGATGCGAACACGGTGTGGGTAGACACAAGAGCAGGTGTTTCCGGTTAGTTGGTGGAATGCCGCTCGTGGACGCGACCATGACTTGCATGATAGAGTTGACTTATCATATGTGATAAAGACCCCCTCTCCACCGTACACGTGGCATGGAAGACTAAGGGACTATCCACCTAGTGAGCCCCACCTATGATGGACCATGCTTTTGAGACCACTCAACAAAGCTTAGTCCTTTTGCATTCTAGAATTCTTAGAATTCAAAGTTAGGTTCATGCATGCAAGTTTGGAAATTTTCCTTTCTAAGAAATATCTCACTCCAGTAGTCTATTATCTTTTATCATGAACAATGGTGCACCAAGTTGCACTTGAACTCATTGGCAATCCATGTTGTCTATCGGTGGACCGTTCAGATTCAACACCCTTTTTATAAGCTACCATTCAAGGACACGGATTGGATGGGTGTTGAAAACACCACCACCCTTGGTGGTGCCGCAATGTGTTGGGCACTGTGGAGCCAAGTTGATATATGTGTTTTATATGCACACCATCCATCTGTTTTGCCAGCTCATTGTAAGGCATGAACCCAACAATGAAATAAATCATAAGCTCATGTGGATCACACCATGGGAAAATGTAGGGATAATGACACCCACCATTGAAATCTTGGTAAGGCTCATTGTAATGTTTAGTTGTCATCCAACTCATTGATAGGGTCACAAAGACCTTAACGAAGGGAAAACAAAACTATCAGCTTAATCAGAACTTTTGTGTGTCAAGAAGCTTTTAATGGTGTCCCCAATGTGTCATGTAGTTAGGTCTACTTTAGCTTTGGATTTACTTTATTTTTTTGTTCTTACCTTGAAATGAGATGACAAAATAAATGGACTATGACGGTATAAAAGGTTCAGATCCATAGCTCAGTGGTGGCGGACAAACTTTGTTTCAACACTAACATCTAAGGATCAAATACCCATGTGGTGTGGGTAGGTGTGTAATATATATATATATATAACACATACATCGCAATAGGGGCCACAACACCCAACACATCACTACACCCCAGCTGGGGATGGTGTTGGCAATACCACCTCATTTGCATCCCCATGATTGATGATTCCTGACCATTGTCGGCCGTTTGCTTCATTGGCTTATAAGATAAGATTGCGGGGGCATTCATAATATCCCTAAACCTTTTGAATGACACGTGGGGCTTCGCGCACCCGGAAGCGGATTGTCCTACCTATGGGCAGAGCTCTGTGGGAGCCACTGTGATGATGCAAACATCTTATACACGCCGTCCATCCCTATTTACATATCATTATAGGTATGAACCCAAAAATAAGGTAGAACTAAGGCTCGAGGATGCAATCTTCTTCCAGGGCACCCTATTGTGCTACAATCATGCCAATTGGATGATCCTAACGAGTTGATCGTGGCCTATTTATAAAAATCCTAAATGTTTTCTTTAGGAGCAATCTATAATATAGTTAAAATCATAGAACCAAAATGCTACCTTGGATTCATAAGAAATATAATTTAGGATCTACTAGATAGGTAGATAGCTTCATGAGATTATTGGACCTCTTTTGCTTATCCACTTAATTTTGACCATCCATTTTTTATGTTATTGATTTGATGCATCAGATCATTCAATTGGCATGATTCTTGTACTATGGCTTGTCCTTAATTGTATGAAAGGATAAATTATTCAAATAAATGATTGGACATTCCAAGTTCCATTCAAAATGTTTGGGGCCATTGCTACCATCACATGAAGATCAATAGAATAGGAAGCAATTGTTGGGGGCCTTGCACAAAACCTTAGGATCTAGCCACCCGAACAAACCAGAATTATGGGATAATAATACAATGAAATAAATCAAAGCAACAATTACACACCACATAAGAGATTTTTTACGTGGAAAACCCTCAAAGAGGTAAAAACCACAGGACCTCGTCCAAATCAACAATTCACTATGAAAGCAGAACGTTACAACCTTCTTCATTCTCCCAGGAGGGATAAACAATAAAAAAATAAAAAGAAAACTAAGAGATCTCACCGATCACGAGGACATAGAAGCGCTGAGACGACGGCTCCCTTCCACAAGCTTCCTCTCTCTCTTTTCTCTCTCTCTCTCTCACACCCTAAGCCCTTTTAGGAAACCCTCTTGTGCTTTTCTTCACACAACATAATCTCCTAGAAAATCCTAGGAACTCCTTTTTATAGTTTTAGGAAATTCCTTTCCGCATCCCTGTTGCGAAAGGACTCGAATCCACAATTTCGCGCAAAAACTACGTAACCTAGGACTGGTCCTAGAAATTTCAGGACTGGTCCTAGCCACCTACGACTGGTCGTAGCTCACTCACGACTGGTCGTAGACCGCGAAGAAAGTTATCAACAACTCGCTAGACTTTGAATCGTGCCAGGGCTCAAACCTACGATCGGTCAAGAGCCTCCCACGACCGGTCGAAGACCACCTATGACCGATCGAGCAGCGCGATGAAACCCTCTGAAATTTTAACCACTGCACCGTCTCTCCTTTGAACTGAGGAGGAAAACCCCATCAAATCTCCCCCTTTCCGACTCGGAAGGAATTCACCTTCTTCAAGCCAGCCAGGTTTCTACAAACCTCAAACTTGCCCTTGAGCAAAGCTTTCGTCATCATGTCTGACCCATTATCGTCCGTGTGGACTTTCTCAAGCTGTAATACATTCTGTTCCAAAATATCTCTGATCCAGTGATACCGAACCTCTATGTGCTTCGACTTGGAGTGCTGACTTGGATTCTTACTCAAGTGTATAGCACTTTGACTATCGCAATAGACCACGTGCTCCTCCTACTTCAGGCTAATTTTCTGTAGGAACTTCTTCATCCAAAGTATTTCTTTACATGCCTCTGTGATTGCAATGTACTCGGCCTCTGTAGTCGACAATGTTACGACCTTCTGTAGCTTGCTCTGCCAAAAAATCGCTCCTCCTACAAACGTGAACATGAACCTCGATGTAGACTTCCTAAAGTCTATGTCACCTGCCATATTTACATCTGTGTAACCTTCTAACACAGGTTTACCATCACCATAGCATAGGCTCAACCTGGATGAGCCTCTTAGATACCGCAGTATCCATTTCACCGCTGCCCAATGCTCTTTGTCAGGATTGACAAGATACCGGCTGACCACACCAACCGCATATGCTATGTCTGGGTGTGTACATACCATAGCATATATCAAACTTCCTACAACAGACACGTAGGGTATCTTCTGCATCTCTTCCACCTCTGCCTTCATGTTGGGACACTGCCTGTCGCTCAATCTGAAGTGACCACATCCAGTGGAGTACTGACCGGCTTCGCTGCATTCATATTGAACCGCTCTAGGACTTTCTCAATATACCGCTCTTGTGACAGCCAAAGCTTCCTGCTGCTTCTGTCATGGATTATCTCCATTCCTAGGATTTGTTTAGCAGAGCCCAAGTCTTTCATCGCAAACAACTTGCCCAACTCCTGTTTCAGTCTGTCGATCTTCTTGATGTCTTTTCCCATGATAAGCATGTCACAACGTATAACAGCAGAACTAAGAAATCACCATCTAAGAACTTGTGCGTGAACACACAGTAGTCCGACTTCGTTCTGTCATACCCATACTGTAACATGAATGAATTTAACTTCTTATACCATTGTCGTGGAGGTTATTTCAGCCCATAAAAGCTCTTCCTCAGCCTACACACCATATGTTCCTTGTCCTTGACTTCGAACCCCTCTGGTTGGTGCATGTAGATCTCTTCTTCCAGGTCACCATGGAGAAAAGCAGTTTTAACGTCCAACTGTTCTATCTTCAGATCCATACTAGCTGTCAACCCAAGCACACCCATATGGATGTCATCTTCACCACTGGTGAGAATATCTCCTCGAAGTCTATGCCTTTCCTCTGACCAAACCCTTTCATCACAAGTCTAGCCTTGAACCTCTTCTGTGAATTCTTCTGCTCAATTTTCTTTCTGAATACCCACTTGTTGCTCAGAGTTTTCTTACCTTTAGGCAGTTTCACCATGTCATAAGTGTGATTCTTATGCAAGGATTCCATCTCTCTTGCATAGCTTTCAACCACTCCCCCTTATGCTCGTCGGCTAGGGCCTCAGAATAATCTTCTAACTCTCCTCCATCGGTTAGCATAATGTACTCATGCGGTGAGTACCTCTTGGACGGATGTCTGTCCCTAGATGACCTTCTTACCTGTGGCTCACCAGGTGGATCAAGTGGGGGCTGCTCCCTCGGTACATCTTCTGTAGGAACTCCCTCGTCCTCTACACCTTGCTGTACTCCCCCCGTCGTCAGGCACCACGGGAGGAATAACTGGATCCATGTCCTCTAGCTCACCTGAACTAGGCTGGTTCTTCTCTGGCTTACCAATGTCTTTTATACACTGATCTTCAAAGAAAACCACATCTCTGCTCCTAACGGGCTTCTTCTTGGTCGGATCCCACAATCTGTAACCGAACTTTTCATCACCGTATCCTAGGAATACACACTGTCTGATCTTCATATCGAGCTTGGACCTCTCGTCCCTTGGTACGTGAACGGATGCCCTGCATCCAAACACCTTGAGATGACTGTATGATGGATCCTGTCCAGTCCACACCTTCTCAGTTACTTCTCCATTCAACGGGGCTAAAGGAGACCTGTTTATCAGATACACCGCCGTGTGCATTGCTTCTCGCCAGAACGTTTATCACGCCCCAAACCCGAAAATCGGATTCACATGAATCCCGATTGCCGAATCCGGTGTCGACAGCCTCCGTAGTGCCCCATTCTCGGCTTCTGATAATCTAATGCCAGATTCCGATCCTGGGATCCTACAAGGAGGATTTTCAGAATAATTTTTTTTTTTGTAAAGGAGCATAACCACAGACATAACCAAGTCACAAAACAACATCACCACATATCCACTATAACAACAATTTTAAGTACAATGCAGAAAGGGAAATACAAAGTGATCAAAAAGCTCCAAAAGGTCCTGATGTGCACTCCTGTCTCAGCGCTGCTGTCGTCCAACGCTACCTGCACGCAACTATCGTGCATAAGCTTACAAAAGCTTAGAGGGTGGTGTAAGTGTGTGCGTAAGGCAAACGCCAAGTGTACAGTATTAGAACAATGCGGAAGTATGCGGTAAGTCCATGAATATACCAAGGCTGTGTAATGCAAGACATGATGCGAGATATGAATGCCATCGGCCACACCGATGCAATGCAAGGCCTACATAGCCAAATGTCATATGCGAAATGCAATCCAAGCAAGTCGGTACTCCTCAAATGCGTATATCAGTACAGTTCCTCTCTGGATATCACCGGGGTCCAATACACATGCAGAGACTGCCACCTCCCTAGCTGCACAGTCAAGCAAGCGGATAAGACCTCACTATCCGCCTGACCAGTAGTATGCCAATACCTACCCGGCTCGTCGATAGCGGACTCATTTGTGAGCTAGTCAAACTCAGCCTAGCTTATAGCCCTCTCACTCAGGCGGATAAGGCTACACCCCCTTCCAACCGACCACGACACAGTGGGAGACGCGGCCTACTGGTATTCGGCACTCGGGCGCTCGTGTATCCACTCGGTCTAAACGTTGGAGCATCTCCTGGTACCAAAAAGGTTCTGGGACTCTCACCCAAGGACATCCTAAGTGCCCACAGTGCTAGAATATGCATTTCCGGTATCCAATACGGCCATCCACGATGTACCTGTGGAGCCACGGCCCTGATGTCGCTAGGGCGTGCAGTGATCAAGTCATACGTATGCGAGATGCATGAATCACGCTGTCAAAACATGCAGCAATCCAGCGCGTACTGCGCGATCATGTGGGGTGCTCAGTCACATAACGAGCCCCATAGATGGTCTGCCCAATGGCGTATGCTATGATCAGTCATTACTCATATCAAGTATACATATGATGCGTATGGGCATGAGTCATGGGATTATTCTAAGCATGTTATGAGGCAATGAATAACAACGGTTATGGACCTGTCAATGGGCCCTAAAGAAAGTTACAATGCGGACGTTTAACCAACATTGTACATACAATGTGGACGTCAAACCAACATTGTTTTCTAGGCACGACTTACCATAAATATCATTTCATGATCCATGATAGACGTACATTGCAATGGACCCTAAGGACATCCATTGGGCCTCGATCCCTGGGCCTTGGATATATCAAATGAGCCGAATTGCGTGGGCCTTACATTCTTCAAATGACTACGTTAATGGGCCTTGCCAAGGAGCCTTATGTACATTGCAATGGTCTATGACTCATGGGCCATGAAATACATCAAAGTGGGCCCAATCCTATGGGTCTTATATGTGTCAATCGGGCTTGAACCCATGGGCCTTATATGTTGTTAAATGGGCCTAATACTATGGGCATTATATATGTCAAATGGGCTTGATCCCCTGGGCCTTATATGTACACCAAGGTGGGTCTCAATGAATGGCCACAAATAGCTCAACATAAGCCCTACTCACATACCAAGGTGGGCCCAATTGAACCATGGATCTGACTCATTTTCAGCTCAAGCCATAATGTGAGCTTACAAATAAATGGACGGATGATAGCTCAGGCATCATGATGGGGGTCCACATGAAGGCCCACCATCATGTATGTATTATATATATAATATAACATATAATCTATATATTATATATATGATATATACATAATGTAATATACTTACATATATTATATAAACTGTTATACACGTGCATACGTGTGTGGGAGAGAGGGATGCCAGCCTCCAGCGTCCAGAGACGCTGGACGGCCAGTGAAACGCAAACGTCGTTGTGGGTCCCATGTGGGGCCCACCATAATGTTTACCTTCCATCCAGTCTGTTGGTAAGGTCACAAGGGCCTGGATGAAGGGGAGAAAAATAAATATCATCGTGATCCAAAACTTCTGTGGCCCGCCAAAAAGTTTCAATGGTACGCACTCAATCAATACTGTTTCTTATGGTGTGGGCCACCCGAGCGTCAGATCAGTCTGATCTTTGGAGGGGGGCACGTCAGGAGGCTGGCCCACCTAATAACTGGGTTGGATGGTGAAACAGATATCAAGGTGGGGCCCACGGCCCTAGCCGTGGGTCGGCCTCGTCCGCCCGCCGCTGGAGAGTGCAGGACGCCAAGCGTCCTGCGTGAGGTCAGAGGCAGCAGCGCCTCTGCTGCTCGTTCTTTTTAAAAAAAAGATTTGGAAAGAAAGCGATTTTTTCACAGTTTTTCGCCTGTGGGGCCCACTAAAATGAAATCTGCTCCGGCCATTACGATCAGTGGCCCGAGGCCGTCCAAATGAGTCCAGAGTTTGAATTTTTTTGATGCATGGAAGTGAAATAAACTAAGAAAGTGATGTTTGAATGGTAAAGGTGCGACCTTTGACGCTATGGCCCACCAGGTGATTGGATCAGCTCCAAACTTCTACCCAACGGCTACAATGCCGTGGGTAAGAGGATGGACGGCTCGGATCGGATATAAACATCAGGGTGGGGCCTATGCAAGGAGGCCACCCAAAATTTTTTTCTTTCATTCTTCCTTTTTTTCTTTTTCCTTCACAACGTCCAGCGTCTGGGACGCTGGACGGTTATATAATTTTATTTATTATATATATTTTTTTTCTCAAATGGTAGGCCCTGATGAAGTGGGCCACCACATGATGGGCGGCATGGGAATGGCGTGAAAGGTGGGCCCCACTTGGATAAAATAAATACATCAAGATGGGATCTATTCAAGTGGGCCACCCCATCCTTTTGTAATAAATAAAATAAAATAAATTAAAAATAAAAATAAAAATAAAATAGAGAGAGAGACATGGAGAGTGGGACACGGCTTATGATGGAGGGTCCCCGTCATTATGGGCCCTCCCTTACATGAAATCATACAACAACGGACCCCTTTGAACGAAGGACCATCAAAATGTAAATCAACGGTGGAGATCCATTCTCCACCGTTATGGACGGTCTAGATGACCTTTTTGAAATGAAATAAACATCATGATGGGGTCCATGGAGAATGGCCCCATCATGAAACGATCATGATGATCCAAGTGGCCCATCGGCCAAAAATAAGGGTCCCAAGTGAGATCCACACCATTGATCGGTGGGCCTCACTTGGTCCACCATAAAAACACATAAATCTACCCTATAGAGGCACCCACCTCTTGATCTTCTTGGCCCGTTGGATAGCCGGTCACCTAGAGCTTCACTTTGATGGTGGAGATGGGAAATGGATGGCTAGGATGATGGGATTTGGAGATGGGAAGTGGGCCACTAAAATCACTTCTTTCTCATGGAAGAGAGCTTGGACGTGAGCTCTCTCTTGCTTGGAGTTGGAGTGTTGAGAAATGAGAGAGAGAGGTGTGATTAATGAGAGATGGAGTGATGTGAGGTGAGTGATGGGTGAGGTGAGTGATGGGTGAGGTGAGTGATGGGTGAAGTGATGTGTTAGTTGACTTGGGTGGTTGCTTGACTTGTGGAGAAAGGAAGTATGGGTGCTTGTACTTGACATGAGAGGTGATTGATGGGATTGATTGATGTGATTGATGGGACACTTTGTAGAGATTCTTTGGGATTTGCAACGCGCGGTGTTTTTGTTCGAACTGAACGTGGGTTCGTATCTCATCGTCTGGGTATCGGATCGGTGCGTGAGTTGCGGCGTTGGAACCGCGACGACGGTGCAGTCGCAATGATACAAGTCTCGGATTAAGCCGGCTCAAATGAATAGGATACGACTTACGGTCGTGCGCAACGTCAACCATAAGTCGCGGATTGCCGGAATTTGACGAGAAGGGTCGCGGGAATCAACGGAACAGTGCGAATTAGGATACGGGTCTTACAACGTTTTGGGCAACTTCGCATGGGATAACATGCATCTGATTCTCTCAACAATGGTGTGATTCATTCGCTCAGCTACACCATTATGCTGGGGGGTCTTGGGAACCGTTCGTTCATGCTGTATACCCAGAGACTTGCAGTACTCATGAAAGTCGTCAATGTATTCACCACCATTGTCAATGCACATGCACTTCAATGATCTACCTGTCTCTCGCTTGACCATAGCATGAAACAACTTAAACACACCAAAGACCTCGTCCTTGGATTTCAAAGCATAAGCTCAAACCCTCTTAGATGCATCATCTATAAAAATAACAAAATACAATGCCCCACCCAAGGTTTTTATCCTCATAGGACCACACACATCAGAATAAACCAAATCTAATGCATGTACTTTATTTACATGAGAAGCAGATTTAATAAATAAAACTCTATGTTGTTTTCCTGATAAACAATCAAGATAGGTTTTGAGAGGCATACCTATCATGTCTGGAAGGAGCCGCTTCCTCCCTAGTAGCTGAAGCCATTTTTCACTCATGTGGCTTAGATGCCTGTGCCACATGTTTATAGATGAATCTTACGCTGCGTTCAACCCACCCTTGCATACATTGACACTTGCCTTGTACAGGGTGCAACACTTCTTTCCTCTGTCAGCAATCAACAAACCCTTGATGAGCTTCCAGCACCCACCAGCAAACCGGCTTTCATAGCCATCATCATCCAACCTTTCTGTCGACATCAAGTTGAGGCGAAGGTCTGGGATATGCCTCACATCCCTGAGAACCAACGTGCAGCCCACATCGGTCTTCACATAAATATCACCAATTCCCACGATCTTCGATATGATAGAATTTTCCATTTCACGGTTCCATAGTCACCTGACTTGCAGCTTGTGAAGAAATCTATGCGTAGAGTCGCATGAAAAGAAGCTCCTGAGTCAATCACCCAGTCGGTGTCCTGACTCGTACCGGTGAGGCATACATCGTGATCTGTGGAAAGAATAATAACAACGTAGCCATTTGAAGCGATCGCAGTAGAATCAGATTCATCTTCCTTCTCCTTTCTTTTTCCTTTCTTGTCATTCTTAGCCCTACGACATTCATGCTTATAGTGGTCATTCTTGTCACAATTCCAGCATTCAACATCTTTTCTGTTACTTGACTTGCCTCTTGATTTATCTCCGGCCTTCCCGCCCTTCCTGTTCTTTCCTCTCCCCCGTTCCTGTGTCACAAGTGCCTCTTGCTAAGTAGACCCCTGAGATTTCCTTCTTGTCTCTTCATTGAAGAGACAACTAGTAACCTGTTCCATGGATACCTTTCCGTCTAGCGCAGAGTTACTTAGAGACACCACCAATGTCTCCCAACTGTCATGTCACGCCCCAAATCCGAAAATCGGATTCACATGAATCCCGATTGCCGAATCCGGTGCCGATAGCCTCCGTAGTGCCCCATTCTCGGCTCCTGACAATCAAATGCCAGATTCCGATCCAGGGGTTCTGCAAGGAGGATTTTCAGAATGAATTTTTTTTTTTTGTAATGGAGCATAACCACAAGCATAACCAAGTCACAAAACGACATCACCACATATCCACTATAACAAAATTTTAAGTACAATGCAGAAAGGGAAATACAAAGTGATCAAAAAGCTCCAAAAGGTCCTGATGTGCACTCCTGTCTCAGCGCTGTTGTCGTCCAACGCTACCTGCACGCAACTATCGTGCATAAGCTTACAAAAGCTTAGAGGGTGGTGTAAGTGTGTGCGTAAGGTAAACGTCAAGTGTACAGTATCAGAATAATGCGGAAGTATGTGGTAAGTCCATGAATATACCAAGGCTATGTAATGCAAGGCATGATGCAAGATATGAATGCCATCGGCCACACCGATGCAATGCAAGGCCTAAATATCCGAATGTCATATGCGAAATGCAATCCAAGCAAGTCAGTACTCATCAAGTACGTATATCAGTACAGTTCCTCTCTAGATATCACCGGGGTCTAATACGCTTCGCAGAGACTGCCACCTCCCTAGCTGCACAGTCAAGCAAGCGGATAAGACCTCACTATCCGCCTGACCAGTAGTATGCCAATACCTACCCGGCTCGTCGATAGCGGACTCATTTGCGAGCTAGTCAAACTCAGCCTAGCTTATAGCCCTCTCACTCGGGCGGATAAGGCCACACCCCCTTCCAACCGACCACGACACAGTGGGAGACGCGGCCTACTGGTATTCGGCACTCGGGCGCTCGTGTATCCACTTGGTCTAGACGTTGGAGCATCTCCTGGTACCAAAAAGGTTCTGGGACTCTCACCCAAGGACATCCTAAGTACCCACAGTACTAGACTATGTATTTTCGGTATCCAATACGGCCATTCACGATGTACCTGTAGAGCCACGGCCCTGATGTCGCTAGGGCATGCAGTGATCAAGTCACACGTATGCGGGATACATGAATCACACGTCAAATCATGCAGAAGTCCAGCGCGTACTGCGCGATCATGTAGGGCACTCAGTCACATAACGAGTCCCGTAAATGGTCTGCCCCATGGCGTATGTTATGATCAGTCATTACTCATATCAAGCATACATATGATGCGTATGAGCATGAGTCATGAGATTATTCTAAGCATGTTATAAGGCAATGAATAGCAACGGGTATGGACCTATCAATGGGCCCTAAAGAGAGTTACAATGCGGACATTTAACCAACATTATACATACAATGTGGACGTCAAACCAACATTGTTTCCTAGGCACGGCTTGCCATAAATATCATTTCACGAACCATGAGAAACGTACATTGCAATGGACCCTAAGAACATCCGTTGGGCCTCGATCCCTGGGCCTTAGATATATCAAATGGGTTGTATTACATGGGCCTCACATTCACCAAATGAGTTGCATTAATGGGCTTCACCAAGGAGCCTTATGTACATTGCAATGGTCCATGACCCATGGGCCTTGAAATACATCAAATGGGCCTACACGCATGAGCTTTAATATGTTAAAGGGACCACTCCATTTGTGCCCCATGCACATCAAATGGGCTTGAATCCCGTGGGCTTTATATGTATCAAATGGGCTTAGTCCCATGGGCCTTATATATGTAAAATGGGCCTAATCCCATGGGTCTTGTATATATCAGATGGGTCACACCAATTGGCCCCATATATATCAAATGGGCCACACCCAACTATAAATGGTGATGATGACTTCCACCATTAAAATTCTTAAGGCCCACCGTAACATGTGTTTTCCATTCAACCTACTCATACATTAACATAGTGATAGATGAAGGGAAATAAATATCATCTTAATAGTGAACTACTATGGCCCTTAGAATTTTGGACGGTGGACGTCATTGTCCACTACTTAAGTGGTGGGGTCCGCTTGAACTATGTATCTAACTAATTCTTTAGCCCATGCCGCCAAAATGAGCTTTCAAAGGGGCTGGATGGCTTGGAGGCATCCCATGCATCATGGTGGACCCAGATGGATAGTGTACGTCATGGTGGGGGAGTCCACATAACAGGTTGGATGGTATGGAGGCAGCACATGCATCAGTGATGGGGTCCACTAACTGTCCAGATGGTTGGACGGCTTTGATAAAACACATACAAAAAAGGGGCCCCACCGTCCAGGGGTGTGGACGGTGCGGATGAGACACACGTACCATGGTAGGGTCCCACTGACCGTCTACTGGACGGCGTGGAATACAAACATCAACGTGGACGGTGGAGACAAACTACACATATCAATGTGGTTCCCATGTGGGGCCCACCATAATGTTTATATGACATCTGACCCTTCCATTAGGTCACACAGACCCGAATGAAGGGTAAAAACAATTTTCAGCTTGATCCAGAACTCTGGTGGGCCTGAAAGAAAATTTCAATGGTAGGGTTCATTTCACACTGTTTCTCATGGTGTGGGCCACCTGAACTTTGGATGTGTCTCATTTTTGGGGAGGGCCCACCTCAGAGGGTGGGCCACCTTATGGACGGTGCAGATACAAAATATGCATCATGGTGGGGATCGTACACGGGGCCGTGGGTCCCTGCCCACGTCCGCCCTCCAGCCACTGGCCAAGGCCTGACACAGCAGCAGCAGCTGCTGTGTTGGGTATTTTTTTTTTTTTGAAAACCCTTCTCCCTGGGGTTTTTATTATGTGGGGCCCGCATCTGATGAATCCAGTCCATCCATTGGATTCCATGGCCCATAACTCATCAATTGAGACCAATATAGGCCATTTTTCAGCGTGTAGGAAGAGTTTTGGTACAGTTCAATGGTAATGATACCATTTTTAAAACTATGGCCCACCAAATACTCGAAAAATTCTCATTTTTCGGTTCAACGCCTAAAATGACTTGGGAAAGAGGATGGATGGCTTGGATTAGAATCATACATCAAGGTGGGTCCTGTACCAGTGGCCCACCCCATTGGCCTTCATTTTATGTTTTTTTTTTGTTTTCACTAGTGACGTCCAGCACCTGGACGTCTTTTTCTTTTTTTTTCTTTTTTTTTTTTGGTTTGGGCTGTATCAAATACATTCAAGGTGGGCCCTGATTAGGTGGGCCACCCCAAATGGATGTACATTTAAAATGGGCCCCACCCATGGACGGTTTAGATAAAATACATATTTCATGGTGGGGCTAATTCAAGTGGGCCATGTGGCCACATCAGCCAATAAGGAAAATAAAAAAAAAGGGAAGAAGAGAGAGTGTAAGAGAGTGGGACACGCGTGATGGAGGGACCCCGGCACTATGGGCCCTCCGTTTCAATCATCCAATCATACATTAACGGGTCATTCAAACAAAAGATCGACGGTGGAGATCCCTCTCCACTAGAAATGGACGGTCTAGATGACCTCCTCAATACAAGGAAAGTAAACATCATAATGGGGTCCATGGAGAATGGCCCCATCATGGAATGATCTTGATGATCAAGATGAGCCATTGGCCACATCTTAGGATGCCAAGTGAGATCCAAACCATTGATCGGTTGGCCTCACTTGGCCCATCTTAAAGTCATAAAAAAAATAGTCTAAAGAAACACCCACCACTTGATCTTCTTGGTCCGTTGAGATGCCGGTCTCCTAGAGCTTCACTTTGATGGTGGAGATGGGAAATGGATGGCTAGGATGATGGGATTTGGAGTGGGAAGTGGGCCACCAAAATGCACATTTCTCATGAGAAGAGCTTGGACGTGAGAGGGCTCCCTTGCTTGGGTTTGGAGTGTTGAGAAATGAGAGAGAGAGGGAGAGATGAGATGTAGAGAGATGGAGTGATGTGAGGTGAGTGATGGGTGAGGTGAGTGATGGGTGAAGTGAATGATGAGTGAAGTGAGAGGTTAGTTGACTTAGGTGGTTGCTTGACTTGTGGAGAAAGGAAGCATGGGTGGATGTACTTGACATGAGAGGTGATTGATGGGATTGATTGATGGGATTGATGGGACATATTGTAGAGATTCCTTAGGATTTGCAACGCGCGGTGTTTTTGCTCGAACTGAACGTGGGTCCGTATCTCATCGTTCGGGTATCGGATCAGTGCATGAGTTGCGGCGTTGGAACCGCGGCGACGGTGCGGTCGCAATGATAAAAGTCTCGGATTAAGCCGGCTCAAATGAATAGGATACGACTTACGGTCGTGCGCAACGTCAACCATAAGTCGCGGATTGCCGAAATTTGACGAAAAGGGTCGCGGGAATCAACGGAACAGTGCGGATTAGGATACGGGTCTTACAGCTCTCCCCACCTAATAAAAATTTCATCCTCGAAATTTACATTACCATCGCAACTAACCATAACTCAAAAAGAAAATAGGGAACATAACATCATATATAATCAAGCACCATAATACATCATACAATCAATCATCAAAAAGATGGGGATAACGCTCGCGGATCTCTGCCTCGCGCTCCCAAGACGCCTCATCCACACTATGGTGGCCCCACTGCACTTTCACCAAGGGAATGACTTTGGTTCTGAGGACCTGCTCCTTTCGATCGAGGATACGAACTGGCTGCTTAATATAAGAAGCGTCCTCACGAACCTCCAACGGCTGCCAATCGATAACAGGAACGAGGTCTGACCCACACTTCCTCAACATAGAGACATGGAAGACGTTGTGGACGCCAGACAACTGCGATGGCAAGGCAAGCTGGTAAGCCACAGCTCCAATGCGCCCAGTGATCTCGAAAGGTCCTATGAATCTCGGGGCAAGCTTGCCCTTCGTCCCAAAACGAACTACACCCTTCATGGGTGAGACCTTGAGATACACATAGTCCCCGACGACAAACTCCAAGGGACGACGCCGACGATCAGCAAAACTCTTCTGCCGGCTCTGAGCTGTGCGCATCCTCTGTCTGATGATGTCGATAGCCTCTGACGTCTGCAGCACAAGCTCGGGACCTAGGAGACGTCGCTCTCCAACCTCGGTCCAACAACTCGGAGATCTGCATGGTCTGCCATATAATGCCTCAAAAGGAGCCATGCCAATGGTCGCCTGATAGCTGTTGTTGTACGCGAACTCAGCCAATCGCAGGTGCTCGTCCCAACTACCTGCGAAATCAATCGCGCAAGCCCGAAGCATATCCTCAAGGATCTGGTTGACCCTTTCGGTCTGACCATCGGTCTGCGGATGATACGCGGTGCTGAGCTGCAAATCAGTGCCCATCGCTCTCTGGAAGCTCCTCCAAAACTGAGACGTGAACCTCGGATCTCGGTCTGAAACAATCGAGACAGGAACACCATGCAATCTCACGATCTCATCAATGAACATCCTGGCGAGCCGATCTGTATGTCAAGTCTCACGAATCGCAAGAAAATGTGACGACTTCGTCAGACGGTCCACAACAACCCAGATGGCGTCATGACTGCGCTGAGTCCTCGAAAAACCCAAGACAAAATCGGTAGATATATGCTCTCACTTCCACATCGGGACGCTCAGCGACTACAATAGGCCAGGGGGTCTCTGGTGATCGGCCTTGACACGCTGGCAGGTGTCACACTCGGCCACAAAACTGGCTATCTGGCGCTTCATCCCTAACCAAAAATACTGGCGTCTCATATCGCGATACATCTTCGTCGAGCCAGGGTGAATAGAGAAGCGCGATCGATGTGCCTCGGTCATAAGATCTCGGCGTAACTCAGGAATATCCGGGACACATGATCGGCCTCTGAAGCGAAGTCCACCGTCAGAACCAATCTGTCAATCCGTCTGACTCTCAGATGCTGCCTCCGCTCGGTAATCCTGTAATGACTCGTCTGTTTGTTGAGCCTCGATCACCCTTGCGACAAGAGAGGGTTGAATCGACAAGCTCGATAGCTGAACAATAGATGACTGCAGACCAAACTCAAAGTCGTACTCTGCTATATCCTCGAGCATCCTCCACTCCTGAATCATCATATGCGCCACCACGTTCGCCTTGCCCGGGTGGTACTGAAGATCAAAATCGTAGTCCTTCAGGAGTTCTATCCAACGCCTCTGCCTCATGTTCAGCTCGGACTGAGAGAACAAATACTTCAAGCTCTTGTGATCGGAAAAGAGCTCGAATCTCACCCCATAAAGATAGTGTCTCCACACTTTCAGTGCAAAGACAACCGCTGCCAGCTCTAGATCGTGCGTAGGGTAGTTCAGCTCATGGACCTTGAGCTGACGGGACGCATAAGCTACCGGCTTCCCGTGCTGCATCAGGACAACACCTAAGCCAACTCGTGAGGCATCAGTGAATACAACAAATCCATCACTCCCAGAGGGAAGAGTGAGGACAGGAGCGGACGTGAGGCGGTCCTTCAACTCCATAAACGCCTACTCACAAGCGTCGCTCCAAATGAACTCGGCACCCTTCCGGGTCAATCTGGTCAACGGGGCTGCAATGCGAGAGAATCCCTCAATAAAACGTCGGTAGTAGCCCGCCAAACGAAGAAAACTACGGATCTCGGATGCGTTCATGGGATGATCCCATTGACGCACGGCATCAATCTTCGAGGGGTCTACAGCGACACCCTGCCTCGTCACTACATGGCCGAGAAACTTCACCTCCTCCTGCCAGAACTCGCACTTCTCTAGCTTCGCGTAAAGCTGGTGTGCACGGAGGGTCTGCAATGTAATCTCAAGGTGTCGCTCATGCTCCTCACGAGTCCTCGAATATATCAGGATGTCGTCAATAAACACCACGACAAACTGATCAAGATACGGACGGAAGACCTCGTTCATCAACTGCATGAATACTGCGGGCGCATTGGTCAGTCCGAAGGACATGACCTGGAACTCAAAATGACCGTATCGCGTCCTAAAGGCTGTCTTCGGGATATCCTCATCTCGAACCCGAACCTGATGATAACCGGACCGCAAGTCTATCTTTGAAAAGAACTGCGCCTCCTGCAGCTGATCAAACAAGTCATCGATCCTCAAAAGCGGGTACTTGTTCTTGATCGTGACCTTGTTGAGCTCGCGGTAGTCTACGCAAAGCCTCAACGAGCCATCCTTCTTCTTTATGAAGAGTACCGGTGCTCCCCACGGTGAACTGCTCGGACGAATAAAGCCTAACTCGCGCAACTCGTCCAACTGCTTCTGCAGTTCCCGTAATTCCAACGGTGCCATACGATACGGGGCCTTCGAAATAGGCGCAGTACCAGGCACAAGATCAATCTGAAACTCGGTATGCCGACGAGGTGGTAATCCCGGAATCTCCTGGAACACATCAGGAAAACCATAAACAACCGACAGCTGGTCGATACTCAAAACTGCTGACTCCTCAACGGCACACGATAACAGGCAAGAAAGCTGCCCTCCTCTGGGCTCGGTAACAAACTGAAACTCTGGCACGCCGGGTATGCAGAACGTGACTGTCCTCGCAGAGCAGTCTAATATGACGTAGTACTCGGCAAGCCAGTCCATGCCCAGGATAACATCAAAACCGGACATCGGCAATACAAATAGGTCGGCGGGCAAGAAGATATTCCCAATCAAAATAGGGCAAGACGCGTAAAATCGGCCCAACACTGCGGTCTTCCCTAATGGCGTCGATACTACCAAATCTTCACGGGCAGACTCCAACGGTAAACCGGTCGATCTGCAGAAATCATCGGCGACAAATGAATACAATGCACCAGAATCAAATAGCACACGTGCAATGCATGCAGAGACAGGAAGAGTATCCTCAACGACCCCTCCTGATGACTGAGGGTCCTGCTGGGCGGCATAGAATCTGCCCTGAGCCTGCTGGGGAGGTGCAGGTCCCCTCTGAGGTCTCTGCTGCTGTTGTGGTCGCTATGGGGGCCTAGCCTGCTGCCTCAGCTGTTGTGGAGGAGGTACAGGAGGCTGGTACTGCGGTCGCTGCTGCTGTGGTGGCTGTCGTGGAGGTGGATGCGGTGCCCTCGGCTGCTGCTGCTGCTGCTGCGGATGGGGACACTCGTGCCTACGATGCCCTGTACGACCGCACCCAAAGCAAGTACCTGTAAACGATCCCGAAGATGGTGCTGGAGGTACTGCTGGTGCTCGAAATGATGGGCGGGTCGTGCGCCGCTGCTGTGAACGATGCTGCTGATGAGAACTACTAGAGGGTGCCTTCCTCTTCTGATCTCCCCTCTGATCACGGGCTCTCTGCACACTGGCCCAATCTGTCTAATATATCAGGGCTCTCTCTACTATCTCCTCAAATGTTGGAAGCATGTGTCCGATCACACGGCTCCGGAGGGCAGGACGTAAGCCGTTCTCAAAACGGCGGGCCTTCCGCCCCTCGTCATCAACAAGATATGTCGCGAATCTGGATAGTGCGACGAACCGAGCCTCATACTGGGACACAGACATGTCCCCCTGGACCAAAGTCTCAAACTCTAGGGCGCGCTGCTGTCGCACATGCTCGGGGAAGAACTTCCGGTCAAACCGGTCTATAAAGTCCTCCCAGGTCCACTCAAAATAGGCGGCTACCGATCAAGCCACAGATGCCCACCAATACTGAGCCTCACCTTACAGAAAGAATACAGCTAATGGAACTCGCTGTTGGGTCGTACATCTCATGGTGTCGAATATCTTCTCCACCTCGGAGCACCACAACTCTGCAGCGGTAGGGTCTGGCTCACCCCGAAAACGTGGGGGATCGTGCCGTCGAAAATTCTTGAGAAGAGCGCTCGCACGCTCCTGCTCAGCCTCGGCTGGTGACACTGTGGGACGCCTGCTCTGCCCCTGAAGAATGACGGTCATTGCCTGCAACATCTGCTGCAGCTGAGTAGCACTCACAGGCACGGTCGGATCCGCACCTGTCTCAAGAAAATGAGTGGCATCCTCAGGCTCAAAGGAAGGACTATCTGGTGGTGGAGTAGGAGTAGCAGGTGGTAAAGCAGGAGCTGCGGGTGGTGGTGCGGGAGTCGCAGGTGGTGGAGTGAGATTCGCTCGGGTCGTTCTTCTAGCCATAACGTCTCCTACAAGAAGGAACAATGGCCTATCAATCTTGAGAATCCTCGAAGGCACATACATTAAGAGTCTACGTCGAAAAATCGTTAAACCATTCAGACTCGGAACCCATTTATAGTAGATATGTGATGTGATCCTCAGGTATTCCTAAGTTATGCTCTGATACCAACTTCTGTCACGCCCCAAATCCGAAAATCGGATTCACATGAATCCCGATTGCCGAATCCGGTGCCGACAGCCTCCGTAGTGCCCCACTCTTGGCTCCTGACAATCAAATGCCAGATTCCGATCCTGGGGTTCTGCAAGGAGGATTTTCAGAATGAATTTTTTTTGTTGTAATGGAGCATAACCACAAGCATAACCAAGTCACAAAACGACATCACCATATATCCACTATAACAAAATTTTAAGTACAATGCAGAAAGGAAAATACAAAGTGATCAAAAAGCTCCAAAAGGTCCTGATGTGCACTCCTGTCTCAGCACTGCTGTCGTCCAACGCTACCTGCACGCAACTATCGTGCATAAGCACGCAACTATCGTGCATAAGCTTACAAAAGCTTAGAGGGTGGTGTAAGTGTGTGCGTAAGGCAAACGCCAAGTGTACAGTATCAGAACAATGCGGAAGTATGTGGTAAGTCCATGAATATACCAAGGCTATGTAATGCAAGGCATGATGCAAGATATGAATGCCATCGGCCACACCGATGCAATGCAAGGCCTAAATAGCCGAATGTCATATGCGAAATGCAATCCAAGCAAGTCAGTACTCATCAAGTACATATATCAGTACAGTTCCTTTTTAGATATCACCGGGGTCTAATACACTTCGCAGAGACTGCCACCTCCCTAGCTGCACAGTCAAGCAAGCGGATAAGACCTCACTATCCGCCTGACCAGTAGTATGCCAATACCTACCCGGCTCGTCGATAGCGGACTCATTTGCGAGCTAGTCAAACTCAGCCTAGCTTATAGCCCTCTCACTCGGGCGGATAAGGCCACACCCCCTTCCAACCGACCACGACACAGTGGGAGACGCGGCCTACTGGTATTCGGCACTCGGGCGCTCGTGTATCCACTCGGTCTAGACGTTAGAGCATCTCCTGGTACCAAAAAGGTTCTGGGACTCTCACCCAAGGACATCCTAAGTGCCCACAGTACTAGAATATGTATTTCCAGTATCCAATACGGCCATCCACGATGTACCTGTGGAGCCACGGCCCTGATGTCGCTAGGGCATGCAGTGATCAAGTCACACGTATGCGGGATGCATGAATCACACGTCAAATCATGTAGAAGTCCAGCGCGTACTGCGCGATCATGTAGGGCACTCAGTCACATAACGAGGCCCGTAAATGGTCTGCCCCATGGCGTATGTTATGATCAGTCATTACTCATATCAAGCATACATATGATGCGTATGAGCATGAGTCATGAGATTATTCTAAGCATGTTATAAGGCAATGAATAGCAACGGGTATGGACCTATCAATGGGCCCTAAAGAGAGTTACAATGCGGGCATTTAACCAACATTGTACATACAATGTGGACGTCAAACCAACATTGTTTCCTAGGCACAGCTTGCCATAAATATCATTTCACGAACCATGAGAAACGTACATTGCAATGGACCCTAAGAACATCCGTTGGGCCTCGATCCCTGGGCCTTAGATATATCAAATGGGTTGTATTACATGGGCCTCACATTCACCAAATGAGTTGCATTAATGGGCTTCACCAAGGAGCCTTATGTACATTGCAATGGTCCATGACCCATGGGCCTTGAAATACATCAAATAGGCATACAGGCATGAGCTTTAATATGTCAAAGGGACCACTCCATTTGTGCCCCATGCACATCAAATGGGCTTGAATCCCGTGGGCTTTATATGTATCAAATGGGCTTAGTCCCATGGGCCTTATATATGTAAAATGGGCCTAATCCCATGGGTCTTGTATATATCAGATGGGTCACAACAATTGGCCCCATATATATCAAATGGGCCACACCCAACTATAAATGGTGATGATGACTTCCACCATTAAAATTCTTAAGGCTCACCGTAACATGTGTTTTCCATTCAACCTACTCATACAATGTGGACGTCAAACCAACATTGTTTTCTAGGCACGGCTTGCCGTAAATATCATTTCACCAACCATGATAGACGTACATTGCAATGGACCCTAAGGACATCCATTGGGCCTCGATCCCTAGGCCTTGGATATATCAAATGAGCCGAATTGCGTGGGCCTTACATTCTTCAAATGGCTACATTAATGGGCCTCGCCAAGGAGCCTTATATACATTGCAATGGTCCATGACTCATGGGCCATGAAATACATCAAAGTGGGACTATACACATGAGTTTTAAATATGTCAAATGGGCCATTCCATTTGTGCCCCTTGCACATCAAATGGGCCTGATCCCATGGGCTTTATATGTACCAAATGGGCTTAGATCCCGTGGGCCTTATATAGAATAAGTGGGCCGGATCTCATGGGCATTGTATATATCAAATGGGCCGAAACCCATGGGCTTTAGATATGCCAAATGGGCTTAATCCCATGGACATTACACATGCCAAATGGGATTAATCCCATGGTCTTAGATGTGCACCAAGGTAGGCCTAAATGAATGGCCATAAATGGGTCAACATGGCCCTATACACATACCATGGTGGCCCATTTGAACCATAGATCTGGTTCATTTTGGCACAAGCCATGAAATAATTTTACAACAACAAATAAATGGGCGGTTTGGATGAAACTCATGCATCATGGTAGACTCCCATGTGGGCCCACTATAACATTTATTTTCCATCCAATCCTGGTCCCACTGAAATGCTTATTTGCCACCCAACCTGTTGTTAGGGCCGTGTGGCAAGGGGCCCACCAAAATGTTTATTTTCCATTCAAACCTGCTGATGAGGTCATATAGACCCAGGGCCCACCGTAATGTATATATATATATTTTTTACCCAACCTGGGCCCACTGTACTATTTATTTGCATCCAAACTGCTCATTGAATCACATGGCCTAGGGCCCACTGTAATGTTTATTGCCATCCAAACCCGTTCATAACGTCACGTGGCCAGGGGCCCACGTGATGGACGGCGTGGACATAACACATACATCTGAGTGGGGGCCACCGTCCACTGCCGTGGACGGACGGCGTGAGTGAAACACTTGCATCACAGTGGGTGTCACCACCCACTGTTTTGACGGTGTGGTAAGCCACACATACCACAGTGGATCCCATGTAGGGCCCACCAAAGTGTCTATTTGCAATCCAACCCGTCCATTACGTATGTCCCACCTGTTTGAGGGTTCACACCAAGTTTCAGGTGGGTCCAAGCTTCTGATGGACCCCAGAAATCATTCTTCCAAGTTTTAAAGGAAGATACTAGTATTCTTAATGCCACGGCCCGCCAGATAATTGGATCGGTCTCATTTTTCGGCTCAACGCCTAAAAAGATCTCGAGAATAAAATGGATGGCTTGGATTAAATATGTACATCAAGGTGGGGCCATGTTGGAGCAGCCCACCATTTTCCTTCCCCTTTCTTTCCTTTTCTCTCTTTTTTTTTTTTTAAAATATGGGGCCCACAATAAGATGATCCAAATCGTCTAATATGTGTGTCTCATGTGGTGGACCGTTCATTCTAAGTTTAAGATGCATCCAAATTTCAGGTAGGCCCCCACCAAGTACTTTTATATGATCAGGCATGTCTCCACATGATTTTAGATGGTATGGCCCACCTGAGAATCAGATTGGTCCCAAACTTTGGCTCAACGCCTAAAATAGTCTGAGAAAGGTGGTGGACGGCTTGGATCAAGCAAATACCTCAAGGTGGGGCTAGCATCAGTGGCCCACTATAAAAGTATACTTTTTCCCTTTCTTTTTTTTTTTTAAGTGCAATGTGTTAACGTTGCCAGTCCAGCGTCCAGAGACGCTGGACGGCGTGCTTTAAACAGATACAACACGGTGGGTCCCACAGGGACATGGTCCACGTTCACCAAGGTGGGTCCCACATGATCGTGGCCCACCTTGCATGTACATATATATATATATATATATATATATAAAATAAATATCATTTATCTAATATGTAGTGGGCCACACCATTTGATGGATGGAGTAGATTTATCATGAATCGGTGGGGCCCACTTCATTTTAGGAGAAGGATAAGGAGAGAGAAAGAGAGAATAAGAGACGGTGATGGTGGGGCCTCGCTACCATGGGCCCCACATGATACAAATTACACACAAAAAAAATGGGTCCCACAAACAAGTGGTCCCTAAAAAGAAATTTAACGGTGGATCACCCACCTCTAAGCCTCCTCCTTGCTCCCTTGGCCTCCAATGCTCCTTGCCTTCGCCTTGGACGGTGGATGATGGACCTTTGATGGTGTGGATGAGAGATGAGAGGGTGGGCCACACTTGGCTTTTGGAAAAGCTTGGGAATGCTTGGACGTGTGAAATTTTTGCTTGGAGAGATTTTTTTGAGAATGAATGAGAGAGAGAGGGGAGTGATGGGTGAAAAAGGGTGATGGAGTGATGTGTGATGGGTTTGGTGATGGATGAAGTGATGTGAGAGTGGACTTTGGGTTGCTTGTGTAAGAGAAAGGTATGGGCATGACATGGGTTAGTTGTACTTGGGTATGAAGTGACTTGACTTGTACTTGACATGAGTGATTGATTGATTGATGGGACATCTCGTAGAGATTCCCTCGTAATCCGCAACGCGCGGTGTTTTCTCGAACTGAACGCGGACCCACATCTCCTAGCCTGGGTATCGCCTCGGCGCGTGAGACGCGGCATCGGAACCGCGGCGACAGCGCGGTCGCACTGGTACAAGTCTCATGTCAAACTGACTCAGACCGACAGAATCCGTTTCAGGATTTCGCGCAACGCCGATTATAGATCGCGAGTCACCGAAAATCGATCGGAATGACCGCAAAAGTCTAAGGAACAGTACGAATTAGGATACGGGTTTTACAAACCATAAGTCACGGATTGTCGGAATTTGACGAGAAGGGTCGCGGGAATCAATAGAACAGTGCGGATTAGGATACGGGTCTTACATGTCAGGCAGTGAACTAAGCAATAGTAAAGCCTGAAATTCATCATCCAGGACTATCTTCATAGGGGAGAGTTAGTTCACTATATTGCTAACCTCATTCATGTGCTTGGCCACAAAACCACCATCCTTGAACTTGAAATTCACAAGTCGCCTTATCAGAAAAATCTTATTACCGGTTGTCTTCCTCTTATACAACCCTTGTAGTTTCAGCCATAGGTTAGCGGATGAGGTTTTCGTAGACACATGGTGGAATACAGAATCATCCAGCCATTGTCTAATAAACCCCACCGCCTTTCAGTCCAACTTCTTCCAATCATCATCAAACATATCCTTGGATTTTGCTGATATGCCTAAAATTGAAGAATATAGATCCTTACAATAAAACAAGTCCTCCATCTTAGCCTTCCATATGGTACAGTTATAACCATTGAGGCTGATCATCCTTGATGAGTCACCTTCCATAATTCCAAACCGATCCTACCTGTTCAATGAACTTAGCGCTCTGATACCACTTTTTTGGGGCCTTGCACAAAACCTTAGGATCTAGCCGCCCGAACAATCCAGAATTATGGAATAATAATGCAATGAAATAAATCAAAGCAACAATCACACACCACACGAGAGATTTTTTACGTGAAAAACTCTCAAAGAGGTAAAAATCAAGGGACCTCGTCCAGATCAACAATCCACTATGAAAGCAGAACGTTAAAACCTTCTTCACTCTGCAGGAGCGGATAAACAATAAGCGAATAAAAAGAAAACTGAGAGATCTCACCGATCACGAGGACGTAGAAGTGCTGAGACGACGGCTCCCTTCCATAAGCTTCCTCTTTCTCTTTTTTTTTTCTCTCTCTCTCATACCCGAAGCCCTTTTAGGAAACCCTATTGTGCTTTTCTTCACAAAACATAATCCCCTAGAAAACCCTAGGAACTCCTTTTTATAGTTTTAGAAAACTCCTTTCCGCATCCCTATTGCGAAAGGACTCAAATCCGCAATTTCGCGTAAAAACTTCGTAACCTATGACTGGTCCTAGAAATTTCAGGACTGGTCATAGCTCACCCACGACTGGTCGTAACTCACCCACGACTGGTCGTAGACTGCGGAAAAAGTTAGCAACAATTCGCTGGACTTTGAATTGTGTTGGGGCTCGAACCTACGACTGGTCGAGCGCCTCTCACGACTGGTCGAAGATCACCCACGACCAGTCGAGCAGCGCGATGAAATCCTCCGAAATTTCAACCACTGCACCGTCTCTCCTCTGAACTGAGGAGGAAAGCCCCATCAACAATTGCCCGCGACCTTAAAGAGCTAGATATACCTGTGTTGAGGCTCTGTGGGATCCACAAAGATGTATATGATAAACCCACTTTGTCTATCTCTTTTGAAAGACCACAATAAGATAAGATTATAAAAATCAGACATATCCAAAACTCAGCTGTGCCACACAAATGAAACAATGGGAATAAAAACATCCACTATTGAAGCCTTTCTGAAGATGACCATGATGTTTATATGCCATCCAAATAGTTGATAGGGTTATTACCACTCATATAAACTGTTGGAACAAATATCATCCCGATATGAAGCTTCTATCACCCCTTCATACTCAATCCTCACTGTTTCACGTAGTATGGAAAACATGAGTTCTGGATCTACTTGATTTTTAGAATCTTGCCCTATTATAGTCTTTCAAAACAGATGGATGGAGTGTATTTTCCATAGATGTCTCTGTGAGCCCTACACAGCCACGGGTGTAGAAATATCTCTATGCTAGGGGTAATATTGAAAATGTTGAAGTACTGTCTTCAATTATAGGATGTTTTTATATCACTCAGCTGATGATACCAATAATATCTCGGAGTGTCGATGGGTTAGGCTGGCGCTGTCAAAATCAGAATTTTGAATAAACTCGCCCAACGGCCAGGCCAAACAGTTCAAAATCCAGCCCAAAACCAACCCTAGGCCCGGATGGGCCCGTTAACGGCCCTAATGATATCTATAATATTTTCAAAAGAGTTTATCCACAATAAAATCTATAGAATGGACCATTCATACTAATCACTGGAACTTTGACTTAGGCCACAATTTTCCACCGATCAATCAATCAAACGGAAGGGATCCTTTTAATAGTGAGATTGCTTTCATAGTGGCTTATGATCAAAGATCAAAAGTATGCCGAATCTAATCAACGATCCAAATTAAATACTTGTCTACATATCTAATAGCACCAGTCTGCACCAAATCTCATGTTCCCTGGAGTGGAGATTACTGAAACCGGGCCACGCATATTGCATACTGACACTGGACGGTTATGTGGGCCCCACCACGATATACGTGTTTTGTCTACTATCCATATCCATTTTGGATCATTAATATTTTAATGCATAATCTCTGAAATGAAGTAGATCCAAATATCAGGTGGACCACATTATAGATAAATAGTGGTGATTGAACACCCACCATTAAAAACTTCTTAGCTCTCCCTGTATTGTTTATTTGCCATCCATTGATTAGGTCACATAAGCATGGATGAAATGAAAACACAAATATGAGGTTGATCTAGAACTTTTGTGGCTCGTTTTTAACGTTGGACGCGTATTACTGTTTCATTTGGTGTAGTTGACATGAGAATTGGATATCCGTCTTGTTTCCGAGGGTGGGGGTGGGAAAATGAATCGACCGAGTAGATAAAATACATACATCGTTTGCGGGGCTTACTGAGCACTATCCGCCGATTTTATTTTATTTTTTTTCACATTATTTGAAGGCATGAGCTAAAAAATGAGACAGATCTAAGGCAACCACAAAGTGAGGATTAAACGCTCACTGTTAAAAACTTCGTGAGACTTTCAGGAGTTTTGATCAAGCTGATATATGTGTTTCAACGGTGGGCCCTAAGAAGGTTTCAACGGTGGAAGTCATTGTCACCATTGCTTCCCGTTGTGTGGACAGTGGGAGTCATTTTCACCATTCCTTTCCATGGTGTAGCCCACTTGATCCTTGGATCTGCCTTACACATACATCAAGGTGGGCCCACAGCCCCTGCCTGGAACAGGAGCATATTAGGGTGAGATCCCACCTTGGTGTAAATTTTGTATATCCACTCTATCCATCTGTTTTTACATCTCATTTTAGGATGAGATGCCAAACCTTATAAAGATCTAAGTCTCAGGTGGACCACACCACTAGAAACAGTGAATAATAACTATTCAAAACTTTTTGTGGGCCATAAAAGTTTTGGATTAATCTGATCTTTGTATTTGTCAATTCATCCAGTTTTTCTTGACATTATCAACAGGTTGGATGGAAAATAAACATTATGAAAAATTTACAATGGGCCCTTTGGAATTTTCACTGGTGACACACTAAAACACTACCGTTTCCTGTCGTGTGGTTCTCCTGAGATCGTGATCTCCTTAATTTTTGATAATACATCCTAAAATGGGCTAGAGAAACGGATGAACGGTGTGAATAAACAACACATCATCAAGGTGGGCCGCACGGTAAGGGTAACACCCATTAAAGTGTTTCCCAGGTAACACGTAATCCGCTCCCGCCTGTAACGAGTCTGAACGCGATCAGCTTCCTATTTGATCCACTCAAAGAAATGGTGCCCTGGCCTAGTGGTTTGGTCAGACTCAACCGAAAGTAGATTTTACGTAATTCAAGATGATGCCGGTTTCCCTACGTTCAAGTAAAAGAGTCTTAGGTCTGACCAACTCCCCTTCTTTTGCAGAGCCACCCTAGCCCAGTGGTGAAAACTGATGGCAGAAACTCTACTCAATTGAGACCATTGATTCCGGTGGGGCCCACCATTCCAATAGGACCAAATAATTAGATAAGACTGGAGACTACTCCCATCATTAAGAGGTTTAGAGTTTTTCGTACTGTACTCCTCACTTTTTAGCCACGTACCTTACAAAGCCCGTCCATATCAAGTCCCACCTTTGGAAATTTCAAATCGAAATGCGCAGTGTGTGTTTTTATCCCATGTTGAAAATGAAAAGAAGAAAATCGTGATTTATATAAAGACGTTTGTATAGTATTCTTACTTAGAGCTTTAGAGATTGTGACGCTCGGGTTGTGTGTTCTAGTGTACACACATATACACACTTTCGGACGAGGGCGTGGGTAGTATGGCTATAGTGGTGATAGTTGGCACACTTTATATTTCAAACGTTCTGAACTATTGACAACCACCTAGCAACGGTTCACTCTCTGGTGCCTATATAAATCGGACCATTCCGGTCTAAATTCCATCATCTCAAATTCACATCTCTCCTCATCCATTAGATCCTAAGGATTGCATCTCTATTTTAGCATACCGTTGACACATCCTCATTTTGATTTTGTCAGAAGATCCGCTACATTGAAATTGTTCCTAGGTGGACCCTTCATGATCATTGAACGTAAGATCCGAATAAACTTGTCTTATCCTGAAAGCAATTCGCTTGTAATCCATCGGCAATTTAATAAGGGGGTGAATCACGCTTTAAGGACAATGCATATTTACATGATTCAGCCTGGTGAAAGAAAATATTTTATTTTATTTTTCAATATTTCCAACACATTTTTCCAATATTCTTAAAGCATGATTATGTATACCGAAAGTGTTGCATTAGTCAAACTAATAAACTACGATCTGATCAGATTGGACCAGTTCGACGGTTCAAATTTCACTATGTGGCAAGACAAGTTGAAATTCTTATTGATTGCTCTAAAGATTTTCTACATCCTCGACCCAAATCTCCATCTTTTGCCTAAAGCGACGAATGTTGACACACCAGAACAGATCGATCGCTGAAAGAATCAAGCAACAAGAAGACAAACTGCTGTGTCGCAGCCATATTTTCAACGGTCTCTCTGATCAGTTGTACGATCTATACACGGGGACTACATCAGTGAAAGAAATCTGAAGTGCACTGGAATACAAGTACAAGGCTGAAGAAGAAAGTACATAGAAATTTCTAATTGCCGGGTATTTCGATTTCACGATGATATACAATAAGCCATTGCTGGCTCAAATCCATAAATTACAATTAATTTTAAACAAGATAAAGGCTTTAAAAATAAACTTACCTGAATCATTTCAAGTCGGAGTTATTATTGCCAAATTGCCTCCGAGCTGGAAAAACTACAGGAAGAAGTTACTGCATAAATCTAAAAGCATCTTCGTATTAAAGAAGAATCTTGTAACCGAGACAAGAGGGATGACGCAAGTGGTGTATTCTCATCTAAGATGAATGCAGTAGAAAGACTATCTTAGAACAATAACTATAAGAAAAATAATTCCCTAAAACCTAACAAAGATAAAAAAAAAATTCAAAAAAATCTAAAAGAAGAAAAACAATAAACCCAAAGGTCCTTGCTATGTCTATGAGAATATCGGACATTTCGCTCGAGTCTATAAAGACCATAAAAATCCTAAGAAAGAGGTTAACGCAGTAGACGATGATATCATAACAATGGTCACAAAAGTGAACTTAGTTTAAGAGAAAATTCTCAGTTAGTGGTATAATACAGGTGCCACAGTACATGTATGCAACGATAGATCTACCTTCAAAACTTATGAAGATGTGACCAATGGTCAAGAGGTTCAAATGAGAAATGAATGTCGATCGAAAGTCTTAGACAAAGGAACCATAAAATTACTCTTTACCTCAAGAAAGAAGGTAATCCTAACCAACATACTGCATGTCCCAGACATAAGAAGGAACTTAGTCTAATGAGATCTCTTGAGTAAACTTGAAATAAGGTTTGTATTTGAATCTGGTAAGTTGATCTTGTCAAAGAATGAGAACTTTGTGGGTAAGGGTTATGCTTATAATGGGATGATCAAATTTTTATTGAATGAAAAGAATTCTTTTGCTTATATGATTGAGTCTGTAACGCTATGACATTGTAGACTAGCACATATTGGCTATATTGCCATAAAACTCATGGTTAAGAACGACCTAGTATCAACAATGATAATGACAACGATAAATGAAAAGTATGCATATGGTCTAAAATAACTAAGAAACCATTCTCAAGTGTTGAAAGATCATCTTAAATATTAGATCTAGTGCATACTGACATATGTGAACTAAATGATATTCTTACTCGAGGAGGGAAGAGAAATTCTGTCATGCCCCAAACTTAAAAATCGAGTTCACAAAATTCTCGATCGCCGAATCCGACGCCAACAGCCTCTGTACTACTCCATTCTCGGCTCCCAACACCTATATGCCAGGTTCCGATTATAGGACCCTACAAGGAGGATTTTTCATCATGAATTTATTCGGTAACAAGTATAACCATAAGCATAACCCACAAATAATCACTAAGATACCATTACAAAATCCACTATAATAAAAAAAACTTTATGGTACAGTGCGCATAAAGGAAAAATACAATAACAGAATCAGAAGCTCTAGAAGTCTGCTGCATGCTACAATCTCAATGCTACTGCGACGTCCTAGCGTCAACTGCACGCAACGGTTGTACATAAGCTTATGAAAATCTTAGAGAGTGGTGAGGGTGTGTACGTAATATAAGCGTGATCAGAATGTAATATCAAAGTAATGTGGAATATGCTGACAAACTCATGAATACTATCAGTCGTGCCAAGGTTATGCGATGCAAGGCATGAATGCTATCGACCATATCAAGGTTATGCGATGCAAGGTGTGAATGATGTCAGCCATACCAAGGCCATGCGATGTGAGATGTAACTCAAGCGCACCAGTCCTCATTTGAATCCTCACATCAATGCAGCTCATTACTAAAGCATCAAATATCAGTACAATTCTCATGTTGGACAATCACCAGGGTCTAGTACACTTTACGCCATTTTTTCGTCCCTATCCGAGCGTACAACTAGGTAAGTGGAAGAGATCTCACTATCCGTCTGCTAATATCGGGCTCGGCTCGTCGATAGTGGACCCATTCCTCAATATGGTTAAACTCAACCTAAATATTGCCCCCTCACTGAGGTGCGTAAGGTCACACCCCTTTCCAACTGACCATAACACAGTGGGAGACGCGACCTACTGGTATACTGCCCTCGTGCGCTCATGTATCCATTCGGTCTTGACATTAGAGTCATCATCTAATATTATCGGGTTTAAAGATTTTCACCTAGGGACATCTATGACACCCCAATGTTAATAATAGTATTTTCGGTATCCAATCTAGCTCTCCATGATGTGCCTGTAGAGGCGACGACCCTGATGTCGGTAAGGCGTATAGTAACCATATCACACAATGTAAGATGCATGAGTCATACAATTCAGTCATGCATTAATCTTGCGCGTACCGTGCGCTCATAAGGGACAACACCACCTATCAGGGAGTCCCATAAACAACTTGCCAGAAGGTATATGCAATGGTCAACCTCATCTCATCATAAGCATGTAGATGCTGCTTATGGGCATGTATCATGATGCTATGCTGTCACATACTCATAATTGGTATTGATAATCGGCATCGATAATTGACCTATATGCAAGGTGAGGTCCATAGATGAACAACTAATCCAAACCATAATATAAAGATCGGCCCTTGACTATGAATAAATCAAATTTGTTAACATGAAGCCATCCATCTACAGTGATGATGGACCATGCAACATCAATGAGGCCTAATGATTTGAGTTAACCCACTAGAAAAATGATGAAAATAGGCCTAACAAGGCCTAAGGAAAGGTTATAATGTAGATATTTAACCATCATTGTCCATCAATGTAGACATTTAATCAATATTGCTCCTAAGGAGTACTCACATATAGTGGGGCCCATGAACTCACTCATGGGATACATATGCATCACATTGGGCCTCACTCATGGGCCTCAAATACATCATACTAGGCCTCATCATATGGGCCTCAAATATATCATGATGGGCCACGTCCCATGGGACTCGAATACATCACATCAGGCCACAACCCATGGGCCTCAAACACATCATAATGGGCCTCACATCTAGGCCTCAAATACATCACAATGGGCCTTATATACATCAAGTTGGGCCTACTGTTCTAGGTGAACTATCTGCACCATGCATCTAAAATTAGAGATAATTTTAGAACATTAACCAAAAATGAATCATATCAGAAGATCATCTGGACCATACCACAAATAGCAGTGGAGATAATGATTTTCACTGTTAACACATCACAGGACCTATCATAACGTTTATTTTCCATCTAATCTGATCATAAGGTCACAAGGACTTGGATTAAGAGGAAAAACAAATTCCATATTGATCCGGAACTTCTATGACCTCAAATGGGATTTAATGATAGATGATCATCCTCCATTAATTTTTATAGTGTGCTCCACTGATAGACGGTGTGGATATAGATCATATACATCAACGGTGGGTCCCACCGTCCAGCCATCTGGGCAGTGTGGATAAGACCCATACACCACATTGGCCCCACAAGAAGCATGATCCATGAATGAATGGTGTGGAGACAAGATACATACATTATCATGGGCCCCACCCCCACACGTGCAACATGTGTGGGGTGGGTCCCACGTCTGCCAAAACGGTCGAACAGTGTGGACCACAAAACTTGTTGACGCTGCTACAACAACTATATAGCTGGTGTGAGGTACCCTAGTCGATCTGTTTCCAAATTAAGTGGGTCCCACATAGGTGGGCCACCCCACTTCTTTGTATACATAGATACATATATATATATATATATATATATATATATATATATATATATATATATATATATATATATATATACACACACACACACACACACACACACACAATATTATATTATTATTATTATTATATATATTTAAACGTACAGCCCTGGACGTCCTTTTTATGAATAGTCTGGATATGGAACCCATCTGGGACCCACCGTCCTTGCTGCTGGACGGTGGAATCACATGTGGTGATCAAGGTAGGTCCACACAATCTGGATGGTCCAGATCAACACACCTACATGGTGGGGTCCACAGAACTTGTTGGTGTCACACAACAACTATATAGTTGGTGTGAGGTACTCCAACCAACCTGCTTCCTACCGTCCAATCCCTAGATGGTGAGGATACAACGCATCCATCATGGTAGGCCCCACACCCCACAAAACGTGCAAGGTGGGTCCCACCGTCCCTACAATGGGCGGTGTGGTTAAAACTCATAAATCATGGTGGTCCACGTCTAGTGGGCGACACTCTTAAATCAAGCTGATATATATATATATATATATATATATATATATATATATATATATATATATATATATATATATATATATATATATATATATATATATATATAAAAGAACGGGCAGCAAGGTGGGTCCCGCTATCGGATGGTCTGGATCATCATACGTGTATCGTTAGGTGAGCCACACATTAAAGAGAGAGAGAGAGAGAGAGAGAGAGAGAGAGAGAGAGAGAGAGAGAGACGGTGTAGTGGAGTGGAGTTCTGCCACTATGAGCTTCTCTCTATCATACAATGTACACATCAAGATGAGTTCCAAATCATGTGGGTCCTAAATCAAAAATTAAGATCTAATGCTATGAACACCCACTTATGACCTTCTTCTTTAGCTCCTTGGACTCCTTGACTCCTAAGCTAACTCTTTAAGGGTAGATGATGAAGTTTGAAGGATTGAATGGTGAGATGAGGGGGTAGGAAGTGGGCCTTGATCTTTTCTCTCCCTAGAGCTTTTCTCTCATAGAAGCTTGAGAAATGATATAGAGAATGAGAGAGGAGAGGGTTTTATAAGAGAGATGAGATGGGAGGAATGGTTGTTGTAAGAAAGGGATGGGTGGAGAGAGAGAGAGAGAGTTGACTTTGGGAATGGAAGAGAGATGGGTAGGATATGGGTAGGTACTTGACTTGTGATGGGATATGTACTTGATTGATTGATGTAATGAGTTGTACAGATTTTCTTAGGATTTGCAACATGCGGCATTTTCTTCGAAATAAACGTGGGCACACAACTCTTGGCCTGGGTATCGTATCGGTGCACAAGACGCGATGTTGGAACTGTGGTGACAGCGCGGTCGCTAGTGTACAAGTTTTGAGTCGAGTTGACATAGATATATAGGATGTGGCTTAGGTTTGCGTGTAAACATTGATTGCAGGTCTCGGGTTGCCAGAATTCGACCGGGAGGACCGCGAGAGTCTAAGGAACGGTACGGAATAGGATATGGGTTTTATATATTTCATAACATTTATAGATGATTGTTCAAGATATGTGTATGTACATATGTTAAAATTAAAAAATGAAGCATTTAATGCATTCAGGATTTATAAATCTGAAGTAGAAAATCAATTAGTTAAAAAGCTTAAAATTCTTTGTATTGATAGAGGAGGAGAATACTTCTCTAATGAATTTTCTACCTATTGTGAGGAACACGTCATAGTACACCAGTGCACAACACCCTATACACTACAATAAAATGGTGTAGCAAGAGAAAAAATAGAACCTTAATTGAAATGGTCAACTCAATGCTAATACAAGGAAAGTTGTAATTAAACCTATAGGGAGAAGTGTTGTTATCTGCATGTCATGTTCTAGATAGAATTCCATTGAAGAAAACCAAGACCTCTCTATACGAAATATGGAAAGGAATGAAACCAAATATAGGGTATCTTAAAGCATGGGGGTGTCTCGCATATTACAAAACTCCTGAACCTAAAAGAACTAAGTTAGGACTAGGAGCTATCAGGTGTATCTTTGTAGGATATGCACAAAATAATAAGGTGTATAGACTTTTAGACTTAGACTCCAATGTAATCATAGAGTCTAGAAATGTAGAGTTTTTTGAAAACTTTTTATTCATTGAGACAAAGAATACTAAGATTCAATCTCCTAATGAAACTATAGAAGAAATACAACAAGAAGTTCAAATACTAAGTGAACCTCGTAGGAGTCAAAGATTAAGAATAGAGAAAAGTCTTGATCCTGATTAAATAGACTCTCATTATCTCTCTTTTCATCTCTAGTAGAGGGTGATAGAGAGAAGTTCATTAGGAAAATACTTATCGTTTTAACTATAAAAAATGAAGTTAAAATATTTAGTGAAGCTAGGACTTCGAGAGACTCTACTTTTTGGAAAGAGACCATTAATGATGAAATGGATTCGATTATATCAAACCAAACATGAGAACTGGTTGATATACCTTCATGTTCTAAACCGATAAGATGTAAGTGGGTATTTAAGAAAAAATATCATACTGATGGTACAATTCAATCCTTTAAGGTAAGATTAGTTGTTAAGGGTTTCCAACAGAAAGAAGGAATCGATTATTTTGACATATATTCAGCGGTGGATAGAAAAACATCAATTATGATTTTATTTGCTCTAGCATCTATACATCATCTTCATATCCATCAAATAGACGTGAAGACAACATTTCTGAATGGAGACCTTGATGAGGAGGTATACATGGAGCAACCAGAAGGGTTCGTTCTACTAGGCAATGAAAGGAAAGTGTGTACACTTGTTAAGTCTTTGTATGGATTAAAACAAACACCAAAGCAGTGGTATAGTAAATTTGATTATAAAATTATGTCTTATAGTTTTACACATAACATTGTTGATAAATGTATATACTCAAAGGTGTCTAGTGATTATGTTGTAATCATATGTTTTTATGTAAATGATATTGTAATAATTAATAACAAAATGAAAGGCGTAACTATAACAAAGAAATTTCTCTCTTCAGTTTTCAAAATGAAGAATTTTGGACAAGTGAATATTATATTAGGTATTGAAGTTAAAAAACATAATGGGGATTATGTATTGTGTCAGTCTTATTATATTGAGAAAATACTAAACAAGTTTAGCCACTTGAAAAATCAAAGAGGCAAAAACCTCATTTAATCCAAGTATCAAGTTGAAAGAAAACAGTGGAAGATCGGTTGCACAACTGGTGTATACTAGTGCTATAGGCATTTTTATTTATGTTATGCAATGCAGAAGACTGGATGTAGCATACGCTGTGAGTAAACTAAGTAGGTTTACTTGTAATCTAAGTGTTGAACACTGGAAAGCCATAAGTAGAGTTTTAGGTTATTTAAAAGAAATTAAAAAAAAAATTATGACTATTTTACTCAGAATTTCCAGCAGTATTGAAAGGATATACCGATGCAAGTTAGATATCGAGTATATGGGACAACAAATCCACTACAATGTGGATATTTACCTTAGGAGGTGCGGATGTATCTTGGGGATCCAAGAAACAAACTTGCATAATATACTCAACAATGAAATTTGAGTTCATAGCATTAAAAGCATGGGCAAAGATGCTGAGTGGTTAAGAGATCTTCCATTAGAAATGTCATTCAATGTGAAGCCTATACCACTATTTCACTTCATTGTGATATTGAAGCTACTCTAGCGAGAGCCTACATCGGTACCTATAATGGAAAGTCCAAACACATAAGTTTGAGATATGATTATTTAAGATAATTGATTCAAGATGAAATCATTGTGATCACATTGTGAAGTTAAGTAATAACTTGACTGATCCCTTTACTAAACCTCTAACGAGAGAGGTAGTAAAGACAACATCTAGAGGGATGGGGTTGAAACTCTTTAATCAAAGTTCCACCAGTAAGGGAAACTCAACCCAATCTTTAAAAATCTCTAAAGATTGAGTTCGATGGAAAACAACAAATCACTGATAAGTGAAAAGTTTCAACACTAAATCTAAAAATAATCACATCTAGGATGAAAGTGTTGGCCGTTAAAAACAAAAATAGTTGAGTCTTAGAACTTTTAATGAAATCCAGTCAAATAGGATAAGTATTTTAAGTAACAGAAACATTGGAAGGATTTTACCTATATGAACATATAAGTGGTACCGCTTCTCATGAGGTTAGAGTTCTCTTGAGATCGTTCATGAAATAGGATAAGCACATGATCATTAAAAGTGCTAAGCGAGTATTATAAATGAACACATAACGCAGAAGCTATTATGTGAGTAGTATTTTTTGTTATGTCATTTAGGAATAATTGATTCAACGTTATGGCAAACAGAAATCTTAACATAACTTTAAAATATTTACACTTAGAAAAGATTCAAATCATAAGATATCTCTCTTTATGCATAGTAACTATTCTTTATCTCTGGCAGATATTTATTATTATTATTTTAAAACCAGCAGGGATTATTGAGATTTGTGGTTTTTTTGAAAAATTCAAATATTCAAAAATTTAGAATTTTGCTGCTAAAACACTTTTTGGGATTTTTAAATCGAAAAGTGCGGTGTGTGTTTTTGTCCCACATCGTAAATGAAAAGAATAAAATCGTGATTTATCCAAGGATATTTGTGTAGTATTCTTACTTGGAAGGATTGCATCTCTATTTTAGAATACTGTTAACACATCTTCATTTTGATTCTATCAAAAGATCTGCTGGCTTGAAATTGTTCCTAGGTGGACCCTTTGTGATTACTGAACGTAGGATCCAGACAGGCTTGTCTTATCCTAGAAGCAATTCACCTTTAACCCATCAGCAATTTGATAAGGGGGCGAATCATGCTTTAAAGACAACACATATTTTACGTGATACAGCCTGGTGAAAGAAAATAATTTATTTTATTTTTCAGTATTTCCAACGCATTTTTACAACAATTGATAGTATGAGATCAATGCACAAGCACATCCATCGACACACATGACGAGAGTGTATTTCAGTCAACTGTTCAGATTAGGAACCCAGCATGAATTGTTTGGGTGGCCTCAAAACCTCATTGATTACATGATCATACCCGTATAAGTGGTAGCCAAATGGACGGTTGGAAGAAGAGATGGCGATGGCCCACATACAATGCACCCAAATGAATGAAATCAACCAGCATATATGTAAAATAGCTTGAAGATGTTAAGACAAGTTCAGTCAATAGGGATACCATGGACTTGATGACTCAATGTTTTATAATTAAATTGCAAACATTTATAATAGCGAAAAAAAAGGGAGGTATAATGCGAACACAGGATGTGGGTAGATATGAGAGCAAGTGTTTCCAGTTAGTTGGTGGAATGCTGCTCGTGGACGCGACCATGACTTGCATGATAGAGTTGACTTATCATATGTGATAAGACCCCTTCTCCACCGTACACATGGCATGGAAGACTGAGGGACCGTCCACCTAGTGAGCCCCACCTATGATGGACCACGCTTTTGAGACCACTCAACAAAGCTTAGTCCTTTTGCATTCTAGAATTCTTGGAATTCACGTTAGATTTTGTAGAAAGAATTAGTCATACATGCTAAGTTTGGAATTTTTCCTTTCTAAGAAATATCTCACTCTAGTAGTCTATTACCTTTTATCATGAACAATGGTGCACCAAGTTGCACTCGAACACATTGGCCGTCCATGTTGTCTATAGGTGGACCGTTCAGATTCAACACCCTTTTTATAGGCCACCATTCAAGGACACGAATTGGATGGTGTTGACAACTTTGGTGGTGCCGCAATGTGTTGGGCACTGTGGGGCCAAGTTGATATATGTGTTTTATATCCACGCCATTCGTCTGTTTTGCTAGCTTATTTTAGGGCATGAATCCAACCATGAAACAAATCATAAGCTCGAGTGGATCACACCATAGGAAACTGCAGGGATAATGACACACACTATTGAAATCTTGGTAGGACTCCTGTAATGTTTATTTGTCATCCAACCCATTGATAGGGTCACAATTAGGGGTGTACATCGAGTCGAGCTGGAAACTCAGCTCAGCTAATAGCTGACCTCTACTCGAACTCGGCTCGCTCCTTGAGTTTGATGAGCCAGCTTGGCTCGATTTGGCAGTAGCTCGGGCCAAGTTCGAGCTAAGATCAAGTCGAGTTCTTCATTGAGGCATTTTCACGAACACCTGAACTACACCTTCAAAATCTCACTTAATTTGAGATAGTAGCAGTGGTTTTACAAGTATTTTATCAAACATCTTCTAAAAAACATTTAAATAATAATAATAATAATAATAATAATAAAGGGTTTTGGTTTCATATACATACCCTCTTTGCCACCGGTCACACTTTTTTGAGTCATTTCATCAAACACTTGGTGAGCAACATCAATATCAAAGTAATCGAGTCACCGAACTAGTTAGATCCGAGTTTGATTTGAGCTGGGTTCGATCCAAGTTGAGTCGAGTTAGGGCTAGCTCGAACTTGGCTCGATCTCATTTTCGAGCTTAAAAATTCAGCTCAACAAGGCTTGAACTCAGCTTCAAACCGAGTCGAATCAAGCTTTTTCAAGTTGAGTCGAGAAAGCTAACCGAGCTAGCTCAATTCGTGTACACCCCTTAATGAAGGGAAAGCAAAACTATCAACTTAATCCAAAACTTTTGTGCATCAAGAAGCTTTTAATGGTGTCCCCACTGTTTCATATAGTTAAGTCCACTGGAGCTTTGGATTTGCTTTATTTTTTTGTTCATACCTTAAAATGAGCTGGCAAAATAGATCGACAACGACAATATAAAAGGTTTAGCTCCATAGCTTAGTGGTAGATAGACTTTGTTTCAACATTGAGGTCTAGGGATCAAGTGCCCATGTGGTGTGGGTGGGTGTGTATAAAAAACTATACAAAACACATATATCACATTAGAGCTCGCAACACCCAACACATCACCACACCCCAGCTGTGGATGGTGTTGGCAATACCCCCTCATTCGCATCCCCATGATTGATGATCCCTTACCATTGATGGCCTGTTTGCTTCCTTTGCTTATAGGATAATATTATGAGGGTTTTCATAATGTCCCTAAACCTTTTCAATAACACGTGGGGCATTTGGAAGTGGTTTACGCCCTACCTCCACCCAAATGGTAATCCGTCCAGGCAGAGCTCTATGGGGGCCATTATGATGCAAACGTCTTATCCACACCATCCATCCCTATTTTGACTTTCCATTTTTATATTATTGATTGGATGCTTCATATCATTCAATTGGCATGATTCTTGCACCATGGCTTGTCTTTGATTGTATGAAAGGATAAATGATTTAAATTAATGATTGGACATTCCTAGAATAGAATAGGAACATAGAGAGAGCTAGATATACTTGTAATGGGGCTTTGTAGGATCCACAAAGATGTCCGTGACAAATCCACTTTGTGCATCTCTTTTGAAAGACCACAATAAGATAAGATTATAAAAATCAGACAGATCCAAAACTCAGGCGGGCCACACCAATGAAACAATGGGAACAAAAACACCCACTATTGAAACCTTTCTGGAGCCGACCATGATGTTTATGTGCCATCGAAACCATTCATAGGGTTATTACCACTCAGATAAACTGTAGGAACAAATATCATCCTGACACAAAACTTCTATCACCCTTTTGTTCAATCCCCACTGTTATGGCCAACATGAGTTTTAGATCTGCTTGATTTTTAGAATCTTGCCCTATTGTGGTCTTTCAAAATAGATGGACGGAGTGGATTTGTCATGGATGTCTTTGTGATCCCTACACAGCCTCCGGTTCAGGAATATCCCTATGCCAGGGGCAATATTGAAAAATGTTGAAAATATCTCTAATAGTGTCGTATTGTCTACCATTATAGGCAGTTTTTATATCTCCGAGCTTAGGATACCAATAATACATAGGAGTGTCAATGGGTTGTGCTGGGCCTGTCAAAATCAGAATGTTGAATAGGCTTGGCCCTGGCCCGTGGCCCAGCCTAAACAGTAGTCCAGACCCGGCCCGCCCGTTAACAGCCCTAATAACATCTGTATATTTCCAAAAGACATTATCCAAAGTAAAATGTATAGAATGGAACATTCATACAAATCACTGGACCTTTAATTTACACCACAATTTTGCACCGATCAATCGATCCAACGGATAGGATCCGTTTTACAGTGAGATTGCTTCCATAGTGGCTTATGAAAAGTATGCCGAATCTAATCAACGATCCAAATTAAATACTTGACTGTACGTCTACATATCTAAGACCATCCAATCTGCACCAAATTTCATGTGCCTGGAGTGGAGAGTACCGACCCTGGACGGTGCTGTGGGGCCCACCATGATGTAACGTATGTGTTTTATCTACGCTGTCCATCTATTATTATTTTTAGATCTTTTTAATGCATGAGCTCAAAAATGAGACAGATGTAAGGCGACCACAAAGTGAGGATTAAACCTTCACCATCGTGGGACTTGCAGGAGTTATGATCAAGCTGATATTTGTGTTTTCCTTTATCCCTGTCCACGTGATCTTACCAACAGGCTGAATGTCAAAGCAAAGTCACGGTGTGCCGTAAGAAAGTTTCAACGGTGGAACTTGGAAGTCATTGTCACTACTGCTTCACGTTGTGTGGACAGTGGGAGTCATTTTCACCGTTACTTTCCATGGTGTGCCCCACTTGATCCTTGGATCTGCCTCACACATACATCAAGGTGGGCCACAGCCCCTCCCTAGAACATGAGCATATTAAGGGTAACACCAACCGTGTCAGTCCCACCTTGGTGTAATTTTTGTATATCCACTCCATCCATCTGTTTTTACATCTCATTTTAGAATGAGATCCCAAACCTTATGAAGATCTAAGTCTCAGGTAGACTACACCACTAGAAATAGTGACAAATAACTATTCAAAACTTTTTGTGGGCCAGAAAAGTTTTGGATTAATCTGATCTTTGTATTTTTCAATTCATCCAGGTTTTCTTGACATTATCAACAGGTTGGATGGCAAATAAAAATTATGAAAATTTTACAATGGGCCCTTTAGAATTTTTACTTGTGACACACTCAACCACCACTGTTTCCTGTCGTGTGGTCCTACTGAGACCTTGATCTGCTTAATATATGTAATACATCCTATAACGGGCTAGAGAAACGGATGAACGGTGTGGATACACAACACATCATCAAAGTGGACCCCACGGTAAGGGTAACACCCACTAAGGTGTTTCCCAGGTAACACCTAATCCGCTCCCGCATGTAACGAGTCTGAACGCAATACGCTTCCCATCTGATCCATTCAAAGAAACGGTGGCCTGGTCTAGTGGTTTGGTCAGACTCTTCCACGACCAGATTTTACTTAATTCAAGATGATGTCGGTTTTCTTACATTAAGTAGAAGAGTCTTGGCTCTGACCAAGTACCCATCTTTTACTGAGCCGCCCTAGTCTAGTGGTGAAAATTGATGGAAGAAACTTTACTCAATTGAGACCATTGATTCCGACGGTGCTCACCATTCCAGTCAGCCACAGGACCAAATAATTAGATAAGACCGGGGACTACTCTCATCATTAAGAGGTTTACGACCCCACTAAGCAACTTTCCATGGAAGAGGATTGGCTGATGTACAACGGTTCAAAGGAGATCAAAATTACATGGCCCGACAATGATGTATTTTTCATATATATACCATTCATTCATCTGGAGGGATCATTTTCGATCTTGATCCCAGTAATTTCCACTGCCCAAGTGAACCACACCACAAATAGCATTGGGACAATGATTTTCACCGTTAAAATATTTATAAGATACACTGTAATGTGTACTTTCTATCCAACCTGTTAATAAGGTCATACGGATATGTATGAAGAGAAAAAACAAATATAATATGGATTCAAAATTTTTGGGACACTAGGCATTCAATCTTCTACTCCTTAGAGTGTGATCCACTTGAATTTTAGGTCTCTCTTATTTTTCGGCTCGCCTCAAGAACAGCTCATGAAGTGGACGGACGGTTTGGATATAACTCAAACTTCATGATGGGACCCAGAGAGCTTGATGAGGTAAACACACTAATCACATTGGTGGTGTGGTACACCGGTCAATCCGCTTCCCCACTAAGCACCTTTCACGGAAGCGGATCGGCTGGTGTGCCTCCCTGACGTGGGTACGTGTCATGCGAATACAAGCGCTGATGCTATTCAAATTGAAGTTGATCGAACGGTTCAAAGGAGACCAAAATTACATGGCCTCAAGATGATGTATTTATTATATCCACACTGTTCATCCATTTTTTCAGATTATTTCATAACATGAGCCGAGAAATGAATAATATCCAAAGCTCAACTGGAACACACCACAATAGGGCCCACCACCATAACCTGTTCATAAGGTCACAAAGACATGTTTGAAGAGGAAAAACAAATATCATACAAAACTTCTGTAGCCACAAAGGATTTCAACGGTAGATGTTCAATCCTAGACTGCTTTTTGCAGTGTGGTCCCCTTAATCTTTGGATCTGTCTTATTTTTCGGCTGAAGCATTAAGACGAGCTCTCCAAATGGATGTACGGTTTGATATAATACATACATCATGATGGGACCCACAGAACTTGGTGACGTCAACACACTAGCCAGGTCGGTGATGTATGATACACCATCCAATCCGCTTCCCCTTTTCCACACAGCACACGAACCAACCTCGAACTAGTGTATGCCATCTAAACCATTCATAAGGTAGACCAGGGCCTGATCAGTAGCGGAAAAATGAGGCGGATCATCTCTCATTAATCTCAGAACACGTGTGCTTTTGAAGTGGACAATTGGCAAGTTTTCCTAAACCATCATTTGTTTCTCCACAGGGGTGGGGCACCTGATCAGTTGACCAAACTCGTCTTCATTGCAGACCATTTTCTCGATATGGGCCACCTTGTGCATGGCTCAGATTTTCCATACAAATGCGATGTTAGCATGAGTGCTGTCACCTTTGGACCATGTGACATGATAGATATGTTTGGAACGGCAAAAGTCCACCTGCACCAACATTAAAAAATAATAATAATAATAATAATGTACAAAATTGCTTGTACCAAAATTACCACACCTCACAGTAGATTTTCAAAGAAGACCTGCCTCAGGGATCTGAGGATCAACTACTCTTTAAAATGCCTTGCGTGTTGAAAACTTGTGTAGGAAATATAGAAAAATAAAATTAATTATTTTTGTTTCACCCCGTTGAATCATGTAAAAATTATGTTGTCTTTAAAATGTGATTTGTCCCTTTATCAATTGCTGATAGGTTACAAGTGAATTACTTTCAGGATAAGACAAGCCTGTCTGGATCCTATGTTCAGCAATCTCGAAGGGTCCACTTAGGAACAATTCAACGTAGCAGATCTTCTAGTAGAATTAAAAGTAGATGTGTTAACAATATTCTAAGACGAAGATACTATCTGGATGATTTGATGGATGAGGAGAGATGTGTTTGAGTTGATTGAATTTTAGACCGGAATGGTTTAGTTTATATATGCACCAGGGAGTGGACCATTGTTGAGTGGCCATCAATGGTTCAGAACATTTGAAAAATGTTTCTGACCATTGATCATTAATTTGAGTTGTTCCTGGTCGTCGGATCGAAAGATCTAACCGCTGGATCATCATGGCCCACCCGTTTTAGAACTGTTGTGGCTTTCAAGGATACTATCCGTTTTAAAAAACGGCCGACCGTTTCGAATTAATAATCTGATTGTTCTCAGTTGATCACCAACTAGCACCACTACATCCACACTACCCATGCCTATTCCCGTGCCCGAGCCCGAGCGCGCGCGTGTGTTCCGGTGCGCAACCAGAGCGTCTCAATCTTCAATAGCTCCAAGTAAGAATACTACACACACCTCCGCATATAAACTCCAATTCTTCTCCTTTTATTTCCAATGTGAGACAAAAGCACACACTGCACTTTTATATTTGAAAATTTCAAAAAGTGTTTTGGTGGCAAAACAAAAATTTCAAAATTTTTGAATTTGATATTTCAAAAAACCACAAATTTCAACAATTCTCCATTGATTTTTTTATTTTTTTTTTTAAATAATAGAAAATATTTGCCAAAGATAAAGAACATTTATTACGCGTAAAAGAGATATCTTACGATTTGAATATTTCCTTAGTATTAAGTATTTTAAAGTTTTGTCGAAATTTCTGGTTGCTGAAGCATTGAACCGGTTATTCTTAAATGACATAAATGAAAATACTGCACACAATAGCTTTTGCTTTATGTGTTCTTTTATATTACTCTCTTAACACTTTTAATAGCTATGTATTTATCCTGTTTTATGAACGATCCTGAGAGAACTCTAACTCTTATGTGAAGCGACACCACTTCTATGTTCGCATAGGTGAAATCCTTCCAGTGTTTCCGTTACTTAAAACACTTGTCTTATTTCACTAATTTTCATTAAGAGTTCTAAGACTCAACTCTCTTGTTATAATGACCAGCACTTTCATCCTGGATTAGGTTATTTCTAAGATTTAGTGTTGAAATGTACTTATCAGTAATTTGTTGTTATCCATTGAACCCAATCTTTAGAGATTTTCTAAGTTTGAATTAAGTTTCTAACACTGGCAGAACTTTAATTAAAGAGTTTTAACCCCGTACCTCTAGATGTTATCTTTACTACCTCTCTCATCAGAGGTTTAGTAAACATATCAGCCAAGTTATTACTTAACTTCACAAATGAGATCGCAATGATTCCGTACTGAATCAATTGCCTTATAATCATGTCTCAAACTTATGTGTCTGGACTTCCTCTTATAGGTACCACTGTGGGCTTCGCTAGTGGCTTCACAATCGCAATAAAGTAAAATAACTAGTATAAGCTTCGCATAGAATGCAATTTCTATTAGAAGATCCCTTAACCACTCAGCCTCTTTGTCTATTATAGCTAATGCTGTGAACTCAGATTCCATTATTGAGTGCGTTATGCAAGTTTATTTTTTGAATCCCCAAGATACAACTGCACATCCTAAGGAGAATATCCACCATATAGTGAATTTGTTGTCCCCTGCACTCGATATCCAACTTGCATCGATGTATCCTTCCAACACTGCTGAAAATTCTGAGTAAAATAGCTCCAGTTCTTTGGTTTCTTTTAGATAACCTAGAACTCTACTTATGGCTTTCTAGTGTTCAACATTTGGATTACTAGTAAACTTTCTTAGTTTACTCACACCGTATGTTATATCTGGTCTTGTGCATTGTATAGTATACATAAGACTGCCTATAACACTAGCATACTCTAGTTGTGCAACTGCTCTTCTAGTGTTTTGCTTGAACTTGATACTTGGATCAAATGAAATTTTTGTCTCTTTGATTTTCAAGTGGTTAAACTTGTTCAATATTTTCTCAATATAATGAGATTGGCAGAATGTATAACCCTCACTATACTTTTTAACTTTGATACCTAATATGGTATCCACTTGACCAAGATCCTTCATTTTGAAAACTGAGGAGATAAACTTCTTTGTTTCAGTTACACATTCTATTTGGTTACTGAGATTAACATATCATTTACATACAAACATATGATTAAAATATAATCATTACAAACTTTTGAGTATATGCATTTATCAGCAATGTTACGTGCAAAACCATAAGACATAATTTTATAATCAAATTTATCATACCACTATTTTCGTACTTGTTTTAATCCATACAAAGACTTAACAAGTCTACACACTTTCCTTTCATTGCCTGGTAGAACAAACCCTTCCGGTTGCTCCATGTATATCTCCTCATCAAGGTCATCATTCAGGAATGTTGTCTTCACGTCCATTTGATGGATACGAAGATGATATATGGATGCCAGAGTGAATAAAATCATAATCGATGTTGTTCTACCCACTGGTGAATATGTGTCAAAATAATCGATTCCTTCTTTCTATCGAAAACCCTTAGTAACTAATCTTATCTTAAATGTTTGAATTGTATTATCAGTATGATATTTTTTCTTAAATACCCACTTACACCCTATTGGTTTAGAACCTAAAGGTAAATTTACCAGTTCCCATGTTCGATTTGATATAGTTGAATTCATTTCGTTATTAATTGTCACGCCCCAAACTCGGAAACAGGGCTCATAAAATTTTCGGTCGCCGAATCCGGCGCTGACAGCCTCCGTAAAACCCTATTCTTGGCTCCCAGCTCCCATTCGCCAGGTTCCGATCCTGGGATGATACGAGGAGGATTTTCAACATCAGTTTGATTCATAATAAGCATAACCAAAGGCATAACCCACAAATAACAACCAAGAACTCTATTACATTTCCACTATGATAAAAAACTTTACAAGTACAATGAGCATAAAGGGAAATACAATCGTAAGGAACAAAACTTCAAAATGATCTGCAAGTGCTCCTGTCTCAGCGCTGCTGCACCCCAACGTCACCTGCACGCAACGGTTGTGCATAAGCTTATAAAAAGCTTAGAGGGTGGTGAAAGTGTATGCGCAAGGTAGTAATATGATCATGCAGTATCAGAGTAATGCGGAATATACAGATGGATCCATAATATCATGAGCCGTACCAAGGTTATACAATGCAAGATGCAAGTCAAGCATACAATCCTCATCTAAGCCCACATGTCAATACAGCTAAACTCTGAGATATCACTGGGGTCTAGTACACTCTAAATCAGATCGCCGCCACATCGCGTGTAATAAGGTAAGTGGAAGAGACCTCACTATCCGTCTACCAATATCGAGCTCAACTCGTCGATAGCGGACCCATTCCTCGAGCTGGTCAGACTCAGCCTAGCATTGCCCCCTACACTCGGGCGGGTAAGGCAACACCCCCTTCCAACCGACCACGACACAGTAGAGAGCGCAGTCATCTGGTAATCGGCACTCAACGCTCATCTACCCACTCGGTCTAGACGTTGGAGCAACCTCTTGGTAGCATAAGGGTTTAGAAACTTTCACCCAGGGATATCTATAGCACCCCATGTATAACGAAATTTTCGGTATCCAATCCTGCCAACCACAATCTGTCTGTGGAGGCTACGACCCCGATGTCGCTAGGGCATACAGTAACCATATCACAAAATGCGAGATGCATGAATCACACTATCCAATCATGCAGCAAATTCTTGCACGTATTGTGCGCTTATACAGGGCAACACCGCCTAATCGAGGTCCCATAAACAATCTGCCCGAAGGCATATGCTATGATCAGTCACTTCTCATATCAAGCATACATATGATGCGTATGATCATGAGTCATGGAATTATACTAAACATGTTATAATGAGATGAACTATCCTTACAATGCAGATGGGCCTGAACGACCTATACACAATAAGTACGGGCCTAATAATGGGCCCTAAAGAGAGTCGTAATATGGACATCCAACCAGCATTACACTCGCAATGTGGACGTCAAACCAACATTGCTCCCAAGGCACGATTGTCGTAAACATCGTTACATAATCCGTATTTGGCTCACACATTGCAATGGACCTTAGGTACATCCCATTGGGCCTTAAATACATCAAATGGGCTATATCATATGGGCCTTTTATTCATCAAATGGGCCACATCAATGGGCCACACCAATGGGCCTTATGTGCATTGCAATGGGTCATAACCCGTGGGCCTTAGATTGCATCAAATAGGCCTAAACTCATGGGTCTTATATGTAACAAATGGGCTACACCAATGGGCCCCATATGTACATTAAATGGGCCTCAACCCATAAGCCCTACTACATCTCAATGGGCCTTAATCCATGGGCCCCCAAAATATCAAATGAGCCTAATCCCATGAGCCTTGGAATACATCGTTCTGATTCAATCCCATGGGCCTTACAAAATGTTTATTTCCATCCAAACTATTCATAGGGGCACATGGCCTAGGGCCCACTATAATATTTGTTTGCAATCCATTATGTTCAAAAGGTCATATGGACCTTGGGCCCACATATATAATATGTATAGTAATATACATACATTATAACTACAACAACAACTTATACATTAAGGGCATGTATGTATAATATATATATATATATATATATATATAGTTGTTGCTGCAGCTCTTTAAGCATTTAAAAGGGAACAGAGGTGGGTCTCACGTAGGGCCCACCACTATATACATATTATAAGATATATAATATAAACTATATAATATATAACATAATATATATATATATATATATATATATATATATATATATATATATATATATATATATATATATAATGGTGGGACCCACAGAATTTGCTGTTACTAGGGGACAGTGGGTCCCACCATCAAAACAGATGGACGACAAGGACAGAACACAACGTGGTGGGCTCCACCGTCAGGCGGACGGTGAGAGTGAAACCCATATATCATGGTAGGTCCCACCGTTCACAGCCGTGGACAGTGGATAAAATTCATTCATCACTGTGGGTCCCACATATGTGGCCCACCAAAACATTTAAATGCCATCCAAACCGTTTATAAGGTCACTTCGACCTGGATGAAGTGAAAACACAAATTTCAGATTGATTCGAAACTTCTATGGGCCCAAATTTGAGTTTCAACGGTAGAGGTTCAACCCCACTGTTTCGTATGGTGTGGGCCACCTGAGTCACGGACGGGGCTGAAATTCGGAGGGGGCCCACTACTGGGGGTGACCCACCCCATGAACAGGTTGGATGAAAAATAAACATCACAGTGGGGCCCACACGCAGGGCCGTGAGCCCCTGACAACCGTCCGCCCCGCCGTGGTGCAGCAGGCGTTGCCTGCACTCCTGACACAGCAGCGTTGGCTGCTGTGTTGCTTTATTTTTATTTTATTTTTGGAAATCTCGTATTTTTGAGGTTTTTTCAGTGTGGGGCTGGCATTAAGGAAATCCGCCCCGCCCATTGAATTCCCCGGTTCGATACCGATAAACAGAGTCCAAAATTGGGCCTATTTCGGTGCGTAGAAGAAATCCAGGGGACTTTAAGCGGTGGAGATTATTATTTTCTAAGGTATGGCCCGCCTGACCATCGGATTGACCTCATTCTTTGCCTCAACGCCTAAAATGATATGAGAAAGAGGATGGACGGCCTGGATTGAGTCCAAGCATCAAGGTGGGGCCTGCATGAGCCGGCCCACCTAAACCTTCCCCTTTTTCTTTTTCTTTTAGCAGAGACGTCCAGCGTCTCAGACACTGGACGGTTGGATATTTAAAAAAAATACATTGAGGTGCGCCCTGATTAGGTGGGCCACCTCATGGAAAATAGTGTGGGTCCATTGCACATAAAGTGGGCCACACTTGATGATTTAGGTAAAATAAAAGCCTTATGGTGGGGTCCATCCAAATAGGCCATACAACCTCATTATAATCCCATAAAATAAAATAAAAATAAATGAAATAAAAAGGGAGAGAGAGAGATGGAGAGTGGGACACACATGTGATGGAGGGCTCCGCCACTATGAGCCCTCCCTTGAGAAAATCATACAATCAAATGGGTCCCTTTACACATGGGACCTCCAAAATCGAAAATCAACGGTGGGGATCCTTTCCCCACCAATATGGACGGTCTAGATGACCTTCCTAATGTGATAAAATAAACATCATGATGGGGTCCATGGAGAATGGCCCCACCATGAATGATCATGATGATCGAAGTGGGCCATCGGCCACAACTTAGGGTCTCAAGTGAGATCCAAACCATTGATCGGTTGGCCTCACTTGGCCCATCCCAAAAACATGAAAAACTACTATTATCTAGCACCCACCGTTCGATCTTCTTTCTCATATAGGTTCCTTAGCTCCTTAGCTTTGATTTCAATGGGTGAGATGAGGAATGAATGTCTAGGATGGGAGATGATGGGGTAGGAAAGTGGGCCAACTTGGAGTTTTGGAAATCTTGGAGAGCTCCTACGTATGGAGGTGTTCTTGGTTGCTTGGAATGAATTTGAAAATGGGAAAGAGAGAGAGTTGTAAAGGGAGAGAGAGATGGGTGATGGATGGATGTGGTGAGTGATGGGTGTGTAAGAAAATCTTGACTTTTGTGGCCATTTGTGTAAGAAAGGCATGAGAGGTGTAAGAACTTTTTGACTTTGAGGGTTTTTGGTGTAAGAAGGGTATGAGCTTGTAAGATATTCTTGACTTTTGTGGTTGCTTGGGAATGGGTGAAAGGTGATGTGTACTTGACATGTTGATGGATTGATTGATGAGATTGATGTGACATCTCGTAGAGATTCTCTTAGGTTTCGCAACGCGTGACATTTTTCTCGCACCGAATGTTGGCCCACATCTCTTGACCAGGGTATCGTCTCGGCGCGTAAGTCACGGCATCGGAACCGCAACGATGGCGCGGTCACTGTGGTAATGGTCTTGGGTTGAGTCGATACAGGTTGACGGCATATGAATCAGGGTTGCGCGTAAATATCGGTTAAGGGTCGAAGGTTGCCAGAATTCGACCAGTAAGACTATGGAAGTCTATGGAATAGTACGGACTAATATACGGGTCTTACATTAATGGTCTGTTTTTAAAAAGCAGAGTCTCTTAAAGTCATAGCTTCACTAAAGGTTTTAGGTTCATTTTCTATAGTTAAAACCATAAGTATTTTCCTAACGACCTTCTCTCTATCACCCTCTACTAGATGAAAAGAGAAACGATGAGAGTATATTTAATCAGGATCAAGACTCTTCTCTACTCTTACTCTTTGACTCCTACGAGGTTCACTAGGTGTTTTAATTCCTTTTTATGTTTTTTTATAGTTATATTAGGAGATTGAATCTCAGTATTCTTTTTCTTTATGAATAAATAGTTTTCAAAGAACTCTACATCTCTAGACTTTATGATTACATTAGAGTTTAAGTCTAAAAGTCTATAAGCCTTTATTATTTTGTGTATATCCTACAAAGACACACCTGATAACTCTTGGTCCTAACTTAGTTCTTTTAGGTTCAAGAGTTCTGTAATATGCCCCATACTTTAAGATACCCTATATTTGGTTTCTTTCTTTTTCTTATTTCGTATGGAGAGGTCTTAGTTTTCTTAGATGAGATTCTATTTAGAATGTGACATGCACCTAGCTTCATATTTTGATTTTAACATATATACATAAACATATCTTGAATAATCATTTATAAATGTTATGAAATACCTTTTTTTTTTCCTCGGATAAGAATGCCATTTAATTTATATATGTCAATATGCACTAGGTCTAATATTTGAGATGATTTCTTAACACTTGAGAATGGTTTCTTAGTTATTTTAGACTATACGCATACTTCACATTTGCCGTTATCACTATCATTGTATGATATTAAGCCGTTCTTAGCCATGAGTTTTATGGTACTATAGCCAATATGTGCTAGTCTACGATGCCACAACGTTACAAAATCATGTAAGAAAAATAATTCTTTTCATTTAAAGAAAATTTAATCATCTCATTACAAGCATAACCCTTACCCATAAAGTTTCTATTCTTGGACAAGATTAGCTTACAAGACTCAAACATAACCTTTATCTCAGGTTTGCTCAAGAGATCCATTGAGAATAAGTTCCTCCTTATATTTGGGACATGCAGTACGTTGGTTAGGATTACCTTCTTTTCAGAGGTAAAGAGTAATTCCACAGTTCCTTTTTGTATAACTTTCGATCGACCTTTATTTTCCATTTAAACCTCTTGACCATTGGTTACATCTTCATAGGTTTTGAAGGCAGATCTATCGTTGCATACATGGACTGTGGCACCTGTATTATACCACCAACCGGGGACTTTCTCTTAAACTAAGTTCATTTCTATGACCATTGTTACGATATCATCATCTACTACATTAGCCTCTTTCTTAGGCTTTTTGCAATCCCTACAGATGCAGGCAAAATGTCTAGTCTTGCTGCAGATATAGCAAGGACCCTTTGGTTTGTCGTTTTTCTTCTTTTGAATTTTCCTTGATCTTTATTAGGTTTTAGGGAATCATTTTTCTCATAGTTATTATTTTGGGATGGTATCTCTACTACATTCACCTTAGATGAGCCATTTGTGTAATCCTTCTTGTCTCAGTTACGAGATTTTTCTTCAATATAAAGGTGTTTTTGAATTTGTTATAGGGTGAATTCTTCAGATTTATGCAGCAACTTCTTCTTGTAGACTTTCTAGCTCGGAGGCAACTTGGCGATAATAACTTCGACTTGAAAGAATGCAGGTAGGTCTATTTTTAAAGCCTTTATCTTGTTTAATTAATTGTAATTCATGGATTTGAGCGACCAATGGATTATTGTCTATCATCGTGAAATTGAAATACTTGGCAATTAGGAATTTCTACGTACTATCTTATTCAGTCTTGTACTTGTATTCCAGTGTGCTCCATATTTCTTTTGCTGATATGGTCCCTGTTTACAGATCGTACAACTGATCAGAGAGAGCGTTGAGAATATGACCGTAACACAACAGTTCATCTTCTTGTTACTTAATTCTTGTAGTGATCTGTTCTAGAGTGTCAACATCCGTTACTTCAGGCAGAGGCTGGAGATGCAGGTCCATGATGTAAAAAATCTTTAAAGCAGTTAGCAGGAATTTTAGCTTGTTTTGCCACTTAGTGAAATTTATACTGTCGAACCAATCCAATCTGATCATATCCTAGTTCATCAGTTTGACTGATGCAACACTTTCGGTATCCATAATCACGCTTTAAGATTGTTTAAAAATTATGTAGAAAATATCAAAAAATAAAAATAAAATAAAATTAATTATTTTCATTTCACTAGGCTAAATCATGTAAAAATTATGTTGTCATTAAAGCGTGATTCGCCCCCTTGTCAATTGCTAATGGGTTACAAGTGAATTGCTTCCAGGATAAGATAAGCCTGTCTAGATCCTGTGTTTAGCAATCACGAAGGGTCTACTTAGGAATAAGTCAACACAACAGATCTTCTGACAGGATCAAACAGTGGATATGCTAACAATATTCTAAGATAAAGATGTTATCTAGATGATTTGATGGATGAGGAGAGATGTGTTTGAGTTGATTGGATTTTGGACCAGAATGGTCTTATTTATATAGGCACCAGGGAGTGGACCATTTTTGGGTGGCCATCAATGGTTCAGAACGTTTGAAAAAAGTTTGTAACCATTTATTATTAATTTGAGCCATTTTTTGTTGTCATATCGAAAGATCTGACCATTAGATCGTCATGGCTTGTCCTTTTTCGAATTGTTGCACTTTCAAGGCTGCTAGCCATTTTCAAAAATGACTGACGATTTCAGATAAATAATCTGAACATTCTCAGTTGAGTGCAAAGTGCGTCAACTATCGCCACTACAGCCACACTACCCACGCCCTCACCCTTGCCCATGCCCACGCCCGTGCCCGTGCCCGAGCCCTAACGCCATTACAGTCACACCGCCCACGCCCTTGCCCACGCCTGAGTGCTCGTGCGCATATGCATTCTAGTGCGGAGCCATTTTTGGTCATCAAATCGAAAGATCAAACTGTTGGATCATCATAGCTCATCTGTTTTTGAATTGCTGTGGCTTTTAAGGCTGCTAACCATTTTCAAAAATGGCTGATTGTTTCAGATTAATAATCCAAACATTCTCAGTCGAGTGAAAAGTGCATCAACTAGTGCCACTACAACCACATTGCCCATGCACTCGCCCTTGCCCACGCTCGTGCCCGTGCCTAAGCCCTATTACCACTACAGTCACACTGCCCATGCCCTCGCCCACGCCCGAGTGTTCCTGCCCATGCATGCATGCATTCTAGTGCTACGCATTGGAACACACAACCCAAGCGTCTCAATCTCCAATAGCTCTAAGTAAGAATACTATACACACCTCCACATACAAACCCCAATTCTTCTCCATTCATTTCTGATGTGGGACAAAAGCACACATCGCACTTTTACATTTAAAATTTCCAAAAAGCATTTTGGTGGAAAGCAAAAATCCTAAAATTTTTGAATTTGATTTTTCAAAAAACCACAAATTTCAGCATTGAGTATTTTTGGTCTTTTAAATAGAGATGAACGGTTACTTCTACCACAATAGTCTTAAAGTGTATCTTCATTGTTGAGATCATGGTCACTAAAGTGTCACCATTCTTTTCCCAAATAGTTAACACATAATGAAGCCACGTGGATGAAAGATTAGGCTCTTCTATCTCATCTTGAAGTGTAGATATATTAGAAACAAATATGAGAAAAAAATTTCTCCCAACTCAATAACAAACACAATTATCAATCCAACACAATGTTTTGTATCTAGACTTAGGCCCCGTTTATTAAATCTGAAGTCTAAAGACCGAATCTGAAATCTAATGCTTAAATATGCAATATGAAGTAAAAAAACTTGTTTGATAATTATGGCTGAAGTCTAAAAATTAAGTACTAAATCTTAAACAAACTATTTGTTAACATACATCTTAAATGTCTGAAATTTGTTAATTTGACAAATTTGTCCCTATCTCTCATTTGGAAATTTTTTTACATTATAAAGAAATTATTTTTTATGAAATGAAAATAAAATCATTATATTTAATTTAAATAAACTAAAATACTTAATAAAAAACTAAAAATCACCATAAGGCCCTCAATTCCTCTTAGCGGGAAGATTTTATAAGATTGAACACTAGTAGCAACAAAACCTTCAAATAAGCCCATCTTATATTTGTATGCTATCCAAATCGAAAAATAAAAATAAAATCATATTGATCTAAAACTCCTGTGACCCCAAAAAGGGTTTCAATGGTAGACGTTCAATCCCTCGTCGCTTTTTGCAACTTATTTTTCGTCTCAAGCTTTAATATGAGCTTACCAAATAGATGGATGGTTTGGATATAACACATACCTCATGATGGGACCCATAGAACTTGTGATGACATCAATACAACAACTATATAGTTGGTGTGAGGTACACCAACCAATCCACATCCTACTTGGACATGGATTAGCTACTTATAGGTTGAATTTGGCTACCAAAGTGATGTCATCAAGTTTTATGAGCCCACTATGACATATGTGCTTTGTCTACACCATCCATCTATTTGGAAATTTAATTTTAGGCAGATCCAAATATGTAGTTGACCTAGTGGCGAGATTGATGCCTACCGTGGGAACCTTCCTAAGGCTCACCATTATTTTTATTTGAAATCCAAATCCAACCTGTTCACAAGTTAACATGGACATGAAAGAAGGGAAAAACAAATATCGGCTTGATCAAAAACTTTTGTGCTTTGTCACTCTCCCCACTATTTTCTGTGGTGAGATCCACTGGAGGTTTGGATTTGACTCATTCTTTGGATCTTTACCTAAAATTATATTTCCAAATGGATGGACGGTGTGGATACAAAACATACGTCATGATGGGGCTCACATAACTTGGTGACGTAACCTTGATGGCAAGTCTCACTACTCAACCTGTCAGTATCCAATTCACGTCCGCGGAAACAGATTGACTACTCCCCTGCCTCCAGCCAATGGCTAATGGTTGGTGCTATGTGGGCCCCACCATGATGTGTGCTTCATCCATGTCGCCCATCTATGTTTATAGATCATTTTATAGTATGAGACCAAAAATGAGGTATATCCCAATCTCAAGTGGACCACATTATACGAAAATAGTCTTGAATGAACATCGACCATTAAAAACTTTTTGGGGGCCATAAAAATTTTGGATCAAGCTGATCTTTGGTTTTTCCATTCATTTAGGTCTATATGACCTAATCAATAGATTGGATGTCAAATAAACAGTACATTGGGCCTTAGGAGAATTTTAATGGTGGATATCCAATCACTATTGTTTTCCTTTGGTATGGTCCACCGGAGATAAATATTCCTCTCATTTTTGGTGTCAAGCCCTAAAATGATCTTTAAAAATGGATGAATGGAATCGATGAAACACATGCATTATGGTGGGGGCATAGTGAAGTTTCATAGGTTAAAAGTTGATTTTGTATTGCACAAACAATTTAAAGAGAAAAAAATTGTCACAGTAACTTGGAAAGGGGTAATTTTGGAAGAAAAAATTTTTGTTTAATGAAAAGTTCACTAAGCTCATTCCGCATTCACCATTAAGCCAGACTCCTATCACGGAAAGAATTCAGTGAAAAACCTCTTAGTGTTTTCCTTCTTCCGCGTTAATGATGCATTAACAAACACCACTAAACACGGAATATTTTCCCTATTCCGCATTAAGTGCAAAAATTCAGTGTTAACAAACAGGGCCTTAGTCTTTCCCTGCTCAATAGCAGTGGACCTTAGTGTAGATTTAGGTTTAGTCTGTCCTTGTGTGCACTCCAGACCAACTTAGGTTATAGCTAGTAGTTGTAATTTTCTTCCATCTGCGCTTGCGTGCTAGATCTTAAGGAAGCCAATAATTTAAGAACCCATCTGCCTACGCTCATATGTTAGGCATGCTTCTAATTCCTTGCAATGTGATTACTTTAGTTTTCATAAGAGATTAAGCTTATCATGATTCTAATTTATGTTACATGTTTTCGATTAATATTCTTGTATTATCTTTTGATTATAATAGATTGGAATCCAGTTCTAGTTGAGTTATCAACCCGAGAAGATGAATTAAATTCAAAGTCTATTGATTGGGAATTTCTGAATCCTTGGTCCTCTTTACAGTTGTTTTTACAACTCTTCTATTCTGTTGGATTAAAAACTCAGACCAACCACTTTTATGAGATTAAGTTCTTAGTATATTCTCACCAAATTTCCTACGGATCGACCTTGGTCATACTGAGTTATTACTATATCGTAATCTGTACTTGGGTTCAATCTTTTTGCCACCATTGCCAGAAAACTTTGGACTGAGAATACTTAGGTTTAGGTTAGGTTTTGATTTCTAGTTCTGAAATAGGGTATTGCTTTTAAGTTTTAATTCTATGAAGTTTAGTTCTAGTTAGGTTTTGTTACAGTTTTTTTTTTAAAAAAAACTAACATTGTTATATATATATATATATATAACATCATTAATCTTAGTTCTTCTAAACTGGTAACTCCATTCCCTCATCTTATTCGTATTATCTTTTAGTTTAATTATTGTAGGATTTTTAATTTTCATTGTAGGATTTAATTTATTTCTTAAGTTTAGGTTTAGAACTTAGTTTCCTGTACTTGGTTTATGCTCAGGTGAGTAAGGTACCATACACAACGACTTCTAAGTGAAAGAGGTCTAGTCAACGGGCTTTCCATCCACTGTCGAGTTAAATATCTGAGTATGCCTGAATCATCTCAAACCATGGCTGCAAACGCTCAAAACATGCTTGAGAATGAGCCATACTTTTAGGAGAATATGACTGAAACTGGATAAAATTTCAATGAGATTCGTGTACGGAACACGACACTGAGTAGAACTTTGCATCATGACAATGAGGCAAACTACATTCCCCCAGTTAGAACTTTAAGAGATTACCTATAATTGGCAAGAAAAACCATACCATCTTATATGATTTTTTGGGTTAATGTAGGTAACCTAGATTTCAAACCGGGAGTGATCTAACTTCTTCCCAAATTTTATAGACTTGACTCAGAAAGCACGTACCTACATCACAAGAAATTTGATGAGATTGTAGTGACTTTGCATTACAATGTCTTTCAAGACGTTATTAGAGTCAAGCTATTTCCCTTTTCTCTAAAGGAAAGAACCAAGTCATGGCTCCATTTGCTGAGACCACACTCAATAGGCACATGGGTTAAGATGACCTCAGAGTTCCTTAAAAAGTTCTTCCCACTTCATAAAACTAACACCTTAAGGAGCACCATGGTGAATTTCTCCCAATAGGAAGATGAGACTTTCTTCCAATATTAGGAGAGCAAAGACCTGTTACTCACATGCTTGCACCATGCTTATGAAATTTGGTGAGTAAGCAATTTCTTCTATGATGTACTGAATTCAAATATGCACCAATTTGTTAAAATGATGTGCAATTGCAAGTTCATGACAAAGGACCCAGAGGAGCCATGAGATTACCTTGATAGGTTGGCTGAAAATGCACAATCATGGGATACCACTAACAAATCAAGTAATTCCAAGTCCAACCCTAAGGAAAAAAAATGGAATATACGTCCTCAAGGAGGACGATGTAAATGCAAAAAGTATGGGTCTTACTTGAAAAGTTGAGGACATGGAACTAAGGAAGTTGAAAGTGATCCAACCCACTAATGCAGTTGTAGAAAGTGTATGTGGCATATACAAAGTGATGCACACCGTATAAAGGTTTGTCCTAGAATCCCATCTCTTCAGGATGTATTGCAACTCAAGTGAATGCCGTGAATGCTTATCAACACCCGTTCAGTGCGCCGAACTCTAACACATATAGTCCTAACTAGTGGAATCATCCCAACTTTAGTTGGAGAAATGAGCTGACAGCTAATGCAAACACTTCTCAAGGACCTCCCCCTGCACCTCAAAGTTCACCACAAGTGCAACCATAAAGAGGACCCTTTAGGACACGCTACAAGCATTCATGTATGGGAAGATGCAGTTCAATCAAACCACCATGCAGTTTATAAGTGATCTTAAAACATCTGTTTGAAGGATTGAATCACACTTGACTGTTAGGGAGAAATTGATCTTTCTGGCCTAACCTCATCCTAAACCAAAAGGACAATACGAAGTGAGTGATACGAATCCTCCTAACCCACATGTGAAACAAGTCAAGTCCATCACCAATCTTAGAAGTGGTAAAGAAATAGACATGACGATACCGACAAAGGCCGACAAACCTAAGGATTCAGATAAATCTAGTAATGATGGATCAAGCCCTACCCCATATGACAAAGAGCCGGTGCATGAGCATAAGCCTGTGGCTCTATTTCTCCAAAGTCTTGTCTCATCAGAATGCCCATAAGAGAATGAGGACATCTTGGAGATTTTCTAACAAGTCAAAATCAGCATTCCTTTGTTGGACGCGATTAAGCAAATTTTCTCCTATGCCAAGTTTCTTAAGGACCTTTGCACGGTTAAACGCAAATTAAACGTGCAAAAGAGAGCTTTCTTAATGGAACAAGTGAGCGTGATTATCAAGCATAAAGCTCCCATAAAATATAAAGACCCGGGTAGCCCTACGATCTCATGTATCATAGAAAAATTTCGGATTGAACAAGCCTTGCTAGACTTAGGGGCAAGTGTTAATCTCATACCCTACTCAGTGTATGAAAAATTGAGGCTTGATGAATTAAAACTCATTAAGACCATCCTATAACTTGTTGACCGATCTATTAGTATATCGAGGGGGATAGTTGAGGATGTGTTAGTTTAGATTGATAAGTTCTACTACCTAGTAGACTTTATCATCTTAGACACATAACTGGTTATAAACACTAACACTTAGATTCCGGTCATCCTAGCATGCCCATTCTTGTCCACTTTAAATGCAATCATCATTGATGAAATAAAGTGATGAAATTGTCCTTTGGGAACATGACATTAGAGGTGAACATGTTCACTCTCTACAAACAACCTAGTGATGTAAATGAGGTACACGAGGTAAACATGATCGACACACTCATGGAGGAGGACCTCATATTGACTACAATCCCTGACCCCTTAGAAGCATGTATTGCTCACTTTATGGATTCTGACGATCACATGATATTAGTTATAGTGAGTACTTTATTAAATTCTGAGCCGATACTTGAAACTAAACGGTGGAGGTCAAGCTTTAAAAAATTGTCCCTTATAGACTCAAAACCTCTACCATCTAGCATCAAGCCATCGAAGCTTAACCTAAAACCATTGCAATTTGAGCTGAAATATGTTTCTTTAGGTCAAGGAGACACATATCCAGTGGTGATTTCTTCCCACTTGGATATTGATCAAGAGATGAAGCTGATTGCTACTCTTAAAAATCACAAGAGTGTCATAAGATGGACTATTGTGGATATCAAGGGAATCGGCGCCGTGATTTGTACTAACCAAATACACCTAGAGGAGAATGCCAAAACATCAAGGCAACCTACTAACCAAATACACCTAGAGGAGAATGCCAAAACATCAAGGCAACCACAACGCCAATTAAATCCAAGCCTTTGGGACGTGGTTAAGTGTAACACCCTGAAAATCGGGGGTCGTGTAGAAACCCGACTCCCGAGTTCCAGACCATCACTTATGCAACAAATATGATTATGATTCAATGTTGTTTGAGTTAAAGCATTCACATGAGTAAGATTATACCAAAACTGCAATTCATACTCCAGATCCAGTGATAAAACGTAAGCGAAAGACTGAAGAATATATATATATCACTGTATGGAAAATAAAATAAATCTCAAACTGTCTCCAAAGTATGAATACATCTCTAAGTCTCATATACATGTAATAAAATAAAAAATAATCAAAATGTCATAAGGTCCAACTAGCATGCCCCACCGATCCAGGTCGCCTACGCAAAGCCGTCGTAGAACTGCATATACGAGAACTCATCCTGATCCTCGCAATAATCCGGCTCAGCGTCCTGAATCGCCTCATCACTTGCATCTAAAACAGGGTTTGGTGGTGTTACAAACACCGTCCCGTAACGTGGGAGTGAGTGATTAACTCGGTGGAATAATAGAGCAAAGATTAGCATGTTATCAAATCAATCACGCGATAATAGTAAAGCAGTCAATCAAACATTCCTAGATACTGTTGTTAATGCATGCATGAAATGACATGATGGATGCCCTCACCGACATACTCCCTCATACGGCACCATCTTATGCCCGCGGCATGCTTGCATTCCTCAGTGCTCCACATCTTCCAGGCACATGCAATGCGATATGGATAATGATTACCGAGTTGTTATTAGTCCTTTCATTCAGCAGTAGTGGAAAACTAAGGTACTTCTCTTATATCAATCCCAACACAGATCCTGTCTAGGGTCGTCACTCCTAGAAATCTCATACGATATTATATTTGTAGGTCGCTGCAAGGGCTGTCAGGGCTGTTGCTCGCACTCGTTGCACCACTCCCCCATCACCTTATCAATACAGGCCTAATGTACTCTTGTCGCTACGGAACGGTCGTCGTCTCCCGTAGACTCAGAATACGTTCGCGGTCACTACAAAGGGCTCGTCACCTGATCAGTGTAGGCCGACAGCAAGAATACAGTGTCTCATACCACCATAATCTGCTCACGAGTCATAGGTGCTCACTGGTCACTATGGGGAGGTTTGTGGCCCCAGCGTAGGCCAACAGCTCGACCACGGTGTCCCATACCACCATGCCCGGCTCATGAGTCTTTATGGATCAAGGTACCATGGTTAACAGGGTTTTCAATGGTAAGTTCAGTACCCTAGGTTCAAATAGTTATGACTCATACAGGGTGAACATACAATGGCCAGTCGAGTTACTTGACGGGCTCGACTAGTACGAGCGCATCTCAAGCTGAGTGACCTGAAGTGCATAAAACACTTCGTGTGGCCTAACCACTGCCGTCAACTCAAAACACGGCTCGCGTTCATCGACGCGTCCTTCGTGGTAAATAGAAACCAACCACAAATTCAATCCATTACCGACTGCCTGGACTAACGTATAGCCCCAAACACTTGAATATCAACATCAGTAATCATATGAGAGTAACAGAAATGAAATATAACAATGTAAGCATGTTGACACATGTTATAACATACAACTTAAGCAAATCATCCAACACATGCATTTCATGTATATAATGAAATCGATACATATAGCCAACATGATGGAAATCATTTACATCAGCATATTACTTAAGAATTCAATCTCAAAACTCATTCACAACACCATCTACTCAATACATACTAATACAAACATTTAGCCTACACACTTTAGTCTACATAGCGTATGTCGACTCAAAGTACGCATTTGGGCCAATCTCTTCGCCAAACAGATCATGCACGCATTCCTAATATCCTAACACGACAAATAACCATGGCAAACATTTCAGCAAAATGTGGATGTAAACAGTATTTCCTACAAATGACTAAAATGCCCTAAATCTCATATTTTCCATATGTTTACGAAACGAAAAACAGACAGCATGTTGTACATGTCAAACGGCGTTGTCGTCGATAATCTACTATTAAATGACATTGAAAGCTTTGAAATCAGTCAATCAAAGCATCTAAAATCCTCACCTTTTTGCCCTAGACGTGTATCGTTTCGAACAGAACGTATACGCTTCGTCAACAGCGTAACGGTGACCTAATGGACAAGATGTATAAGCTACTTCGCTATTTAAATCGACGGAATTCTAAATCAGCAAGTAGTTAGGATTTTTCTTACCTAGAAGTGTGTTGGAATCACCAACAAAGTGATTTGAATGCGGTGCTTAAGCACATGTAGCAGCTACAACAAGTGGTGGAAAATCTCTCCCACAAGTCTCTCACTTTCTCTCTCTTTCAATCTAGGGTTTCTAACAAATTCGTATGGGAGAGATATGTGAGGGTTTAAGGCCCTTATATAGCCTACAATCTAACCTTTTTAGACTTAGGAACAAGGTATACTTGGGTTATAACCAAATCGAGGCTGTTTCGATCCAAAAGAGCGTTTCGGGAGGTTCCCTGACCGAATGCGATCGGACTTAGGCTCATGGTCACTGGATGTTGGTCACACCAAGTTTTCAGTCCGGTAGAGTTTTCAGATTGCACGTGGCGGTCCAGTTTCAGTTCAGCGGTCATCGTACCTAAATCAGGTATACAAGTCTCATGATATGAAAGAGATCCGAGGGTGAAATTTGGATGAATTCTGACGGTCAAAACGCTTAATAATATCGTGCAAAGTCTCGTGCCAGATTTGGATTTAAATTTCAAATCTTAACCCATTTCTCACTCTCTTCACTCCAGGCTCAATGAAATAGCCTCTGAACGTTGGTTGGGCTTGATTTTTGAAATGAATGTCAAGTCCAGCTAAGCGGTCATAACGGTCTAAGATTGTAGGTATCGAACTTTCGATACACGGTCTAAATCCAATATGAAGTTTTAAAAGGTTCCTGAGAGCAAACGGGTTTAGAGTTTGATCCTAGGTTTCAGGGCATTATAGCGTCATTTATTCTACAAGTTTTGGGTCTTGCAGAACGTATTTAAAGTGTTCAGGGACAATTTCACAGCTACTCTAGTGTAGCGCTAGCTAACTAATGCTTAATTTTTAAAGGAATTAATCCTACGTGATTTCTGGTCGAGTTGGTACTCGAGTCCCTGTACGGATTTTTTCGAGACGTTACATTAAGATAGAGGTATTGAAAATGTTGGATATGGGTATCACTCATCCCATATCCGATAGTCAAGGGGTGAGCTCAACTCAGGTGGTACCTAAGAAGTCCAAATTACCATTGTAGCCAATGCTAATAATGAACTTGTGCAAGTTAAAGTTACCACTGTTTGGAGAATGTGCATTGACTACAGGAAGCTGAATACCTCACAAGGATAGACCAATTTCCTTTATCTTTTGTTGATCAAATTTTGTAAAGATTGGCAAGTCATTCCTATTATTGCTTCCTAGATGGGTACTTGGGGTACAATCAGATTGAGATATCCCCTGAAGATAAGGAAAAACCACATTCCCTTACCTTTTGTTGATTAGAAAAGATTGTTGGTCATAGTATCAATTTGTTTTTGCAGGACTATGAATTTTCGGGAGGATTCATTCACGACGGTGCATATTTGCTTGTGTGATTTCAAGGTGTCAACCTAATCGATCTCCTCTTAAGGCGACTTATAATCACCAATGACAGTTGGGGCCTGCTTTAATGACTCCAGTTTCACATGACATTCGCCGTTTAAAGATTCTAACCGATTAATGTAGGCTATCATGATTTCCAATTGGTTATCGACTGCTGATGCGGGTAAGTCAAAGGTCATCAAGCATTCGATCTCCTTTTTTAGCAAATCAACCTCTGACTGTTGTTTGCTAACAGTCAAAGGAGATGAAGCAGAAGCGGTAGGCGCAAGAGCCATTAAGAGAAGCTGAGAAAGGATGTTGAAGGAAGCATCAAGATCGGCCAAAGATTTTAATTTTGTTAATGGGGGGTTCGATGATTCGCTAACTTACAGAGAGTCTATGGTTCCAATGAATGGGATGGTTTGATGTTCATCAGCTGCTCTAGCCAACTTGGCAGAATGATCAGTCAACGCTGATTGTACATTTGATGAGATTGTAGGCTTAATAGTAATTATTGAAGCCTCATTTCTCTCTAGAGAGCCTTCAATGTTAGTTAAATTAGTTATTATGCGATCTAACTGCTCAAGTGCGGGATTGTTAGCATTAGTTAGAGAGCCAAGCTACACAGTTTCATCATGTGGAGGTGAAGGATTAGAAATATGAAAATCATTAGTCAGTGGTGTGGTCAATGAAAGTCTCGATTGTGGCCGATGAACTAATGGAGCAGAGTCAGATGATACATTGGCTTATTCTATAATTAGATTGTAGATGGATCCTGGTAAGTCGATAGGTTCTTGATCCCTCATTTCATTAGTAACTTTTTCTTTTACTACCTCAGTTCCTCTTAGTGTATCTTCTGGGAAAGCTTGGAGAGAAACATATTCGTCTAGATTGGTAAAAGGCTGGGTAGTTCTAAGGGTTACCCTTGGAGGGGCCATCGTTACTGTGGCTGCTGGAAAAGAGTGAAATAAAGAATTAGCAAATTAGAAGACAAGGCGACTAAACGTTGAGGATGCTGAAGTTCATAGTGCAGTCACCTTGAAGGGAAATTACAACTAATGTTTATTGATCACTAATGGACCTGACACACATCACTCCAGGTTCGATTTTTCCCCAAGGGTTGAGTTCGAAAATAGGATATGATATTGTGTGATGTAATGTCCCGGATTTTCACTATTTTGGATTTCGAAAAACAATTGAAAACTTTTGATATGACTAGCCTATGTTGTCACTTATTGGCCCTTGATGCTCGAAGTGAGCCTATACACAGATGGTACGATTAAAGAACGATACAAATTTGATTAATCTACTGTAGAAAGCCAACGAATCCACCCGATCAATTAAGCATCGACTATAATGTCGTGATTTATTCATATAGGGCCCAAATATAGCTGACCTATCACTAACTAATCGAAACAATTGTAACTAAATAAAGACATACCAAAAGCTGAGACAACTAGGGGTCGGATCTTAATTAACAAACCAAATCAATCCAGTTACTCCTTTAGCCTAAGAACCAACAACTTAAACTGACTTTAACCGAATCACTATTTTTAGTAATTACGAATATGTCACACTACAAACTTAACTAATCCAAACCTTAATCATTGCGCATAAAAAATCTGGATACCTAATTCATTCCGAAAATGTCTTAATTATCCAAACAAGCTCTAGACCACTTGTTAGTGAACCATTAAATCCGATGCTATAGAAATATGTTCATCTTAGTAGGCTTGACGTCCATCGCGAGACATCTAGTCAAGATCGTGACTCAAATCACTCAACTTAGACTTATAAGGTCGATTTATGAGTTGTGCGAATATTCTTAAATTAACCAAGAACTTAAGTCACTTATCTGTGTTTGGTTTTTGCCCAAGTTGTGGCTTTTAGACCGTTAGATCACGACCAAATTTGGGGCAACAACATAGAGAATGGCCTACACAGATCCATATAATTGTTGGCCCGATCGATAGTCGGTGACCGTCGGATAGACTTCTGATCATACTTGATGCATCCAAATGACAGACCGATTGTGTCTATGAGTAGATCATCGCTAAGGCCAATTATCCAACTGTGGGCGTTAACTCTTACGCCCCATAGTGGCCCTAAAATGGTAGAAAAATACTCCCTTAGGGCTAGTATAGTAAAAACTTAGCCCTTAGGCTCATTTACACCAAATCTGATACTATATAAAGCCTTAATTTGGTGCCTCCTCCTCCCATACGAGTTTCATGCTCTAGAACAAGAGAAAAAGGGAGAGAGGGAGAAGAGAAAGAGGAGAAAGGAGAAGAGAAAGAACTTGGGGTGTGAGTGTCAGTGCACATCCACCCTCTATTCCTCTCTCTAGTCGCTTCGCTATAATCGGAGCTGTTGTCGAAGCTTTCCCGACAATGATTGGGGGTAGGTGTTGAATCCCACTTGTAATCTAGGGTTTCAATAGTTATTTGTCCTTAATATTACAAGCTTGTATGCTTGTTTAGGTCTTTCAACGATTTTCTCAAAACTCTAACCCTAGGAGCGTCATGAATTGGACGGAACGTCATAAGGTACGGACTATAAGTGCTTAGGTTGCGATTTATCAATGTTATTATTCTAGTTAATGATTTATTATTGCTAATGTAGTTTGCGCATGATGATTTAAGTGCATTTTGATTTTTGTCCAATAAATTATAAGTTGTTGTGTAACGATGCTTATGTGTTCGATGAAATACCTGAATGAGTAGATTATTGATTTTAATGATTGAATGTGAATCCAATCATCTTTAATGCTCGTTGACTTGATTAAATTAAGAAGTAGGACTACAAAAGTAGTCTAGTTAGTCGACAAATTCCTGGATATGGGTTGACCAAATTAGGTTAGCCACCCCAAACACGTTCGATTGATTTGGGTCGAACATGGACGACCGACAGTGGCTGGGCCATACTGGGTGCTTACACACTCCATGTTGGTTACGTCGGTGTTCGCTCGTATCAACTGAAATTGTCCAAAGAACCAGCTAATCCTATATATATTCACCATGTATGATTACAATTGTTTGAATCTGGGACACCTCTCTTACCAATTGCAAAGGTTTACTAATAACCATTACCATCGCGATATTTAAGACTACTGAGCCGGGCATAGTGGTATGGGACACCATGTCCATATTGTCAGCCCACACTAGGGTGGTGAGCCTTTCCGTAATGACCATGAGCATTACTTTTACAACTTGTCTTTCTTATATATTCAGCTGGGAGTGACGAATCCAGACGGATCAAGGATTATAGGCGTAAGACCGTTGTGGTCGTCCCACGTCTAGTAATTCAGTTGAGACCAATGACTAAAAGGGAGGTTTCCTAACTTCCCCAAACTGCTGAATGAATGGGTATAATTAATTACTCAGCTAACATAATCATTCACTACATTGCATTAATTTAGAATGTGGCGAAACAGGCATTGGAGTCGCGTGTTGAGGAAGTGTTGTCATTTACAAAACAGGTGGTCAGAGCCACGTGTTGAGGGAGTGTTATATGGTGAGGGCATCCATCATTTCATAAACTCCATTATTCATATTAAGAAGAGTAATTAGGAAAAGCATGTTTTACGTTGTTTTATCATTCATGTACTGATAGACTTGATAACATGTGTAACCCATGCTTTACGGAACCATTAAGTTGATCACTCACTCTCAATCTGGGACGGTATTTTAAAACATTAACCAGATGCTGATATAGATGTAGGGACCACCGAGGCTGATGTATTGGACCAGGCGGGCATGAATGAGGAGGAATTCAATTACTTCCATCTTTTTTTGATGAACTGATGTAGGTTGTGCACTTCTCAACAGAGAGAGTCGAGCGATTAGGCTTAGCTAGACGACGCCTTTCCACATTTTTATTGATTTTAGAATTGTATATTGGATCTATCACGCCCCAAACTCGGAAACCGGGCTTACAAAATTCCCGGTCGCCGAATCCGGCGCCGACAGCCTCCGTAGAATCCCATTCTACGCTCCTAGCTCCCATTCGCCAGGTTCCGATCCTGGGATGCTACGAGGAGGATTTTTAACGTCAGTTTGATTCGTAATAAGCATAACCAAAGGCATAACCCACAAACAACAACCAAAAACTCCATTACATTTTCACTATGATCAAAAACTTTACAAGTACAATGAGCATAAAGGGAAATACAATAATGAAAAATAAAAACTCCAAAATGATCTGCAAAGCGCTCCTGCCTCAGCGCTGCTGCGCCCCAACGTCACCTGCACGCAACAGTCGTGCATAAGTTTATAGAAAGCTTAGAGGGTGGTGAAAGTGTGTGCACAAAGTAGTAATATGATCATGCAATATCAGAGTAATGCGGAATATACAGATGGATCCATAAATATCATGAGCCGTACCAAGGCTATACGATGCAAGATGCAAGTCAAGCATACAATCCTCATTTAAGTCCACATGTTAATACATCTCAACTCTGAGATATCACTGGGGTCTAGTACACTCTAAACCAGATCGCCGCCACATCGCGCGTAATAAGGTAAGTGGAAGAGACCTCACTATCTGTCTGCCAATATCGGGCTCGACTCGTCAATAACGGACCCATTCCTCGAGTTGGTCAAACTCAGCCTAGCATTGCCCCCTACACTCGGGCGGGTAAGGCCGCACTCCCTTCCAACCGACCACGACACATTGGAGAGCGCAGTCATCTGGTAATCGATACTCAACGCTCATCTATCCACTCGGTCTTGACGTTGGAGTAACCTCTTGGTACCATAAGGGTTTAAGGACTTTCACCCAGGGATATCTATAGCACCCCATGTAGAACAAGATTTCTGGTATCCAATCCTGCAAACCACGATATGCCTGGGAGGCTATGGTCCCGATGTCGCTAGGGCTTACAATGAACATATTACACAAATGCGAAATGCATGAATCACGCTATCCAGTCATGCAACAAATCCTGCGCATATTGTGTGCTCATGTAGGGCAACACCACCCAACCGGGAGCCCATAAACAACCTGCCCGAAGGCATATGCTATGATCAGTCAATTCTCATATCAAGCATACATATGATGTGTATGATCATGAGTCATGAAACTATACTAATCATGTAAATAAGTGATGAACCATTCTTACAACGCAGATGGGCCTAGACGGCCTATACACAACAAGTACTGCCTATCAAAGGGGCCCTAGGGAGAGTCATAACGTGGACATCTAACCAACATTACACTTGCAATGTGGACGTCAAACCAACATTGGTCCCAAGGCGTGATCATTACGTAATCCGAGTTGGGGTCATACATTACAATGGACCTTAGGTACATCCCATTGGGTTTTAAATATATCAAATGGGCCACATTCAATGGGCCGTATATTCATTAAGTGGACCACATCCATGGGCCTTAAGTGCATTGCAATGGGTCATAACCCGCGGGCCTTAAAATGCATCAATGGTTCTCGACCCATGGGCCTTATACATATCAAATGGGCCTACTCCTATGGGCTTTAAAATACATCAAATGGGCCTAATCCCATGGGCTTTAAAATGCATCAATAAGCCTAATCCCATGGGCCTTGGAACACATCAAATGGGTCTAATCCCGTGGGCCTTAAATATATCGAATGGGCCTAGTCCCATGGGCCTTGGAATATACCAAATGGGCCTAGTCCCATGGACCTTATAACATGCTAAGATGGGGTCCACTCAGACTATGGATCTAGCCCATTCTTTAACTCGTGCCATCAAATGAGCTTCCAAAGGGGCTGGATGGCTTGGATGCATTACATGCATCATGGTGTGGTCGACGATCAAGCATGGCAAATGGTTGGGCGGTTAGAATGCATCACACATACCATGGTGGGTCCCATAGATAGAAGGTGTGGGCAAAATAAATGGGACCCACAGAACCTACTGCTGACGTTAAGAGAGAGAGAGAGAGAGAGAGAGAGAGAGAGAGAGAAGCACATGGCTGCTTGTACTAGTAGCATTGCTGTTTAAAAAAAAAGGGAGATGGGTCTCATGTAGGGCCCACCCTCATATACATATTATAAAGTATATAATATTAAATATACAAAGTATATATAATATAGTATATAATATAATATAATATAATATAATATATATATATATATATAATGGTGGGACCCACAAAACTCGTTGTTGCAAGGTGACAGTGGGCCCCACCATCAAAACAAATGGATGGCAAGGGAGAACACATACATCATTGTGGCTCCACCGCCTGCTGGACGTGGACATAGGACGCATACATCACTGTGGCTCCCATGTGGGGCCCACTAAAATGTTTAGATGCCATCCAAACCGTTGATAAGGTCACTTGGACCTGAGTGAAGGTAAAACACAAATTTCATCTTGATCCAATACTCCCATGGCCCAGAAAAAGATTTTAATGGTAGAAGTTCAATCCCACTGTTTCGCGTGGTGTGGGCCACCTGAGTTTTGGAATTGGTTGAAACTTGGAGGGGGCCCACCTGAGGAGGGGGCCTACCTCATGAACGGCTTGGATCTCATATATACATCATGGTGGGGCCCACGTCAGGGGCCGTGGGACGCTGGTCGTCCGCCCGCTGCATACGGCAACGTGCTGCTACTGCAGCGTGTCAGAGAGGCAAAGCCTCTCATGCCTATTTTTTAAAAAAAATCTTAAAAAAACCCAACTTCTGGGGTTTTTCGTATCTAGGGCCCGCAACAAGCAGATCCACCCCGTCCATTGGCTTCTACAGGCTATGACAAGTCCATCAAGTCTAATGTTGAATATTTTTGGCCTGAAGAAAGATTTAAAATGATTTATAAACAGTGAGAACCACTGTTTTGAAAAGTATGGCCCGCCCAATGAGCGAATTAGCTTCATTCTTTGGCTCAACACCTAAAATGATATGGAAAAGAGGATGGACGGCTTGGATACATCAAGGTGGGGCCTACACAAATGGCCCACTCCCAAGGCTTGAACCAAGTTATATTTGTGTTTTCCATTCAACGTCCAGGGAACGTCCAACGTCCCTGGACTTAATACAAACATTGAGGTGGACCTTACTGAAGTAGGCCACCACTGATGGATGAATACATCTAAGGTGAGCCCCACTTATAAGTGGCTTGGGTAGGATACAAGCCTCATGATGGGGATCATTCAAGTGGGCCACTAGGCTACATCATCACAAAAGAAAGAAAAAGAAAGGAAGAGAGAGAGAGAGAGATAGAGAGTGGGACACGCTTGTTATGGAGGGCTCCGCCAGTATGAGCCCTCCCTTGAAGAAATCATACAATCAAATGGGTCCCTTTACACATGGGACTACCTAAATCGAAAATCAACGGTGGGGATCCTTTCCCCACCAATATGGACGGTCTAGATGACCTTCATAATGTCATGAAATAAACATCATGATGGGGTCCATGGAGAATGTCCCCATCATGGAATGATCATGATGATCAAAGTGGGCGATCGGCCACATTTTAAGTTCCCAAGTAAGATCCAAACCATTGATTGGTTGACCTTACTTGGCCCATCTCAAAAACAGGAAAAACTACCATTATCAAGTACCCATCGTTTGATCTTCTTGCTCCTAAGGGTTCCTTAGCTCCTTAGCTTTGATTCCAATGAGTGAGATGAGGAATGGATGGCTAGGATGAGAGATGATGGGGTAGGAAAGTAGGCCACCTTGGAGTTTTTTTTGGAAGAGAGGGAGAGGCTTGGAGAGCTCATACGTATGGGGTTCTTGCTTGGATTTTTTTGAAAATGAGAAAGAGAGAAAGAGTTGTAAAGGGAGAGAGAGAGAGAGAGAGAGAGAGAGAGAGAGAGAGTGATGGATGGATGTAGTGAGTGATGGGTGTAAGAACTTTTTGACTTTAGTGGCCTTTTTTGTAAGAAAGGCATGGGAGGTGTAAGAGATTCTTTACTTTTGAGGCTTGCTTGGGAAGGGTAAAAAAGTGATGTGTACTTGACATGTACTTGACATGTGATGTGATGAGATTGATTGATTGATGGGATTGATGTGAAACCTTGTAAAGATTCTCTTGCGTTTCGCAACGCGCGGCGTTTTCTCGCATCGAACATTGGCCCACATCTCTTGACCTGAGTATCGTCTCGACGCGCGAGTCAGAGCATCGGAATAGCAACGACGGCGCGGTCGCTATGGTAAAGGTCTTGGGTTGAGTCGATACGGGTTGATGGTATATAAATCAAGGTCGCACGTAAATATCGGTTAAGGGTTGAAGGTTGCCGAAATTTGACCGGTAAGACAGCGGAAGTCTACGGAACGGTACGAACTAAGATACGGGTCGTACAATTCCCCCTCCTAATAAAAATTTCATCTTCGAAATTTACACAATCATCGCAACTAGGTATAACTCATGAAGAAGAAGAGATATAACATCAATATATAAAACCAGAGATAGCATACAAAATACATCACATGATCAACCATCAAAGAGATGAAGATAACGCTCTCGAATCTCAGCCTCACGCTCCCAAGAAGCCTCTTCTACAGAATGGTGACCCCACTGAACATTCACCAACGGAATAACTTTGGTTCTGAGGACCTGTTCCTTCCGATCAAGGATACGGACTGGCTGCTCAATGTAAGAAGCATCCTCATGAATCTCCAGCAGCTGCCAATCAATAATGGAAACAATGTCTGACCCACACTTCCTCAACATGGAGATGTGGAAAACGTTGTGGATGCTAGACAACTGAGATGGCAAGGCAAGCCGATAGGCCACGGCGCCAACGTGCCCAGTGATCTCAAAAAGTCGTATGAATCTCGGAGTAAGCTTGCCCTTCGCTCCAAATCAAACTACGCCCTTCATGGGCGAGACCTTGAGATACACATGGTCCCCTACATCAAAATCCAAGGGACGACGTCGACGATCAGCAAAACTCTTCTGTCGGCTCTGAGTTGTGCACATCCTCTGCCTGATAATGTCAATAGCCTCTGACGTCTCCTGCACAAGCTCGGGACCTAGGAGACGACGCTCTCCAACCTCGGTCAAGCAACTCGATGATTTGCATGGTCTACCATATAGTGCCTCAAAAGGAGCCATACCGATGGTCGCCTGATAGCTGTTCTTGTATGCGAACTCAGCCAATCGTAAATGCTCATTCTAGCTACCCCCGAAATCAATCGCGCAAGCCCGAAGCATTTCCTCAAGGATCTGGTTGACCCTCTCGGTCTGGCCATCGGTCTGTGGATGGTTCGCGGTGCTGAGCTGCAAATCAGTCTCCATCGCTCGCTAGAAGCTCCCCCAAAACTAAGACGTGAACCTTGAGTCTCGGTCAGAAATGATCAAGACTGGAACGCCATGCAGTCTCACAATCTCCTCGATGAATAATCTCACAAGCCTGTCCATAGACCAAGTCGCACGCATCGAAAGAAAATGTGCCGACTTCGTCAGACGATCCACAACAACCCAAATGGCGTCATGACAGCGCTGAGTCATCGACAAACCCATAATGAAATCAGTCGACACGTGCTCCCACTTCCACATCGGGACGCTCAATGGCTGCAATAGAAAAGGGGGTCTCTGATGATCGGCCTTAACACGCTGACACGTGTCACACTCGGCCACAAAACTCACGATCTGGCGCTTTATCCCCGCCTAAAAATACTGTCGCCTCATATCACGGTACATATTCATCGAGCCAGGGTGGATAGAAAATCGCGATCGATGTGCCTTGGTCATAAGATCTCTGTATAACTCTGGAATATCCGGGACACATAATCGGCCTCTGAAGCGAAGTCCACCGTCTGTACCAATCTTCCAATCTACCTGACTCTCAAATGTAGATTCAGCCATATAACTATGCAACGACTCATCAGCCTGCTGAGCCTCGATCGCCCTAGCGACAAGAGAGGGTTGAATCGACAGGCTCGATAACTGTACGATGGAAGACTGCAGGCCTAACTCAAAATCATACGCCGCGATATCCTCAAGCATCCGTCACCCCTGAATCATCATATGCTCCACTAGGCCTCGTGGTTGACGGCTGAGGGAATCTGCCACCACGTTTGCCTTACCCGGGTGGTATTGAAGATCGAAATCATAGTCTTTCAAGAGCTTCATCCAGCGCCTCTGTCTCATATTCAACTCAGACTGCAAGAAGAGGTACTTCAAGCTCTTGTGATCAGAGAAAAGCTCGAACCTGACCCCATAAAGATAGTGCCTCCACACCTTCAGTGCAAAGACAACTGTAGCCAGCTCCAGATCATGCGTAAGATAGTTCAACTCATGGACCTTGAGCTGATGAGACGCAAAGGCCACAGGTCTCCTGTGCTGCATCAGGACAGCACCCAAATCAATATGCGAGGCATCAGTGAATACAATAAAACCGTCACTCGCAGAGGGAAGAGTGAGGACAGGAGCAGACTTCAGACAGTCCTTCAACTCCATAAATGCTCACTCGTAGGCATCACTCCTGTCACGCCCCAAACTCGGAGACCGGTCTCAGAAAATTTTCGATCGCCGAATCCAGCACCGACAGCCTCCGTAAAACTCCATTCTCGGCTCCTAGCTCCCATTCGCTAGGTTCCGATCCTGGGATGCTACGAGGAAGATTTTCAATGTCAGTTTGATTCGTAATAAGCATAACCAAAGGCATAACCCATAAACAACAACCAAGTACTCCATTACATTTCCACTATGATCAGAAACTTTACAAGTACAATGAGCATAAAGAGAAATACAATGGTAAAGAACCAAAAAAAAAACTCCAAAATGATCAGCAACGTGCTCCTGCCTCAGCGCTGCTGCGATCCAACGTCACCTGCACACAACGGTCGTGCATAAGCTTACAGAAAGCTTAGAGGGTGGTGAAAGTGTGTGCGCAAGGTAGTAATATGTACATGCAATGTCAGAGTGATGCGGAATATGCAAATGGAACCATGATATCATGAGCCGTACCAAGGCTATACAAAGCCAGACATGAATGTATCGGTCATCCCAAGGCCATGCGATGTACAATGCAATTCAAGCATACAGGTCCTCATCTATGTCCACACATCAATACAGCTCAATATGGAATATCACCGGGTCTAGTACACTCTAAACCAGATTGCCGCCACATCGCGCGCAATAAGATAAGTGAAAGAGACCTCACTATCCGTCTGCCAATATCGGGCACGACTCGTCGATAGCGGACCCATTCCTCGAGCTGGTCAAACTCAGCCTAACATTGCCCCCTACACTCGGGCAGGTAAGGCCACACCCCCTTCCAACCGACCACAACACAGTGGAGAGCATTACCGTCTGGTAATCGGCACCCAACGCTCATCTACCCACTTAGTCTAGACGTTGGAGCAGCCTCTTGGTACCATAAGGGTTTAGAAACTTTCACCCAGGGATATCTATAGTACCCCATGTAGAACAAGATTTTCGGTATCCAATCCTGCCAACCACGATGCGTCTGTGGAGGTTACGGCCCTGATGTCGCTAGGGCGTACAATAACCATGTCACACAAATGCGAAATGCATGATTCACGCTATCCAATCATGCAACAAATCCTGCACATATCGTGCGCTCATGTAGGGCAACACTGCCTAACCGGGAGCCCATAAACAACCTGCCCGAAGGTAAATGCTATGATCAGACAATTCTCACGTCAAGCATACATATGATGCGTATGATCATGAGTCATGGAACTGCACTAAACATGTTATAATAAAATGAACTATCTCACAATGCAGATGGACCTGGACGGCCTATACACAATAAGTACGGCTCAGTAATGGGCCCCAAGGAGAGTCGTAATGTGGACATCCAACCAGCATTACACTCGTAATGTGGACATCAAACCAACATTGCTTCCCAGGCACGATCTTTGTAAACAGCGCTAGATAGACTGTATGGGAATTACACATTGCAATGGACCGTAGGCTCATCCCATTGGGCCTTATATATATATCAAATGGGCCATATCTTATGGGCCTTTTATTCATCAGATGGGCCATATAATGGGCCACACCAATGGGTCTGACGTGCATTGCAATGGGTCAAAACCCGTGGGCCTAGGATTGCATCAAATGAACTTAGTCTCATAAGTCTAATATGTGACCAATGGGTCACACCAATTGGGCCCCACATGTAGAGCAAGTGGGCCTCAACCCATAGACCTAACATGAGTCAAATGGTCCTAAACCCCTAGGCCTTAATCAAATAAAATGGGCCTAACTCATGGGTCTCAAAATAAATCCAATGGGCCTAATCCCATGGGCCCTTTTATAATCAAATGGGTTTAGTCCCTTGGACCTTGAGTACATCAAATGGCCTAGTTACATGGCCTTAGATCATATCCATTGGGCCTAAACCCATAGGCCTTAAATATCAAGTTAAGCCCATAGGCTTTACATATCAAGTGGGCCCAAGTTCTTAAGCCTTAAATGAATCAAATGGGCCTAGCCCATAAGCATTTCATAAATTAAATGGGACTAGCCCATAGGCCTTTTGTAATACAAATGGACCTAGCCCATATGCCTATTGCAAACCAAATGGGCCTAACCCATATGATATAAAATGTAATATTATATTATATATTAATATAACAATATATACTATATTAATATAATTAAATTTAAAGAAAATGAAACGTCCAGGCCCTGGACGGCCTGGACATGCGCCTGCATCAAGGGAGGCCCCACACGTACACACACACCCACATGCATACACACGTACACACACACCCAGCTGTACGCACACACGCATGCACACTCACACGCACGCACTCACGCACGCCCCATGGGCTTCACCGTCACAACACCAGAGCTCCACCGTCCACTGTACGGTGGAGATAAAATGCATACATCATTGTGGGCTCCACGTGGGGCCCACCCCGTGACGTTTATTTGACATCCAACCCGTTGATAAGGTCAAACAGACCCGGTTGAAGGAAAAACACAAATTTCAACTTGGTTCGAAACTACAGTGGGCCCCAAACAGATTTTTAATGGTAAATACTCAATCTCACTGTTTCATGTGGTGTGGGCCACCTGAGTTTTTGATCGTCCCGAAATTTGGAGGGGGCCCACCTGAGAATGGGACCCACCTCATGGACGGTTTATATGGTATACAAACATCAAGGTGGGGCCCACGGCAGCAGCTGTGGGTGGCCACTCGCTGCCCGCCTGCCCTCTGCACTCTGTCAAATAGAGGCAAGTCTCTAGTTTTAGCAAAACTTTGGAAAAACTTGATTTTCAGGAATTTTCGCCCATGGGACCCACATTTCATAGATCCACTCCGCCCATTATGTTCAGTAGCCCAAAACAAACCTAAAGAGTCCAAGGTTGGACATTTTTCAGCGTATAGGACAATAAAATGGGCCTTAAAAGCCTTTAAAAGGTTAGAAATACCATTTTCTATGGTATGGCCCGCCTAATCATCAGATTGATCTCATTCTTTGGTTCAACGCCTAAAATGACCTTGAAAACGGAATAGGCGGCGTGGATTAAACATAAACATCAGGGCAGGGCCTATGCAGGGGGCTCATCCCAAAAGCCCTTTCTTCTTTTCTTTTTTTTTTTATAACACAGGAACGTCCACCGTCCCAGACGCTGGACGATGGGCCCCTTTTTTAAAAAAAAATAATAATAATAATAACATTGTGGTTGGGCCTTTTGAAGTGGGCCACCACTGATGGATGATGGGGGTACGACATGTAAGGTGGGCCCCACTTGAATAAAATAATTGCATCAAAGTGGGATCCATTCAAGTGGTCCATAATCCTATAGCACAAAAATAAAATAAAATAAAATAAAATAAAATAAAAGCAATAAAAGAGAGAGAGAGAGACATGGAGAGTGGGACACGGCTTGTGATGGACGGACCCCGTCATTATGGGCCCTCCTTTACATGAAATCATACATCAAGTGGGTCATTTTGCACATGTGACCATCAAAACTAAAGATCAACGGTAGGGATCCTTTCCCCACCAATATGGATGGTCTAGATGACCTTTCTAAAGAAAATAAATATCATGATGGGGTCCATGGAGAATGACCCCATCATGGAATGATCATGATGATCCAAGTGGTCCATCGGCCACAAATAAGGGTCCCAAGTGAGATCCACACCATTGATCGGTGGGCCTCACTTGGTCCACCATAAAAATAAGAAAAACTACCCTATAGAGACACCCACCGTCCGATCTTCTCGCTCCTAGAGGTTCCTTGGTACCTTAGCTTGGTTTTCAACGGTTAAGATGAGGAATGGAGGGTTGAGATGGGAGATCTTAGGATGAAGAGGTGGGCCACTTGGAGTTTAGGGTGCTTGGAGAAATTCCATACGTATGGACTCTTGTTGCTTGGAATTTTTGAAATGAGAAAGAGAGAAAGAGAGAGTGATGTAAAGGGAGAGAGAGAGAGAGTGATGGATGGATGTGGTGAGTGATGTTTGTGTAAGAAAAACTTGACTTTTGAGGCTTTTGTGTAAGAGAGGTATGGGTGGTGAAGACTTTTGTGGCCTTTTTGTAAGAGAGGTATGGGAGATGAAGACTTTTGTGGTTGCTTGGGAAAAGGGATGGAAGTGATGTGTACTTGACATGTGATGGCTTGATGGATTGATTGATTGATGGGATTGATGTGATTGATGTGACACATCGTAGAGATTCCCTTAGTTTTCGCAACGCGCAGCGTTTTCTCGCACCGAACGTTGGCCCATATCTCTTGACCAGGGTATCGCCGCGGCGTGCGAGTCGCTGTATCGAAACCGCAACGACGGCGCGGTCGCTATAGTATTGGTCTCGGGTTGAGTCGACTCGGGTTGTCGGCATATGATTCAGGATTGCGCGTCGATATCGTTTAAGGGTCGAAGGTTGCCGAAATTCGACCGGTAAGACCGAGGAAGTCTATGGAAAGGTACAGACCAAGATACAGGTCTTACAACTCCAAACAAACTCTGCACCCTTTCGAGTCAACCTGGTCAGCGGGGCTGCAATATGAGAGAAGCCCTCAATGAAACGCCGGTAATAGCCCGTCAAACCAAGAAAACTACGGATCTCTGTCGCGGTCATGGGCTGGCCCCACTGACGCACTGCCTCGACCTTCGAGTGGTCCACTGTGATGCCCTCCCTCGTCACCACGTGACCGAGGAACTTCACCTCCTCCTGTCAGAACTCGTACTTCTCCAGCTTCGCATATAGCTGGTGTGCACGGAGGGTCTGTAAAGTAATCTCCAAGTGCTACTCATGCTCCTCACGGGTCCTCGAATAGATCAGAATGTCATCGATGAAGACTACAACAAACTGATCGAGATATGGGCAGAAGACCTCGTTCATCAGCTGCATGAAGACAGCAGGTGCATTGGTCAGTCCGAAGGATATGACCTGAAACTCAAAATGACCGTAACGCGTCCTAAATGCTGTCTTCGGAATGTCCTCATCTCGGACCTGAATCTGATGATAACCGGAATGTAGGTCGATCTTCGAAAAGAACTGTGCACCCTGCAGCTGATCAAACAAATCATCAATCCTAGGGAGCGGGTATCTGTTCTTGATCGTGACTTTGTTGAGCTCGCGATAGTCAACGCAGAGCCTCAACGAACCATCCTTCTTCTTCACGAAGAGTACCGGCGCTCCCCACGGCGAACTGCTCGGACGAATAAAGCCTAACTTGAGCAACTCGTCCAACTGTTTCTGCAGTTCTCGCAACTCCAACGGTGCCATGCGATACGGGGCCTTCGAAATAGGCGGGGTACCAGGCACGAGATCAATCTGAAACTCGGTGAGTCGACGAGGCGGTAATCCCAAAATCTCCTGGAACACATCTGAAAAATCGTAAACCACAGACAAATGGTCAATACAAGCGGCAACAGGCTCCTCAATGGCGCAGGACATCAAGTAAGACAACCGCTCTCCTCTAGGCTCTGTAACGAACTGGAACTACGGCACGCCGGGTATACAAAACGTGACAGTCCTCGAGGTACAATCCAATATAGCATAGTACTCCGCGAGCCAATCCATGTCTAGGATGACATCAAACTCGGACATCGGTAATACAAACAGATCGGCCTGTAAAAAGGTATCCCCAACTAGAACGGGGTAAGACAAGCAAAATTGGCCCAATACTGCAGTCCTCCCTAAGGGCGTCGATACTGATAGACTCTCACAAGAAGACTCCAACGGTAAGCCAGTCGATCGGCAGAAACTCTTGGCCACAAAAGAGTGCGATGCACCGGAATCAAACAACACACGTGCAATGCATGCAGAGACTGGAAGTATACCCTCAATGACTCCTCCAGATGACTGCGGATCCTGCTGAGCCGCATAGAATCTAGCCTGAGCTGGCTGGAAAGGTGTCTGTCCCCTCTGAGCGTGCTGCTACTGCTGTTGGGGTCGCTGAGGCGGTCGAAACTGTTACCTCTGCTGCTGCGGCCTCGGAGGCTGGTGCTGATGCTGCTGCTGAGGTGGCCTCAGTGGTGGGGGTTGTTGTCGCTGCTGCTGTGTGGGTCTCTGTTGTGGCTGTGGTGGAGGTTGTTGTGGAACCCTCTTCTGCTGTATACCTCTTTGCTACTACTGGGGGCTGGGACACTCCCATGAACGGTGTCCCGTCGCACCGCACCAAAACAAGTGCCGGTGAACTGTCTCGGAGGTGGTGGTAGAGGTGATGCTGGTGCTCGGAAGGCTGGGCAACCTATACGCCTCTGCTGCTGTGGTCGACGCTGATGGGAATCACTGGAAGGAGCCTGCCTCTTTCGATCTCTCCTCTGACCGTGATCAGACTGAGAACTGGCCCACTCAGCCTCAAAAATATGGGCCTTCCGCACCACTTCCTCAAAAGTCGGAAGCTCATGTCCAATAACACGGCTGCGAAGACCGTAACGCAGGCCGTCCTCGAAGCGGCAGGCTCTCCGCTCCTCATCATCAACTAGATATGGTTCAAACTTAGAGAGTGCTACAAAACGAGCTGCATATTAAGCCACTGTCATATCACCCTGCACCAGGGCCTCAAACTCCAACGCTCGCTGTCGTCGGTGTGATCAGGGAAGTACTGTTGGTCAAACTGATCCACAAAATCCTCCCAAGTCCATACAAAGTCGGCGCCTGCTGCTCGGGAAACTAAAGCCCACCAGTGCTCAGCCTCACCATGGAGAAGAAATACGGCTAGTCAAACTCGCCGCTCTGTCGTACATCTCATCGTCTCAAATATCTTCTCCACATCAGCACGTCATCTCTCATCAACCGTCGGGTCCGGCTCACCCTGGAAAAGCGGGGGATCAAGCCGTCGAAACTCTCGAAGGAGAGCACTCGCACGATCATGCTCTGCCTGTGTTGGTGAAACAATTGGCTGCCTGCCCTGTCCCTAAAGTGCAGCCATCACAGCCTGTAACATCTGCTGCAACTGTGAGGCACTCACGGATATGGTCGGGTCCGCACCTGTCTCTGGTGGAGGGGCAGCATACTCAGGATGGGTAGTAGGAATCTCTAGTGGTGGAACGGGCATCGTAGGTGGTAATGCGGGAGCCGCAGGTGGTGGAGTGGGATCCTCAGGTAGTGGTGCGGGAGTCGATTGGGTAACTCTTCCACGCGCCATGTCCTACAGGAAAGGGCGAAGGGGCCTATCAACTTGAAAAATCTCGAAGGCACGTACGTTAAAGGCCTATAACGGAAGGTCGCGAAGCTATCCGAACCTCGGGACTTAACCATTCTAGACTCATAGTAAATATGTAATGTTGTCTCGGTTATTCCTAAGTTATGATCTGATACCAACTTCTTTCACACCCCAAACTCAGAAACCGGGCTCACAATATTCTCGGTCTCCGAATCCGACGCCGACAACCTCCGTAGAACCCCATTCTCGGCTCCCAGCTCCCATTCGCCAGGTTCCAATCCTGGGATGCTATGAGGAGGATTTTCAATGTCAGTTTGATTCGTAATAAGCATAACCAAAGGCATAGCCCACAAACAACAACCAAAAACTCCATTACATTTCCACAATGATAAAAAATTTTACAAGTACAATGAGCATAAAGGGAAATACAATGATGAAGAATAAAAACTCCAAAATGATCTACAAAGTGCTCCTGCCTCAGCGCTGCTGCGCCCCAACGTCACCTGCACGTAACGGTCGTGCATAAGCTTATAGAAAGCTTAGAGGGTGGTGAAAGTGTGTGCGCAAAGTAGTAATATGATCATGCAATATCAAAGTAATGCGAAATATGCAGATGGATCCATAAATATCATGAGTCGTACTAAGGCTATGCGATGCAAGATGCAAGTCAAGCATACAATCCTCATCTAAGTTCACATGTCAATATAGCTCAACTCTGAGATATCACCGGGGTCTAGTACACTCTAAACCAGATCACCGCCACATCGCGCGCAATAAGGTAAGTGGAAGAGACCTCACTATCCGTCTGCCAATATCGGACTTGACTTGTCGATAGCGGACCCATTCCTCGAGCTTGTCAAACTCAGCCTAGCATTACCCCCTACACTCAGGCGGATAAGGCCGCACCCCCTTTCAACCGACCACGACACAGTGGAGAGCGCAGCCATCTGGTAATCGGCACTTAACGCTCATCTACCCACTCGGTCTAGACATTAGAGTAACCTCTTGGTACCATAAGGGTTTAGGGACTTTCACTCAGGGATATCTATAGCACCCCATGTAGAATAAGATTTTTGGTATCCAATCTTGCCAACCACGATATGCCTGTGGAGGCTACGACCCCAATGTCGTTAGGGCGTACAATGAACATGTCACACAAATGCGAAATGCATGAATCACGCTATCCAGTCATGCAACAAATCCTGCGCATATCGTGCGCTCATGTAGGGCAACACCGCCCAACCGGGAGCCCATAAATAATCTGCCCGAAGGCATATGCTATGATCAGTCAATTCTCATATCAATACATATGATGCGTATGATCATAAGTCATAAAACTATACTAATCATGTAAATAAGTGATAAACCATTCTTACAACGCAGATGGGCCTAGACGGCCTATACACAACAAGTACTGCCTATCAAAGGGGCCCTAGGGAGAGTCATAACGTGGACATCCAACCAACATTATACTTGCAATGTGGATGTCAAACCAACATTGCTCCCAAGACGTGATCATTACGCAATTCGAGTTGGGGTCACACATTGCAATGGACCTTAGGTACATCCCATTGGGTTTTAAATATATTAAATGGGCCACATTCAATGGGCCGTATATTCATTAAGTGGGCCACATCCATGGGCCTTAAGTGCATTGCAATGAGTCATAACCCGTGGGCCTTAGAATGCATCAATAGTTCTCGACCCATGGGCCTTATACATATCAAATGGGCCTACTCCCATGGGCTTTAAAATGCATCAAATGGGCCTAATCCCACGGGCTTTAAAATACATCAATGGGCCTAATCCCATGGACCTTGGAACACATCAAATGGGTCCAATCCCATGGGCCTTAAATATATCGAATGGGCCTAGTCCCATGGGCCTTATAATATGCTAAGATGGGGTCCACTCAGACTATGGATCTAGCCCATTCTTTAACTTGTGCCATCAAATGAGCTTCCAAAGGGGCTGGATGGCTTGGATTCATTACATGCATCATGGTGGGGTCGACAATTAAGCATGGCAAATGGTTGGGCGGTTAGAATGCATCACACATACCATGGTGGGTCCTATAGATAGAAGGTGTGGGCAAAATAAATGGGACCCACAGAACCTGCTACTGACGTAGAGAGAGAGAGAGAGAGAGAAAAGCACATGGCTGCTTGTACTAGCAGCATTGCTGTTTTAAAAAAAAGGGAGATGGGTCCCACGTAGGGCCTACCCTCATATACATATTATAAAGTATATAATATTAAACATACATAGTATATATAACATAGTATATAATATATATATATAATGGTGGGACCCAGAAAACTCATTGTTGCAAGGTGACAGTGGGCCCCACCATCAAAACGGATGGACGGTGTCAGGCCCCAAGCCTAGAAATCGGATTCACAGGAATCCCGATCGCCGAATCCGACGTAGTACCCCATTATCGGCTCGTAGCATTCATATGCCAGATTTCCGATCCTGGGATCCTACAAGGAGGATTTTTTTTATATACATTTAACTAATAATAAGCATAACCACAAGTTTACCCAAATCATAAAGGCAACATCATCATCACATATCCACTAATATAATCATTTGAATATAATGCTGAAAGGAAAATATATATGTCAAAATCAAAGCTCCAGAAAATAGCTGCACGCTCCAAGCTCAATGCTGCTGCAACCTAACATCACCTGCACGCATCTATCGTGTATAAGCTTATAGAAAGCTTAGAGGGTGGTGTAAGTGTGTGCACGAGATAAGTGCTAAGTATTCAATACAATATCATAATCATACAATACCGGAAAGCTATTAATCCATAAACCATACAATGACAGAATAAACAGAAACACTGATAAGAGCAGGAATTATCAGCGTAAACAGAAATACTGACAAGATTATAATCATGCGATAACAGAATAAGCGAAAGTATGAACAAGTCCATAAGTTAATCAATATCAGAATGCGCAATATAGGACAGCTATGCAAATGATGAGTCATAAATAATCAAATATCGAATGACAAGGATATAATGTAATACACAATTCAAAATTGCTAACAAATATCATCACTCTCATCTAAGTCACAGGAATAAAGAAACATAACAACCCACAATGCCACACGCCAAAGATGTAATAGAATATGCAGTATATGGTGCTAATGGAATGACCATGCTAGAATGTGATGTCGGGATGATAGTACGTAGTATCGCAGGCTACGGGGTCCACCACAAGGAACCTCTATTCAAACAAGTCTCATACCTAAATTTGGATAGTCTAACTCAACGTGGTAAATTCCTGATCTCAGGTTAGTCGCGCGTCCAACCAAAATCCTTCTCATAACGAAGATACACAACAATTAGTTGCACACCACCAGCCCGAGTGGATAGTGAATGGATGAATGAATGAGTATACAACTCCTACTCAATAGCCTGTCAGCAAGTAGCCTGCCAACCGCTGGTAGATCGCCCAGTGTGGTAGCTCGCCCAGGCCTCAGCCCCGCCCACATCAGCGTCCGCCCAAGTGCGCTCGCCCACATGCACAATAGTGACGGGGTATCATAATATCATGTCAGTCCTCATATCAGTACGGTTCCTCTATGAGAAAATCACCGGGGTCTATTACACTTCACACTACCTGCCGCCCCAATCAAGCGCACAACTGGGTAAGGGGAAAAGACCTCACTATCCGCCTGTCAGTAGTCTGCCAATACCTACCCGGCTCACCGATAGCAGACCCATTCCTCGAGCTGGTCAAACTCAGCCTAGCTATGCTTACTCTCTCGGGCGGGTAAGGTCACACCCCCTTCTAACCGACCACGACACAATGGAGAGCGCAACCATCTAGTAATCGGCACTCAACACTCATCTACCCACTCGGTCTAGACGTTGGAGCATCCTCTGGAACCAAGAGGGTGTTTAGGAATTTTCACCCAGGGCCATCTATGGCGGCCTGTTGCTCGAACAGATTTTCGGTGTCCCATCTGGCCATCCACGATATGCCAGTGGAGGCTAGGGCCCTGATGTCACTAGGGCGTACAGTAATCACAATACAATGCAAGATGCATGAGTCATACAATCCAATCATGCATCAATCCTACGCATGTCATGCGCTCATGTGAGATAATCTCCACCTATCAGGGAGTCTCACATCATCCTGCCCAATGACATATGCAATGGTCAATCACATCTCATAACAAACATGCAGATGATGCGAATGGGCATGTATCATGATGTTATGATGTCACATACTCATAAACGGTATCAATAACCAGCGTTGACAATGTGGACTTTTAACCAACATTGCCCCCAAGGAATGACCCACATAGAATCAAATATATAATGGGCACATGGCCTCACACAAGGGCCAAATATACTAAACAGGTGGGCCCTGGTGATGGGCCTAACACATATCATAATGGGCCTTGCCCACAGGCATCAAATACATCTGGATGGGTCGCACCCATGGGCCTCAGATATATCACAATAGGCCTCAAATATACTTCGCAGGTGAGTCACATACCTGGGTCTAATACACATCAGTATGGGCTACATCACATAGGCCTAACATACATCACTATGGCCACAACCCATGGGCTTTAAATACACAATAGGTGGGCCTTACACATGAGCCTCAAATATATACCACGGGTGAGCCTCAATGGACGGGTCACCAATACAACAGGATGGGCCTAATGACATGGACCCCATAAATATATCGAATAGGCCGCACCAATTCGGCCTTACATACATTGTAATGGGCCATGACCCATGGGCCTTGCATACATCACAATGGGCCTTGCAACATGGGCCTCATATATATTTAAGGTGGGCCTCAACAACGGGCCTCTTACACATTAAGGTGGGCCTCAACAACGGGCCTCTTACACATCAAGGTGGGCCTCGACAACAGGCCTCATACACATCAAGGTGGGCCTCAACAATAGGCCTCATACACATCAAGGTGGGCCTCAACAACGGGCCTCATACACATCAAGGTGGGCCTCAACAACGGGCCTCATACACATCAAGGTGGGCCTCAACAACGGGCCTCATATATGGCCTTAGCAACAGGCCACAAATATATCAAGATGGGCCTAATCAATCATATGGGCTAAATCAATCAAATGGCCGATACAAGCAGGCCGATCAAATGGACCGATACAAATGGGCTGTGCGTCATGGAGTTATACTAAGCATGTTATAAAGTAATGCCCTATCCTTACAACGCAGCTGGCCTAGACGGCTTGCATATAACAAGTACGGGCCTACCAATGGGCCCTAGGGAGAGTCGTAATGCGGACATTTAACCAACATTATACTCGCAATGTGGACGTCAAACCGACATTGCTCCCAAGGTGTAGCACGTAGTGAATAACATTACGTAAACCAGGTTGGGATCACACATTGCAATGGACCTTAGGTACACCCCATTGGGCCTTAAATACATCAAATGGGCCATGTCATATGGGCCTTTTACTCATCAAATGGGTCACATCAATGGGCCGCACCAATGGGCCTTATGTGCATTGCAATGGGTCATAACCCGTGGGCCTTAGATTGCATCAAATGGTTCTCGACCCATGGGCCTTATACATATCAAATGGGCCTAATCCCATGAGCTTTAAAATACATCAAATGGGTCCAATCCCATGGACCTTGGAACACATCAAATGGGTCCACTCTATGGGCCTTAAATTACATTAAATGGGCCTAATCCCATGGGCCTTGGAACACATCAAATGGGTCCACTCTATGGGCCTTAAATAGTTCAACAACTAGCTACATTCATGGACCCAATTAAATTCAACTGTGGTGGGCCTCAAAAGTGCATTCATTAAGCCCAACATTTAAGAAACTAAAGGTATAAATCATTTCCTCTAAGATCTTTATAATATGGTGGGCCCCACTCCTCAAAATTTTAGCACAAGGCCAGCATAATTATAACATGTTGCTGTCCTAAATTTGGACACTCCATTGGAGTGGGTCCAAGGCCTCTAAAACTTTAAAAATTGAGGGCTAAGGTACCTCATCATGCATACAATGAGAGAAAACCCAAAAAGGTGGCCCACCATTAGAAGAAATATTTTTGAATTATGATTTTTTATCAAAGCATATTGCTGGATCACACAGCAGAAAAAATCTGGGAGTCCAACCATCTTGGCATATTCTTTTGGATACCCAAACGGGGTCATTTGAGGCTGAAATTTCACAGAGTAATACTTCCATAGGTGTTCCACACCCCCACAAAATTTCATAATTTTTTGATATCTCTAAGTATTTTAATTAATTTAAACAAAACAGACTGTCCAGAAAAATCGGACAGACCTAGACGTCCCAACGTAGTGGGCTAGTCCGGCCCTTACCACCATATGTATAGGGGTCCATTAGCCCTGAAATTTGGTAGGTGGGTTCTAACATAAGTGGAACACACTCTTAAAAAATTTCAAAATTTTTGGACATCTGTAAATATTTTAATTCATTTGCATAAATCAATCTATCCTGAAAATTAGACTGATCGGTACAGCATATTATAATGGGCCGGTCCCGCCATCACCATGGTGTGTACAGGCGTCCATTGGTCCCAAAATTTTGTAGGTGGGTCCTACCATAAGTAGGCCACCCCCCTGAAATTTTTTATAATTTTTAAACACCCATACATATTTTAATAAATTTCAAAAATCCAACTGTCTATGGTGGAATGTTGCTGGAACAGTGCGAAAAATTCAGACTGTCCACCTCACTTGGACCACACCTTTGGGACCCCAATGAAGGTCAGTTGGGGCTGAAATTTTGGGGACATCAAGATGAGATCCTCACCTTTAAGAAAAGTATATTTAATAGGTATGAATAGTCCCCCAAACAGTCCCAAAATCTGGTCTAAAAACAACCAGAAACTGTTCAGAAAATTCTGGACAGCAACATGTACTTATATAAAATTTATTATATAAGTTAAATAAAAAGGGAAATATATTAATGGGCCACACACATCAGGAAATAAAATGAGGAAAAAGAGAGATAGAAGGACAATCCGGCCATAGGGAAAGGGGCTCCGCCACTATTGAGCCCTCCCAAGATCAATCACACCCGCACATCATACCTAGATTTACATTTACAACATGGATCTTGCACATGCATGGCCTATAATTAAAATGCATGGTCAGGATGTCATCCCCACCATGGTGATAAGGTCTAGATGACCCAAACATAATATGATATGAAATAAAACTACCATGATGGGGCCCATAGAGAAAGGCCTCATGCATAGATCATGCATGCATAAGGTAGGCCATTAGGCCACAACCATGGGATTGTGTGGGATCTCCACCATTGATTGGTAGGTCCTACGCTTCCCTCATGAAAGAAAGAAAACATGTAAGCTATAGAAATCAGATTTTTTACATCTAGAGGAGCACCCACCGTTCGATCTTCTTGATCCTATGAGTTCCTTAGCACCTTAGCTTTGATTCCAATGGAGGAGATGAGGAATGGATGCTTAGGATGGGAGATCATGGGGTAGAAAAGTGGGCCACACTTGAAGTTTTGAAAGAGAGGGAGAGGCTTGGAGAATTCTCATACGTATGGGATTTCTCTCCTTAGATTTTTTTGAGTTTGAAAATGAGAAAGAGAGAGAGAGTTGTAAAGGGAGAGAGAGATGGGTGATGGATGTGGTGAGTGATGGGTGTAAGAAAATCTTGACTTTTGTAGCCATTTGTGTAAGAAAAGCATGGGTGGTGTAAGAACTTTTTGACTTTGAGGGCTTTTGGTGTAAGAGAGGTATGGGCTTGTAAGAGATTCTTGACTTTTGTAGTTGCTTGGGAATGGGTGAAAGGTGATGTGTACTTGACATGTACTTGACATGTGATGGATTGATGGATTGATGGATTGATGGGACACCTCGTAGAGATTCTCTTGGGTTTCACAACACGCGGCATTTTCTTCGCACCAAACGTTGGCCCACATCTCTTGACCAGAGTATCGCCTCGGCGCGCAAGTCACGGCATCTGAAATGCAGCGATGGCGAGGTCGTTATGGTAAAGGTCTTGGGTTGAGTCAATACGGGTTGACGGCATACGAATCAGGGTCGCACGCAAATATTGGTTAATGGTCGAAGATTGCGGGAATTCGATCGGAAAGATCGCAGAAGTCTATGGAACGGTACGGTCTAGGATACGGGGCTTACAGACGGCAAGGGATAACACATACATCATTATGGCTCCACCGCCTGCTGGACGTGGACATAGGACGCATACATCACTGTGGCTCCCATATGGGGCCCACTAAAATGTTTAGATGCCATCCAAACCGTTGATAAGGTCACTTGGACCTGAGTGAAGGTAAAACACAAATTTCATCTTGATCCAATACTCCCATGGCCCAGAAAAAGATTTTAATGGTAGAAGTTCAATCCCACTATTTCGCGTGGTGTGGGCCACCTGAGTTTTGGAATTGGTTGAAACTTGGAGGGGGCCCACCTGAGGAGGGGGCCTACCTCATGAACGACTTGGATCTCATATATACATCATGGTGGGGCCCACGGCAGGGGCCGTGGGACGCTGGTCGTCCGCTCGCTGCATGCAGCAGCGTGCTGCTACTGCAGCATGTCAGAGAGGCAGAGCCTCTCATGCCTATTTTTAAAAAAAAAATCTTGAAAAAACCCAACTTCCGGGGTTTTTCGTATCTAGGGCCCGCAACAAGCAGATCCACCCCGTCCATTGGCTTCTATAGGCTATGACAAGTCCATCAAGTCCAATGTTGAATATTTTTGGCATGAAGAAAGATTTAAAATGATTTATAAACGGTGAGAACCATTGTTTTGAAAAGTATGGGCCGCCCAATGAGCGGATTAGCTTCATTCTTTGGCTCAACGCCTAAAATGATATGGGAAAGAGGATGGACGGCTTGGATTGTACCCATACATCAAGATGAGGCCTACAGAAACGGCCCACTCCCAAGGCTTGAACCAAGCTATATTTGTGTTTTCCATTCAACGTCCAGGGAACGTCCAACGTCCCTGGACTTAATACAAACATTGAGGTGGACCTTGCTGAAGTGGGCCACCACTGATGGATGAACACATCTAAGGTGGGCCTCACTTATAAGTGGCTTGGGTAGGATACAAGCCTCATGGTGGGGCTCATTCAAGTGGGCCACTAGGCTACATCATCACAAAAGAAAGAAAAAGAAAGGAAGAGAGAGAGAGAGAGAGAGAGAGAGAGAGAGAGAGAGAGTGGGACACGCTTGTTATGGAGGGCTCCGCCACTATGAGCCCTCCCTTGAAGAAATCATACAATCAAATGGGTCCCTTTACACATGGGACCACCTAAATCGAAAATCAACGGTGGGGATCCTTTCCCCACCAATATGGACGGTCTAGATGACCTTCATAATGCCATGAAATAAACATCATGATGGGGTCCATGGAGAATGGCCCCATCATGGAATGATCATGATGATCAAAGTGTGCGATCGGCCACATTTTAGGGTCCCAAGTAAGATCCAAACCATTGATCGGTTGACCTTACTTGGCACATCTCAAAAATAGAAAAAACTACCATTATCAAGCACCCACCGTTCGATCTTCTTGCTCCTAAAGTTTCCTTAGCTCCTTAGCTTTGATTCCAATGGGTGAGATGAGAAATAGATGGCTAGGATGAGAGATGATGGGGTAGGAAAGTGGGCCACCTTGGAGTTTTTTTTTTTGAAAGAGAGGGAGAGGCTTAGATAGCTCATACGTATGGGGTTCTTGCTTGGATTTTTTTGAAAATAAGAAAGAGAGAAAGAGTTGTAAAGGGAGAGAGAGTGATGGATGGATGTGGTGAGTAATGGGTGTAAGAACTTTTTGACTTTAGTGGCCTTTTGTGTAAGAAAGGCATGGGAGGTGTAAGAGATTCTTGACTTTTGAGGCTTGCTTGGGAAGGGTGAAAAAGTGATGTGTACTTGATATGTACTTGACGTGTGATGTGATGAGATTAATTAATTGATGGGATTGATGTGAAACCTAGTAGAGATTCTCTTGCGTTTCGCAACGCGCGGTGTTTTCTCGCACCGAACGTTGGCCCACATCTCTTGACCTGGGTATTGCCTCGGTGCGCGAGTTGCGGCATCAGAATCACAACGACGGCGCGGTCGTTATGGTAAAGGTCTTGAGTTGAGTCGATACGGGTTGACGGTATATGAATCAGGGTCACGCGTAAATATCGGTTAAGGGTCGAAGGTTGCCGAAATTTGACCGGTAAGACCGGAAGTCTACGGAACGATACGGACTAAGATACGGGTCTTACAGGATCTAGTTAGACCTATACTCTGGATAATCATACTACATGCATTCAATTTAATCGTGTTTATTATAGAGTATGATACACTATTTAGTATAATCTTATATATGCTTAATTGCTTAATGTAGAAGTAACCGAGAAACCAGCTTCCATAAAGCATAAGCGATGTCTGAAATCTTGGGAGTTGAGCTTGACTTGAATATCGAAATTCAGAGCGTTACATGTGATCAACCCTATGGAATGGTGGCTGTTCTTCACCGTATAAAGGATAAAATGAAGCTTTCTGTCTTTTGGCTTAGTCAAATAGGCTATATTCCATTTTCGGTCACATTGCCTTTGGTGGAGATCTTCATGAAGCCATAAAACTCATTGCATAAGTGATGAGTGTTCGGCATAAGATTTTCAAGCATTGAATTTCATGAAATAAAAATGCTTGAAACTCTGTATGGCTAGGATATGTTTGAGGTTACCTGCAATAGTCAAGGTTGGGGCAATTTATTTATGCCTTTTCTTCACTGGTCGTTCTTGTGGTTGAGGCGATGGTGATCCACTCGTAGGTCTTACTCCCTTATATTTCGACCATTTCTATCGAGTAGTAGAGGTAGAAGTTTCCACGGGTGGATTCGTTAAGAGAAGAGAATGAGATAATTTATCAAAAACATTTTGGATAAGCCTCTCCCATTGTTGAGTATAATAGTTGGCATACCAGGCTTTGAAAGAATCTATAGATGATGGACACGGAGGGAGAGAGACCATAGAATATGAATTTGAAGTGTTGGTATAAGAAGTAATATCAAAGACTATCTCCGAAATATCCTAATATGCTGGTGTGTATATATTGGTTGATTTAAGGAAAGTGAACATCACAGAAAGGGAATGGCCTCGCCAAAAACTAATTAACGAGAAAGGAGGTTAGGTGAATAGAATTCTACGCCGTTCATCTGTTATTTTCCCCTATTCTTTTCGGAGCCACCTATTGGGATATCTCGAGCTAAAAGATAGATAACCCAAATCACTTTTTTAGCTTCGATCAATTATGTGTCAGTTGTATCGAACTGTGTATTTGTGAACCAGTTTGGGACAAGTTCTCTATTTGTGTATGTGCAGAACGGATAATCGGGTCGATATAGTTGAAGAGATGAAAAGAAATGAAGACATTCATCGTAAAAAGTAATTTTGACAGAAGCCTTTATTCAGCGATATCCATAAGACGTCAATATATCAATAGACCCCACAACTCTACCACTAAATTCATGAAAGTATTTGCAGAGTCATAATGGAAGTAGCCAAAAAGGGTCGCCCATCAGTTATAGACTAATGAAAGCCAAAGTATACATATTGTGATAAAGATGGCTGAACAAAAATGGAGCAAGTGCAACCTGTATTCCTGATGCCAATAGATTGACTAGGCCGACATACTCTTTTGTTATTTTTTCGGCTTTGACATAAAGGAGTGACCAAAAATCCACATAAATAAGAAAACACAATGTTCTTAATGGCTAACCTCTCATTCGGTAATGCGTTCGTGCCATAAATGCCATGTAAGACACAAGAATGTCATTAATGTTAAATATAGGTTTATTGGGCACGCATCCTCGGTAGAATTGATGACCTTATTGAAGCAGAGAAGTAAGAGCACAAACGTCAACAAGTAAGCCATTGCAAGGATTAAGGCCAAATGTGGAGTGATTTCATAGACTGATAAATGTATATGCATTCTACAATACTGATTTCTGTCCATTAAACTATAAACTACTTTTAACTCAAGTGTACCATTCAGGCCAACCATCGAGATGTTCGGGCCATAGTTGAGGAAATTTCTCCCAATATTTCCAATTAAAGGATTCATGGGAGATAAGGAATCGTTCACTTTTATCCGCTGGAAAGTAGTTTGCAATGATGGTAGCTTGAAAGTAGTTTGCAATGATGGTAAGATCTGGCGATGAAAATGGATTAAAGGTGGGGCCCACGTAATGGGTAGACTCCAAATTAGAACAAAGAATCATTTTTGTAAAAGCAAGAGGAAGGAATGGCGCTAGAAGAGTACTGAGAGATGCTGGAATATAAGAGATCTTCACCGTCATCAGAGACAGCCGCAAGTGATGCGAAAAAAGGTTTTGGGTTTTTAGAAAATGAAACAAAGGAGAAGAGGCGGCGTATATAAGGTTCCACATGTGAGGCATTAATTGTTGCATGATAATTAGAGTGGTTTTCAAAGTAAAAGCTGACACAAATAGATGGAAATATATTCTCTATATTACACATGATGCTCGACCACAGAGAATGAGTGGATGGTGATGACATTTGATATTGTTAGAAATCCAAATTTAACATGCGTCACAAAAGTTAAAACATGATCACATTTCTATTATTCTTTGTCTAATAGCCATAAATGTGAGGGGGTAGAGTTTGTACCAAAATTCATACAGATCAGATGGATGGTGTTAATATTGTCACGAGGCACATGAGATATTCAAAGAAGACTTGCGTCAGGGATTCAAGGATTATCTATCTAGTTTTTGGATATTATGGGTATTTTTATACCAACCAACAAACACACCTATCTAGTCTTTGGATACTTTGGGTATTTTTAGACCAAACAACAAACACACCTATCAATGTAGTGCAACGTTATGTATCTAGGCTTAGTCTTTTTCTGTTCAGTAGCAGTAGACCTTAATTAGTGTTAGATTTAGGTTCAGTCCATCCTTGCATTCGCAACGGACCGACTTAGGTTGTAGCCAGTATTTATAATTCCCTTCCATCTGCACCCGTGAGTTGGATATGAAGGCAGTAGTTTAGGAATCCATCCGTCTACACGTATGTTGGACCAATTGTAATTGTAATTCCCGACATTGTCTATGCTTTGTTCATGAACACATTACTCTCCCAAGCACCCTTTTACTCTCAATCAAGCATGTGATTCCCAGAGCGGTAATTCATTTGCATTTCCCTCAACCACATTTATCTTTTCTCCTTTTTCATTCTGACCAAACAACTGTTGCTAAGTCATTGGATTTCTAAGGTAAAAAAAGAGCTCGTTCGGAGGAAGAGCCCCAACATCCGTCAACGTCAATCATTTGAATAACAAGCACACGTTAGTTGGCTGAATAAATGAACGATTGAGCTATGACCAAGCCTTGCTCTATCTCAATGACAGGGATTTGGGGTCACGATTTGAATAAGACCCAGTCAGTTCTAACGAGCCAGCAACCCTCTTGCACGTTTTCAAGGAGGCTGAATTCGAAGACCAACGAAAACAATGATTTGCAAGATATGAGGCCCACGCTCCATGATACGAACCGTGTATCTCTTGTACTTTACCATGGATGGACAAGGGTAAAAAAAAATGAAGCTGCTTCAGTATTCCCAGCAGCGGACAGAGAAGAAGCAACGGCCTATATTTAGTAGACCATGGCACTAAAGGAAAAAAAGATGTTGCTTCTACATTGATAATGGACAGGGAAACCAGAACAATAATCTGATGGGGTCCATCATAGATGTGCCACAGCTTAGAAGGTCCACTGCTAGCGATCAGTTCGCCTTTGCAGATGAATGGACGGTCGACGGTTGAATTTTGAGTATATGCGCGAAAGGCCATGTTCGGTGGTCAGATGATGGTATATATTAAACTCCAAGGAATGGATAATCAGCTAGGTGGGCCCCAACATGATGGATGGTGAAGCGTTTTTGTTTCTGAAGGTCTGATCAAGATCCTAGATTCAGGGACCATCTAATGAGTATTTAGTAAACGGTCCACGTTCATCAGCCAAAACCCCGATGATTGATTGGACAGAAATCGTCCCATTAAAGTTCTTCTTTTCTTTTTTTTCCCCAATCCAAGAAGTGCCCCACAAAATGGACGGTTTAGATTGACGACTTTATTGTCCATTCCCAGCATATTTAAATTTAAAAAGAAACGGTCTACTAGAGTGTTTTCTAGGCTTACTCATATTGGATCATTTTTCTCTACCCTGGATCGTTCGCAAGCAAAAGTCCCTTCTTATTGGATATTATCTTGACCGTTTGATCAAAGAGAAACTTTTCTACTCTGGTTAGTGCGGTGGATGATAGGTAGGCACTTAGAAACTGCATAAGTGGTATACAATTAATTCAAATTAAACTGTCTAAACTACAGCTAACAGCTTAGATGCGCCATGAACCAAAAATTACAGTTATTCGATTATTTGACTATCAGATTCGTGGACATTTATTGGACGGTAAAAATAAAAAGTATACAATTATCCCACTTCAACAAACAAGTTCTCCAAAAATCGGAGGCTAGGATCGCTCAAACAATCTGATTTCTGGACTTGTATTTGGTCGGTTTAATTTGAGTTAATATTTTCCACGTGTACAAGTCTTATGTGCCTGCGTATCAAGTGTCATTGGCAGCCAGAGTACCAAATAACCCTGAAAAACGATTTTAGCGTACCATATCGTATCGGGCCGTTTTGGACCGATACGTGCCGTAACAGCTCGATGCAGACCCGTCAGTTCTCTTTCAATCTTCTCTCGATCAGCCCTTATGCAGAAGCTACCCATTCCAAACAACACTTGAGATGGTGGATGAAATCGAAACAAACACCCACTGTCGCATCTTCTCATTCTAACCCTACTCAAATCTCACACGATCTCACTCTCTACCATCGCATCTTGAAATTTCTTCAAAACCCAAATTCAGTTTCTGATCTTAAACGAATCCATACTCTCGTCATTAGAAATGGTCTCTTATCGAAATCGGTTTTAGCTTCCATGCTGATAAGAAGCTATGCTTTATTGTCGGGAATTTCTGATGCTCGGAGACTGTTTGATAATTTGCCGAAACAGACTGTTTATACCTATAATTACATGATTAAGGCTTACGTTGATCTAGAACACTATGAATTAGCATTGGCAGTGTATTCTCAAATGCTCTCAGTGGAAGCAGTTCCGCGTAATTGTATTACTCTAAGTTTCATTGCCAAAGCGTGCATCTGTTTGAGGACTATACTACTTGGGAAAATTGTTCATGGTCATCTTTTAGTAACTGGGTTCGAATCGGATCTCCATTTGGCAACTGCTTTTATCGATTTCTACTGCAAGTGTGAGCATATAGAAGATGCGCGGAAGGTGTTCGATGGAATTACTAATAGGGATGATTTTGTTTGGACTGCTATGATTTGTGGCTATTTTAGAATTGGAGATTATTTAGAGGCTATGAGCATGTTTTCTGAGATGAGAGAGACTGGGTTGAAGGGTAATATCGTCACTTGGAATGCTTTGTTAACTGGCTTTGTTCATGGTGGGCTTATATCCGACGCTTTGTGTGAATTCAGACGAATGCAAGTGGATGGTGTACAGCCTGACAAGGTCAGCTTGGTTACAATTCTACCTGCGTTCTCACGCTTTGCAATTTTAAAGTCAGGTTTTGAAGTTCATGCTTATGTAATTAGAATGGGGTTCGAGTTAGATCTTTTTGTGGTTAGCTCTCTTGTTGACATGTATGCTAAGTGTGGGAAGCTGATGTTGGCTCGATGCTTGTTTGATCGGGTTAAGGTGAAAGATATTGCGTTATGGAATGCAATGATTGTTGGTTATGGGATACATGGACAAAGTAAGGAGGCTTTGCAACTATTTCATCAAATGCAAGTTTTGGACATGAGGCCTAATGTTATTACTTTCACTTCCATCCTCTCTGCTTGTAGTCATGCCGGGATGGTAAATGAAGGGCATCAGTGTTTCGATTCCATGGTTTGTGATTATGGAATCACACCTTGTCATGAGCATTATGCTTGTATGGTTGACATGTTTGGTCGAGCCGGACGGTTAAAAGAAGCCTATGATTTTATTAGGAGCATGCCAGTAGAGCCTACGAAAGATGTGTGGGGAGCCTTCTTGGGTGCATGTAGGAATCATCGAGATTGGAAGCTTGCGGAGATTGCAGCACGACATATCTTTGGGTGCAAAAATATCGGCATGGATGCTGGGTATCATGTTGTGATGTCAAATATCTATGCAGAAACTGGCCGATGGAGTGATGTGGCGAAATTGAGGACTTCAATTAGGGATGGAGGATTGAAGAAAAGATCAGGATTTAGTTGGATTGAAGTTGGGGACATTGTGCATACCTTCTATATGGCAGATATGTCGCACCCACAATCCAACCAGATTTATGATCTCTTAAAGAGCTTTGAAGATGTTAAATATCGGATGTGACTTGGTGGACTCAAAACTCTTATTTGGTGGTCCTCATCCAAAGTTGCCATTTCTTTCCTCTTTTGTATGTTATTTGATTATTGATCTTTTTCCTTTGTGTAATTTAATCAATTCTTTTGTAACCATTTCAGTGCTCCTATTAGAAATATCATTTATGAAGAAATACTCCTAATGAAATGGCACACTCTGTTTCATTATTTGATGCCTTCTTTGGTGCATCGAACTCACCTTTCTTACTTCTGTTATTCATTTTCATTAACGATTTCAAGTTCCATGGTTCACTTATTTGTGTGCTAAACTTTGTTTATGCAAGCCACATTAGCTATCTAGATCAATGTTTTAAGAGAAAACCTTGAATATCTATCACTTCTTTCTCTTAACTTATCAGTGAAACACTTTTCATATATGTGGCAAACTTTTATGAGATCTGTATAATCAGGTAGGTTCTATCTTGGATGGGCCAATTACCAAAATTCACACCGATTGGGCAATAGCAACCCGTAGATTGGATTTTTATTTTATTTTTTATTTTTATTTTTATGAGAGAGATGGTAAAAAAAAGAATTTTTTGGGTTATAGCCCATTCAAGGTATGATACATACTTTCCACATATACAAAAACATGTCACTCATGAGTAAGTGAAAAAAGTTACAAACACCAGGCTTGCCCCTGTTTTAAGACATGATGATTTGGCGCAAGGTTTATTTGACTTGGGTCCATGAGATTCACATGCCATCTGTGGTTTCAGGAACTTGAATCTCTGCTGATGCTTTGACTATGTAGACATTGTTGTACATCAGCTGCACCAAATGATCTGCTCCTTAGCATAGTTTAAAAACTTGAAAACTCAACTTAACTCAAAGGTCTGTCGAGTTGAGTGACTTTGATGAGTTGTTTCTGAGTTTTTGTGGTAATACTTAATATTTTGAGTTGAGTTTTGTCGAGTCGAGTCTTTTTAACTCTTGATTGAGTCATGACCAAATGGAATTTTTCAAGCCACACACACACACACACACACACAAAAACTCAATCTGAGTTGGCCTAATCAACTCAACTCGATCAGATTTCATCGAGACTCGAAAAATTCCATTTGGTCATGACTCAATCAAGAGTTTAAAAGACTCCATTTGTGTGGTTTAGACCATACAAATGAGTCTGCTTGGTTTCTTGGGCTAGCTTATGCAAAATGTCATTTGAATCAAATCATCCCAAGGGGCATATGGCAAGCTGAATTTACACTCGACTGATGTTATTGGGACGAATTACAGGGTCCTGCTCACCAGCAAATTTATTGTTTGCCGATAGAGGATTCCATACATTTGGGGCATGTTCTATTGATACAAACCATGTTTCTTTCGGGACCCATTGTGGATATATGATCCCCCAGATATCTTGTAGAGAAATATGTCAAGGCTTTGTTATTGGTGGCCTGCAAATAGAATTTATTAAGAGAAAAGTTACAGCAAAGGTTTACATTCAACAATGAAAAGATAAAAGGATTGGTAGAATCCATGATCTTTTGTTCAAGGGTCAGCAAAGGTCTGCATGATAGATGGACATTTGTTTGTTGAATTCAGATTGTTTTTTATTTTTCGTTTTAATGGTCCATTAGATGTCGACCAATTGGCCATTATTTATAGTACGATTTTTGGTATATGACCCATTTGAGTTCAACTTATGAATCATTTCACTCTGCCACAGCATCAAAGCTTTCCTCAAAATTAAATATAAAAACCCCAGAAGAAAGAAATCATTATTTTCAAAACAATAGTAGAATTTGGAGAGAGTATAAAGAAAATTACCAATGGTCCACATTCAATGTAGATGTGACCAATCAACGGGAAGAGCGACACACATTTGTGGACGAATCAGTGCATTGCCTCTTCCTAATCAGTATTAGCTTTCATCTTACAGAAATCACAAGGACAATTATCTGAAAGCTTTTGGATGCGAGGGTAATCAGGTGATTTGGGTGAGTGAAGTTTTTTTCTTTTCTTTTCTTTTCTTTTCTTTTCATTCACTGTAATGCGCATGGTCAGTGAGAATCTGAACTTTTCCCTAGGCAGAGTGAAAAGTCTTGAAATAAGACACATCTTCATCATAACAATGACACCCACAATTTGGATGATTCAGATTGAGGATTCTAACTGTCTGATTGGTGGCCTTCAAATGGATGGTTAAAATGAAAAATAGTCGGTATTCTGTCTGTTTGATTTTCCATCTGTTTGATTTTCCATGTTACATGTAAATCCTTGGTAAATAAGTAATTATTACCAAATAATTATTACCTTTTCACCTAGATTGAAAATGGGTGAGTAATTCCGCCTCGAAAATTGGCTAAAAAATATTGACTTAAATTTGTGAGCCCCACCGTGATGTATATGATATATCTGCACCATCCATCTGTTTTATCAGAACATTTTAGGGGCATGAGCCAAAAAATGAGGAGATCCAACGCTCAAGTGGCCCACATGAAAGGAAACAATGGCCTTAATTCATCCACCATTGAAAGTGGTTTCCTTCACTGGGCCCACATTGAGGTTTATTTGTCATCTAACCTGTTCATAAGGTCACACAGACATGATAAGGGGAAAGCAACTGTCAGCTTGATTCAAAACTTACAAGAGCCCCCAAGAAGTTTTTAACGGTAGGCATTCAATTCCCACAACTTCCTGTGGTGCGCTCCACTTGAGCTTTGGATTTGCCTCATTTTTGGGCTCATGCCATAAGTTCAGCTGGCATAACGAATGGACGGTGTGGATAAGTCATATACATCATGGTGGGCCCTACATTTATTTCACAATTTTTTTTTTTTATTATTATTTTATTTTAGTGTTAAAAAAGTAGGCTGTCACTGTTTGCATCGGGGGAAAATGGAATAATTACTTAAGTAAATAATTATTACCCATTTACATAGTAATTATAGTTGACATGAAAAATCCAACGGGCCCTACATTCAACAAACAAATTCACACTAATTGGAGGTTCAGATTGTCATATAAATATGATTTTAAGTGCAAGGCAATGTCTAAATTGGGAGCTTGTGATTTGAATGGGTGGATTGAGCTACATATACGCCATGTGTTCAATGGCCATGGACAACAGATGAATAAAAGAAAGAGAATTGGAGCTTGCATGATCAGGTATGCTAGTTCTTCCTTGGCTCAAAGCTTGATGTAATTACATCTTTGTATTGGGTAAAAGATGGTGAATGCAACAAACAGAGATTAGCCAAAAAATCATTGGAATTGAGGTTGGGCTCTGTGGGCTGCACGGTGATATCTGTGGGACATACACCCCATCAATTAGATTCACCTTCCATGGTGGGCCACTTCGGTGGGCTACACCACATACAACAGTTGAGAGTGGATCCTGACCCATTGAAACTACTTTTCTGTTTGTATATAGGGCCCAGTGACGTGGTTCAGACATCCAACCCATATATTGTGTGTCCTGTTTGGACGAGGGGTCACACCAACTTTTAGGCCATTCCAAAACTCAAGTGGACCCCATCAAGTGCTTTTAGATCCTTTAAACATGATTTCACACCATTTTAGGTGGTGTGGCTTACCTGAGTTATGGATACAACTGAATTTTGGGACATCCCATGATCTACAGGGGACCCAGCAAATGCACAATATAGATGTCCGATGTATATCATAGTGGTCCTCGAAGCTTGACCTCATTGGAACCTTAGGGAAGTGAAGCCCATGGAGCCCCCACCTCATGGGAAGCTCTCATAAGTTGATCTCATATATATATATATATATATATATATATATATATATATATATATATATATAAGGAATGCTCACCTGTTCACCTTCTTATGTGAGGACCGTGCACGCATTTACACATATCTTAGGCACAAAATCTGAACAGTCAACGAAGTATGGCACCTCTTGAAATCTGTATAATATTGTTGTTATGTTATCGGGTTCTGTTTTATTTGTTTATGGTGTCTTTGTCAATGTGTCTTGTGGGCTTCTTAAATATTGTTGTCTTTGTACAGAGTCTTGTATATGTTCAACATAATCTGTTAGGTTTTGTTGTTCTTTAGTTAAAATATATATATTTTTATTTTTATCTGTATATCATAGACATATCCCATAGTTTGTATCTGTTTCCATTTTTCCTGTACTAATATCTTCTTAATCTTAATATGAAAATTGAATATCATCTTGTATATGTTTTACTTCATTATTAAAATATAAGTCCAAAGAGTTTATTTTTTCTTGTTCAGAATATGAGGTGGAGTGTTCTTTTAATATATTATATAAATTTTTCTTTAAATTTTTATCTATGTCTAAATTATTTATTTTGTTATTGAAAGGGAATTTGTTTTGAAAATGTCCAACTTTATTACGTTTATAGCATACTGATTGTTTATTAAAAATCTTATATGACACTTTTTAATTTTTTTCAAGTTCTTTTAAAGTTATAAGGTTTCTTTTTTCATGAATATAATTTATTAAAATTTTTTAAATATTTTCTTAGAATATTTCTTATGAAGTATACTTTTTAAAAAAGAAAAAAAAAATGAATGAGCTATTATAAGCTTATATACAATTTGTTCGCATAATTGTCCTATTTATATCCTAAGTTTTATTTATTTAAAATAATAATAATAAATAAATAAATAAATAATCTTTGATTTTAATTTTAATTCTGAACATAAGGTTAATCATTCAATTACGATTATGGATATGAAATCTTCATAAGTAATTCTATCATAAAGAATGTTTTCGAAATTATAATATTTTCTTAAACTTAATTTTACTTTTTCTGTAGATAATTTACGTAATCCATATACAAATATTTCTTTCCAATATGAAACATTACAATTTATTCTAAGCATAACTTTGTTAATAAAGATATTTTTGTACCATCTGAAATCTGATAATGCAGGACATCTTAAATGATTTTAGTATTTTGCTTGCTCTTTGTCCAATGTTAGTAGGATTTCCTAAGAAATGTTTAAGGATGGTGAAAATAAGAGTATTAAGTGCATCTTATATTGGTTTTTATTAGTCTAGTATTGGTTGATTATTATAATCTGTTTTGTAAGCTAGTAAAATGCGTTGCCGATCATCTTTTGTTAGATAGTTTTCCTAATAACCTTTGAGATGTCCAGTAAAACCAAAGACAACTATTTGGACAGTGGTAAAATCATCAATGCCTTTATTCTTGTAACCGATGACGGCTAGAGTGATTTTATTAGTAGTGCTAAGAATTTAATATTCAGATTGGCCATTTATATTCCATTTATACATTGTTCCAGCATTGTATACACTTTGTATATTTGTTTTTGTTCTTTAATTGTAAATCAACAATGGTAGGTATAGGATAATAATTATGAGTGTGTGACAGAGGTGTGGATCAAATACTGAGATTATTAATTTCTTGGATGAATTGTTTGATACCTTGATAATGGAAATGAGAGAGTCTTGAGTAGAATTAATTGAATCGGTGTATGTGATAAAGAAGTATGATCTTTATTCTAAATTTGCAACAATTTTATTTATGGAGGTGCTTGGTTTATCAATACTTGGTAGTTGTATGACGCTAATTTTCTTATAATTTTTGCTATCATTTCTTTAGTGGAATCTTTAAATAGTTTTACTAGTGTAGTAAATTTATATGGCTTAAATATATAAATTTCATCTTTAATTGATAAGTCTTGTGGGGGAATGTATGTATTATTGGAACTAATTTTACCTATGTATGATACCTGAACAATGTTTTCTATTTTATTTAAAATATTTTCTACTCGATCCAATTATTTGACAACTGTTTGTAAATATTAGTTCATATAATTATTTTAATCAGTAATTATCTTGGCTTCTCTTAATGTAGCAGTTTCTAATAGTCTTATTAATTGGATTGATTTAAAAGGTGTGACGTATACTTTGTAGCCTTTTACATTAATACTTATTTATTTATTTGGTGGGTGTATTGATTGTATATTTGTGCTTTTTAAAGTTTTCAATATTTGAGTAATTTTGCTTGTTACATTAATTTTTGATATCTCATTTCTTCTCCACTTATTGTACTATTTAAATAAATGAATACATGTTTTGTTTATATCACAATATTTGTAATGTAATCTTTTAATAAAATTTTGTTCTTATAAAATTCGTTTATATTATTATCATTATATACTTCCATAAATTTTATTGCTAAGTTAAATTCTTTTGCTATCATGAAATTGATAGAGCTAACATTTGTGAGTAAGTTGGTGTTAAGTATTCTTGAATGCTAGTATTAATATAATATGGATGTCTAATATTTTCTTGTATTCAAAATTTTCTATTTTCTAATAGTTTTTCAGTAGGCTCTGATTGCTTAGAAATTGATAGTCTAGATTTTTATATCTTTAAAACAAAAGTTAATTTATTTTTTTTTTAATATATATATATATATATATATATATATATATATATATATATATATATAAGTTCTTATATGTTAAGGGTAACCTACCTTGTAGGTGTGAATGTTAATTCTACTTTGTCTTCCGAATGTTTAGTTATTTTTTCTAAATTATTATTTTCTATAATTCTTAGTAACTGAATTTTTTCTAAATCTCATTTTTGTGGAAACTTAATCTCGTCTCATGTTATAGTTTTAGGTACTATAGTTCTAGAATTAGTTGCATTTAATTGTAATAACATTGTTTTACTTTTATGATTTTCTATTAGTGTTCTTGGTGATAAACATATATTTGTTATTTATAATGTATTTTATAAACTATTTATATGGGTGATGATTCTATCTTTATATCATATCCATTTATTTTGATATTTAATGTCAATACATCTAAAATATTCTTATCTTGTAACGATAATATATGGTTTTGATGACAGTTAAAATATACTAGTCCATCATGCAAACTATATTCTACTATGACTAATAAAGAGTCATGAAATCTTCTATACTCAACATCTCGAAGTGCAATTATATAAATAGTATTTAATTCATTTATATTTAAATGTTTAATTCCTACTTGAGCTAGTTGTATGTATAAGTAGTTGTAATTTTTCTTAACATGTTTAATGACTGCATCTTGAGATAATAATTATAAGGTTACTTGTACATTAACTATTTTTCTACAGTTTTGATTGTATAATTTGATATAAATTCAAATCTTAATATTTTTCATATGTTTTTAGAAAGTACTTTAGGAAATTTTCAGTTTAACAAGTCATTTGTATAGTTATCATAGTTAACTAATAAGCTATTTATATCATTAGTATTTTTTTACGTTGATGTCAAACTTACCTGTCATTATGATCTTAAAAAGCTATTACTATTAGTATGAAATAATTTATTCATCATACCACTAGTTGGAAGACTGTTTAGAAACTAGACTGTTTAATTTTATGTCACTTGTGGCACATCGACATCTTATTGCCTAAAGCCATTATGGGTCCACACCTTATAACAGTAAGTCGATTTGATCATTAATTCTAAATAGTGTTGATCACGAATCAACTATTTATAGTAAAATAGTAATTTTCTTAAAGAATAAGTACAGTAGTTTTGTAATGAAAATTATTATTGTTATACATAGACCATAAAATATTGTAATTATGTTATAATAATTATATATAATAGGTATTTTAACAAAAATTCACTTAATGGACGTAAGTTGCTATCACATATAAAGATAAAATTTTCTAAAACAAACACAAGTTTAGCATACATTATATGCTGCTATGATACCATTTTAGGAGGACTATCTCTTATTTGGTATTGATTTTGAAAATCGGGATATTCATGGTCTAGGTAGGTATTTCTTTTTAGGAAGTTGAGATCACAACACGTAACTTTGTTGAAAAGAAAAAGTGGGTGTCCAAGCTTTCGAGTGGGTGCTATAGGATTAGGTAATTTTTTTTAATCCAATAAATGAATTAGATGATTCCTAAAAGCAATGGTGGACCCTCCACGTGGCACTCTCTCATTGTAAGTAACTCAAAATATTCAACACTATGGTGGGCTATCCTTAATGTAAGTGTGGAATAAAGTACATTTAGGCAATTCTTTGATTATAATGAGACACATCGAATGAATGGATTGGATGACTTGTAAACACCACAGTGCAATCTGTTGTAACATTTGTTACATGTATGCAATAATAAATCTATGCAGGCCGACCATGTTCTCTTTGGTACATTAACTTGGTCCATTAAATGTGGGCCTCTAGGCCAAAAATCAATCATGAATGAAACAATGGTTATAGGTGTTTATATTTAATCGAACTCGAGTGTGACTTTAAAAAAAGATTTTAAAAATTAGCCTTATATAAAACTCAAGTGGGTCACATCATGTAAACTTCTAAAGGTTTTAGGAGATTTTATATCGTATAAAGTGTTGGGTTGTCACACCATGTGAACTTCTAAAGGTTTTAGGAGATTTTATATCGTATCAATTGTTGTTACGATCTTTTGGATTTATGGTGAATATGAAGGTTCTCACCTTATGGATGAAGTAGACGTCATCTATACAACATGTTGGGACTCGTAGAGCTTTAGGGGTTACAACTTACTAATTTGGTCATTATTCAAAATGGTTATAAACTATTATAAGACTGTGGCACCTGAAAACGACATATCGAGGGCATTATGGTAATTCATTTCCATTGACAGCATGTGCCGTGGAAACGCAATTACTGGTAAAGTCACAGTTTCGTATAAACCGGAACCTACACTGAAGTTACTTGCCGTGATTCTGCTAGGTGTAGGGTCATTTTAGTCATTCTTAGAAGGTGGGGTGTTGGCAGCCATTCAGTGGCATTTCATCATTTTACTACACCAGAGGAGTTAGCTGCCATTTTAGGGGAGAAGCAGGGGTACTATCGTCAATCCATGGACTTTCTTTGAGAAAATGTGTAACACCTCGTACTTTTCAGTACTTGGGTGTTACTATCGAGATCTTAAAATTGCAGTAAGGACCACTATAGTAAAAGTAGGAATATGTCAAAGTGTCTTTGGGTTGGGGGGGGGGGGGGGGGGGGTTGAATAGGACTTTATAGAATTTTATGCCAATTTAAAATCCTATTAACCAAATCTTAATTTAATATGCAACTATCAAGATATACTCATTGTAACTCTAAGGAGTTGTTTGGCCCCGTATATTAGAGGGGATTTGAGGGGGTTTCAAATCCCCCGATTGTTTGGCAGCATAAAGTAATCGAGGGTTTCAAATCCAGGGAGTTTGCAATCCACGGCGAGAGCTTAGATTACACTTAAAATCATTTCAATAGTTGCAGGAGTAACATGTGTGTCACTATACATTATCATTCTATTGGGCACATGGCCTACTAATGATGATCAACACTATCCAAACATTGTCCATGTAAATCAATACCGTCCAAATATTGTCCAGCACCGTCCAAACATTGTTCATGTAAATCAATGATTAAAAATTCATGATTAATCACTCAGACATGGTCATGTGCTTATGGCCCATTCGAGGAATTTCATCATTTTCGCGTAAAGTATATATTTCAGCGGGCTTATCACAACCATTGTATCAAAAATTACATATCTCACTAATCAAAGATAATAAAGTTGAATTAGTAATTAAATTTAAATCCTTATAAATATACCACGGATAGGTACTTTTGAATTAAAGTTGATTCACTCTCCAGGTGACAAACACAGGGGGGAGGATTGCAAATCCATGGAGTTTCTAATCCTAGGGGTTCCGAATCCAAGGGGTTACAAATCCAAAGTCACGAACAGGCCCTAAAGGCTTCCACGCCGATTGAATAGGACTTTATAGAATTTTATGCCAATTTAAAATACTATTAACCAAAACTTGATTTAATGTGCAACTATCAAGATATACTCATTGTAACTCTAAGGGTTGTTTGGCATCGTGGATTAGAGGGGATTTGAGGGGGTTTCAAATCCCCCGATTGTTTGGCAGCATAAAGTAATCGGGGGTTTCAAATTCAGGAGGTTTCCAATCCCCTCTTTGAGGGGGTTTTCAATCCACAGCGAGAGCTTGGATCACACCTAAAATCATTTTAATAGTTGAAGGAGTAACATGTGTGTCACTATACAGTATCATTCTATTGGGCACATGGCCTACTAATGATGATCAACACTATCCAAACATTGTCCAAATAAATCAACACCGTCCCAATATTGTCCACCACCGTCCAAACATTGTTCATGTAAATCAACGATTAAAAATTCATGGTTAATCACTCAGACATGATTTTGTGCTTGTGGCCCATTCGAGGAATTTCATCATTTTCGGGTAAAGCATATATTTCAACGGGCTTATCACAACCATTGTATCAAAAATTACATATCTCACTAATTAAATATATTAAAGTTGATTTAGTAATTAAATTCAAATCCCTATAAATATACCACGGATAGGTACTTTTGGATTAAAGTTGATACACGCTCTAGGTGAAAAATAATGGGGGGAGGATTGCAAATCCATGGGGTTTCTAATCCTAAGGGTTTCGAATTCAAGGGGTTACAAATCCAAAGTCACGAACAGGCCCTAAAGGCTTCCACACCGATTGAATAGGACTTTATAGATTTTTAGCCAATTTAAAATCCTATTAACCTAATCTTGATTTAATGTGCAACTATCAAGATATACTCATTGTAACTCTAAGAGGTTGTTTGGCACCGTGGATTAGAGGGGATTTGAGGGGGTTTCAAATCTCCCGATTGTTTGGCAGCATAAAGTAATCGGGGGTTTCAAATCCAGGGGGATTCTAATCCTCTCTTTGAGGGGGTTTGCAATCTACAACAAGAGCTTGGATTACACCAAAAATCATTTCAATAGTTGCAGGAGTAACATGTGTGTCACTATACATTATCATTCTATTGGGCACATGGCCTACTAATGATGATCAACACTATCCAAACATTGTCCATGTAAATCAACTCCATCCAAATATTTTCCAACACCGTCCAAACATTGTTCATGTAAATCAATGATTAAAAATCCATGGTTAATCACTCAGACATGGTCTTGTGCTTGTGGCCCATTCGAGGAATTTCATCATTTTCGCATAAAGCATATATTTTAGTGGGCTTATCACAACCATTGTATCAAAAATTACATATCTCATTATTTAAAGATATTAAAGTTGATTTAGTAAATAAATTCAAATCCCTATAAATATACCACGGATAGGTACTTTTGGCTTAAAGTTGATTCACGCTTTAGGTGAAAAACACTAGGGGGAGGATTGCAAATCCACGGGGTTTCTAATCCTAAGGGTTCCGAATTCAGGGGGATACAAATCCAAAGTCACGAAAAGGCCCTAAAGGCTTCCACACCGATTGAATAGGACTTTATAGAATTTTTGTCAATTTAAAATCCTATTAACCAAAATTTGATTTAATGTGCAACTATCAAGATATACTCATTGTAACTCTAAAGGGTTGTTTGGGACTGTGGATTAGAGGGGATTTGAGGGGGTTTCAAATCCCCCGATTGTTTGGTAGCAAAAAGTAATCGCGAGTTTCAAATCCCCCGATCGTTTGACAGCATAAAGTAATCGAGGGTTTCAAATCTAGCGGGTTTCCAATCCCCTCTTTGAGAGGGTTTGCAATCCACGGCGAGGGCTTGGATTTCACCTAAAATCATTTCAATAGTTGCAGGAGTAAAATATGTGTCACTATACATTATCATTCTATTCGGCACATGGCCTACTAATGATGATCAGCACTATCCAAACGTTATCCATGTAAATCAACACCGTCCAAATATTGTCTAGCACCATCCAAACATTGTTTATGTAAATCAACGATTAAAAATTCATGGTTAATCACTCAGACATGATCTTGTGCTTGTGGCCCATTCGAGGAATTTCATCATTTTCGGGTAAAGCATATATTTCAGCGGGCTTATCACAACCATTGTATTAAAAATTACATATCTCACTAATTAAAGATATTAAAGTTGATTTAGTAATTAAGTTCAAATCCCTATAAATATACCATGGATAGGTACTTTTGGATCAAAGTTTATTCACTCTAGGTGACAAACACAGGGGGGAGGATTGCAAATCCATGGGGTTTTTAATCATACGGGGTTCCGAATGCAAGGGGTTACAAATCCAAAGTCACGAACAGGCCCTAAAGGCTTCCACGCCGATTGAATAAGACTTTATAGAATTTTATGCCAATTTAAAATCCTATTAACCAAATCTTAATTTAATATGCAACTATCAAGATATACTTATTGTAACTCTAAGGGATTGTTTGGCATCGTGGATTAGAGGGGATTTGAGGGGATTTCAAATCCCCCGATTGTTTGGCAGCATAAAGTAATCGGGGGTTTCAAATCCCCCGATTGTTTGACAGCATAAAGTAATCGGGGTTTCAAGTCCAGGGGGTTTCCAATCCCCTCTTTGAGGGGGTTTGCAATCCACGGCAAGAGCTTGGATTACACCTAAAATCATTTCAATAGTTGCAGGAGTAACATGTACGTGTGTCACTATACACTATCATTCTATTGGGCACATGGCCTACTAATGATGATTAACACTATCCAAACATTATCCATGTAAATCAACATTGTCCAAATATTGTATAGCACCATACAAACATTGTTCATGTAAATCAACAATTAAAAATTCATGGTTAATCACTCAAACATGATCTTGTACTTGTGGCCCATTCGAGGAATTTCATCATTTTCGGGTAAAGCATATATTTCAGCGGGCTTATCACAACCATTGTATCAAAAATTACATATCTCACTAATTAAAGATATTAAAGTTGATTTAGTAATTAAATTCAAATCCCTATAAATATACCACGGATAGGTACTTTTGGATTAAAGTTGATTCACACACCAGGTGCAAAACACAGGGGGGAAGATTGCAAATCCAGGGGTTTCTAATCCTAGGGGTTCTGAATCCAAGAGGTTATTCATCGATGAGATTGTGAGATTACACTGCCTTCCAGTCTCGATGGTTTCTGATCGAGACCCGAGATTCACGTCTCAATTTTGGAGGAGCTTTCAGACGGCGATGGGGTCTGATTTGCAGCTTAGCATCGCCTATCATCCCCAGACTGATGGCCAGACCGAGAGGGCCAACCAGATCCTTGAAGATATGCTTTCAGCCTGCACTATTGATTTCTCGGATAGCTGGGATAAGCACTTACAATTGGCTGAGTTTGCGTACAATAACAACTATCAGGCGACCATTGGCATGGCTCTTTTTGAGGCATTATATGGCAGACCATGCAGATCTCCGAGTTGTTGGACAGAGGTTGGAGAGAAACATCTCCTAGGTCTCGAGTTTATGCGGCAGACGTCAGATGCTATCGATATCATGAGGTAGAGGATGCACACAGCTCAGAGTCAGTAGAAAAGTTTTGCTGATTGTCGGCATCGTCCCTTAGAGTTTGCCGTTGGGGACCATGTGTATCTCAAGGTTTCACCCATGAAGAGTGTGATTCATTTTAGAGCGAAGGATAAGCTTTCCCAGAGATTCATAGGACCTTTCGAGATCACCAGGCACGTTGGCGTTGTGGCCTATCGGCTTGCCTTACCATCTTAGTTATTTGGCGTCCACAACGTTTTCCACGTTTCTATGTTGAGAAAGTGTAGGTCAGACATCGTGCCTGTCATTAATTGATAGCCGTTGGAGGTTCATGAGGACGCTTCTTACATTGAGCAGCCAGTTCGTATCCTCGATCAGAAGGAGCAGGTCCTGCGGACCAAAGTCATTCCCTTAATGAAGGTGCAGTGGGGCCATCATAGTATAGATTAGGCATCTTGGGAGCATGAGGAGGAGATTCGAGAGCACTATCCCTATCTTTTCGATGTTTGATTGTATGTTGTATTGTGTTTTGATTATACATGATATTATGTTTCCTATTTCCTTATGAGTTGTTTTTAGCTGCGATGGTAGTATAAATTTTGAAGAAGAAATTTTTATTAAGTGGGGAGAGCTGTAAGGCCCTTATCCTAGTCCGTACTGTTCCGTCGACTCCCACGATCCTTCCTGTCGAATTCTAGCAATTCGCAACCTGTAATTGATGTTTGCGCAAGACCCTAAGTCATATCCTATAGATCTGAGTAGACTTAATCTGAGACTTGTACCATTGCGACTGCACTGTTGCCACGGTTCCAACGCCGCGTCTTACATACCAATTAGATACCCTGGCCAGGAGATGCGATCTAGCGTTCAGTTCGAAAAAACACCACGCGTTTGTAATCCTAAGAGAATCTCTACAAGACGTCTCATCAATCAATCAATCAATCATCTCATGTTAAGTACAAGAGTAACTCATGCTTTCTTTCTCCACAAGTCAAGCAACCTATCCCAAAAGTCAACAAGTCTATCACCTCACATCTATCACTCGCCTCACATCCATCACCCATCTCTCTCTCCTTACAACCCTCTCTCTCCCTCTCTCATTTCTCAACACATTTTCCAAGCAAGAGAGGTGCACGTCCAAGGAATTTCAAAAGAGAAAAGTGGTTTTGTGTGGCCCACTTTCTCACCCCAAATTCTTTCATCCTAGCCATTCAACTCTCATCACCTTCCATCAAAGTGAAGCATAAGGAGACCGGCGTTCCATCAGACCAAGAAGATTGAATGGTGGGTGCTTTATAGGATAGATTTTCATGTTTTGATGATGGGCTAAGTGAGGCCTATCGATTGATGGTATAGATCTCACTTTGGACCCTAGGTGTGGCCGATGGCCCACCTTGATCCTCATGATCATTACATAATGGAGCCATTCTCCATGGACCCCATCATGATGTTTATTCTCCTTGCATGAATAGGGTCATCTAGACCTTACATTTTGGTGGAGAAAGGATATCCACCGTTGATTTTTGATTTGATGGGCCCACATGTAATGGGTCCCACTTGATGTATGATTAAATGCTTGAAAGGGAGGGCCCATAGTGTCGGGTCCCTCCATCACACGTGTCTATTTCTCTCTCTCTCTCTCTCCCCCTTCTTGTGATGAGGTAATTGTGTGGCCCACTTGGATGGACCCCACTTTATATATGTGTTGTATCCACACTATCCTTCATTTGGTAGCCCACCTGAGCAGGGCCCACCTTATGTACTTGGAATGCTCAAACTGTCCAGTGTCCCTGGACGCTGGACGTTAATTGAAAACACAAATATTATCTTTGGTTCAAAGCTATTTGGGTGGGCCACGTGTGTAGGACTCACCTTGGTGTATGAACTCAATCTACGCCATCCATCCCTTTCTCCAAACCATTTTAGGCGTTGAGCCGAAAAATGGGGCCAATCCGACTTTTTGACGAGCCATAGTATAGAAAAAAGTATTGTTACCGTTGAAAGTCACTCCGATGTTTCTATACGTCGAAACATACTGAATATTGGGCTTGCTTGGCTTGTCTTGATCTATGGGAACTAATGGATGGGGTGGATTCTTCCGATGTGGGCCCCACTTACGAAAAACTGAGGAAAAACACGTTTTCAAAAAAAATATATAAGCAGGCAGCGCCTATCAGAATGCTGCTGCATTTTGGAGGACGGACAGGCAGGGACACACGTCCCAGCCGTGGGCCCCACCATGAGATGTGTTGGAGCATCAACACCGTGCACTTGGTAGGCCTCTTCATGCGGTGTTCCCCCTCCAAAAATCAGCCATATTGGAAGCTCAGGTGGCCCACGTCACAGGAATCAGTGGGATTGAACGTTTGCCATTGAAACCCTTTTGGGTGTCACAGAAGTATTGGATCCTTATGAAATTTGGTTTTTTCGCTTTGTCAGGGTCTGTGTAACCTTATCAATGATTTGGATGAAAAATAAATCGTTATGGTGGGCCCCACGTGTGACCCAAGGATGTATGTGTTTTACTCACACCATCCACGGGCGATGGAACCCACCACAATGTATGTGTTTTATACGTGTCGTCCACCCATTCTGTAGGGACGGTGGGTCCCACTGTTGTCGACATCAGCAAGGTCTATGAGACCCACATATGATGTATGTATACCACACCATCCACATCAATAGACGGTTGGATCCACCATGATGCATGTGTTGCATCCAAACCGTCCAACCAGTTTGAAAGTCCATCTTATGGCTTGAGGCCCAAAAGAGGCAGATCTGCCTATCAAGTGGACCATATAGTAAAAAGGAGTGGGGAATGAGTGCCTACCATTGAAACCTTTTGTTGTCACAGAAGTTTTAAATCATTAGGAAATTTGTTCTCCTCTTAATTCAGGGCTGTGTGACCTTATGATCAGATTGGATAGAAAATAAATGTTATAGTGGGCCTTGAGAATTTAATGGTGGAAATCATTACCACCACTTATATTTGGGTGTGGCCCATTTGATATACATATGGTCCATGTGATTAGGCCTATCTTAATATATTTGAGGCCCGTCCATTGAAGCCCACCTTGATATATATGAGGCCCAAGTTATGCGGCCCATTTAATGTATCTAAGGCCCATAGGTCGAGGCCCAATGGGATGTACGCAAGTCCATTGTAATGTGTGATTTTACCGCAGTTTATGTAATGATGTTTGTGGCTGGCTATGCCTTGGGAGCAATGATGGTTTGACTCCCACATTGTAAGTACAATGTTGGTTAAATGTTCGCATTGTAACTCTCCTTAGGGCCCATTGATAGGCCCATACTTGTTGATAGTTCATCACTTTATAACATGCTTAGTATAATTCTATGAGTCATGCCCATTCGCATCATATGTATGCTTGACATGAGGAGTGACTGATTATAGCATATGTCATTGGGCAGACTATTTATGGGACTAACTGATAGGAGTTACCCACATGAGCGCGTGGTATGCGGAGGATTGTTGCATGGTTGGACAGTATGATTCATGCATATCGCATATGTGTGACTTGATCATTGTACGTCCTAGCGACATCAGGGCCATGGCTCCACAAGCACATTGTGGATGGCCATATCGGATACCGAAAATACTTGATTTTAGCACTGTGGGCACTTAGGATGTCCTTGGGTGAAAGTCTCAGAACCTTTTTAGTACCAGAAGGTGCTCCAACGTCTAGTCTGAGTGGATACACGAGTGCCTGAGTGCCTAATACCAGTAAACAGCATCTCCCACTATGTCGTCGTCGGTTAAAATGGGGTGTGGCCTTATCCACCCGAGTGAGGGGGCTATAAGCTAGGCTGAGTTTGACCAGCTCGCAAATGAGTCTACTATCGACGAGCCGAGTAGGTATTGACAGACTACTGGTCAGGCGGATAGTGAGGTCTATTCCGCTCGTTGGGCTGTGCAGATAGGGAGGCGGCAGTCAGTATGGAGTGTACTAGACCCCAGTGATATCCCAGAGAGGAACTGTACTGATATGTGTACTTGATGAGTACTGGCATAATTGCTTTGCATCTCACATATGACATTTGGCTACATAGGCATCGCATCGCATGACCTTGGTATAACCGATAGCAATCATGTCTTGCATCACATAGCTTTGGTATAGCTAATAGCATTCATGGACTTACCACATGTTTCTGCATTACTCTGATATTGTACACTTAGCACTTGCCTTGCGCACACACTTACACCACCCACAGAGCTTTTATAAGCTTATGCACGACCGTTGGGTGCAGGTGGCATTGGATCGCAGCAACGGTGAGGTAGGAGCGTACATCAGATTATTTTAGAGTTTTTGATTACCCTGTATTTCCCTATCTGCATTGTACTTAAAGTTTTTGATATAGTTGATATGTGGTGATGTTGTTTTGTGACTTGGTTATGCTGGTGGTTATGCTCCATTACAAAAAAAATAATCATACTAAAAATTCTCCTTGTAGTATCCCAGGATCAGAATCTGGCATGTGAGCGTCAGGATCCGAGAATGGGTCACTATGAAGGCTGTCGGCACCGGATTCAGCGATCGAGAATTTTGTGAGCTCGTTTTACGAATTTGGGGCGTGACTGCTCAGCTGATAAATCAAAGCTCATATTTGTGTTTTCCTTTCATCCAAATATGTGTGATCTCAAGAGCGAGTTGGATTGGAAATAAACATCATTGTTAGCCTTGGGAAGGATTCAAAAGGGGTGTCACTGTCGCCAGTGTGGTCCACTTGAGCTTTTGATATGCCTTATTTTTAAGCTTATGCCAAAATGGTCCGAAAAATGGATAAATAGCTGTAAATTTAACACATGCATCATGGTGGGTGGGGCCATAAAACTTTGTCACATCAACACAATACTGACCTCAGTCGTGCATTATAGACCAAGCAATCTATGCCCAATCAAACCATAGAAAAATTGTGGGGTTCAGCATTTGTTTCAAGACTGAACAAAACAATAACTCATTATTTGAATGGTTGAATATTAGCAAAGTGTGAATTTCTTGAAATTGGATTGCCTAATTACTCACTAGGCTCTATCCTACCAAGTAAACTTTGTTGAGTCCACCATGAATGTATGTGGTTTATCCATGACATCCATCTTTTTTTTCCAACTCATTTTAGGGTTTAAGCTCATAATTGAAGCATATCCAAAGCTCTAATGGACCACATCACAGGAAAAAGTGGGAATAATGATTTCCATTGTTGAAACCTTTCTAAGGCCCACAATGATGTTTATTTGTCATCTAACCTGTATATAAGATCACACTGACATGGATGAAGGGAAAACACAAATCTCAGCTTGATAAAAATAAATAAAAACTTATGGCCTCCAAGAATTTTTCAATAGTAGATGTTTAATTCACAATGTTTCCTGTGATATGGTCCAATTGAGCTTTGGATATGCTTCATTTTTTTAGCTCGAGCCCTAAAATTATTTGGTATAATGAATGGAATGAGTGATTAAAATAAATAAAATCATGGTTGTCTCTCAAAGTTTTCACAGTATGTACCCAATCCACTTCCAAATTCCTATGCATAAAGCATAATACTTAGAGAATCTGGAAGCAAATTGTGTGGTATACCACGAACCATCGACCTCTATGGTGCGTTAACACGTGGCAAATTGTTGTGGCCTGTTTTAATGTATATGTTATATCCACACCGTTCATTTTTTTTTAGATCATTTTAGAGCATGAGACAAAAATTGAGGCAGATCTAGATCACAAGTGAACCACACCACCGAAAGCAATGGGCACAATGGAGCCTACCATTGAAAACTTCTTGATGGCCAAAGAAGCTTCAGATCAAGCTGATATTTGTATTTTCCCATCATCCTTGTCTGTGAGACCTCGTGAACAGGTTGTATGGTAAAAAAAAAAAAAAAAGCATCATGGTGGGCCTTAAGAAGGTTTCAACGATGGGTGTCATTGTTTCCACCACTCTCTATAGTGTGGTCAACTTAAGCTTTTGAATGTGGCTCATTTTTGGGTTTGTAGACACCTCACCTGAAATAAGGATAAGCTACTATTTGAGCTTCAACTTGATTTAAATAAATTATTTTCTACTGAGTTAGAAATCATTGAAAATCCAAACAGATCAAATTAGGAACATACTTGGCACATCTCAGAGACAACCAAAGGACCCGATTGGCTAGCACCAAATCCAGTAATGATTCGGTCACAACCGTGCATCTGAACTCCAAAACGAAAACTCTCTGTACGTAGCAACTGATGTGTGGAAAAGGATAAAATGAACTCTCTCTACCAAGGATCACTCTCTGTACTACTTAGTCTTCTCGGATAATATTGTGTTGGGGTGTGAAAGGTTACAAGCACGGTCGTCTTTATTCACAAAGTGGCCATGGTATTATTAATATCAATTTTTCATCGATCAAGATGATTTATGGCTCATTGGAAATGTGATCAAATCATCTTTCTAACTAATTTAAGTTTCCTCCAATTTGGGTTATGATGAGGAAGATCCAATCCATCTACCAAAACCACGCATTGACAAGCGATCAAAGCCGTAAAAACTCTGGCCGCACTTTAGACTAATCAAACGAGATCCGATTAAAGTAATTTCAGTTTCATTGAAAAGCTTATCAGGAGACATTTCTAATGTACCTAAGATCATCAAAAATAGATAATTGGTCAAATTATAGACAACTAATTTCATATACTAAATGATCGTACTTTTGACAAGTCAAACAGGGTCCGATCGAAGTAATTCTACTCTTGTTAAGAAACTTATCTAATTATCTTTCCAACAAGACTAAGATTAATAAAAACGGATGGACAACAAACAAGATACAAGCATTTAAACAGTTAGTAGAAAAAGATAAAAATTAATCATTACGTTTCATATATACAAACGATATATAATAAAAGTAATGATTACTTCTATAAATATATATATATATATATATATATATATATATATATATATATATATATATATATTATAAAATAAATATATATAAAAAGTCATCATTACCTTTTAACTTATATATATATATATATATATATATATATATATATATATATATATATATATATATATATATATATATAATATTAAACATTTATTATAGGTACAACATATATTACTTTATAATTCAAACGTTGGGTACCCACAATGCAACCCAACGAGTTGCGGTGTTGGCAACGAATTATGGTTGCCAACGCTTATATAATGGGCTCATTGTCGAACAGAGAATAACCAACGAAGTAAAGTGAGATAGAGAGGAGGAGAACAAAAGAGAAAGAAATAAAGATCAAAAGGGAACAAAACATAGTGCAGAAAGAGAGATAGGACAATATATAGAGAGGGTCTGAGGGTTAGAGTTCACCTAGACGTATTGCTCGAGGTACTTTAAAGATTTCTAACATGCTGACATGATGCTCGACATAAGAGGAAAAAAAAAATCCATTAGATAAGTTATTGAGGCTAAGAGTTTGTCTACCTCCATTTAAGTCATATTCCATTCCACACATTCCCAATGCATCAACCACATTCACATTTCCTTCTATCTCATTCTGCATTATTTTTCATCTTTCATTTTCTTTTACTTTATTTGCCTACCCAAGATCTTAAATCCTACGAAGCAAGACTAGTTTGTACTTCATCTTATTTATTAAAATTTTATTTTATTTGCCTACCTAGTGCTATTTAGCTCCATGAAGTAATGCCAATTTATATTTCATTTTACTCATTACATTTTTACTTTATTTGCCTGCCCATGGCTAATTGGCTCTGCGATGTAAGGCTAAATAGTTTTTTTTTCTTATTTTCGCCTACTCAGCCCTTTTGGGTTATGGGAAACACAATCAAATATAAAAATAATGAAATTCTACTGAATCTTCAAAAACTGTAAAATCTTATGAAGTAGAAACTACACATTGTGCGAGCGAAAAAGGATGCCTAACCCTTTCCTTTTTCGTCACCAGGACTCTTACTCAAAATCTACGGTTGCGGACCAACCACATGAGTCACTTGAGTTACAAAATCATGAGATTCCCCGACCCTTAAGTGATTTTACGGTTTCTAGCTAGCCATAGATTTTGAGTTTCATTTAGCTAATGACGACTCTAAATCAAATGCATTTTTACATCTGAGTCAATAATGTACTTTGGCTACACTAACAAATCAATATCAAAGCCAAGAAAGTGAGGGCACTGTCGCACTGTAACATCCCGAAATTCGGGGGGTCGAGCAAAAACCCAACTCCCGAGTTCCAAAATGTTATTTATGCAACATGGATATGTATGATTGAATGTTGTCTGTGATAATGTATTAAACATGAGTGAGATTAAGCCAGAACAGCATATCATACTCCAGAGACAGTTAAATTTGCAAGCGGAAGACTGTAATAGTATGTATAACGTATATAAACTGTTGTATGTCTCCAGAGTGTGAATATATTACCAGGTTATACACATACATGTATACTTCAAAAGTAAACAAAGTGAATATACATGAGGGCACTAAAAATATAAAATGACAATGTCAGAGTATCTAATCAACCTCCCTGCAATCCCGTCAATCAGAACACGCATAAAGGAGGAATCCTCCTCCTCATCATCAAGTCCCGCTCCGCCTCACAGGCCGCGCCATCATCTGCAATCACAAAAGGGACTGGTGGGTGTCCGGAAACACCATCCCGTAACGTGGGAGTGAGTGATCAACTCAGTGGGATAAGAGAGCAGAGATTAGCATGTTCACAATTCAATCACGCGATAATAGTAAAGCAGTAAATCAGACAATCCTAATACTGTTGTTAATGCAAGATGATATGACGTGATGTATGCCCTCACCGACGATCACCCTCATGCGGCAACATCTTACGACCGCGGCATGCCACACTCCCTAGAGTGCTCCACATCTTCCAGGCACATGCAATGCTATGGTGATATGATTTCCAAGTTGTTATTAGTCCATTCAAACAGCAGGATTGGGAAACTAAGGTACTTCCCTTGTATCAATCCCAACACGGATCCTGTCTAGGGTCGTCACTCCTAGTAATCTCATACGATGTACATTTCGTAGGTCACTGCAAGGGCTGCCAGGGCTGTTGCTCGCACTCGTTGCACCGCTCCCCCATCACCTTATCAATACAGGCCTACCGTACTCTACTGCAACGGAAGGGTCGTCGCCTCCCGTGGACTCAGAATACGCTCGCGGTCACTACAAAGGGCTCGTCGCCTGATCAGTGTAGGCCGACAGCTAGAATATAGTGTCCCATACCACCATAATCTGCTCACGAGTCAAGGTGCTCACTGGTCACTACGGGGAGGTTTGTGGCCCCAGCGTAGGCCGACAGCTCGACCACGGTGTCCCATACCACCATGCCCGGCTCATGAGTCTTCGTGGATCAAGGTACCACGGTTAATAGGGTTTACAATGGTAAGTTCAGTACCCTAGGTTCAAGCAGTTATGATACATACAAGGTGAACAAACATCGGCCAGTCGGGTTACTTGACGGGCTCGACTAGTGCGATCGCATCGCAAGTCGAACGACATGAAGTGCGTAAAACACTTCGCGTGGCCTAACCACTGCCGCCAACTCTAAACACGAATCACGTTCATCGACGCGTCGTTCGTGGCTATGACCAGTCAGCCACGAATTCGCTCGGTTACCGACTGCCTGGACTAAGTCTAGTCCCAAACACTTATGGAATCACATCAACAAGTTATGTAAGAGCATTGGAATTGAAATACAATCATGTGAGCATGTTAACACATGTTATAACATTCAACTTAAGCAAATCCTCAAGCACATAAATTCCATGCATGTAATGAAATCATGCATTTAGTCAACATGTAGAAAATCATTTAGGTCAGCATAATAATTGAAAAATCAATCACAAACTATCAAATAACATCATTTAATTCAATACATACTAATACAAGCATTTATACAAACACATACACTACACACTTAAGTCTACATACAGTATGTCGACCCAAAGTGCGCAACTAGGCGAATCTCTTCGCCAAACTAATTATACACGCATTCCTAACTTCCTAATGCGACAACAAGCCATGTCAATCACATCAGCAAAATATGAATGTAAACAGTACTTCCTACAAATGACTAAAATGCCCTAAATCTCAAATTCTTCGTTAGCTTACGAAACGGGAAACGGAGAGCATTTTGTACATGTCAAACGGCGATGCCGTCAAGAATCTACTATTAAACGACATTGAAAGCGTTGGGAACCGTCAATCAAAGCGTCTAAAATCCTCACCTTATGTCTTGTAGACTCGGGAATTGAAACGGAGCGTATACGCTTCGTCTACGGCGAATAAGGAGCCTAATACACAAGATCCATAAGCTACATCGCTATGAAAACAAGGGAAACTCAAATCAACAACTATTTAGGATTTTTACTTACCTAGGATCGCGGTGGAATCGCCGGGAAAGCGGTAGAGGTGTGTTGCTTAAGCACGTGCAACGCGTAGTACAAGTGGCAGGAAGAACTCTCCCACACTCTCACAATCTCCCACCTTTTTCTCTCTCCCAAGCTAGGGCTTCTCTCAAATTCGGATGGGAGAGAAGAGTGAGGGTTTCAACCCCTTTTATAGCCTAAAACATGCCCAAAATAGGCTTGGGAACAATGTTTACTTGGTGCCTAACCAAATTGGGGCCGTTTCGGTCCAAAAGGGCATTTCTGAAGGTCCCCAGGCCAAATGCGGTCGGACTTAAGCTCATGCATACTGGATCTAGCACACATCCAGTTTTCAGACCGGTTGGGTTCCCAGATCGCACGTGGCGGCCCAGTTTCAGTTTAACGGTCATCGCACCAAGATCAGGCCTATAAGTCTCGTGATATATAATAGATATTTTTCCTGATCCAAGGGTGTAATTTGGCTGTATTCTGACTGTCAGAACGCTCAATACTGATGCATCAAATTGTGTGCCAGATTTGAATTTCAAATTCCAATTCTAACCCTATTCTCACTCTCTTCGGTCTGGGCTCAATGAAATAGCCTGTGATTATCGGTTTGACTTGATTTTTGGAATGAGTGTCAAGTCCAGCTAGACGGTTCTAACGGTCTAAGATAGGAGGTATCGGACTTTCGACGTGCGGTCTAGATCCAATACAAAGATTCAAAGTGGTCCAGAGAACAAACCTGCTTAGAGTTTGGTCCGAGGTTTTAGAGCATTATAGCACCATTGGTTCCACTCGCTTTGGGCCTTGTAGAACGTATTTAAAGTAATCAGGGACTGTTTCCCAGCCACTCCAACGTTGCGCTAGCTAACTTATGCTTAGTTTCTAAAGAAATTTATCCTAAGTGGTTTCTTTGGCTATGGAATTGGGTTCTGAACGATTTTTCAGGTGTTTTAATTGACCCACTGCCTAAGGACGTCAAATCCCGGGTTAGCCAAAATCCGGGGTGTTACAATCTACCCCCCTTAAAACACAATGTCGTCCCTGACATTGACGAAGGGCAAGGAGTACTTTCTCTAAGGAAGGTTCAAATCCTATTTAATAACCTAATCGTACATATAACCTAAATCAAATGTTTCGATCCTGGGCCAGTGGGAAAGAGGCCAACCACTCTTCCGCTGCGCCACACTGATCGAACGGCAGTGTTGACTAATCCTAACTGGATTGGACTTAATACGTTCTAGCCCCCTTAAAACTTGGTTCTACTTAAAGTCTAAGAATCGTTGCATCGATCCGTATATCGGAACGGGGCGTAACTTAGGGGCTATCCTTAACCTTTCTCTACATGGTTTTAAGTCCTTGCCATTTCCCAAAGACAATGTGATCCTGTTTAGTTGTAGATGGTTGGGCCATCACAGAAGAAAGGTTGTGTAGTGGGTCTAAGCCGGATACGTTGAACCTTCTGTCTAATCAGGACAGAAAATGTGTTGTATCAGTTCTTAATCCAAGTCGATGCCGATCCTCTGCTTGATCAGAGCATTGGATTCATTGGTAACCACTAGGAGTAAGAAATCGACTCAAACCGCGAATACATCGCTTACATGTAGTTCCTTTACTCTGCGTTCCCGAATGCAATAAGTCCTTGGGAAAGGCAATTCTAAGGGGCGTGCTAGTTCATTCTAAGTTCAATCTGAGGGAGTTATAAATGTTCCCTGAGAGTGTATGGTTCCTTCCTATAGGCAACAACAGGAGTCTATAAGTCATAAGGGGATCTATCCAAGGAAGGGAGTCTCATTCCAATCAAAACTAATCTATCATTCCTTAACATATACAGGCTTTACCCTACTCTAGGTAGCTAGTAGGCTAGTCTGTAACTCAGTAGCTATAATCTAAAGCTTAAGATTATACGGTAAATGGCTTTCCATACCATTTCTACTACAGAGAGTTGTTCTATCACTTAGGGTCAAGATTTGTCTAACTGGAATTGGATTTCTTATGTCGTCAGATCCTTCAAATCTAGGAGTGCTAACACTAGATCCAAAAACGCCTAGGGCCTATGTAGCCGGTAGCGCTTAGTTGTATTAAATGGAACCGCATTCCTAGTCCCATAGCGGGATAGGGAGTGGCATGCTTGGTTGGAGGGTGGGGTGGGATAAAAATCTAATTTGTAGGCTGAATCCCGGGAGTTATAATACTCCCAATCTAGGGACAATACCTCAGGACAAAATGAATCGGCATGCATTTCATTCAACAAAATTCGGCTATGATAAGGCCAAACCACAACACAAACACAGTTTCTACCTGTAACTTCACTAAACCTAACAACAACAAAACACAGAAACCCTTAAAACAAAAATCAAACAATCTACAGGGTAAAGGCATAGATGCCTAATTCTACCAAAGGACTTTACCACAGTCCCGACTTACCTTCTTTATCCCTGTCGAGTCTAATACTGTCTGTTGCTCACTAGAGCTCTCTCGGCCATATATTTTCAGTATCCCTTAAGCAAAGAAAATGGAGAAATAGGATTGAGAGGGAGGATGGTGAAAAGAGAGAAAAAGGCTAAAACAGCTTAACAATAGCCATGGAAAATGGAGGAAATGCAAGGAAATGGCTAACCAAACTAGAAAAGGGAGATCTAGGCGTTGTAGAGGGATGCTTCAAGCTCCCCTAGGATGTATTTTCAGAAAGAAAAGAGAATGAAAAAGGGGAATGGAGCACTTCACGATTTCAGCTCGATTTGAGCGTTGTAAGAGCTCCAAACAATGAAACCTTCAAGAGGAAGGGCTGCAAACTGAAATAGAATGGTGGAGAGTGGTCTTTTTCAACCAAGGATGGATTTGGGAATGATTTAAAGTCACAATTTTTGGAATAGGGCAGCAAAAACGAAAATGGAGCTTGAAATGGGGGCCGTTTGTGAAGGAAGTATATCTTTTAGGGGGTTTCAAGGTACGGACCGCATACCAGGGGGCTACCCTAGCCCCTAAACTCCTCCAGCCCAAAGTTCAAACCCATCCGACAAGTTTGACCGGCGATGCATCGTCGAACCGGCGATGGCATCGCCGGTGAAGTTACAAACTGGCCACTGAGGCCATATGGAATGGGTTCCCCTTGCCCTAGGGATTCCAAAAAGGTATGGTTCACACTCTAGTTCATTGTAGATTGCCCTAGGGAGGCCAATACATTTGTAACATCCATTCGAGGCTTTTCGGGTCCAATCTTCAATCCCGAATACAAAACCCTATCATGCAGCATATGATTTTGGGGTAGAAGGATCTAGTACATCCATCTAGCCCATTAGTTGCTAAAGAAAGTGAAGTTAGAATGGCCTTATGGCCATTTTTTATGAAATTTTACTATTCACTGTAAAATTTTGTGAAAGTAGGATTTTATGTTATTTTCACATTAGGATTGATGCCTAACATGAAATGGATAAGAAATAATTGAAGATTGGGGTCGTGAGAGGAAGAATTTCGAAGATTTTTGGTGAAACGGGATTTTTAAGCCCTGGCGATTGAATACAGGGGTCGTGGTTGTCCCACGGCCCAAGGATTCACATTAACGGTTTAGAATTGTTCAAAGAACAGCTCAACCCACTTACCTACAACCTAGGAGCTATTCGGGTTGCTCTACGCGACCCTAGATGCGATACGGACTCGATCACGCGATTGAAATGAATAGACTTCGCCTATTAGCGAACCTGGGATCCTAGAAGTGTTTCTAGACCCTTCTCGCACCCACCTAAGTCAAAGGAAGCGACTGCGTACGTCGCGTGACCATAACCCAGGCCCGGTTTAATCCAAATCATGCTCTGATACCATCTGTAACATCCTGAAATTCGGGGGGTCGAGCAAAAACCCAACTCCCGAGTTCCAAAATGTTATTTATGCAACATGGATATGTATGATTGAATGTTGTCTGTGATAATGTATTAAACATGAGTGAGATTAAGCCAGAACAGCATATCATACTCCAGAGACAGTTAAATTTGCAAGCGGAAGACTGTAATAGTATGTATAACGTATATAAACTGTTGTATGTCTCCAGAGTATGAATATATTACCAGGTTATACACATACATGTATACTTCAAAAGTAAACAAAGTGAATATACATGCGGGCACTAAAAATATAAAATGACAATGTCAGAGTATCTAATCAACCTCCCTGCAATCCCGTCAATCAGAACACGCATAAAGGAGGAATCCTCCTCCTCATCATCAAGTCCAGCTCCGCCTCACAGGCCGCGCCATCATCTGCAATCACAAAAGGGACTGGTGGGTGTCCGGAAACACCATCCCGTAACGTGGGAGTGAGTGATCAACTCAATGAGATAAGAGAGCAGAGATTAGCATGTTCACAATTCAATCACGCGATAATAGTAAAGCAGTAAATCAGACAATCCTAATACTGTTGTTAATGCAAGATGATATGACGTGATGTATGCCCTCACCGACGATCACCCTCATGCGGCAACATCTTACGACCGCGGCATGCCACACTCCCTAGAGTGCTCCACATCTTCCAGGCACATGCAATGCTATGGTGATATGATTTTCAAGTTGTTATTAGTCCATTCAAACAGCAGGATTGGGAAACTAAGGTACTTCCCTTGTATCAATCCCAACACGGATCCTGTCTAGGGTCGTCACTCCTAGTAATCTCATACGATGTACATTTCGTAGGTCACTGCAAGGGCTGCCAGGGCTGTTGCTCGCACTCGTTGCACCGCTCCCCCATCACCTTATCAATACAGGCCTACCGTACTCTACTGCAACGGAAGGGTCGTCGCCTCCCGTGGACTCAGAATACGCTCGCGGTCACTACAAAGGGCTCGTCGCCTGATCAGTGTAGGCCGACAGCTAGAATATAGTGTCCCATACCACCATAATCTGCTCACGAGTCAAGGTGCTCACTGGTCACTACGGGGAGGTTTGTGGCCCCAGCGTAGGCCGACAGCTCGACCACGGTGTCCCATACCACCATGCCCGGCTCATGAGTCTTCGTGGATCAAGGTACCACGGTTAATAGGGTTTACAATGGTAAGTTCAGTACCCTAGGTTCAAGCAGTTATGATACATACAAGGTGAACAAACATCGGCCAGTCGGGTTACTTGACGGGCTCGACTAGTGTGATCGCATCGCAAGTCGAACGACATGAAGTGCGTAAAACACTTCGCGTGGCCTAACCACTGCCGCCAACTCTAAACACGAATCACGTTCATCGACGCGTCGTTCGTGGCTATGACCAGTCAGCCACGAATTCGCTCGGTTACCGACTGCCTGGACTAAGTCTAGTCCCAAACACTTATGGAATCACATCAACAAGTTATGTAAGAGCATTGGAATTGAAATACAATCATGTGAGCATGTTAACACATGTTATAACATTCAACTTAAGCAAATCCTCAAGCACATAAATTCCATGCATGTAATGAAATCATGCATTTAGTCAACATGTAGAAAATCATTTAGGTCAGCATAATAATTGAAAAATCAATCACAAACTATCAAATAACATCATTTAATTCAATACATACTAATACAAGCATTTATACAAACACATACACTACACACTTAAGTCTACATACAGTATGTCGACCCAAAGTGCGCAACTAGGCGAATCTCTTCGCCAAACTAATTATACACGCATTCCTAACTTCCTAATGCGACAACAAACCATGTCAATCACATCAGCAAAATATGAATGTAAACAGTACTTCCTACAAATGACTAAAATGCCCTAAATCTCAAATTCTTCGTTAGCTTACGAAACGGGAAACGGAGAGCATTTTGTACATGTCAAACGGCGATGCCGTCAAGAATCTACTATTAAACGACATTGAAAGCGTTGGGAACCGTCAATCAAAGCATCTAAAATCCTCACCTTATGTCTTGTAGACTCGGGAATTGAAACGGAGCGTATACGCTTCGTCTACGGCGAATAAGGAGCCTAATACACAAGATCCATAAGCTACATCGCTATGAAAACAAGGGAAACTTAAATCAACAACTATTTAGGATTTTTACTTACCTAGGATCGCGGTGGAATCGCCGGGAAAGCGGTAGAGGTGTGTTGCTTAAGCACGTGCAACGCGTAGTACAAGTGGCAGGAAGAACTCTCCCACACTCTCACAATCTCCCACCTTTTTCTCTCTCCCAAGCTAGGGCTTCTCTCAAATTCGGATGGGAGAGAAGAGTGAGGGTTTCAACCCCTTTTATAGCCTAAAACATGCCCAAAATAGGCTTGGGAACAATGTTTACTTGGTGCCTAACCAAATCGGGGCCATTTCGGTCCAAAAGGGCATTTCTGAAGGTCCCAGGCCAAATGCGGTCGGACTTAAGCTCATGCATACTGGATCTAGCACACATCCAGTTTTCAGACCGGTTGGGTTCCCAGATCGCACGTGGCGGCCCAGTTTCAGTTTAACGGTCATCGCACCAAGATCAGGCCTATAAGTCTCGTGATATATAATAGATATTTTTCCTGATCCAAGGGTGTAATTTGGCTGTATTCTGACGGTCAGAACGCTCAATACTGATGCGTCAAATTGTGTGTCAGATTTGAATTTCAAATTCCAATTCTAACCCTATTCTCACTCTCTTCGGTCTGGGCTCAATGAAATAGCCTGTGATTATCGGTTTGACTTGATTTTTGGAATGAGTGTCAAGTCCAGCTAGACGGTTCTAACGGTCTAAGATAGGAGGTATCGGACTTTCGACGTGCGGTCTAGATCCAATACAAAGATTCAAAGTGGTCCAGAGAACAAACCTGCTTAGAGTTTGGTCCGAGGTTTTAGAGCATTATAGCACCATTGGTTCCACTCGCTTTGGGCCTTGTAGAACGTATTTAAAGTAATCAGGGACTGTTTCCCAGCCACTCCAACGTTGCGCTAGCTAACTTATGCTTAGTTTCTAAAGAAATTTATCCTAAGTGGTTTCTTTGGCTATGGAATTGGGTTCTGAACGATTTTTCAGGTGTTTTAATTGACCCACTGCCTAAGGACGTCAAATCCCGGGTTAGCCAAAATTCGGGGTGTTACACGCACGCACATGAGCGTAGGCGTTCACAAGGTTCAATTCTAAAATGGTCTCATAAGATGGATGAACAATGTGGATATACACATACAACATGTTAGGTCCAAAATAGATTGCCATGTCAACACATCACAGAGGTTGGTGGTGTGTGGCACATCACCCAATCCACATAAGAATTAAAGTTTAGATATTAACATACAACAATACATGCTTTTCTCGGTGTACCACACACCATTGACCTCAGTGGTGTGTGTGCATGGCGTGAGAAGACGAACCTGTTAGGTCTTGGAGCCCTTGATGTATTTATTACAACCACAAGTATATTCATTTGACGAGATCATTTTAGAGCATTAGAACAAAAATGAGTCATATCTAATGCTCAAGTGGACCACACCACAAATAGCAGTGGGGACAATGATTTCCACCGTTAAAACATTCGTAGGGTCCACCATAATGTTTATTTTTCATCCAATTTATTTATAAGGTCAACACAAACTTGGATGAAGGAAAAAAAAATAAAATATCATATTGATCCAAAACTTTTGACCCCCACGGTTTCAACAGTAGACGTTTAACCTCCCACTACTTTCTGCAGTGTGGTCCACTTGATCTTTGGATCTATTATTATTTTTTGGCTCTAGCCTTATAACGATCTCTCCAAATGTATGGATGGTTTGGATTAACACATACTGTGATGGGTCCACAGAACTTGATGGCATCAACACACCACCAAGGTCAATGGTGTGTGGTACACTAGCTAATCTGATTCTAGTAGAGCTCAAGAACTATATATTATTGTTGAATGGATGTCCTCAATCTATGTAGAATCACGGGACATCAATCGATCAACAGCGTTGTTTGATTGATCGAAACTCCACATAATTAGACAGATTGTTCACTAGACAGTTTTGGACCATGCTCAATTGATCGACTTATTTACTCTGGACCATTTTGGACTAGTTCAATCGCTCAAGCTTTGGTATGCTCAATCGATCGAAGGGTGATCGATCAATGTAGATCGATTGAAAAATAAATCGACACGTGTGGTTTTGCATGAGTGCTTCTTATTCCGATTGTGATGATATATATCGAGTGTAATTGGGATTAGGGTAGGCTAAGGGCTTTCTAAGACATTCCTATGGGTTCTAGAGAAGAAAATCTAGGGTTTCGAAAGATTTGAATGGGGTTGTCATCATTATAAGTGCATCATCTCTTGTAATATCATTTCATAATGGATTGCTTGTTTCTTTGTGGCAGGATTTTTTTCTCGTGAGCATTTTTCTATGTAAAATTCATGTGTTCTCTGCATGTTTGGTTTCTGCTCGATTTCGTCTCGTTTGGTTGAATTCAGGTTTGCTTCTGCACGATCTGCAACAAGTGATATCAGAGCTAACATTGGGGTTTCAAGTTCTAATCTGAAACATGTTGACAAAATAGTCTAATACAAAATACGAAATGGAGAAGTTCCCCAGGTAGTCGTTTGTATCTTAAGAAATAGTTCTATAATCTTAAGATGATAAAGAGATTGATACGTTGAAGACTCAGTTGTAAGGGACATTTAAAATGAAAGATTTGAGGGCTGTAAAGAAAATTCTCGATATAGATATTCACAGATACAGTTATCATAGGAAAAATACATTGAGAAGGTGTTGGTTGTTCAGCATAGACAAGGAGAAACCGGTTATCACACCCCATGCTCCTCACTTTAGTCTTTCTTTATAACAATGTCTTATTATAAATGAAGAGAAGCAAGTGATGTCTCGTGTGATCTATTCAAGTGTTGTTAGCAGTTTGATGTATGTCATGGTCTCTACAAGACTAAATATTTCACATGTAATGGATGTTATGAGCAGATATATATATATATATATATATATATATATATATATATATATATAAGGTAGTAAAATTGTCACTTTAATATATATAAGGTACAGTAGACAATGTCTTGACATTTGAAAAGTCAGAAGACAAGTTATAGAATATGTGGATGTCAACTATGTGGGTAACGTGAATAATAGAAGGTAGCCTTTTGGCTACTCGTTTGTTCAAGTGGGTGGTGCGATCAATTGGATGTCAAAGCTTTAATTTGTGGTGGCTCTTTTCACAACTGAAGCTAAGTATATGGAGGTAATAAAGGCGTTCAAAGAAGGTGTTTGGTTGATAGGAATGATAAATTAGCTTAAACTTCAACAAGAGGTCGTGCCAATTAATTGTGGTAGCGAAAGAGCGATTAATTTGGTTAAATACTCGGTTTACCACTCACGTACTAAACATATTAATGTTCGTCATCATTTTATCAAACAGTTGCTTGAGCAAGGTGGCATGACTCTAGAGTGAAAATTCAAATGTGGTGTAATGAGATTATCATGGCTGCATGGGCGAAAGCTTGCTAGAGCTAAGGAATGAAGGTTATGTCTTAGGGGGAGAGGTAATTAAGATCAATAATTTTTTTTATCTTTTATACCACAATTACCTACTTAAGCTAATATGTAAATTAAGCTAAGCAAGGCAATTAACTCTAATGCTTCCAAGCAAATAGAGAGTCTAATCAAATAAACTACAAATAATATGTTAATTAAGCAACTAGTCTATAAACATGATAGTGTAAATGTGTGTGTGGGATATGTTAACTATCAACTCTTAGCATTCATCTAATCATGCATATAATAATTAGATATTCAATCACATAAGTATAATTAAACAAGTGCTTAAATAATAATCCTAAACATAAGTACGTATAGTGGTTCAATTTTACTACTCTATTCCTGACGGACGTACTCAACTCATGAGTATACTAGATTTCACTATCAAAGGTTTTAAATTAGGTTAACTTCTAACCTTTACAGTCTTACACAATGACTGGCTCCCGCAAGAGACTTTTTGTGATTTTGTATAAGCTCGTCACGAATATCAGTCCTACACAAGAACCTACTGACATACATTCCCGTCGGAGGCTCCCACAATAAACTTTAGTTAGTTTTCCTTAGGCTAACTAAAAATTTCAACCCTAGTCTACGGACCTATGCTTACTCCTACCGGAGACTCCTATGGAGATTAACACAAATGCACTCGTGTCTGATGGCCTACACAAGGACTTGATTCAAGGTATACACAAGAGCCGAGGTACTACACAATAACCTTGATTTAGGCTCTACAAAAGAGTCAGGGTCCTACATAAGAACCTTGGTTCAGGCCCTATACAAGAGCCAAGGTCCTACACAAGAATCTAGTTAAGTTTGGGTCACAAACTCTCACCCTTAATCATACCCAAGGAAATAGAGTATACGGACTTTTACAATTGACAACTTATTTATCGGATTGAGCTCATTTTGTAGAGCCGCTTCAGGTTGCTTGATTGGTGCTCTCTCGTGTTTCAATCAGTTCCCATTTGCTTCCGTAATCATAATGCTGATACTTTGCCAAGGCTTCAACTTCAAGATCAAACACCTTGCATGTAGTGCTTCGATGCAGTGACCAAGGTGATGAGAGGTTAAAATTTCCTATAACTAATGAGAAGTTGTAATTCCTTAGGGATTCACCTAGATGAGTCTTCTAGAGGATTTTAGACAGTGGAATGCCTATAAAGGTCGAGTCTAAACTCTAAAAGGCAAAGGAGTTCAAGCACATCTTCAAGGTGAAGGTTGGAATCCTCATAGAGTGTTAATCTCAAGGAAGATGACTTATAACTCATTAGTTTACAGGCTTGGGATGAGGGATATAATGATGAAATCGCCTAAGCTTCTATTGCACCAAAACTCATATAAAATGCCTAAAAATAGAATGCCCTATATAAGAAGTTTGAGTTCCGATGGTCAGAAAATGGACAAATAGTGGCTATGTCGATGGGATCCAGCAGAGCTTCGATGCCATTGAGAAAGTTAGATAAAATGATTAATTCTTATTGACCATATTTAACTTACTTGTTCGATATCATTAAGTGATCTTCAATGTCATTAAAAAAATCATATAAAATGATTAATTCTTGTTGGACATATTTGACTTACATATTCGATGCCATTGAGGAGATTTTTGATACCATTGAAGACCCCTCGAGGTCTGCTTGATGAGATCGAGCAGAACTCAAAAATTGTTATTTTGGGCGTATGTTTTATAGCAACTTTGTACCTCTTCTAGCCTTACTTATCATGTTCCACTTAGATTTTTAAGGCCAAGGGATGATCAACAAGGTTTACCTATTAAGTTAAGATCATCTAGGGCATGTTTGGGTAATCGCGTTTGGGTGGAAAATAAGGGGTAGGATTGTAAAATCCATCCCTTACATGTTTGGAAACTTTCTTCATCCTTCCCATCTTTCACTTCCGATGACAAATCCCTCCCATCTTTCACTTCTGAATACGTCTGTCAGAGGAGAGGGATTCGGGCGATCTTGCATTGGGGAACGGACGGTATTTCGACGACTCCTCGAGCCCATCCCACAGTGATAGTGGATCTAGCGTACGGACACCGCCAGATGTGAAATGGCAACACGTTGAGGATAGAGATATTGGCGCGTTTGGGCAGAAATGACGGGAAGCAGGCTCGATTTATACCCTGCATGTTGCATCTTTAGATTTGGAGAGGGAGAAGAGGACTCCTATTTTTGAAACGGAGTGAAGACAACAGGTAGGCCCCTTCATGGGACCATTAATTTGGGAAGTTTTCAGGAAATTTCTTTCTCACTTTCTCTGTTATGGTATGGATTTGGGAGGAGGATCATCTTATTCCGCTACTTCGTTGCAGGTGGGCTACATCTTTGCCTATTTAGAGCTCTTCTACAAACTCCGAGTATATTCATCGTCCCAGCTTGAAACGGATTTCTTGTAAGTTTCTGATTTTTGGGGCTTTTCATTTTTAACTCATCTCAGTTTGAACAGTTATTAATTTGATGTTAAGGGGGAGTGAGTCATGGTAGCATAAATCAGCAGTGGGTGTTGGGTAGAGCTTCCTCAGTGAGACTAAGGGGGAGTGAATCATGGTAGCGTAAATCAGCAATGGGTGTTCGGTATAGCTTCCTTAGTGAGACATTTTTAAGTTTTTTTCTTTTTCTTTTTCTTAATCCGAAATTATTTAACACTAAGGCTTGTTTGATTTTCCATGATACGTGTAAATCATGGTAAATAAGTAATTATTACTTTTTCCCTTGTTTGAAAATGTGAGAGTAATTCCACCCCGAAAATTGATACAAAAGTGTTGACTTAAATCTATGGACCCCACCGTAATGTATATGATATATTCGCTCTGTCGATCTACTTTATTTGAACATTTTTTGGCATGAGACAGACCCAATGCTCAAACGGCGCACACGAAAGGAAACAGTGGCCTTAATTTGTCCATCATTGAAAGTATTTCCTTTCATTGGGCCTACATTGAGATTTTTTTAATCATCTAAGCCGTTCATAGGGTCACACAAACATGGATAAGGGGGAAAACACAAATATTAGCTTGATCCAAAACTTTTAAGGGCCCTAAGAAGTTTTTAATGGTAAGCATTCGATTCCCGCTATTTTCTTTGGTGTGGTCCACTTGAACTTTGGATCTGCCTCAATTTTTTTTGCCCATGCCCTTAATTCAGCTGACATAACAAATAAGCAATATGGATAAGCCCATACATCACGATGAGCTCCACATTGATTTCATAAAATTCTCAATTTAGGTGTTAAAAAAAAATAAGTTGTCACATCTGCACGAGGAATGATGTAGTAATTACCTAGGTAAATAATTATTACCTATTTACATGGTAATTACAATTGATCTGAAAATTCAAACAGGCCCTAGAATTCAGTTACTCGGGAATTCTTTCATATATATAAAAAGTTCGATTATCGGGTTTAGATAACAGATTGATGTTTTGTTTCTGACAAACATTGTAATTTCAAGGATGATACCACAGTGCCCTCATACATTTTTGTATTTTATCAAGTGTTATTCTTTACCACTCTACTACCATATTTTGGTTTCTACTTATGCTGGCATTTCCGCAAAGTAATTTTGCATTTTTTTAATCGTACAAGTGTAATTTAATCCTCACAGCAAAACATCCCCGAATTAGATGTTTTCGAAAATCTTAAATGCACATGAGCCACAGTTTGAGCACTAGTGCGGTTTGATAACAGTTGGAATTGTCTGGATACAACAAACTTGAAGAGAATGAGGTCAGACAAAATATTGTAAGTCATCATAATGTACTCTGTGAACAGCAGGTTGAACCATGTGGCACATCTATAAGGAAATTTCTTCATTTTGTATACTTTAACAATCCAATTCATTGTCATCATGAACAGCATTCATGTCAGGAAGTGTAAAAAAGATGCATCCTGAAATTGGGGAAGAAATCCCGCAGAGACCTTTGCAGATGCATAGGACTCGAAATCATTTGTTTTCTAACAATTGAAATGGAATCCGTTATCGAGTTTTCTTCTTTATCGTTTCGTAATCTCTCCACCTTTTTTTTTTAACAATTTCCTTAAATACATATAGTGAATAATTTATATGCATGTACTTACGACAGGCACATATATTTCGATGATGTGGTTCTTGCAATTGGGTATGATACAGCAGAATCTTTGTTATTTCCCTTCATCAGGAGCAATAATCCTGATCAACGGTTTGGATGTCAAATAAACAGGACAGTGGGCCTCTGGATGATTTTAATGCAGGATCTGGATTTCCTGTAATGTGGTCCACCTGATAGTTATATACTTCTCATGTGGTCCACCTGATAGTTATATACTTCTCATCTCTACTTGGTCGCGTACGTGGTTTTTGATCAGCACATATGTAAGAACGTCATGGATGAAACAAATACAACGTGTGGTGGGGTCCACAGATCAGTGACCACCACCAACGGGCTTATAGCAAGGGGACATGTACTGGTCCGTATAGGTTTTATCCAACATAGTATATTATATCCGAAAACCCACGTCCCATTCAGTACATCAGGCGATCCCAAACGTGGAATGCCTGTATCCCATGGGATAGTTTCATGTACAACGAAATCCAAACACACATTCGGTACTTGGAAGGATGTGTGGTGCAACATCCGTTCAATCCAAACACGTGGGATACACCACTCCCGGACAAGTCTCCGACAGTGGGCCATGACAGTAGGCAATAAAAGCGGAATTGTAATCCCATCCCTTCAATTCTCATGGGATTCGCCCGTCGGATTCGTGTATAGTATTGTATTGTATTGTATTTGGGTACTGTTCATGCATGCACTGGACCGTTTTCATAATATATCCAAATCAATCAAATGCTAATTAATGTTTGGATAGGAGGTATTGTTTGACATAGTATATAATACCTTATATAGATCAATGTTTGGATATGATGTATTATATCTGTGTATTGTACAATCTTAATTGGGTCAGGTGGCCTGTTCGACGTATGAAACTTTCTGATTTATAGCCCAGATGATTTTCACATTGAAATGTATCAAATGAACGGTCTTGATCTTACACTGCATAGGTATCTTCCTTTTTTGAGAAGGAGAATACAATGCAGTGCAGTCATTCGGCTGTAATGACGGTAGGCCTGAACTTTGACTACACAATACCGCATTTTCAAATTTCTGGGAAGGGACTAAAATTGTGCGCATGGGATACCGACCATTATACGCTCCAATCCAAACGTTGTTTAATTGAAATATTCATTTATAATACAATACACCACCCTCTTATACGCGAATCTAAACAGGCCCTCAATGTGTTAGCTAGTATTAGGTGAAATTGAATAGGAAATACCACCGTCTTAGTCCCATATCTTGTTTGGTCCCTTCATTGGCTATTAGCTTAGTATGCTTTGGAAAATGTGCCCTAGGCCATGAAATTAGGAGCTGCAGCAAGAAAACTTCCCAAGCCGTATGGGATTCAAGGTGCACTGTCTCCATTTATGCCTTGGGTTTTGCTGGATTCAAATGGATTGTTGATAATGACAAGTTCTGCAGGTCCCACTATGATGTATAGGATATATCCACACCATTCATCCATTTTTTGAGATCATTTTAGGGTATTATCTCAAAAATAGGCAAATCCAAAGCTAAAGTGGACCACACCACAAAAAGCAATGGGGCTTGAACGCCTACAATCGAAAACTTCTTGGGGGCCACAAAAATTTTGGATGAAGTTGATATTTGCATTTTCCCTTCATCCAAGTCTGTGTGACCTTTTGAACAAGTTGGATGAAAAATAGACACCACGCTTGGCCCTAAGAAGGTTTCCATGGTAGGCGTCATTGTACCCACTACTTTGTGTGGTGTGGTCCATGTAAGCTTTGGAATTGTCTCATTTATGGGCTCATCCCATAAAATAACGTCACAAAACAGATGCATGGAACGGATATAACACATACATCATGGTGGGGTCCACATGACTTGGTCACATTAACACGCTATAGACGATCGTGGTGGTGCTTGGCATTTCCAAACACGCTACAAAGGGTTCATTTCTTCCACAATTCAATCCAAACATGTTTCAAAGTAACTCCAGGGATCTACATTTTCACTACTCTTCTTCCAAACAAGGAATATGATGACCTCCATCCCATAGGATTTTAGAGAAACCTGACACCACATAATCATTACATAATGTCATTTCGATTCTACCTAATTCCATCTAATACCATGTGTTAAACACCTCCTAAAGGTTTAAGGGTTATTTTGGGTCAAGGGTTAGGGTTACCAAGGCACCTTATTTATCTGTTCTTTATTCCTTATGTCAGTATTCTCTTACGTCTTCGGTCTTTAGCTTCCAGAAGCTCAACTGACTACATGACATATACTCACGTGAAACAACAAGATGCACAAATCGATATACATGCTTATGAAGATGGTTCTCACAGAGAAATTCAAGTTTTATGTGACTTCTTTGGAATTGGTGAATGCTGAATTAAGACAGATTGTGCACGAGAACGACGATAAAACTATGATGGAAGATGATTAGATATGATGAGGACATGGTGGAGCAATGGAACATGAAGATTGAATCTATGGTAGAGATTGTTGACTGGATTTCTTTCTTCAATTTAAGTAAAATCAGAGGACATCAATCGATCGACAACCTTGCTTGATTAATCGAACCTCCACATAATTAGATAGATTGCTCACTGGACAATTTTGGACCACACTCACTCGATCAATGGAATCATCTAGTCGATCAATCGACAATATTCAGAAAAATCCTTATTCACTCTTTATACAATTTTAGACTAGTTCAATCGCTTGAGCTTTTGTATACTTGATCGATCAAAGGGTGCTCGATCAATGTCGATCAATTGACACTTTAATTGATGATGCATGCGATTTTGCATAAGTACACAATTTGTTTCCTATTCCAGTTGTGAGAGTGATGTAGAGTGGTTCACGGACACTTTCATATTCAAGATGGACGAGAGAAGGTCCGTTCAAAGGCAGAAGTGATTCATACCGTCAGAACCTTAGGTATCTTGCAAATTGAAATAAGTTATTCAACATACCATATATGATTTTGGGGTAAGATATAAACCACTTTAGCCAACCAACCTAGCCAAGCCAAGTTGTCCATGCCAAAATTTGTGAGATTCCATCAGATCAATGGTCGAAGATCTATTTTCTTTCTATTTTTACTATTTATGGTAAGTTTTAATTTGATTATATCTCTTTGTCCCTTGAGCTAATTTAGGAGTTATGTCCAATATAAAAAGTGTTTAGCAACATTAGGAGAATAGCATGGTTAAGCTAAATAGGACCGTTATATTTATAGTAAGTTTTGAGTTTTATGGAATTTGAGTTGAATTTTGATACTAAACTTCTTCTAAGGTTTAGTATAATTATTTAAAGGGCTATAAATTCTTTATTATTATATATTAATCAATTTATGATTTTTTTAAAAAGTTTATTTCTAATTTTATTATTTTTCCTCGTGAATTCGAAAAATCTCCATGAGGAGTGTAGAGAAGCCCTTGGGATTCGAAGTAGTTATCCTGTTAAGGAAGATGGTGAATGACCTCTTCACGTTCATTCCTGCGTAGGTAGTATATATTTCAGCTGTAATTGGGATTAGGGCAGAATAAGTGTTTTTTAAAACATTCGTGAGAGTTCCAAAGAAGAAAATACAGAATTTAAGAATATTTGAAGGGGAGGTCTTATCCTTATAAGTCCAAGATATATTGTAATAACCTTTAATAGAAAGATAGTATATATAAAATATGAATTTGATTCCTTCCTAACCCCAACAACTATGAGACTATCGATGCTTTTAGGATGAGTGATG